>JARQOD010000005.1:317474326-317571329 GCA_033576555.1 Oophaga sylvatica | reverse complement strand
GCTCCATTAACACAGGTGTGGGTGTTGATGAGGACATGGCTGGAGATCAGTCTGTCATGATTAAGTAAGAATGACACCACTGGACACTTTAAAAGGAGGCTGGTGCTTGGCATCAATGTTTCTCTTCTGTTAACCATGGTTATCTCTAAAGAAACACGTGCAGTCATCATTGCAATGCACAAAAATGGCCTAACAGGGAAGAGTATCGCAGCTAGAAAGATTGCACCTCAGTCAACAATCTATCGCATTATCAAGAACTTCAAGGAGAGAGGTTCCATTGTTGCCAAAAAGGCTCCAGGGCGCCCAAGAAAGACCAGCAAGCGCCAGGACCGTCTCTTAAAAGTGTTTCAGCTACGGGATCGGGCTACCAGCAGTGCAGAGCTTGCTCAGGAATGGCAGCAGGCAGGTGTGAGTGCATCTGCATGCACTGTGAGGCGGAGACTCTTGGAGCAAGGCCTGGTCTCAAGGAGGGCAGTAAAGAAGCCACTTCTCTCCAGAAAAAACATCATGGACAGACTGATATTCTGCAAAAGGTACAGGCAGTGGACTGCTGAGGACTGGGGTAAAGTTATTTTCTCTGATGAATCCCCTTTTCGATTGTTTGGGACATCAGGAAAATGCCTCATTCGGAGAAGACAAGGTGAGCCCTACCACCAGTCTTGTCTCATGCCAACTGTTTAGCATCCTGAAACCATTCATGTGTGGGGTTGCTTCTCAGCCAAGGGAATCGGCTCTCTCACAGTCTTGCCTAAAAACACAGCCATGAATAAAGAATGGTACCAGAATGTCCTCCAAGAGCAACTTCTCCCAACCCTCCAAGAGCAGTTTGGCTATCAACAATGCCTTTTCCAGCATGATGGAGCACCTTGCCATAAAGCAAAGGTGATAACTAAATGGCTCAGGGAACAAAACATAGAGATTTTGGGTCCATCGCCTGGAAACTCCCCAGATCTTAATCCCATTGAGAACTTGTGGTCAATCATCAAGAGACGGATGGACAAACAAAAACCTAAAAATTCTGACAAAATGAAAGCATTGATTGTGCAAGAATGGACTGCTATCAGTCAAGATTTGGTCCAGAAGTTGATTGAGAGAATGCCAGGGAGAATTGCAGAGGTCCTGAAGAAGAAGGGTCAACACTGCAAATATTGACTTGCTGCATTAACTCATTCTAACTGTCAATATAAGCTTTTGTTACTCATATGTTTGCAATTATATTTATGTCTGTGATAAAAAACATCTGTCAAACACACACATAAAAACCAGAGGGCAGCAGATCATGTGAAAATATAATATTTGTGTCATTCTCAAAACTTTTGGCCATGACTGTAGGCCAGTTTTCCTTGTTTTGTCCTGGGTGTCACAGTCCTGGCACTAGTTAGCCCAAAAATAAAAAAAACAGGGCACACATTTGTCGTACTGATATCTTCGTATCAGCTCATAACTGTGTGAGCTCAAAGTTTGGGCAGTGTAGGCCGGTTTTCCTTTTTTAATCCTGGGTGTCACAGTCCTGATAGACAGCACTAGTTAGCCCAAAAATAAAAAAAAACAGGACACACATTTGTCGTAATGGTATCTCCGTGTCAGCTCATATCTGTGTTTGCTCAAAGTTTTGGCAGTTTAAGTCAGTTTTTTCTTTTATCCTGGGTGTCTCAGTCCTGATATACAGCACTAGTTTGCCCAAAACGAAAAAAAAAATCAGGGCAAACATTTGTCATACTGGTATCTTAGTGGCAGATCATATCTGTGTGTGCTCAAAGTTTGGGCAGTGTAGGCCAGTTTTCCTTTTTTTGTTCTAGGTGTCACAGTCTTGATATACAGCACTAGTTATCCCAAAAATAAAAAAGACAGTGCACACATTTGTGCTAGTGGTATCTCTGTGGCAGCTCATATCTGTGTGTGATCAAAGTTTTGGCAGTTTACGGCGGTTTCCTTTTTTTGTCCTGTGTGTCAGTACTTATATACAGCACTATGTTGCATTATTTTAAAAAACAGGCCACATTTTACAGTGGGGTCTATCTGTGACATGCCTCATACATCCGTGTGACAAAAATTGAGGTATTTTAGACCTAACTTCCCTTTTTTTGGAAAAAAAATGCACAAGGAAAACTGGTGTATACTGTGCGTGACAAATATATACATATATATGCACCCTTATTGTGTGAAAAATTATAATATTACAATCATGCACCTATAAGTGACTAACAAAATACTACCAATGTTCCAAGAAGTGTAGGATGGTAGACCATCCGAAAAAGAAGAAACCTTATATAAAAGACATGGATATGGACAGGTGGATACCAAGTTGACCAGGATTATAAAAGTGCATGCACTAGATAATAAAAAATCAAATATTGATGACGTTCTCAAGAATGCGAATACAACATATCACAAAATAATGTATAATCTTTATTTAGGCAATGTTATATATGCAACAATAATTAGAAAAAACATATAACAAATAAAACAATGAAAAATGCAAAATGCATAGGCTGAACAGATGTAATAACCAAATAATATAAATCAAATAATATATACAGTGAAAAAAATTTATTATTATATAGGTCCCAGGGATTGTGAAATAGTTAAATCCTCACAGAAAATGTGGAATAACACACTAAAAGTGCTCAAAATGTATAATCTCACTGCACTACACAACTATGTGCATATGTGCTGAGTGCAAAAAAACCTTTACCACTAGATAAGCATAATAAACTAAGTGCGGTGCAGCCAGAAAACATAAAAAAAGTGCAAACAGCGTGACTCCACCAAATGAGGACAGGCTGGCAGCATCCCCACACAGGTTCGCAGGTAGCGGTTCATATTATTCTGTCCTCATTTGGTGGAGTCACGCTGTTTGCACTTTTTTTATGTTTTCTGGCTGCACCGCACTTAGTTTATTATGCTTATCTAGTGGTAAAGGTTTTTTTGCACTCAGCACATATGCACATAGTTGTGTAGTGCAGTGAGATTATACATTTTGAGCACTTTTAGTGTGTTATTCCACATTTTCTGTGAGGATTTAACTATTTCACAATCCCTGGGACCTATATAATAATAAATTTTTTTCACTGTATATATTATTTGATTTATATTATTTGGTTATTACATCTGCTGTCAGCCTATGCATTTTGCATTTTTCATTGTTTTATTTGTTATATGTTTTTTCTAATTATTGTTGCATATATAACATTGCCTAAATAAAGATTATACATTATTTTGTGATATGTTGTATTCGCATTCTTGAGAACGTCATCAATATTTGATTTTTTATTATCTAGTGCATGCACTTTTATAATCCTGGTCAACTTGGTATCCACCTGTCCATATCCATGTCTTTTATATAAGGTTTCTTCCCTTTTTTGGGCAGTCTTGTCACTCTCGTTATATCCAGCAGTCTTTTTTTTATACAAAAAATAAAAAAAAAATTATACAGTCTGTTATCTCAGGCTGAGGCCTGGTGTATCTGTGGTGTAAATATCTTTGCTTCGCAGGCATACGTTGCATAGTTCTGTCTGGTAGCATTGTTCTACTCATTATTTTGTGTTTTCAAAAATTAACACAAAACCTAAAAAAAAATTAATACAGTCTGTTATCTCAGGCCTCATGAGGCCTGGTGTATCTGTGGTGGAAAAATCTTCGCTTTGCAGGCATACTGATCACATATAATTTTTCTCCAAATGAATCCATTTGTATTGAGCTTTTCAAATCTTTCAGTAGTCTATTTAAAATGGGCAAGGCAAGGGGCAAGGGACGGGGAAGTGGACGTGATGCTGATGGTGCATGCAGATGAAAAGGCCGTGGCCAAGCTGAAAGTGGGCCACAGCAAAGACCAACATTTTCACGCTCGACCTTCCTGTCCCAGTTTCTAGGGGACTGCAGCACACCACTATTGAAGCCAGAGCAGTGTGAAACGGTTGTTGGTTGGATAGCGGATAATGCTTCCAGTCACTTAGCCACCACCACCACCACCACCATGTGTTCCACACGGTCAAGTGAATATGGACCGGATATTACTCACCCTGATCCTCCTTCCTCCCACAATGCCGAGTGCCCTGAGACAACTGATCCCACACTCGGACACTCCGAAGAGCTATTCAGTTTTCCATTTGGAGATTCGTGCCTCTCGCCCACTCCACTTGAAGCGGTGCAAGATGATATTCCATGCAGCGATGCACAAATCTTTGAGCAGCCACGGTCACAAGAGGTGGACGATGATGAAACACAATTGCCGGAAAGTCAGGAGGAGGAGCAGGGTGCGGATGTGGAAGACGAGGTGGTGGATGACATAGTGACTGACCCAACCTGGCAGGAGGACATGCAGAGTGAGGACGGCAGCACACATGGGGAAGGAGGCATATCACCCCAACAGGCAGGAACAAGCAGTGTGTTGGCCGCAGACAGAAGGCGTGCATCCGTTCACATAACACCAACAGGACGGAAGTTGCCATTCCAACTGTTAGATCTTCCCATGTCTCGTTATTTTTTAAAGACTCTGCCGATAACCCCAAACAGGATATTTGAAGCACTTGCCATGCCCGCATCAGCAGGGGTAGCAAAACTACCAGCCTGACCATCACCAGCATGATTAGGCACATGGCAGCAAAGCACCTGACTTTATGGGCCGAACCCCAGGCTCCAGGAACACTGTCTTTGTTATTTTCTTTCATAGGTAGATTCACATTTTTATTTATTTCTTTGATTTCAGTATGATTTATCATTATATCTCCTCATTATCCACCAGTAGATCACCAGGGTTAACGGGTTCTGTGCTGCAACAGGCAGTCCATTTTTTGGCAAGGGTGTCTATGATGCCCATAATATGTATTTAAAAAATGTACCCCCATGGGTAAATGTTTGTCAGCCCATGCACTGCATGTATGGGAATTAGAAGTCTAGGAGACCCGCTCCTTTACATTGGGCCTAGTTTTTAATGAGGCTGTCATCAATGTCTCCTCATTCTCCGCCACTAGATGACCATGGTTAACGTGTACTGTGCTGCTACAGCCAGTCCATTGTTGGCAAGGGTGTCTATTATGCCCATAGTATATTTTGAAAAAATGTACCCCCCTGGGGAAATGTTTGTCAGCCCATGCACTGTGTGTATGGGCATTACAAGTCTAGGAGACCCGCTCCTTTACATTGGGCCTAGTTTTTAATGAGGCCTTCATCAATGTCTCCTCATTCTCCGCCACTAGATGACCAGGGTTAACATGTTCTGTGCTGCTACAGCCAGTCCAATTTTTGGCAAGGGAATCTATGATGCCCATGGTATATTTTTAAAAAATGTACCCCCATGGGGAAATGTTTGTCAGCTCATGCACTGCGTGTATGGGCATTGCAAGTCTAGGAGACCCGCTCCTTTACATTGGGCCTAGTTTTTAATGAGGCCGTCATCAATGTCTCCTCATTCTCCGTCACTAGATGACCAGGGTTAACGTGTTCTGTGCTGCTACAGCCAGTCCAATTGTTGGCAAGGGTGTCTATGATGCCCATAGTATATTTTGAAAAAATGTACCCCCCTGGGGAAATGTTTGTCAGCCCATGCACTGTGTGTATGGGCATTACAAGTCTAGGAGACCCGTTCCTTTACATTGGGCCTAGTTTTTAATGAGGCCTTCATCAATGTCTCCTCATTCTCCGCCACTAGATGACCAGGGTTAACATGTTCTGTGCTGCTACAGCCAGTCCAATTTTTGGCAAGGGAATCTATGATGCCCATGGTATATTTTTAAAAATGTACCCCCCATGGGGAAATGTTTGTCAGCTCATGCACTGCGTGTATGGGCATTGCAAGTCTAGGAGACCCGCTCATTTACATTGGGCCTAGTTTTTAATGAGGCTTTCATCAATGTCTCCACATTCTCCACCACTAGATGACCAGGGTTAACGTGTTCAGTGCTGCTACAGCCAGTCCAATTTTTGGCAAAGGTGTTTTTATGATGCCCGTTACTAATTTGAAACCAAAACAAATGTTACTCCCACAGGGGGAAATCTCATAAAAATGAGATGTACGTATATTCTTCCCATATATTCATATATTTTCTATTTTTCCTATCTGTGGAACATCCTCTTATGACCTAGTGTATACCTCTCCAATATAAAAATAGTGAAATCCTATTATATTATAGTTTTATTTATATCCCTGTCTCTGAGCTGTTGCTAGGGACAAACATCTCGTTGGACACATTTTGGCTTCATATCTATGAACCTGTGTTCGCCCCTCCCTTTTGTTATTTTCTTTCATAGGTGGATTCACATTTTTTATTTATTTGTTTGATTTCAGTATGATTTATCATTATGTCTCCTCATTCTCCACCACTAGATCACCAGGGGAAACGGGTTCTGTGCTGCTACAGCCAGTCCAATTTTTGACAAGGGTGTCTATGATGCCCATAAAATATTTTTAACAATTTTACTCCCCAGGGGAAAATGTTTGCCAGCCCATACACTTAGTTTATTGGCATTCCAAGTGTAGGAGACCCGCTCCTTTAAATTGGGCCTAGGTTTTAATCATGCCTTCCTCTACGTCTCATCATCCACCACCACTGGATCACCAGGGTTAACGTGTTCCATGCTGCTACAGCCAATGTCAAAATCCTAACAAGGGTGGGTGTTTTTGCTGGGCATAAAATACTTGTTATGGAAAAGGTTGAGGTGTACCCCACAGGGGAAAATGTTTGCCAGCCCATACACTTAGTGTATGGGCATTCTAAGTCTAGGAGACCTGCTCCTTTTTAATGGGACATTTTTTGTTAGGAGGCACTCCTCCATGTTTCTTCCAAGGGGGGGATTGGGGTGCATATAACTTGGTAGCAGGTCAGGCCTTGCAGTCAATGCAAAAAAAAACAGAATGGGAGGACAAAATGAATAATGTGAACTGGATTTTCCTGGACCCATCAAGTACCTGGGTTCAAAGGCTTATTGGGGTGCATATGACTTGGTAGCAGTGCAGGCCTTGCAGTCAATGCAGTAGAAAACAGAATGGGAGTACAAAATGAATAATGTGAACTGGATTTTCCTGGGCCCATCCAGTACCTGGGTTCAAAGGCTTATTGGGGTGCATATGACTTGGTAGCAGGGCAGGCCTTGCATTAAATGCAACATTTTTTATGGAAGCCATCCTGGACATCTCGTAAAAGGGGTATTTGGGTGCGTCGTAATGCATAGGCTATAAAAGTTTAGGAGACACACTGTTTAATAATAGCCCTTTAAGCGGATTAATGCTGCCTGATGCCCCTGTAAAAGTCGCTCTGTGCCTTTAAGAGTCCCTCCTTCATAAATGAAACAAGATGTGTCTGCTTATGTGTCACACTCCACATGTCCAGCTAGGGTTCTTAAATGTTACAATGACATTTCCCAGTGAATGCATTTGCTTTGGTTGAAATCAATATTAAAGTTGAAAAACGCTTCAAAAACTCTGCGTCTGTACATAGCCAAAGTGGTGGAGGAACATTTTGGTCTGGGGTTAATTATTTTGAATAATATACAAGTCATTAACCTGGAAAGGATGTACCTTAATATATTTCCCAGCAAAATCAGTTTTGTTTTCGTTTTAGTATGGTTTTTGGTGCACCGGTAAAAATGGCATGAAACTCTGACAACATTGTTTAAAGCTGTGTACTAGGAGTCAGGAATGCTTCCAGGGTCAATGCCCACGATGTCCCCATGTCATTTGAGCAGTGTTTCCATCATTTTCAGATGCATTGAGACCTTAAAAGGATTCCCGGGGGGGTGGATCGCGGCAAAAATGCTCGGGTCTCCCTTAGACTTACATTGAGCTCGTTGTTCTGTCCGAGTACCCGAGTATTCCAATCTGCTCGACCCAAACAACGGGCACCCAACCATTTTAGTGCTCGCCAATCACTACTCTTGACCGCTCATGCAGGGAGAATGAAGCCTGCAGCGAGCGGGCTCTGGACCTCAGTGAATGACAGGACACCGCTCGCTAAATGCAGCAGAGGTCCGGGCCCGCTCGCTGCAGGTGTCATTCTCCCCGGCTGTTCTGCATGATCGGTCACATGGATTACAGTGGGGACATTTAGGATAATGATTTGTTTTATTTTATCCTTATTTTTACTTATGGAGACAGTTGGAGAAGACTACTACTCTCATCATTATCCCCTTTTGGTGCTGAGAACCATGATAAGGGCAGCTTTCAGCTCTCGGCTCTTGAAAACAGAGCAAACTGTACACTGATTCCCAGGCTCCAATACATGTTGCACGGATGGCATCCATGAGGGGTAAGTGTCACACAGACTCATTGACTTGAATGGGTCAATGTGATCCGTGCTGTCATCCAAGACACACGGTCTGTGGAAACACATCAGACCCATTTTAATGGGTCTGTGTGTATCAGTGTCTCCGGTATGTGTGGAAACTGTCGCCACACGCAAGTGAAAGAGCCTTAACCCCTTTACCCCCAAGGGTGGTTTGCACGTTAATGACCGGGCCAACTTTTACAATTCTGACCACTGTCTCTTTATGAGGTTATAACTCTGGAACGCTTCAACGGATCTTTGCGATTCTGAGACTGTTTTCTCGTGACATATTGTACTTCATGATAGTGGTAAAATTTCTTCGATATACCTTGCGTTTATTTTTGAAAAAAACGCAAATATGGCGAAAATTTTGAAAATTTTGCAATTTTCAAACTTTGAATTTTTTTTCCCTTAAAACAGAGAAATATGTCACACAAAATAGTTAAGAAATAACATTTCCCACATGTCTACTTTACATCAGCACAATTTTGGAACCAAAATTTTTCTTTGTTAGGAAATTATAAGGGTTAAAAGTTGACCAGTGATTTCTCATTTTTACAACAAAATTTACAAAGCCATTTTTTTAGGGACCACCTCACATTTGAAGTCACTTTGACGGGTCTATATAGCAGAAAATACCCAAAAGTGACACCATTATAAAAACTGCACCCCTCAAGCTACTCAAAACTACATTCAAGAAGTTTAATAACCCTTCATGTGCTTCACAGGAGCTGAAGCAACGTGGAAGGAAAAAATGAATATTTAACTTTTTAGCCACAAAAATTATCTTTTACAAACTTTTTTTTTATTTTCACAAGGGTAAAAGGAGAAAATGGGCACATAAAGTTGTTGTGCAATTTCTTCTGAGTACGCCAATACCCCATATGTGGGGGAAAACCACTGTTTGGGCACATGGCAGAGCTCGTAAGGGAAGGAGCGCCGTTTGACTTTTTCAAACTAAAATTGGCTGGAGTTGAGATTGGACGCCATGTCGTGTTTGGAGAGCCCCTGATACGCCTAAACAGTGGAAACCCCCCACAAGTGACACCATTTTGGAAACTAGACCCCCTAAGGAACTTATCTAGATCTGTTGTGAGCACTTTGAACCCCAAAGTGTTTCACAAAAGTTTATAATGCCTGGTGTGAAAAAAAAAAAAAAACAATTTTCCACAAAAATTATTTTTTAGTCTCACATTTTTGATTTTTCCCAAGGAAATTGGACCCCAAAACATGTTGTCCAATTTGTCCTGAGTACGCTGATACCCCATATGTGGGGGGGGGAACTGTTTGGGCGCACGGCAGGGCTTGGAAAGGAAGCAGTAACGTTTTGGAATGCAAACATTGATGGGGGTCAGGTTCCGTTTGTAGTGCCCCAGATGAGCCTAAACAGTGGAAACCCCCCACAAGTGACCCCATTTTGAAGCTAGACCCCCTAAGGAACTTATCTAGATCTTTGGTGAGCACTTTGAACCCCCAAGTGCTTCACACAAGTTTATAATGCCCAGGCATGAAAATAAAAAATCCTATTTTTTTCCCACAAAAATTATCTCTTAGTCACTAATTTTTTATTTTCCCATAGGTAACAGGAGAAATTGGACCACAAAATTTGTTGTCCAATTTGTCTTGAGTACGCTGATACCCCATATGTGAGGGGGAACCACTGTTTGGGCGCATGGCAGAGCTCGGAATGGAAGGAGCACCATTTGACTTTTTCCAACCAAAATTGGCTGGAATTGAGATTGGACGCTATGTTGCATTTGGAGAGTCCCTGATGTGCCTAAACAGTGGAAACCCCCCACAAGTGACCCCATTTGGGAAACCAGACCCCCTAAGGAACTTATCTAGATCTTTGGTGAGCAATTTGAACCCCCAAGTGCTTCACACAAGTTTATAACGTAGAGCCGTAAAATTAAAAAATCATATTTTTTCCACAAAATTGATCTTTTCACCCCAATTTTTATTTATTTTCCCAAGGGAAACAAGACTCCAAAAGTTATTGTGCAATTTGTCCTGAGTGCGCTGATACCCCATATGTGGGGGTAAACCACTGTTTGGGTGCATGGCAGAGTTTGGAAGGGAAGGAGCGCCGTTTGACTTTTTCAACGCAGAATTGGCTGGATGCCATGTCGTGTTTGGAGAGCTCCTGATCTGCCTAAACAGTGGAAACCCCCCACAAATGACAACATTTTGGAAACTAGACCCCTCAAGGAACTTACCTAGATGTGTGGTGAGCACTTTGAACCCCAAAGTGCTTCACAGAAGTTTATAACGTACAGCCGTAAAATAAAAAATCTTTTTTTTTTTTTACAAAAATGATTTTTTTCGCCCCCAATATTTTATTTTCACAAGGGTAACAGGAGAAATTGGACCCCAAAAGTTGTTGTCCAATTTGTCCTGAGTACGCTGATACCCAATATGTGGGAGTAAACTACTGTATGGGCGCACGTCGGGGCTCGGAAGGGAAGTAGTGACGTTTTGGATTGCAGACTTTGAAGGAATGGTCTGGGGCGTCATGTTGCATTTGGAGAGCCCCTGATGCGCCTAAACAGTGGAAACCCCCACAAGTGACCCCATTTTGGAAAATAGACCCCACAAGGAACATATCTAGATGTGTGGTGAGCACTTTGAACCCCGAAGTGCTTCACAGAAGTTTATAACGTACAGCCGTAAAAATAAAAAATACTTTTTTTTTTTTTACAAAAATGATTTTTTTCGCCCCCAATATTTTATTTTCACAAGGGTAACAGGAGAAATTGGACCCCAAAAGTTGTTTTCCAATTTGTCCTGAGTACGCTGATACCCAATATGTGGGAGAAAAATACTGTATGGGCGCACGTCAGGGCTCGGAAGGGAAGTAGTGATGTTTTGGATTGCAGACTTTGATGGATTGGTCTGGGGCGTCATGTCGCATTTGGAGAGCCCCTGATGCGCCTAAACAGTGGAAACCCCCCCACAAGTGACCCCATTTTGGAAAATAGACCCCACAAGGAACTTATCTAGAAGTGTGGTGAGCGCTATGAAGCCCCAAGTACTTCACAGAAGTTTTATAACATACAGCCGTAAAAACAAAAAAAAAAATCATTTTTTTTTTACAAAAATGATTTTGTCGCCCCCAGTTTTTTATTTTCCCAAGGGTAACAGGAGAAATAGGCCAAATTTCACAATAACTCTTGTGGTCCAGAGTACGCTGATACCCCATATGCGGGGGTAAACTACTGTTTGGGCGCATGGCAGAGCTCAGAAGTGAAGGAGCACCATTTGACTTTTTCAACGTAGAATTGGCTGGAATTGAGATCAGACGCCATGTCACATTTGGAGAGCCCATGATGTGCCTAAACAGCAGAAACCCCCCAATTCTAACTCCAACCCTAACCCCAACACACCCCTAACCCTAGTCCCAACCCTAACCACAAACCTAACCCTAACACACCCCTAACCGTAATCCCAACCATAATCCTAACGTTAGCGCCAACCCTAACCCTAACGGGAAAATGGAAATAAATAAATTTTTTTAATTTTATTATTTTTCCCTAACTAAGGGGGTGATAAAGGGGGTTTGATTTACTATTTATAGCGGGTTTTTATGATTGGCAGCTGTCACGCTAAAAGACGCTTTTTATTGTAAAAAATAGTTTTTTGCATCACCACATTTTGAGAGCTATAATTTTTGCATATTTTGGCCCACAGAGTCATGTGAGGTCTTATTTTTTGCGGTACGAGTTGACGTTTTTATTGGTACCATTTTTGAGCACGTGACTTTTTTGATCGCTTTTTATTTCGATTTTTGGGAGGTTAGAATGAACAAAAATCAGCAATTTATGAATTTCTTTTGGGGGGGTATTTATACCGTTCTGCATGTGGTAAAATTGATAAAGCAGTTTTATTCTTTGGGTTAGTACGATTACGGTGATACCTCATTTATATCATTTTTTTAATGTTTTGGCGCTTTTATAGAATAAAAGCAATTTTATATAAAAAATTATTATTTTTGCATCGCTTTATTCTGCGAGCTATAACTTTTTTATTTTTTCACTGATGATGCTGTATGATGGCTCGTTTTTTGCGGGACAAGATGACGTTTTCAGCGGTACGATGTTTATTTATATCGGTATTTTTGATCGCGTGTTATTCCACTTTTTGTTCGGCGGTATGATGATAAAGCATTGATTTTTTGCTTCGTTTTTTTTTTTTTTTTTAAGGGGTTCACTAAAGGGGTTAACTAGTGGGACAGTTTTATAGGGGGGTCGTTACGGACGCGGCGATACTAAATATGTGTACTTTTATTGTTTTGTTTTTTTTATTTACAGGAAAAAATGAATTTATTGGGGAATATATATATTTTTTTTTATGATTTTTTTTACCACTTTTTATTTTTATTTTTTTTACTTTTTTACTTTGTCCCAGGGTGGGACATCACTGTATTTTAGCAGATCGCTGGTGTGACAGTGTGCACAGCACTCTGTCACACCAGCAATCGCTCTGGCATCGCTGCAGGCTTCCTCAGCGCCTGCTCTCAGCAGGCACTGAGGAAGCCGCCTCCCTGCAGGACCCCGCGCCATCTTGGATCCGGGGACCTGGAGGGAGGACGGACCCTCGGAACAGCGCGACACATCGCGCTGCTCTGAGGGTCTCAGGGGAGCGCGCAGGGAGCCCCCTGCCTGCGCGATCCTCCCCTGTGCCCCGGGTACAGCGCGATCATGTTTGATCGCGGTGTGCCAGGGGTTAATGTGCCGGGAGCGGTCCGTGACCGCTCCTGACACACAGTCACGGGTGTCAGCTGTGATAATCAGTTGACACCCGGCGGCGATCAGCTGCGCTCCCCCCGGGAGCGCAGCTGATCGCCCATGACGTACTATTCCGTCCATGGGAATTAGGTCCAGGGTCACATGGACGGAATAGTACGTCTGATGGAATAAAGGGGTTAATAATGAAGTGCAATTTTTTTCTTTTTTTTTTTTAAATAAATGTGTCCACAAAAGTACAATCTATTTAAATCTAAAATTAACATGATCTGTAAAAACTATAAAAGAAAAATATATTTAATGCCAGAATTGTGGGGTTTTGGTCACAAATTCACAATGCCACAAAAAATGCATTAAGAAGCAATCAAAGTATCATATGTACCCCAATATTTAATATATATAAGGCCTAGATGTTTTGTAAAATTGCAACTCAAGTAATTTTTTGTTATGAATTTCTCAATTTTTTCACCCAAATAAAATAAAATTAAAAAAAACCACGAGCCCACACATTTTTTATTTTCCCGCTGACAAAGTCAAAGTTGCAGCTCTTAAACGGGGAGTGAAAAATGAAAGAGCAGAAATTAAAAAATAAAAAAGGTAGCATTCCATAATTGCACTCTTAAGGGGTTACAAGCTTGGCCATGTCAGTTAGAGGCCATGTGTTTGAGTCAGCCTGCTGACTTATTATACTTTTATTTTACATATAACTGGACCTGTCCACAGTTTTTGTCTGCCTCAGATTTATATTATTACTTTCCCACTGTAGAGCAGCAGTAACTACAGAAATTAAAGAGAGGTAGAAATCCATCACCCCCGGGTTAGCCCCCCCTTAGTGAGAATTTGGGTAAAAAATGATTACATTCGTTAGATCTTTGTTAGATCCGGTTTGATCAACCAAAACTAACATTAGATCACCCCTACAAAATGAGATATTTACGATCTTTTCCAGGGGGGCTAACCCGTAGCTAGCCCCCCCAACTTTGAAATTTGCATTTTTTTGGATGGATTCTGATAGATATTCGTTAGATCCGGTTTGATCAGCAAAAATTAATGTTAGATCTCCTTTCATTCCCGAGATATTGGGGTTGTCAGGTGGGGGGTTAGCCCCCCCTAATTTGAAATTTGCCATTTTTTGGATGGATTCTGATAGATATTCGATAGATCCGGTTTGATCAGCAAAAATTAACGTTAGATCTCCTTTCGTTCCCGAGATATTGGGGGTGTCAGGTGGGGGGTTAGGTACAGGTTAGCTATTTGAAATTTGCCGTTTTTGGATGGATTCTGATAGATATTCGATAGATCCGGTTTGATCAGCAAAAATTAACGTTAGATCTCCTTTCGTTCACGAGATATTGGGGGTGTCAGGTGGGTTTAGGTACAGGTTAGCCCCCCTAATTTGAAATTTGCCGTTTTTTGGATGGATTCTGATAGATATTCGTTAGATCCGGTTTGATCAGCAAAAATTAACGTTAGATCTCCTTTCGTTCACGAGATATTGGGGGTGTCAGGTGGGGTTTAGGTACAGGTTAGCCCCCCCCTAATTTGAAATTTGCCGTTTTTTGGATGGATTCTGATAGATATTCGTTAGATCCGGTTTGATCAGTAAAAATTAATGTTAGATCTCCTTTCGTTCACGAGATATTGGGGTGTCAGGTGGGGGGTTAGGTACAGGTTAGCCCCCCCTAATTTGAAATTTGCCTTTTTTTGGATGGATTCTGATAGATATTCATTAGATCCGGTTTGATCAGCAAAAATTAAAGTTAGATTTCCTTTCGTTCCCGAGATATTGGGGGTGTCAGGTGGGGGCTTAGGTACGGGTTAGCCCCCCCTAATTTGAAATTTGCCGTTTTTTGGATGGATTCTGATAGATATTCGTTAGATCCGGTTTAATCAGCAAAAATTAACGTTAGATCTCCTTTTGTTCTGGAGATATTGGGGGTGTCAGGTGGGGGGTTAGGTACGGGTTAGACCCCCCAATTTGAAATTTGCTGTTTTTTGGATGGATTCTGATAAGTTATTCGTTAGATCCGTTTCAGCATCGGTCCTGAGGTGTAGATGGAGAAGAGGAGGGGTCCATTTGGGGGAGACCAACAGAGATAGAGTGAAGTGAGGAGGTGGTGAGTGAGTGGGACAATCTGAAAGTTCGGTCAGTGAGTCATTCTCGTCCCCCATGATGCCTACAGGCCCGCCTCTTCGCAATCATCGCAGCACACTGCCCCCCTTCCTCGCCACGACACTTCGCCAATGAAGTCCGGATGCTGCCCACAACTGGCCCCCGCCGAAGTTGCCGCTGCTCAAACAGATCTAACGAATACAGTATCTATCAGAATCCATATCAAAACAGGCAAATTTCAAAGTACAGGGGGCTTGTTTTTTGCATAGCAAGTTGTATTTTTCCTTGGCACCACTTTGGAGTGCATATAATGTTTTGTATAACTTTTATTGTTTAGGAGAGGGAAAATTAAAAAAAAAATTAATTACGCTAATGTTTTTTGAGTTTTATTTTAGTTAATTTCCCGTGCGGTAAAAATAATAGAATAACTTTATTCTCCGTGTCAGGTCGGACACGCCGATACCAAATTTATGTAATTTTTTTTTTTTGACTACTTTTAAAAAGTAAAACTTTTTTTTAAAATAATGAGCCTTGACCTGGTCTTTGTCCGCCTCTGTTCAATCTCCCACCTAAATAACTCACCGCTTCCACTCTCTGACCACAACATTCTCTCCTTCACGCTCACAAATCCTCCACCACCCCAGCGCACTCCTACCTACCACACATTCAGAAATCTACAAGCCATTAACCCTCAGACACTTTCAGACTCCCTACACTCATCGCTGTCCCCAATCTCCTCTTTTTCCTGTCCTGATCTGGCTGTTCATCACTACAATGACATTCTTAAAAGCACCCTTGACCAAGTAGCACCGCTCACCCTCAGAACCTCCAAACACACAGTGAAACAGCCCTGGCTCACATTGCAAACTCGACTTCTTCAGCGATGCTCTAGGAGTGCTGAACGCCTCTGGAGAAAAACCCGCACACCAGAAGACTTCATCCACTTTAAATTCATGTTAAGAACTTATAATGCTGCCCTTCACCTCGCCAAACAGACCTACTTCACCATACTGATCTCCTCACTAGCCAACAACCCCAAGAAACTTTTTGACACTTTTCACTCCCTCCTCAGGCCAAAAGCACAAGCCCCTATCACAGACATTTGTGCTGACGACCTGGCCTCCCACTTTATAGAAAAAATAGATACTATCCGTCAGGAAATCTGCTCTCAACCACCAAGTGCTGTGACTCCCATCCCACCCTGCATTTCCCCTGGCTCACTTTCCACATTTGATCCCATCACAGAAGAAGAAGTCTCCAGACTCCTCTCTTCCTCTCGTCCGACTACATGCACTACCGACCCCATCCCCTCACATCTCCTCCAGTCTCTCTCTCCAGTTGTCACAACTCACCTAACTACAATCTTTAATCTCTCACTCTCCTCTGGCATTTTCCCATCCTCCTTCAAACACTCCATCATTACTCCATTACTAAAGAAACCCGCTCTTGACCCTTCCTGCACAAACAACTACAGACCGGTCTCCAATCTCCCCTTCATCTCTAAACTTTTGGAGCGCCTAGTCTACTCCCGCCTCACCCGTTACCTCTCCACTTACTCCCTCCTAGACCCTTCACAGTCCGGCTTCCGCCCCCTACATTCGACTGAAACTGCACTCATCAAAGTGACCAATGACCTTCTTACAGCAAAACGTAACGGCGACCACTCTCTGCTCATTCTTCTCGACCTTTCTGCAGCTTTCGACACGGTTGACCACCGTCTCCTACTCTCTAGGCTCCAGTCACTAGGTATTAAGGACACTGTTCTCTCCTGGTTCTCCTCCTATCTTTCTGACCGCTCCTTCAGTGTTTCGTTCTCTGGCTCCACGTCATCTCCTCTTCCTCTCACTGTCGGTGTACCCCAGGGCTCAGTCCTTGGCCCCCTTCTCTTCTCTCTCTACACGGCCCCAATTGGACAGACCATCAGCAGATTTGGCTTTCAGTACCATCTTTATGCCGATGACACACAACTATACACGTCATCCCCCGACCTTACCCCCGCTGTTCTACAGAACACCACCGATTGTCTGTCCGCAGTCTCCAACATCATGTCCGCTCTCTATCTGAAACTTAACCTCTCCAAGACTGAACTCCTTCTGCTCCCGCCGTCTACTAACCTCCCTAAATCTGACATTTTCCTCTCTGTGGGCGGCACCATAATAACACCCCGGCAGCAGGCTCGCTGTCTGGGTGTTATGTTTGACACCAATCTCTCCTTCACCTCCCATATACAATCTCTTGCCCGCTCTTGCCGTCTACACCTAAAGAACATCTCTAGAATCCGCCCTTTTCTCACCATGGAAACAACAAAAACCCTCACTGTAGCATTGATCCACTCCCGCCTGGACTACTGAAACGCTCTATTACTTGGCCTCCCCATTACTTGACTATCCCCTCTCCAGTCCATCCTTAATGCAGCAGCCAGGGTCATCCATCTGGCTAATCGGTACTCGGACGCGTCCGCTCTTCGCCAGTCCTTACACTGGCTGCCCATTCATTATAGGATCCAATTCAAAGTACTGGTTCTCACCCACAAAGCTCTCCACAGTGCAGCACCCCCCTACATCTCCTCCCTCATTTCTATCTATCGGCCTAACCGACTGCTGCGCTCTGCAAACGACTTTCGACTAACCTCTGCACTAATCCGTACCTCCCACTCCCGACTCCAAGACTTCTGCCGCGCTGCGCAAATCCTCTGGAATGCTCTACCCCAAGAAATTAGGACTATCCACAATTTGCATGGTTTCAGGAGCTCCCTCAAAACACATTTGTTCAGAGTGGCCTATCACATTCACTAACCAAAGTCGTTCTATGTTTAAGTGTGTATGTGTAGCCCATTCACTATCTCCATCCATGCCTCACTCCCTCAAGATGGCTGGACCATTATTGTAAATGCACCATTGTATATACACACCTGTACTTTGTATCTCCCCACCTCATTGTAGATTGTAAGCTCTCACGAGCAGGGTCGGCTTATTTTGCTTTAATTATTGTATTGTTAACGTTGTTACCTATGACTTGTGTTTTGAAACTGTTAAACTGTAAAGCGCTGCGGAATATGTTGGCGCTATATAAATAAAGATTATTATTATTATTATTATTATGAGAGAGGATTTGGTCTCGCCGCATGCGCAGCCCCGTAGAGCTTTTATTTGTCTGACTACGGAGCTGTGGGATGCCTCCTTTTTTGCGGGAAGAGTTGTAGTTTTTATTTGGACCATTTTGGGGTATATCCGATATTTTGATCGCGTTTTATGCCTTTTTTTGTGACTCAAACAGTGAAAAAAATAGAAATTATGGCTTTTTTATTTTTTATGGCATTTACCGTGTGGAATAAATATTAAAATATTTAATTTTTGGGGTTGGGATCCCAGCTGACGGTAGGACAGCTGGGATCCCGCGATTGCCGACGGGGTTAGCTGGGGCTGCCATTCCCTGCCCGACGTGAAAACTCTATGGCGGAGGAATAAGGCCCGGCTAGCCCCGTCGGCAAAAGTCAATGGACGGTTGTCAAGGGGTTAAAAAAGCCTGTACATAGACTAAACAAAAACTCCTCATGTGGTCTCATTTTTAATCAATTTAATTATCAAAAAAAAAATCTTACTTATTAGTAAAGTGAAAAACACAGGTAAAAGTAATACCTTACAGAAATAAATATTTAACAGTGAAAACCTGAAAGTTTAGGACTGCAAATCCCTGTAATATAAATAGAACATGTACATTTTAACATCTAGATGGAGTTCCTGAGTTATCGGTGTTTGACTTATACAAAAAACACAGAAAATTACTAATGTGACTAGATATAAATTTATTCAAATGTTTAATCTCATAGAATACCAATAATAATTAACAATAAATGTTCACGAAAGATGTAGGCTGTATCTAAAGAATAGAAGGACTGAAAATTCCCATGAGTGCCAAATAACTCAAACAAAGGAAAGAAGAAGAACAGTAACCCCGGGGTTGGGGTGTTAGTGTTCTTCTTTCTTTTGTTTGAGTTACTGTGCACTCATGGGAATTTTCAAACACCGATAACTCAGGAACTCCATCTAGATGTTAAAATGTACATGTTCTATTTATATTACAGGGATTTGCAGTCCTAAACTTTCAGGTTTTCACTGTTAAATATTTATTTCTGTAAGGTATTACTTTTACCTGTGTTTTTCACTGTACTAATAAGTAAGATTTTTTTTGATAATTAAATTGATTAAAAATGAGACCACATGAGGAGTTTTTGTTTAGTCTATGTACAGGCTTTTTTAACCCCTTGACGACCGTCCATTGACTTTTGCCGACGGGACTAGCCGGGCCTTATTCCTCCGCCAGCTAGCCCCGTCGGCAATCGCAGGATCCCAGCTGTCCTACCGTCAGCTGGGATCCCAACCCCAAAAAATTAAATATTTTAATATTTATTCCACACGGTAAACGCCATAAAAAATAAAAAAGCCATAATTTCTATTTTTTTCACTGGTTGAGTCACAAAAAAAGGCATAAAACGCGATAAAAAAATCAGATATACCCCAAAATGGTCCGAATAAAAACTACAACTCTTCCCGCAAAAAAGGAGGCATCCCACAGCTCTGTAGTCAGACAAATAAAAGCTCTACGGGGCTGCGCATGCGGCGAGACCAAATCCTCTCTCATTATTTAAAAAAAAACGTTTTTCTTTTTAAAAGTAGTAAAAAAGGAAAAAATTACATAAATTTGGTATCGGCGTGTCTGACCTGACACGGAGAATAAAGTTATTCTATTATTTTTACTGCACGGGAAATTAACTAAAAATAAAACTCAAAAAACATTAGCGTAATTAATTTTTTTTTAAATTTTCCCTCTCCTAAACAATAAAAGTTATACAAAACATTATATGCACTACAAAGTGGTGCCAAGGAAAAATACAACTTGCTACGCAAAAAACAAGCCCCCTGTAATTTGAAATTTGCCTGTTTTTATATGGATTCTGATAGATACTGTATTCGTTAAATCTGTTTGAGCAGCGGCAACTTCGGCGGGGGCCAGTTGTGGGCAGCATCCGGACTTCATTGGCGAAGTGTCGCAGCGAGGAAGGGGAGCAGTGTGCTTCGATGATTGCGAAGAGGCGGGCCTGTAGGCATCATGGGGGACGAGAATGACTCACTGACCGAACTTTCAGATTGTCCCACTCACTCACCACCTCCTCACTTCACTCTCTCTCTGTTGGTCTCCCCCAAATGGACCCCTCCTCTTCTCCATCTACACCTCAGGACCGATGCTGAAACGGATCTAACGAATAACTTATCAGAATCCATCCAAAAAACGGCAAATTTCAAATTAGGGGGGGCTAACCCGTACCTAAGCCCCCACCTGACACCCCTAATATCTCTGGAACAAAAGGAGATCTAACGTTAATTTTTGCTGATAAAACCGGATCTAATGAATATCTATCAGAATCCATCCAAAAAATGGCAAATTTCAAATTAGGGGGGCTAACCTGTACCTAACCCCCCATCTGACACCCCCAATATCTCGTGAACGAAAGGAGATCTAACGTTAATTTTTGCTGATCAAACCAGATCTAACGAATATCTATCAGAATCCATCCAAAAAACGGCAAATTTCAAATTAGGGGGCTAACCTGTACCTAACCTCCCACCTGACACCCCCAATATCTCGGGAACCAAAGGAGATCTAACGTTAATTTTTGCTGATCAAACCGGATCTAATGAATATCTATCAGAATTCATCCAAAAAATGGCAAATTTCAAATTGGGGGGCTAACCTGTACCTAACCCCCCACATGACACCCCCAATATCTCGGGAACGAAAGGAGATCTAACGTTAATTTTTGCTGATCAAACCGGATCTAACGAATATCTATCAGAATCCATCCAAAAAACTGCAAATTTCAAATTAGGGGGGCTAACCTGTACCTAATCCCCCACCTGACACCCCCAATATCTCGTGAACGAAAGGAGATCTAACGTTAATTTTTGCTGATCAAACCGGATCTAACGAATATCTATCAGAATCCATCCAAACAACGGCAAATTTCAAATTGGGGGGGCTAACCTGTACCTAACCCCCCACCTGACACCCCCAATATCTCGGGAACGAAAGGAGATCTAACGTTAATTTTTGCTGATAAAAACCGGATCTAACGAATATCTATCAGAATAGATCCAAAAAATGGCAAATTTCAAATTAGGGGGGCTAACCTGTACCTAACCTCCCACCTGACACCCCAATATCTCGTGAACGAAAGATCTAACGTTAATTTTTGCTGATAAAACCGGATCTAATGAATATCTATCAGAATCCATCCAAAAAATGGCAAATTTCAAATTAGGGGGGCTAACCTGTACCTAACCCCCCATCTGACACCCCCAATATCTCGTGAACGAAAGGAGATCTAACGTTAATTTTTGCTGATCAAACCAGATCTAACGAATATCTATCAGAATCCATCCAAAAAACGGCAAATTTCAAATTAGGGGGCTAACCTGTACCTAACCTCCCACCTGACACCCCCAATATCTCGGGAACCAAAGGAATCTAACGTTAATTTTTGCTGATCAAACCGGATCTAATGAATATCTATCAGAATTCATCCAAAAAATGGCAAATTTCAAATTGGGGGGCTAACCTGTACCTAACCCCCCACATGACACCCCCAATATCTCGGGAACGAAAGGAGATCTAACGTTAATTTTTGCTGATCAAACCGGATCTAACGAATATCTATCAGAATCCATCCAAAAAACTGCAAATTTCAAATTAGGGGGGCTAACCTGTACCTAATCCCCCACCTGACACCCCCAATATCTCGTGAACGAAAGGAGATCTAACGTTAATTTTTGCTGATCAAACTGGATCTAACGAATATCTATCAGAATCCATCCAAACAACGGCAAATTTCAAATTGGGGGGGGCTAACCTGTACCTAACCCCCCACCTGACACCCCCAATATCTCGGGAACGAAAGGAGATCTAACGTTAATTTTTGCTGATCAAACCGGATCTAACGAATATCTATCAGAATAGATCCAAAAAACGGCAAATTTCAAATTAGGGGGGGCTAACCTGTACCTAAACCCCACCTGACACCCCCAATATCTCGTGAACGAAAGGAGAGCTAACGTTAATTTTTGCTGATAAAACCGGATCTAACGAATATCAATCAGAATCCATCCAAAAAACTGCAAATTTCAAAGTTGGGGAGTCTAGCTAATGGGTTAGCCCCCCCCTGGAAAAGATTGTAAATATCTCATTTTGTAGGGGTGATCTAACGTTAGTTTTGGTTGATCAAACCGGATCTAACAAAGATCTAACGAATGTAATCATTTTTTACCCAATTTCTCTCTAAGGGGGGGCTAACCCGGGGGTGGTTAGAAATCCTCCACCTTTTATTAACCTGAGATCGCTGCCAGTGCCTCACCTCAGTGTGACTGCTCCTGCAGCTGCCGGACATCCACCACTGTCCAGTGTCTATGACTGCAAATTATGATATAACAGATCATGTGTGCACTCACTCCTCGACTCCTCCCAGCCCCTAGTCAGGCAGGAAGAAGCTAAGCAAACAGCAGGGGAAAAAAATTGGCTCAGCTCCCAGTGGTGAGCTGGCCCTGTCCTTCACATCAAAGAGCTGGCTCTTCTTCTAGGATTATTCACATCACGAATGACACATCACTACTTCCTCCCACCCTTGAGCAAAAGGGCGACCTGGCTCCCTGCAAAGAGAGGATGTGACAGCACCACCAAGAGGAGTGTCACCAAGCATCTCCGCACTGTCCCATGGAAGCATTCAGCTGTCCATCCACCAAACACTGGAGAGAAAGAGGAAGAACTCCCCTACTCACCCACCAGCCCTGGTCCTCAATGACAGCAATTTGAAATGTTGACATTCCAGCTGGTAGAGACTTACAGTACAGACCAAAAGTTTGGACTCTCCTTCTTGGTCAAATAGACCTTACACAGTCTGGAAGTGTGTTTGGGGTCATTGTTCTGTTGAAAAATAAATGATGGTCCAACTAAATGCAAACCAGATGGAATAGCATGCTGCTGCAAGATGCTGTGGTAGCCATGCTGGTTCAGTATGCCTTCAATTTTTAATAAATCCACAACAGTGTCACTGCTTCCATTCGTTACACTGCCTCTCCCCTGAATGCTGTGATCGCGCCCGATCGCAGCAATCAGTGGGTTAACAGCCAGGGGCAGCTCAGATGCCGCTCCTGGCTGTTAGTGCAGAAGCTCAGCCACCGGCAGCGCTGAGCTCCTGCACTGGTCAGGCAGGAAGTGCTGTAATTTCAGCATCTCCTGCCCGATCATGCTGTGATTGGTCAGATTGACTGACTGATCGCTGCGTTCTGGGTGCGGGGACCGACGGCATGGGTCCCCGCAACTCTTACCGTGCCTGTCAGCTGTCTATGACCGCTGTCGGCACGGAACTGTCACTGCGTGTTCACACGCAGTGACAGTTTAAATGCATGACGGGCATAGCACGTCCTGGTGCGGGAACTTACATCCTGCCATGATGGGCTATGCACGTCAATGGACGTTAAGGGGTTGTATTCTTGAGCTCCATAGGTTATGCTTATTTATAAATGACTGATTTAACCTTTAAACTTTTTGGAACAATTTGATAGTGTTCTGCCCCTCAATTCTCCAATAGCAAACTCATTGCAGGAAGATCTATTAATTATTAATCATCCAAAATTTAAAATGACATTTTAAAGTAAACAATTTATTTTTGTCCTTGGTGACAGATGTATACTTAAACATTTTGGATCAAATGTAAAATCTGTAGTAGGGACTCCTACCTACTATGGTTATAAAAACAACTTATATACAGTACAGACCAAAAGTTTGGACACACCTTCTCATTCAAAAAATTTTCTGTATTTTCATGACTGTGAAAATTGTAGAATCACACTGAAGGCATCAAAACTATGAATTAACACATGTGGAATTATACATTACACTTTACAAAAAAGTGTGAAACAACTGAAAATATGTCTTATATTCAAGGTTCTTCAAAGAAGCCGCCTTTTGCTTTGATTACTGCTTTGCACGCAGAAAAGGTGAACGGATGGACTCTACATGCCTGGTTCCCACCGTGAAGCATGGAGGAGGTGGTGTGATGTGTTTGGGTGCTTTGCTGGTGACACTGTTGGGGATTATTCAAAATTGAAGAGGTGAGCGGTCCAGCTCACCCCAAACCATCTCGATTGGGTTCAGGTCTAGTGACTGCGGAGGCCAGGTCATCTGGCGTAGCACCCCAACACTCTCCTTCTTGGTCAAATAGCCCTTACACAGTCTGGAAGTGTGTTTGGGGTCATTGTTCTGCTGAAAAATAAATGATGTTCCAACTAAATGCAAACCAGATGGAATAGCATGCTGCTGCAAGATGCTGTGGTAGCCATGCTGGTTCAGTATGCCTTCAATTTTGAATAAATCCACAACAGTGTCACCAGCAAAGCACCCCCACATCATCACACCACCTCCTCCATGCTTAACTGTGGGAACCAGGCATGTAGAGTCCATCCGTTCACCTTTTCTGCGTGCAAAGCAGTAATCAAAGCAAAAGGTGGCTACTTTGAAGAACCTAGAATATAAGACATATTTTCAGTTGTTTCACACTTTTTTGTAAAGTGTAATGTATAATTCCACATGTGTTAATTCATAGTTTTGATGCCTTCAGTGTGATTCTACAATTTTCACAGTCATGAAAATACAGAAAAATCGTTGAATGAGAAGGTGTGTCCAAACTTTTGGTCGGTACTGTACATTTTTAAACAACTTATGGCAGTGGCTGTCCCACGGTATGTGGTTCCCAGTCACTGCTTCTTTTTCAATTCTTGGCGTGCATGAACATGTTGCAGACAAAATCAGGTGTGCACCGCTCAATACCATCAGTGGCAAGGTCCACATAACCACTGATATGTGGACCAGTAAGCATGCGCAGGGACGTTATAGCTCCTCAACTGCCCACTGGGTAAATGTACTGGCGGCTGGGCTTGAGGCAGAAAGTGTTCTGGCGAATGTCCTACTACCACCGAAGATTGTTGGATCTTTTCTGCCCATGTTACAGGTCCTGATTGATAATCTTGTGACATTTTCCCGCTGGGCTGCGATGTGTTTCTGTCTTGTAGGCTGCGGGCTGGCGGCGCCCGCACATCTGGCCGCTTGCCTGCTGATGCGGCCACCGTCCCGTTTTTCCTGCCGCCAGCCCTTTAAATCTTCGGGCACGGCGGTTTTACAGGTGTGTGCGCACAAGCAGCAATCTGTGCTTGCGACGCATGTAGCAGGGGTTAAGAATGTGCTGACGTTGACACAACAGGAAGTTCTCTCTCTTGGGCGGAGAGAGCATGCTGGCTGCAGTGGTTGGTCGAGTGCTGAAGCCTGAACGTATCATGGAAACATAGGGAGGCCGGAGCTCCTACCCGCGCTCGCGCCTGCAATCTCGGCTGTATTGAGTCTGGGTCTGGGTGAATGAGTGTAATCCCAGCCAGGAAACACGTTTAAATTAAAATACATCAGCCCCAGCACCGCACTAGTATATACATCAGCCCCAGCACCTGTATATACACCAGCCCCAGCATCTGTATTAGGCTGGAGTCACACACAAGGTATAAAATCACGGACCGTATTTTACGGACGAGAATCGCACAAAAGTTCCCTGAACAGTGATCCGTATGTCATCCGTGTGCAATGAAAGGAAGCGATTTCCTCGCATCAAAATATCCATGAGTCATCCGTATGGCTGGCTTGCAAAACCGACATATAATGGATCCAAATGACAGTTTTTAAATTACAAAATAAAGAATACATATACACACATAGAATACATATATATATATATATATATATATATATATATATATATATATGTGTCATTGAGACACATATATATATATATATTTTATAGTTCATACACTTCTACATAGCATAAAATTGCTAATTGAATTGCTGGCTTCTGTAAAATCATTACAGAAGCCGACATGAAATGACATATTGTTTACATACAGGAAACCATTTCATTTCATGTAGTTTGATATATGGTTTTGATTAACAATTATATGAGTGTATGTGTGCAAAATTTCATACATGTAGGTGTTAATTTAGTGTGTAAATTCGTTGAAAAAAAATGCGTGGGCTCCCGCTGTATTTTCTCCGACAGACAGGGAAATCCAGTGACTAAAGACAGATAATAATAGCCTTGGGAGGGACCATTGTTTTTGCCCCCCCCCGGCTACTAACATCTGCCCCCAGCCACACCAGAAAAGGCACATCTATTATTAATGCGCCCTTTCTGGCACTTAGCCTGTCTATTTCCATTGCCTTTAGCGGTGGCTAATGGGTTAATAATGGGTTAATTCCACATTGATATTGAAAGGTGACATTAAGCCGGGTTAATAAGGGAGAGTTGTCAATTAGACAACTATCCATTATTAATTCTATTGCATTAAATGGTTAAAAAAACACACACACATTAATTTAAAATTATTTTAATGATATAAATACACATAGTTTTTGACCATATTTTATTGAACTGGTAATCCATTTGAATCCCTTATTCTCCTGTAATAAAAACAAAATAAAAAAGCAACAATATCCTTACCTCTCCGCAGTTCAGTCAGGTCCCACTCTGCAATCCATCTGAAGGGGTTAATAGGTTTACAGCAGGGACCGATGCTAATGCTGCCAGCCCTGCTGTAAAGCCCTGCAGAATGAATGAGCTCATCTCTGTGCAGCCTCCCCGGCTCACAGGAGATGAACTGATTAGTGTGGGAAACTTAATTGATTTTTTCCCACGCTATTCAGTTCACTTCAGGTCAGCCGGGGATTCCTGCTGACGTCACTTAAAATTAATGGATAAATAAAAGCTATATTTTACCCTACCATTGGACTGATCGCTGGAGAAACAATACTATTTCCTCTATATATATATACAGGGTGGTCCAAAAGTAGGTGGACATATTAAAAACAATGATTGATCATCATACCACCGAACAAAAAGTGGAATAACACGCGATCAAAAAGACGGATATAAATAAACATGGTACCGTTGAAAACGTCATCTTGTCCCGCAAAAAACGAGCCACCATACAGCATCATCAGCGAAAAAATGAAAAAGTTATAGCTCTCAGAATAAAGCGATGCAAAAATATTTATTTTTTATGTAAAATAGTATTTATTGTCTAAAAGCACCAAAACATAAAAAATGACATAAATGAGGTATCGCTGTAATCATACTGACCCGAAGAATAAAACTGCATTATCAATTTTACCACAAGCGGAACGGTACAAACGCCCCCCCCCCAAAAGGAATTCATGAATTGCTGGGTTTTGTTCATTCTGCCTCCCAAACCCCGGAATAAAAAGCGATCAAAAAATATCATGTGCCCAAAAATGGTACCAATAAAAATGTCAAATCATCCCGCAAAAAACAAGACCTCACATGACTCTGTGGGCCAAAATATGGAAAAATTATAGCTCTCAAAATATGGTGATGCAAAAACTTTTTTGCAATAAAAAGCATCTACCATGCGCCCAAACAGTGGTTTACCCCCACATATGGGGTATCAGCGTACTCAGGACAAATTGCACAACAACTTTTGAGGTCCAATTTCTCCTGTTACCCTTGGGAAAATAAAAAAAATTGGATCTGAAGTAAATATATTGTGAAAAAAAGTGAAATGTTTAATTTTTTTAAAACATTCTTGAATGTGGTTTTGAGCACCTTGAGGGGTGCAGTTTTTAGAATGATGTCACTTTTGGGTATTTTCTATCATATTGACCCCTCAAAGTGACTTCAAATGTGATGTCCCTAAACATTTTTTTTATTATTTTCTGTCCACCTACTTTTGGACCACCCTGTATATATATATATATATATATATATATATATATATATATATATATATATATTTCTATGTGTATATATCTATTCCTTCCATTCTTTATTAAACATGTCAGTGTGATTTTACAGTATACAGCACTGAATTGCCGGCATTTCTGAAGGACAACGGTGCATATTTCTCGCAAGTCACAAGTGTGGTCTATGTGTAATCCGTATTTTTCTCGCCCCCATAGACTTACATTGGCGATTCTCGGCTGACAAACGGTGCAAATCGCAGCATGCTGAGATTTTCTCTGCCCGTATAAAACAGCCGAGAAAAAAATCGGCTGATGGGAGCTGCCCCATAAATTAACATTGGTCCGAGTGCAATGCGATTTTTCTCGTCCGTATTTCTCGCTAGTGTGACCCGGCCTTATACAGCTGCTGGGGCTGGTATATAAACAGGTGCTGGGGCTGATGTATATATTGGTGCTGGGGATGATGTATATATAGGTGCTGACTCGAGCCTGATGTATATACAGGCTGCATGTATATACATCATTAATCAGCCTCGAGTCAGCACCTATATATACATCAGCCCCAGCAACAATATAAACATCCCCAGCACCTGTATACACATCAGCCATAGCACCTGTATACATTAGCCCCAGCACCTGTATATACCCAGCACCTGTATATACACCAGCTCCAGCACCTGTACACACATCAGCCCCAGCACCTGTATATACATCAGCCCCAGCACCTGTATATACATCAGCCCCAGCACCTGTATATACACCAGCCCCAGGACCTGTATATATCAGCCCCAGCACCTGTATACACATCAGCCCAACAAATGTACATACATCAGCCCCATCACCTGTATACACATCAGCCCCAGCACCTGTATATACCCAGGCCCAGCACCTGTATATACACCAGCCCCAGCACCTGTATATGCACCAGCCCCAGCACCTGTATATATCAGCCCCAGCACCGCAGTGATCAGCACAAGCAGAAGAGAATGATGAGAGTTATATTAAAGTCAGAACGATGATAGCAGGTGGGGTCTTTTGGAACTATTACTCCCATCATCTGACACCTGGTGCCACTAATCACATCAGCCCCAGCACCTGTATATATCAGCCCCAGCACCTGTATACACATCAGCCCCAGTACCTGTACATACATCAGCCCCAGCACCTGTATACACATCAGCCCCAGCATCTGTATATACCCAGCCCCAGCACCTGTATATACATCAGCCCCAGCACCTGTATATACATCAGCCCCAGCACCTGTATATACACATCAGCACCTGTATATATCAGCCCCAGCACCAGTATACACATCAGCCCCAGCACCTGTATATACCCAGCACCTTGATATACACCAGCTCCATCACCTGTACACACATCAGCCCCAGCACCTGTATATACATCAGCCCCAGCACCTGTATATACACCAGCCCCAGCACCTGTATATATCAGCCCAAGCACCTGTATACACATCAGCCCCAACAAATGTACATACATCAGCCCCATCACCTGTATACACATCAGCCCCAGCACCTGTATATACCCAGCCCCAGCACCTATATATACACCAGTCCCAGCACCTGTATATACACCAGCCCCAGCACCTGTATATATCAGCCCCAGCACTGCAGTGATCAGCACAAGCAGAAGAGAATGATGAGAGTTATATTAAAGTCAGAACGATGACAGCAGGTGGGGGCTTTTGGAACTATTACTCCCATCATCTGAAACCTGGTGCCGCTAATAACAGTTAAAGCAGGAGGGGATGATGGGGGTATTCCTCCTCCACCGTCTGTGCTATGACTAAATAAATGAATGAAAAACCCGACGTGGGTTCTCCCTATTTTCTTTAACCAACCAGGCAAAACTCGCAGCTGGGGGCTGCAACCCTCAGCTGTCAGCTTCAGCAAGGTTGGTTATCATGAATAGAGGGGTCCCCACGCATATTTAAATAATTTTAAAAAATGGCATCAGGTCCCCCCCATTTTTGACAAACAGCCTTGCTAAAGCTCACAGCTGGGGCTGGTATTCTCAGGCTCGTAAAAGACCATGGATATAGGCGCCCCCAGCCTAATAATAGCAACCCGCAGCTGCACAGAAAAGGCACATCTATTGATGAGCCAATTCTGGCGCTTTGCCTGGCTCTTCCCACTTGCCCTGTAGCAGTGGCAAGTGGGGTTCATATTTGTGGGGTTGATGTCACCTTTGTATCGTCAGGTGACGTCAAGCCCATTTCTTAGTAATGGAGACGCATCTGTAAGACACCTCTCCATTACTAATCCTATATTTACATGGTAAAGAAAGACACAGCCAGAATAAAGTCTTTTATTCGAAATAAAACAAATCACAGTTTTACCTTTTCATTTAAAAATAACAAACACAGTTATACTCACCTAACTTCATCAAAGCCCTCGTTCTCCTGTAACAAAACAAAAATAAAAAAAAACCCAATATACCATACCTGTCCGTCATTCTTTCCCATGCCGTAATCCATGTCTGGGGGAGAAACACCTAGCACATATCTTAATTGGGATCTCCCGTTCCAAAACTAAGCACATAGGTGCAGTTACAGAAGGCTGTATCTCAAAGATCTTAAAGGCAGGGAGAGGGACATGTATTGTAGCACTTACAAAGTATTTTTTTCCTATTGAACCTGCTTAGTGTTCTCACCCACTATGATAACCCATTGAGGCTACCATAAAGTATGATACCAACACATTTTTCCCACAATCACATGATACCCTCACAGTTAATTCCTCAACAGTACCATACACATACACACCATGATTCCCATTCAGTGCCCATACACAGTGATGACCCCACCGTTCCTATCCATTGTAACGAATGGAAGTGAAGGCACAGGTGATGCAGTGCACATTCGTTTATTTGCTATTTTTGTGGGACCACGGACCGTAGTAAGCCGCACGTAGTCTGAGAAGACAAACAGTATTAGCTGGGTACTGGCATGAGACTGGAAAAGCACAGCAGATCACAGACACATCAGAACACTCTCAATGGCAGAGGGGCCAGAAATAACAAACACAAGAATATTATTGGTTAACAACTTTTTTAAAAATGCGCACTGTCTCTTTAAGAGACGGAGAGCACGCGCGTGACCTAAGCCTCAAACCCGGGAATGTGCTGGCCTCGCGTCAGGAAGCAGGAGGTAGGGTGGCATGAAGCAGAGTGAGAGCGAGGACCCCGATGGGAGGTACGGGCACCACGGTGTGGAGACGGGATCCCCGCCGGGGACCCCGCGGGGGCACATGTTACAGTATACCCCTCCTTACACCCCCTCTTTTCAAGCCTGTGTAAAATCTCTCCAATAGGAGAGGAGTCTGGATGTTCTCTTTGGGCTCCCAAGACCTCTCCTCAGGAACGAAGCCCTTCCAAGCCACCAAGAAGTAGGTCTCACCCGGCACTCTCTTTGTGGCCAAGATATCTTTTACCTCAAAGACATCCTCCTCACTGATGGGATCAGGAGTGGTACCCGGATCCTTAAAGAAGGAGCTCAAGACTACTGGTTTGAGGAGGGAAACATGCAAAGAGTAAGGCACACGTAAAGAAGCAGGCAATTTCAATTTATACGAGACTGTATTGATTTGTTTCAAGACATCAAAGAGACCGATGAAGCGGGGACCCAACTTGTAGGAAGGCATCTTCAAACGGATGTACTTGGAGGAGAGCGATACCTTTTCTGTCTGAAAGATTTGAGCATCCAGGCGTCTTTTGTCTGCATGTCTCTTCATACATTGTGAGGCTTTTTCCAGGGCGGATTTGGTATCACTTAGAGTTGAGCGAAACAGGTTGGTCAGATTCATAAGTTGCCGACTTTCGCCAAAGTCGGGTTTCGCCGATTGAAACCCGACCATAGCGTGAGGTCGGCCATGCGGTCGGCAAAACGAGCGCCAAAGTTGGATTTCCAAGAATGCTTGCAGGCGCCTTTTTTTTCAGCCAATGAGCAAGGACGTACACTGTGGGCAACAAAATGACATGTGCAGTGTCCACCATCATCTTAAAGAAGGGCATTGCAGTGATTGGCTTGCTTTGGGGGGCGTCATAGTGTCTATAAAAGCCCTGACCGCCAACCCCCATTTTACTTCTGCCGATCTTAACAGTAGGGAGAGGTTGCTTGCTGTTTATCAGTAGGAAGAGAGTTAGGGCTGGAAAGAAAAGTTCTTATGTGCTTGTGCTGATAGCAATTGTGCTGCACAGTTAGTGTGCAGTGACAGTGGAGGATTTTCTTGTGTGCAGCAGCACTGGTTTTTTAGGCTGCCTGATAGCTGTATTGCTGTGTGTACACTGCTGTGCAGACTGCTTTTTACACAGCACTAACACTTTTATTCTTTTTTTCTGCACACTTACCGACCGTTCATTTTTTCCCACACCGTATAGAGCTGTACGCTCCTCACACACTACCGTGTACCGGCTGGTATCACAGACAAATACATGCTGACTATCTGTGTGTGACTCCAGAAATATATACGGAGATTTAAATTTTCCCCTACACCATATACAGCGGTACGCTTCTGATACAGTACCGTATTTCTGTTTGTATTATGGTCAAATCCATACTGAATGAGCGTCTGTGTGTGACTCCGGAAATATATACAGAGATTTAAATTTTCCCCTACACTGTATATAGCTGTACGCTTCTGATACAGTTCCGTTTTTCTACTTTTTGTATTACGGTCAAATCCATACTGAGTGAGCGTCTGTGTGTGACTCCGGAAATATATACGGAGATTTAAATGTTCCCCTACACTGTATACAGCTGTACGCTTCTGATACAGTACCGTTTTTCTGCTTTTTGTATTACGGTCAAATCCATACTGAGTGAGCGTCTGTGTATGACTCCGGAAATATATACGGAGATTTAAAAATTCCCCTACACTGTATACAACTGTTCGCTTCTGATACAGTACGGTATTTATGCTGTTTGTATTACGGTCAAATCCATACTGAGAGAGCGTCTGTGTATGACTTCGGAAATATATACAGAGATTTAAATTTTCCCCTTCACGGTATACAGCTGTACGCTTCTGAAACAGTACCGTTTTTCTGCCTTTTGTATTACGGTCAAATCCATACTGAGTGAGCGTCTGTGTGTGACTGCGGAAATATATACGGAGATTTCAATTTTCCCCTACACTGTATACAGCTGTACGCTTCTGATACAGTACCGTTTTTCTGCTTTTTGTATTACAGTCAAATCCATAATGAGCGAGCGTCTGTGTGTGACTGCGGAAATATATACGGAGATTTAAATTTTCCCCTACACTGTATACAGCTGTACCCTTCTGATACAGTACCGTTTTTTTGCTTTTTGTATTACGGTCAAATCCATAATGAGCGAGCGTCTGTGTGTGACTCCGGAAATCTATACGGAGATTTAAATTTTCCCCTACACCATATACAGCTGAATGCTCCTCATAAAGTACCATATATCTACTGGTATTTTTGGTACATATTTCCAAACATGAGGAAGTATGGTGGAAGAGGCCACGGACGTGGGTGGGGGGGCCAGCTGGTACTGATGGTTGTGGTGGTGCATCTGCTGGTAGTGCCAAAAGCACAATAGCATCTAAGGCAGGAGGTGTTGATCCTGTGTCATTGTCTGGCTCCAGAAGTCCTGGAAGGCTCCCTTTTCTGGGAGTAGGTAAACTGCTTTTAAAGCCGGAGCATCAGGAACAGGTTTTGGCTTACATTGCCGAAACAGCCTCCAGCTCTATCGCTTCATCTTCTGAAGATTCAAAAACTGCAAGCACTGAGTCATCAGTGCAGGCTCCTGGTCAGGAACAACACCTTTCCTTGTGTCCTTCAACCCCACCAAAAGAGAAGGATGCAGCAGGCCACACAAGATTACTCCCTGGAGCTCTTTTCACATACCATGCCTAACTTATCAAGTCAAATCCTGAATTCCCCAGTCCAAGATGAATATGACATGGAGTGCACTGATGCACAGCCACTGCTATATGATTCTGCTGGTACATTCACCCAGGGCACTTCATTGCCCTTGCAGTCTACTGAGCCAGAATCTGACCCTGATGAAACTCAGGTGCCCCTTCCCGCATACTATACCATGATACACTGTGACACAGAAGAAGGTGCAGATGAAATTGAACAGGAGGTGATGGATGACCCAGTTGTTGACCCGATCGACATCCATTGGGGGAAGAGGGTGCCGCTGGCAATAGCTCAGAATAGGAGGAGGATCCGCAGCAGGCATCGACATCGCAGCTGCGGTTATCTGGCAGGCCTGTAGCAGTCCAAAAACGTGCTAAAAAAACAAAAAGAGTTGCAGGACAGCTTGGGCAAATGGTCAAATTAGCACAGCATGCAAGCCCTGAAAAGTTTTCCCATAGTAGGAAAAGTGGATTGTGGCACTTTTTTGACCAAAATCCTATTGATGAGGCAAAAGTTATCTGTAAGAAGTGAGGAAGGACTTTTAGCCGAGGGAAAAATCTCAGAAATTTGAATAACAGTTGCATGCTTAGACATGTAAACACCATGCACTTGCAAGCAAGGACGGACTACACAACCTCAGGTAGCACACGTGCACCTGCTCGGACTGAAGGTAGCCAGCAACGCTACATCGCTTCCCCCACTTTAAGCTCACCGTTTAGCACACCACCAGCAAGAAATGTTGAGGTGTCGTCGCAAGGCAAAAGCAGTCAGGGAATCCCAATGGTTTTCCAACGAAAGACTGCATCTAGGCCATCACCACCACCATCACCAACCCCCTCAGTCCGCCATGTCCCCCGCTACTTCCAACATATGCAGCTCTCAAGTCCAGCTCACAGTAGCAGAGACTCTGAGTAGGACAAGAAAGTACTCATCCTCTCATCCACGTACACTTGCTTTGAACGCCTACATTGGCAAACTGATCTCATTAGAGATGATGCCCTTCCGTGTGGTTGAAAGCGCAGCGTTCCGAGAGCTCATGGCCTATGCTGTCCCACGCTATGACCTACCCAGTCAGCAATTCTTTTCTAGAAAAGCCATCGCTGCCCTCCATCTGTATGTGAAAGACTGCATTGTCCATGCACTCAAACAATCAGTGAGTGGAAAGGTGCACCTCACAAGAGATGCATGGGCCAGTAGGCATGGCCAGGGCTGTTACGTGTCAATCACTGTGCACTGGGTTAATGTGGTGGATGCAGGGTCCACATGGGACAGCGGCGGTGGGAGTGCTGCCTAGCCCATGGTATAGGCAACAGTTGGCTGTAGGTGTTCAACCATCATCCTCTTCCAGAAGCAAAAGCTCGTCGACAGAGCGCAGTCGCACGAGCACTCCATACGAAGCTGCCAGTGTTGTACACGAGGTGTCACACTATCCAACAGCTAGTGGTAAGCGTCTGCAGGCTGTTTTAAAAATGATGTCTTTGGGCGACAACAGACACACCGCAGAGGTACTGGCCAACTACTAGCATCGAGAAACTGAGTCATGGCTGGGCAGTCTACATATTGAGCCAGGCAAGGTAGTCAGTGATAACGGCCATAATTTTGTGGCGGTCATAGCCCTGGCAAAACTCAGACACGTACCTTGCCTGGCTCACACCTTGAACCTGGTGGTGCAGTGCTTCATAAATAATTATCCGGATTTACCAGCCGTGCTGCATAAGGTGCAACGACTGTGCTCGCACATCCGTCGCTCGCCCGTAGACTCCAGACGCATGCAGAGGCTGCAGCGATCGCTCCACCTCTCCAAGCACCGCCTAATCATAGACGTTGCAACAAGGTGGAACTCCACCATGCACATGGTTGAGAGGCTGTGTGAACAGAGGCAGGCTGTAATGCATTTGTGGGAGGATACACGGGCAGGCAGTTTGAGGGGGAGACATCGAGTTGTCGGGTGTGCAGTGGTCAAAGCTGAAAGACCTCTGTAAAGTCCTTCAATGTTTTGAGGAATGCACACGGATGGTAAGCGCAGACGACGCCATCATAAGTATGAGCATCCCACCTATGCGTCTGCTCATGCAAACTTTAACGCACATTAAGGATCAGGCGTCTGCAGTGGAGGAGGAAGAGGACGAGGAGGAGGGAAGCCTTGATGACAGTAAGCCATTGTCTGCTCAGGGAACTGTCCTGGACGAGGTGGAGGAAGAAGAGGAAGAGGAGGAGGATGAGGGGGATGATTATTTTTAGGAGGATGCTTCTCAGGGGGCAAGAGAAAATGTTGGTTTGCCAAGGTCAGGTACAGGGTTTGTGCGTGACTGGAGGGATGTGGATTTGGCTGAAAGTGCTCCTCCACCCTCCACTGGCAGTGCATCATTGACACCTGGAACATTGGCCCACATGTGTGATTATGTCTTGCAGGTCCTAAAAAGGGACCCTCGCATTGCCAAAATTATGAAGGATGACGACTACTGGTTGGCCAGCATCCTCGATCCAGGCTATAAAGGCAAATTACAGAACATCATACCACAGGAGAACCTAGAGCTAATATTGGCACAAACAAGCAACTCTGGTAAACCATTTGTTAGAGGCATTCCCAGCCCACAGCAGTGATGCAGGTTCTACCACGAGCCGTACTGGGCAACATGGAAGAGGTGTTCGTGGTGCACACAGCTGAAGTGGTGTTTCATGACCATGTTGTAGACTGATTTCTCGAGTACCGCTCACACGACTGGTAATACTGAATCGATTGCAACAGACAGGAGACAGCAGTTGTCAACTATGGTTCAAAATTACCTCTCCTCCCCTATCGATGTTCTCCCTCACAGTTCATTCCCCTTTGACTACTGGGCCTGTAAACTGGACACCTGGCCTGAATTGGCACAATATGCCTTACAGGAGCTCGCTTGCCCTGCTGGTAGTGTGCTATCAGAAAGAGTCTTCAGTGCTGCTGGATCAATCCTGACAGAAAGAAGGACCCGGCTGTCGACCCAAAATGTAGGTGATCTCACCTTCATTAAAATGAACCATGCCTGGGTTTCAAAGGATTTTGTACCACCTTCCCCTGATGACACATAGGTTGCCAGCAAAATGGCTCGCTTTGTCCTTCTCTTCCTCCGGCTTCTCCAATTCCTCCATTTGCAGCTGCTGAACGTCCAGCCTACACCTCAACATTTGCCAGTTTTTCCACCTCCCTAACTGCGCTATACCCCCCCCCAGGGCCGGCATCAGCACCTGGCGCACCTGGGCAAGTGCCGGGGCCCTGAGCAGGTGGGGGGTCCACTCACCGTCAGAGACACCGGCGTACTATGAGGGGCCCTGTGCCAGTGCACTTGCAATACTTACCTCTCCCTGCTCCACCGCTGTGACGTCTTCCGCGTTTTCTGACAGTGACATTCAGGTCAGAGAGCGTGATGATGTCACGTCTGTGCGCCCTCTGCCTGAACAGTCACAGTGCAGAGAGCTGGAAGATGGCGACGCTGAGGAGTCCAGAGTAGAGCAGTGTCCAGCGAGGAGAGGTATTTCATTTTTGTTAATGTTTGGAGCAATATATGGGGAGCATTATACACTGGAGAATTATATATGGGGCCCATCATACACTTGAGCATCATAGATAGGGCCCATTATACACTGGAGCATTATATATGTGGCCCATCATACACTGGAGCATTAAAAATGGGGCCCATCATACACTGGAGCATCATATACGGGGCCCATTATACACTGAAGCATCATATGAGGCCCATTATATATGGAGCATTATATAGGCCCATCATACACTGGAGCATCATCCATGGGGCACATCATATACTGGAGCATCATATGTGGCCCATTATATATGGCGCATCATATGAGGCACATTATATATGGAGCATCATATGGGGTTCATTATTTATGGGGCATCATATAGGGCCCTTTATATATGGAGCATCATATGGAGCAATATATGGGGCCCATCATATACCGTATGGAGCTTTACATGCGACTCATCCTGTATGGAGCAATATGTGGGGCTCATTACTCTATGGGGACCGTCCTATACTGTATGGCACATTATCTGGGGACCTGTTATGTTTTGGTAGCTGAGGAGAAATTGCAAAAATAGCCAAAGTAGTAATACTAGTAATACACCAGAGAGGCTGGAAACTATTGGATTGCAGTACCCTAAACTAACCGCCACACTAGAAATAGCCGTGGAGAGTACCTACGGTGGTCCTAGACACCTCGTCACAGTCGGAGAGATAACTACACCTAAAAGGCAGAAAGATGAAAGCTATCTGCCCCGGAGCAGAACCCCCAAAGAAATAGGAAGCCCCCAAACATGTAATGGCGGTTAGATAAGAAGAAAATACGGACACAGACAGAAAATAGAATGAGCAAACGCTCGGGCCCAATCTGTCTAGATAGAAAAGTATAGGAAAGAATTCTGACTGCAACCCAAAAAAACCCTGACAAAAATACCAACACTTCTGATTAACAAAAAACCTGAGATCACACTATCTCGAACACCTAAATCAGATCTCTGGTGTAACACACAGCAATTCAACAAATAAAAAGTGACAAAGGAACAGAGCAAAAGTGCAAATACAAAATGAGCACAATTGCAGCGCCAGACCCCAAAAGGGGACCAGGCTGAAATCCACTGCAAGCAGCAAACCAGCAGGGAAAATCCAACCAGAGGAAAAAAAAACAGCAAATCACTTATCTGAATGAGAGCAGGAATTCAAGCTGAGCTCCAAGCAAGACCAGGGAGAACAATTGATTACCGGCAAGGCTGAAGGGAGTTCAGGTCACTTATTGTCATGTATAGTGTACAGTTCCTATAGCGTCTTGTGCTTGGGTGCGAGGAAAACACATGAGACATAGGTTGATATGAAATGACTTGTATTACTTCATACAAGCATGCAGAAAAGGTCACACAGTTTGCAGGAACAGAGGCAGGAGAACACAGCAGGCCAGAGTAACTTCAAGCTCTACAATAACTCTCCAAGCAGGTTCAGGATCTCTTCTCTGTACCGTAATTCCTCTGCAAACATGGATTCACCAGACAGCAGGTTTCCAAAGTCCAAAAGTGTTCCAAAGTTCCTCAGTAGGAAATAGCTGGAGTCCAAAATCCTATGTTTCCAGGAGTCAGGTCACAGGCTGACTGAGGCTTGATTCAGGAGCACTGATTGTTCAGCTGAGGCTGCTTAAGAAGCAAGAGGGAGAGAATCAGGGCGGGAACATGAAAACTGGAAACTCCATATTAACTGAGGGCAAGAGCTGCAGAAAGACAGAAAGCAAAATGGCCGACGGGAAACTGAGTTTCAAGGAACATGTCAAAAGAGACAAAGAACCTTACATTACTCCCCCCTTAAGGACAACCTCCGGTTGACCTCAAACAAGGCTTGTCAGGGTACCTCTGATGAAACTGGCGGAGCAGGCGAGGAGCATTTACATTATTGACTGGTTCCCATGAGTTGTCCTCCACTGGGTAGCCCTGCCATTTAATCAAATATTGCAACTGATTTCTGTACAACCTGGAATCTAGAATCCTTTCCACCATAAATTCTTCCTGACCATCGACCAGCACTGGGTCAGGGCAAGGAGAAGAGCGTCCAGGAAACGTATTGGGTGTTGCAGCCTTTAGTAGGGATACATGAAAGACAGGGTGGATTCTCATAGTTCTGGGCAGTTGAAGACGACAAGCAACAGCACTTATAATCTTACTGATCTTATAAGGTCCAATGTACTTATGTCCCAATTTAGACGATGGAATCTTTATTTTAAGATTTCTGGTTGACAGCCAGACCAAATCTCCTACCTTGAAAGCTGGTGCAGGTTTACGAAATTTATCTGCTGCTTTTTTGTACCTTTCCTGAGCCAATTCTAGATTTTCCTTTAGAAGATCCATATTCTTTTGTAAAGAAGTGATTCTTTCAGCCACTGCCGGCAAGGGCGTATCTATGGGAAATCGAGGAAGAATGTTAGGATGATAACCTAGATTGGAGTAAAAAGGAGACTGCTTAGTGGAGGCGCTCTGAGAGTTGTTATAAGAGAACTCAGCCAGTGGAAGTAGATCCACCCAATCATCTTGTAGGTGGCAGATAAAGCAGCGGAGATACTGCTCCAGGGTCTGATTGGTTCGTTCTGTCTGTCCATTAGTCTGGGGATGAAAAGCAGAAGAAAGGTTTACTTTAATGTCCAATGCGGCACAGAAATTTTGCCAAAACCTTGAAGTGAATTGCACCCCTCGATCCGAAATGACCTCATCCGGTACTCCATGTAAGCGAAACACATTCTTAATCATCAAGTCTGATGTCTGTTTTGCAGTGGGTAAGCCGACACAAGGGATAAAATGAGCTGCCTTTGTTAGACGATCAACCACCACTAGAATGGTGTTCTTCCCTTGAGAGGTTGGTAACTCCACAATGAAGTCCATAGAAATGGATCCCCACGGGCGGGACGGGGTGGGAAGAGGTTGTAACAGACCAGTTGGTGAGGAGCGAGGTGTTTTGCATCTTGCACAGACTTCACATGAAGTGACATAGTTTAAAACATCTTTCCTGTAAGTGGGCCACCAAAAGAAACGAGAAAGAAATTCTTGTGTCTTTAGAATTCCCCTATGCCCGGCTATCTTGGAATCGTGGATGAGTTGCAATACTCTCCATCTGACTGTTTCAGGTATATACAGACGTTGTCCCTGAATCCACACACCATTCTTAAAGACAAGACTTACGTCCCTTGGGGGTTGAGCCAACAAAGAATCCGCATGGTATGCTTCCTTGATGTCCTTAAGGATACCCAAAAAAAAATATATGGAAAACAGAGCCAAATATAGAAAAATACAAATGCAATTTTTATTAATGAATCACAAAAAAGTTTAAAAAAAAGTACACTAACATGATACAGAATATAAATGACAAGAGAGAAGGCAAAAAAACCTAGATACCGCTGTTAAGTAAGAATGAATGTCCAAAGTCATATAACACAGAGTACTACAAATGAAATTAGAACAAATATGTATCAGGATACTGTGATATATTCATTCAAAAACTGTCCATCAAAAATAAAAAATATAAACAGCAAAATTGCATGATCACATCGATGGACAGTGTTGATAAATTACCACAGTACCCTGAAGTGGTGCAAAAATTGGACATGCATAAAAGAAGCCAAAAACCATATAGTAGCATACAAAAATCATGAAAAACAGTTATACATGAGAATGTGCATATACATATATCTTAGGACCAGGCAAAAGCCTATAAATCAAATCAGTATATATATATATATATATATATATATAAATAAAAAATTGCACATATATGTGCTGCGGTAATAATTGGAAAGAACTATGGCATACAGTTGTATATAAGCATTAATCAATGGGCTAGGTGAGTATGTCAATCAGCAGGGTATATGCAAGTGCTACCCATTACCATAGATTAAATGTTAAATGGAGTTCATCCAATCGGGTCATATATAAATGTATATCACAAAAAACTATACATGTAAAATGCTGCTATTATCATAATCTCAGGCTAAAGTGTATATGTATATTAGCACACACAGGCATCAGTCCGTAATCCTAGTAGGTAAACCAATTATCTGGGAGTATGTAGATACTGCTATCATTATTACAGGCGAAATATTCCTCCCATATGGCCATATATGCCTCAGTGGTGTGTAAAAACAATAGCCAGCATAAATAGTTGGTCAGAGATATGCATGATAAGGCATCCAAACTTACTGAACAACGGGCAGGAGAGCCCCAACGCGCGTTTCGCTAAGTTGCTTCCTCGGGGGGCGTCAATGTCCTTAAGTAGGTCTTGATTATGAATCACTCCCAGGAATCTAGAGTCAGGAAGAATAGTCTTAGGAGGAGTAAGTGGACGTGTCTCTGCTGAATGAATCCTAGAGAGTGCATCAGACTTTCCATTGCGCGATCCTGGTCTATAAGAAATGACAAAATTAAATTGGTTTAGGAAAAGATTCCAGCGATCCTGGCGAGGAGTCAGGCACTTAGCCGACCTGATAAATTCAAGGTTACGATGGTCTGTCAGGACGACTATTTGCTGTGCAGCTCCCTGAAGAAGGTGTCTCCATTCCTTGAAGGCGGCAATAATGGCCAACAATTCTCTATTGCCCACATCGTAGTTCCTCTCAGCCGAAGACAACTGCTGGGAAAAGAAGGCACAGGGATGCAAGACATTCTTCTCACCTGTTCTCTGAGAGAGTATAGCTCCAACGGCACAGTCTGAAGCATCCACCTCTATTATGAAGGCAAGCTCGGGGTTGGGATGTACTAAGATAGGTGCGGTGGTAAATTTATCCTTTAAACAGGAAAATGCTTCCTGAGCTTGCGGGGTCCAGGAGAACCTAGACTCCGGGTAAGTTGGGTGATAGGTGACACTACCTCAGAGAAATTCCTAATGAAACGTCTATAGAAGTTGGCAAACCCGATGAAGCGCTGCACCTCCTTCACATTTCTAGGAATTGGCCAATCCTTGATGGCTTGGGTCTTGCTTCCATCCATACTAATCCCTTGCGTAGATAGTACATACCCCAGAAATTGAATTTCGGTCCTATGGAATTCACACTTTTCAAGTTTGATGTAGAGATGGTTTTGTCTTAGGCGTTCTAAGACCATTCTCACATGTCCATGATGTTCCTCTGTGGAGTTAGAAAAAATTAGAATATCATTCAGATAAATCACCACAAATGTATCTAGGAGATCCCTGAAGATGTCATTCACCAAGTGTTGGAAAGTGGCTGGGGCGGTACTCAGACCAAAAGGCATAACTAGATATTCGAAGTGTCCATAGCGTGACCTGAATGCAGTCTTCCATTCATCCCCAGGTCTAATACGGACCAAGTTATAGGCCCCACGGAGATCCAGTTTAGAGAAAATTTTGGCGTGCCGCACTCTCTCCAATAACTCAGGGATTAAAGGCAATGGATAACGGTTTCTAATAGTAACCTTATTGAGTTCCCTATAGTCTATGCAGGGTCTCAGAGATCCATCTTTCTTCTTCACAAAGAAGATGGGTGCACCTGCGGGAGATGAAGAGGGGCGTATGAAGCCTTTGGCTAGATTTTCATCTATGTAGTCCTTCAAAGCCTTTAGCTCGGGCCCCGCTAGGGGGTAGATCTTACCAAAAAGTATCTCGGCTCAAGGCAATAATTCGATTGGACAATCATATGGACGGTGAGGAGGAAGCTGATCAGCGTTCTTCTTGTCACATAAATCCACATAGTCCTGGTATACAGCTGGTAGTTCAGGGACTGACATGGTTCCTTTAGGAACAGAGCAAGCTGAAACTCCTTGACTCATCTGTTTCTCCGGAAAGTGTAATTCCTTGGTCTCCCAGTTAATCGTAGGATTCTGCGCCTGCAGCCATGGTAGCCCTAGAATAATGGGAAAGTGGGGAGAAGAGATAAGCATAAAAGACATTTTCTCCTGATGATCTTTACCCATAAGGACCCTCAAAGGCTCTGTTTCCTGATCCACTGGTCCAGAGGTCAGCAGGGAGCCATCCACAGTCTCCATCTGTACTGGAGTAGCCTTCTTCACTGAACGTATCCCCTGTTTCAGAGCAAAGGAGATATCCATAAAATTTCCACTTGCTCCTGAGTCGATCATAGCAGAGCTAGACACCCAGACTGAGTCCACCCAGAGTTTGATGGAAAGGAAGCAATGAGAATTATTTCTTTTACAACTCAGCTGGGACACCGCTGAGGAAACTTGAAAAATTGCAGCGTTTATACCGTCATTGTCCCAGAACTAACAGAGTTTAAGTCCGAAAAATCAAGATCTCTTGCAGCAGATCTCTCTGGAGTCTGAGGCTCGGACATGACAGAGCTCCTCTCGCAACACTCACAGTGAATGACTGCTGCAGTAGTCTTACGAGAACGGCTGGGGCAGTTTATAATGAAGTGCCCTGACTTACCACAGTAAAAACATAGATTTTCCTTTATACGATGTTCTTTGCGTGCATCACTAACCCGTCTTTGTAAACAGTCCACCTGCATGGGTTCAGGTTTGGTTCCCTTGTGATCCTACTCAAAGGTTCCTTAGCTGAGGAGGGAGGTAGGAAAAGGTTAGTGCGATTATTTTCGAACCATCTCTCTTGTCTGCGTTCAGTCAGACGAGCATCAATACGGATACAATAGTTAATAAAGTCACCTAACGCAGTGGGAGGGTCGGCACGAGCAAGTTCATCCTTAATCAGTGGAGACAACCCTTTCCGAAAAATAGATTTTTTGGCGGAAGTGTCCCAAGTGGTATCAAGAGCCCATCTCCTGAAATCCAAGGCATATTCGGCTACTGAACGCTTACCTTGGCGCAAAGTTAACATGGCTGCTTTAGCTGTTGCACCTCGATTGGGGTCATCAAACACCTGCCCCATGGCTGAAATAAAAGCATCAAGGTGATTCAAACAATCATCCTCAGTCTCAATCAGAGGGTTTGCCCACATCAAAGCCTTATTGGTAAGCAACATGATTATAGTAAGCACTTTGGATCGTTTAGTGGGAAATTGTGAAGCATGTGCAGAGAAAAATAGATTGCATTGGTTAATAAATCCCCTGAATTTCTCACGTTCACCGCCAAAACGAAAAGGAGGTAACTTGGGGATCCCAGAACTCGGGGTTATGGCAGGAGCCTGGACTCGTTCCTCTAGAGCCTCAATCCTGGCTCGTAATTCCTGAGTAGTTTGTCCAGACACTTGCAAATTATGATTAGTGAGGTCCTGTAGGCTTGCAAAACGGGTCTTTATAGTTTGTATATCTGCAAGGATTGTATCAGTCACTCCGCAAAGCTCCTTTATGCGGGCCTCCATCTTCCAGATCTTTTAAGGCAGAAGTGCTGGAAGGAGAAGAGGAAAGGAAAAAAAAAAAAAAACAATAGTGTTTACCTGTGGTAACACTCCAGAGTAACATTTAAGGGAATGCGCTCACCTGGAATGGTTGTGAGAAGTCACAACCACTGTCATCACAGAAGGTATTAAACGGACATCTGATATCCACAGTCACAGCAGACACGGCTTTCCCAGACCCAGCAGACACTAAACATTGGCTCCTGAATCTTGTCATGTATAGTGTACAGTTCCTATAGCATCTTGTGCTTGGGTGCGAGGAAAACACATGAGACATAGGTTGATATGAAATGACTTGTATTACTTCATACAAGCATGCAGAAAAGGTCACACAGTTTGCAGGAACAGAGGCAGGAGAACACAGCAGGCCAGAGTAACTTCAAGCTCTACAATAACTCTCCAAGCAGGTTCAGGATCTCTTCTCTGTACCGTAATTCCTCTGCAAACATGGATTCATCAGACAGCAGGTTTCCAAAGTCCAAAAGTGTTCCAAAGTTCCTCAGTAGGAAATAGCTGGAGTCCAAAATCCTATGTTTCCAGGAGTCAGGTCACAGGCTGACTGATGCTTGATTCAGGAGCACTGATTGTTCAGCTGAGGCTGCTTAAGAAGCAAGAGGGAGAGAATCAGGGCGGGAACATGAAAACTGGAAACTCCATATTAACTGAGGGCAAGAGCTGCAGAAAGACAGAAAGCAAAATGGCCGACGGGAAACTGAGTTTCAAGGAACATGTCAAAAGAGACAAAGAACCTTACACTTATATCAGACCATTCAGAGCCAGCTGAAGGCCATTCACCAATTAGTTCATTACCCTCAGCAACCACCGGGGAGCTCCAGCTCAGAAGTCGCCTCCAGAGTATTCACAACAGGGACCATCATATACTGGAGCATTACGTGGAGCTCATCATATACTGTATGGAATATTAGATGGGACCAATTATGTATGGAGCAATATATGGAGCTCATTATTCTGTATGGAGCAATAGATGGGTGTTATGTTTCGGTAGCTGAGGAGTGCAGGCAAAAAAGGCAATACACCAGAGCAGTTGGAATCTATGAGATTGCAGTACCCTGACTAACCACAACAACTAGAGGCAGCCGTGGAGCGTTCCTACGTTGGTCCTAGACGCCTCGTCACAGCCTGAGAAACTAACTACACCTAAAGATAGAAATAGGAAAGCTATCTGCCCCGGAGCAGAACCCCAAAGACAATAGAAAGCCCCCAAACATGTAATGGCGGTTAGACAAGAAGAAATACTGACACAGACAGAAAATAGTATGAGCAAACGTTGGGGCCCAAACTAACTAAATAGAAAAGGATAGGAAGGGTACTTACTGCAATCCCAGAAAACCCTGAAAAGCACCAACTCTACTAATTTCAAAAACACCTGAGATCACACGACCTCTACCACCTAAATTAGTTCTCTGGTGTAACAAAATCAAAACAGCAGCCACTGAAAAAAGTGGAAAAAGCAAAGGTACAAACATCAGTGGCTGAACTAAACTGAGAGGGCAAAAGCCCCCGGAGGGGACCCTGAAGGCCCCCACAGAAGTGCAGGACAAAATGCAAAAATCAAGCACAAAAACAAAAAGAAGAAAATGTCTTATCTGTTAGCAGGAGATGCAGACACGACACAGCAGGCTACAAAGGAAACAGGAATCAAGGATTCAGACCAGAACAATTGATCACCGGCAACCCTGATGGGAAGGTGACTCCCTTATATAAGACCAGTCAGTAACACCTGATTCCCAATCCTCACAATCTTCACAATCTTCACTGGACAGACCAGCACCGCTTGTAACCACCAGAGGGAGCCTCTGCTCAGAACTCATCCCAAGCCCACTCACAACAGTACCCCCCCTTGAGGAGGGGTCACCGAACCCTCATTTGAGCAACCAGGTCGGTCAGGATGAGTTCTACGGTACGCACGGATGAGTCTCCTAGCATGGATGTCCGAAGCAAACACCCATGAATTGTCTTCCTGACCATAACCTCTCCACTTAACCAAATACTGGAGTTTCCGTCTAGAAAAACGAGAATCTAATATTTTCTCAACCACATACTCCAGATTGCCCTCAACCAAAACAGGGTCAGGAGGCACAGCAGCAGGAACCACTGGCTCAACAAACCTCTTCAACAAGGACTTGTGGAACAAGTTATGGATCTTAAATGTCCCTGGAAGAAGCAAACGAAAAGAAACAGGATTAAGAATCTCTATGATCTTATAAGGTCCAATGAACCTAGGCTTAAATTTAGGAGATGCTACTCTCATAGGAATATTTTTTGAGGACAACCAGACCAAGTCCCCTACTTTAAACCGAGGACCATCAGTCCTATGCCGGTTAGCAAACCGCTGGGCCCTCTCCTGAGAGAGGGACAACCTCTCCACTACCTGGTCCCAAATCTGTTGCATACGCTCCACAACAGAGTCAACACCTGGACAGACAGAAGCCTCCGTCTGTCCTGAAGAAAATCGAGGGTGAAACCCAGAATTACAGAAAAACGGAGACATCAAAGTGGCAGAGCTAGCCCTATTATTAAGAGCAAACTCAGCCAAAGGCAAAAAAGAGACCCAGTCATCCTGATCAGCAGACACAAAGCATCTTAGATAAGTCTCCAATGTCTGGTTTGTTCTCTCAGTTTGACCATTGGTCTGAGGATGAAATGCCGAGGAGAAAGACAATTGAACACCCAGTTTAGAACAAAAAGTCCTCCAAAATCTGGAAACAAACTGGACTCCTCTGTCAGACACTATGTTCTCAGGAATGCCGTGTAAACGAACCACGTGCTGAAGGAACAACGGCACCAATTCAGAGGAGGAAGGCAACTTAGGTAATGGCACAAGATGTATCATCTTAGAAAACCTATCACAAATCACCCAGATGGTGGTCATTCTCTGAGAAACAGGAAGGTCGGAAATGAAATCCATAGAGATATGGGTCCATGGTCTCTTGGGCACAGGCAATGGCATTAACAAACCACTAGAGCGAGAGCAAGGCTTGGAGCGAGAGCAAGTCCCGCAGGACTGCACAAATTCCCTGACATCACGAGACAAGGTAGGCCACCAAAAGGACCGACTAACCAAGTCTCTGGTACCAAAAATTCCGGGATGCCCAGCCAACGCGGAACAATGAATCTCAGACATCACACTCTTTTTCCACTGGTCCGGGACAAACAATTTTCCAACAGGGCAGCGCTCGGGCCTATCCTCCTGACACCCCTCCAGAGCAAGTCTCAAATTAGGTGAGATGGCGGAAAGAACTACACCCTCTTTCAAAATAACAGAAGGATCAGATAACTCAGGAGAGTCCGCAAGGAAGCTCCTCGAGAGGGCATCCGCCTTAACATTCTTAGTGCCAGGAAGAAAGGAAACCACAAAATTAAAACGTGTGAAAAACAAGGCCCACCTGGCCTGTCTAGGATTGAGTCGCTTGGCAGATTCCAGATAAACCAGATTCTTATGGTCAGTAAGGACCACCACCTGATGTTTGGCTCCCTCCGAGAGAAAAAGGCACAAGTGTTACTTTTAGAGGTCTCTGGATCTTTTTGGGACAAAACGGCACCTGCCCCAATTTCAGAGGCATCAACCTCCACCTGAAATGGCAGAGAAACATCAGGCTGCCGTAGAACAGGAGCAGAAGTGAATCTCTGCTTAAGTTACTGAAATGCAGAGACTGCCTCAGGAGGCCAATTCACCACATCAGAACCCTTTTTGGTCAAATCAGTTAATGGTTTAACAATAACCGAGAAATTACCAATAAATTTACGATAAAAATTGGCAAAACCCAAAAATCTTTGAAGAGCCTTTAATGAAGTAGGTTGGACCCAATCACAGATGGCCTGAACCTTGACTGGGTCCATTTCAATAACAGATGGGGACAAAATGAATCCCAGAAATGAGATCCTCTGTACGCCAAAAAGACACTTTGATCCCTTCACATACAGAGCATTCTCTCTCAAAATCTGGAATACAGTTCGAACATGTTTCACATGAGAGTCCCAGTCATTAGAAAAAATCAAGATATCATCCAAATAAACAATCAGAAATTTATCCACAAAATCCCTGAAAATGTCATTCATGAAGGACTGGAAGACAGAAGGAGCATTAGTGAGCCCAAAGGGCATCACAAGGTACTCAAAATGCCCCTCCGGGGTATTGAATGCCGTCTTCCATTCATCCCCGTGCTTAATGCGAATAAGGTTATATGCCCCCTGAGGTCAAGCTTGGTAAACCAAGTAGCGTTTTTCACCCTGGAAAACAGGTCAGAAATCAAGGGTAACGGGTATTGATATTTCACAGTAATATTGTTCAAAAGACGATAATCAATACACGGCCTTAATGAACCATCCTTTTTGGCCACAAAGAAAAAACCGGCACCTAAGGGTGAAGAGGATGGTCTGATATGACCCTTCTCCAATGACTCCTTGATATAAGACCGCATAGCGTCATGTTCAGGTACAGACAAATTAAAAAGGCGACCTTTAGGGAATTTACTACCAGGCACTAATTCAATAGCGCAGTCATAGCTCCTATGGGGAGGCAAGGATGCAGATTTACTTTCGCTAAATACATCAGAAAAATCAATCAAAAAGTCAGGAACATCCTGAGCCTGGGGGAAGGCAGAAAAAACAGGAGTGTTGGTATTAACACATTGGCAGCCCCAACTGGTTACAGACACAGATTTCCAATCCAAAACAGGATTATGAGACTGTAACCAAGGGAAACCCAGTACGATAATATCATGCAGATTATACAGAACCAAAAATTTGCAGCACTCTTGATGATCAGGTTCAACCCTCATTATCACCTGAGTAGAGAACTGAGGTTTATTCTCAGCCAAAGGGGTAGAATCGATCCCCAGTAGGGGAATAGACTTCTGTAGGGGTATCAAGGGAAACCCACAACGTTTAGCAAAATCATAATCCATCAGGTTAATAGCTGCTCCAGAATCAACGAAAGCCTGAGCAGAAAATGAGGACAGAGAGCATATCAGAGTGACAGTTAATAAAAACTTAGTCTGAACACTACCCAAGACAACTGAGCGTGCAAAACGTCTTCCCCGCTTAGGGCAGACTGAAATAGCATGAGAGGCATCACCACAGTAGAAACATAACCCATTGCGCTTTCGAAACTCATGACGCTGTGCCCCAGACACCACTCTATCACACTGCATGGATTCAGAAGCAGGTTCACAAGGCAACACTATTCCACGCATACTTCTCCGCTCATGCAAACGTCTGTCAATTTGAATCGCTAATGACATAGAATCATTGAGACCAGAGGGGACAGGGAATCCCACCATAACATCCTTTACATTATCTGACAGACCCTTCCGAAAAAGGGCCGCCAAAGCGTCGTCATTCCACTTGGTCAGGACTGCCCACCTACGGAATCTCTGACAGTATAACTCAGCGTCATCAAGCCCCTGATTTAATGCCAACAAGGCTTTTTCAGCTTGATCAGTGACATTAGGCTCATCGTACAATAACCACAAAGCCTGAAAAAATGCATCAACATCACTCAAAACAGGATCCCCAGGTGTCAGGGAAAAAGCCCAATCCTGAGGATCGCCGCGCAGGAGAGAGATGACAATTTGAACCTGCTGCGCTGCGTTCCCTGAGGACTTAGATTTTAAGGCAAAAAAACAATTTACAATTATTTTTGAAATTCTGAAACTTAGCTCGATCCCCTAAAAACAAATCTGGCATGGGAATCCTAGGTTCCACAACAGGCAACCTAGCAAGATATGCAGCAATACTCTGAACCTCAGTGGCAAGCTGATCCACACGGCCAGACAACTGTGCAAACTCCATTGAGAGAAAAAATCCTCCCCAGCACCCAGAGATACAGAGGGGAAAAAAAAAAAAAAAATGCAACAAACAGAAAAATATCTCTGACAACTCTGACAACCGTTTTTTCTTTCACAAATTTTTTCCCTTCTGTGAGTACCATACAATTTTAAATTTTGGGCCGGTGATACTGTTATGTTTCGGTAGCTGAGGAGTGCAGGCAAAAAAGGCAATACACCAGAGCAGTTGGAATCTATGAGATTGCAGTACCCTGACTAACCACAACAACTAGAGGCAGCCGTGGAGCATTCTTACGTTGGTCCTAGACGCCTCGTCACAGCCTGAGAAACTAACTACACCTAAAGACAGAAACAGGAAAGCTATCTGCCCCGGAGCAGAACCCGAAAGACAATAGAAAGCCCCCAAACATGTAATGGCGGTTAGACAAGAAGAAATACTGACACAGACAGAAAATAGTATGAGCAAACGTTGGGGCCCAAACTAACTAAATAGAAAAGGATAGGACGGGTACTTACTGCAATCCCAGAAAACCCTGAAAAGCACCAACTCTACTAATTTCAAAAACACCTGAGATCACACGACCTCTACCACCTAAATTAGTTCTCTGGTGTAACAAAATCAAAACAGCAGCCACTGAAAAAACTGGAAAAAGCAAAGGTACAAACATCAGTGGCTGAACTAAACTGAGAGGGCAAAAGCCCCCGGAGGGGACCCTGAAGGCCCCCACAGAAGTGCAGGACAAAATGCAAAAATCAAGCACAAAAACAAAAAGAAGAAAATGTCTTATCTGTTAGCAGGAGATGCAGACACGACACAGCAGGCTACAAAGGAAACAGGAATCAAGGATTCAGACCAGAACAATTGATCACCGGCAACCCTGATGGGAAGGTAACTCCCTTATATAAGACCAGTCAGTAACACCTGATTCCCAATCCTCACAATCTTCACAATCTTCACTGGACAGACCAGCACCGCTTGTAACCACCAGAGGGAGCCTCTGCTCAGAACTCATCCCAAGCCCACTCACAACAGATGGGGCTCATTATTCTGTATAGAGCAATATATGGAGTTCATTATTCTGTATGGCGCACTATGTGGTGCCCATAATACTGTATGCAGGACTATACTGTCCGGTTTTTGAGCTTTTGTAGAATTTACAATAGATTTCACTCATGTAATGTAAGAAGTGAAGTATTTGGCATTGTACTATACCTATATTTCTCTGCCGTATCGGAGCATCATGAATTGTGGTATGTGTTAAAGGGGCCCACTGAGACTCTTTCACCCGGGGCCCATGAAAACCTGGAGCCAGCCCTGCCCCCCCCCACAACTTTAGCCTAATAACCCCCAGTTTTCAATGCGTTACTATTATTAGTAAATTAAGGTTGACAAGCTTAAGTAATAAGAATTGATGTCGTTGTTATTGAAACGGGCACTGTAGATGTGCTTACTGTCCTCCACTTCCTGCCGACTTTTCTTCCCCATTGACTTGCATTGGGGTCGGTTCGAGTTTCATTCGGTCTACAACATGGTCATGAAACGCCACTTCGGCTGTGTGCACCGCGAACACCTCTTCCATGTTGCCCAGTACGGCTCGTGGTAGAACCTGCACCGCTGCTGTGTGCTGGGAATGCCTCTAACAAATGGTTTACCAGAGTTGCTTGTTTGTTCGCCAATATTAGCTCTAGGTTCTCCTGTGGCATGATGTTCTGTAATTTGCCTTTATAGCGTGGATCGAGGATGCTGGCCAACCAGTAGTCGTCATCCTTCATAATTTTGGCAATGCGGGGGTCCCTTTTTAGGACCTGCAAGACATAATCACACATGTGGGCCAATGTTCCAGGTGTCAATGATGCACTGCCAGTGGTGGGTGGAGGAGCACTTTCAGCCAAATCCACATCCCTCCAGTCACGCACAAACCCTGTACCTGACCTTGGCAAACCAACATTTTCTCTTGCCCCTGAGAAGCATTCTCCTCCCCAAAATAATCATCCCCCTCATCTCCCTCTCCTCTTCTTCCTCCACCTCGTCCAGGACAGTTCCCTGAGCAGACAATGGCTTACTGTCATCAAGGCTTCCCTCCTCCTCGTCCTCTTCTGCTGCAGACGCCTGATCCTTAATGTGCGTTAAAGTTTGCATGAGCAGACACATAGGTGGGATGCTCATGCTTATGATGGCGTCGTCTGCGCTTACCAGCCGTGTGCATTTTCATAAATAAACGCAAGTCATAACAAAAAAAAATTACCACTAACGTGAAGTACAATATGTCACGAAAAACAGTCTCAGAATCAGCGGGATTCGTTAAAGCGTTCCAGAGTTATAACTTCATAAAGTGACAGTGCTCAGAATTGTAAAAATTTGCCCGGTTATTAAGCTGCAAATTGGCTCTGTCACTAAGGGGTTAAAATGCTAAAGATACGAAGCGTTTCGGTGGCTGAATACCGACTTCATCAGGTGCCCTTTTCTGTATGCCCAGTGCTCCGCATGACCGCACTTTTTTCTTCATTCACCAACACAGTATAATGTCACCCAAAACCAAAATAATCCCTTCCACATACAGTCTGGTGGTCACTACATCAAAAAACACAGTTTGATCACTCACAGTCCCCTTCCCACATACATATAATGATCCCCAAAGCACACACAGCATATACCTATAAAATTATTAATTGCTGAAATAAAAAGAGCGTGCTGTTCTTAGATTTGGAGCTCAGACACAGGGTGAATGATGGCAGAGGATGCTGATGGTTCCCTGTTCACACATTGTTTTCAACTGTCTGCATCCACCCAGGATACAGATACAGTTGAAAGTTTGATGCCAGGGGTCAGCTGGGTTGCTGGTTAAAGGGCTCCCCGGACTCATGAGTCCCATAGTAGTCACATGATCTGACCCTATGACTGAAACAACGTAAAATATTAAGGGATAAGGACCTCTTATGAATCAGTAACCAGGTTCAACGGATGCAAAATCTGTAGGTCCTACAGCTTTCTACATGCCTTTCAGGTGTACTATCCGTCCTTTCCCAGCAGCATGAGTCAGTGCACCAGTCTGAGCTTATACCATAAATGTATCACATGAGGCAATATTGCACCTTGGTATGTACATCATACACAGAAACGTGTATGAAGCGTACTCAGGAGCTGAGCCCACTCCATACAGGGTACATGCCAGCTGTGTTAAAAAGATGGCACCTGCCTCTATCAGCATTGACTTTTTAAAGGGAATCTAACAGCTAATATATGCTGCCCATAGTACAGTCAGTGTGCATCAGGCACTGGCTGTACAATCACAGCCATGTAGATTTCTTTGAATGTTGCAGTGTTTCCGAGAAAAAAAAACATTCTTCAAAAGCTGCCGGTAAACAAGCCACATGGGAGACTAGTGGGGCAGGTAGGTAGAGCTCTGGAAGCTTCTCCCCACCTACTCCCCCTTGAGTGACAGGTGTCTACATGCATGCATGTATAGTGAGAAATCTGACAGCAGGGAGAAGATGCCAGGGACCCGCCCTTTCAACTAGTCTCCCATGTGGCTCAATCTCCAAAGGCCAGAAGCCAGGAGGGTACGTCATAAACAGAAGGAAGAGAGAAAGGCGTAATCAGGTAACATTCTGAGGTCAGAATACCAGGCGGATAACAGATCAGAGCTGAAGGGGTAAACAGAAGGATGGTCAGAATGAGGTTCAAGGTCGGGCAGCAAAAGATGAACATACCATTCATAAGGCACACAGGAACAAACCTCACTTAGCTAAATGTACGTCCTGCAAAGGTCTGAGAAAAACAGCTGATTTAAGTAGCCTGGCAATCATCTGGGATAATGAACACTTGGAGACAGCCAGTGCCTCCCAGTCTCAGGTTGGACGGCCAACACTGACAGCTCAGCATCGCCTTGTCGCCAGACAGGATGACTGAGCTGTCAAAGTACTGACAGCTTCAGCACCCCCCTGTACCAGATTGGACAGCTGAGCTGTCAGTAACTGTATCACAGACACACTGAGGGGTGGAACCATGACAGCCATAGTGTTTTAGAGTCTAACATACTTGGTTGAGATCATACAAGCAGGGTCTGATACATGCTGCCCATGGATGGACTCCACACCGATCGACAAGTTATCACCTGTCTTGTGGAGAGATAACTAATAGTCACAGGACATCTCCATTAAATCAGCCAAATTTATTTGACAATGACAGCTATAATGCTTGCAGTAAATGTATAACTAACTGTACCTTAGCCAATTTATTAGCCATTACCTGTCATTAATTTATAAACAGTGGTGGTGGAAGTGTGCCTCAATAAAAGTCATTGCATTTTTTTATTAATAATAGATGTGTACACCAAATTACGAAGGGCCAAACAGCAGGAAAGATAAGAGCACTGCACTAAATGTTAAGGTGAGTGAAAGGCCTCCTGCAGTATTTTCTTATTTTATTTTGTCTAAACGAAACAGGGATTTTTGTGTACTCACCGTAAAATCCTTTTCTCCGAGACGCTCATTAGGAGACACAGACCATGGGTGTTATGCTGCAGCCACTAAGAGGACACTAAGCTAATACTCAAAGAAAGTTGGCTCCTCCTCCGCAGTATACACCCTCTGCTGGCTCTAGCCTGAACCAGTTCGGTGCAAAAGCAGTAGGAGAAGGTTAACATCATACCAAGGTACGGTCACTCACATAATATTAGTGATCACCACATCGGCTGAAAGAGACAAGCAGAAGTCGTTAGACTAAAAAGGGTGGGTGCTCTGTCTCCCAATGAGCGTCTCGGAGAAAAGGATTTTACGGTGAGTACACAAAAATCCCTGTTTCTCTATCGCCTCATTGGGAGACACAGACCATGGGACGTCCTAAAGCAGTCCATGGGTGGGAAACAGCACGACAGCCGAAACCTTAATATACGCAGCGAATAATCTGGGCTTACAGATGCGCTGCTGTCGATTGCAGAATATATCTGCTAAGGGTAGCCTCTAAAAAGGCTTAAGTGTAATGGTTAACTAACGTGAGAAGACTGGACCAAGTTGCAGTCTTGCAAGCTTGCTGTATCGACGTTTGGGGCCGAACGACCCAGGACGCCTGTACTGACGTAGTGGAGTTTTACTCTGAGGTTCGCAAAGATAGGAGACCTCTGACTCGGAAAGCTTCTTAAATTGCAGAACAGATATATCTGGCTACTGCAGGATTTTTTTTTTTTTTAAAAGGCAGGTAGGCCCTTTTCTGTGTCGCTCTGGAAACAGAGAGAAAATCCTATTTGGAGAAAGGTGCTGTTCAGGAAGTGTTCGTTAGTCACCAGAAAGGGAGCTTTCCGAGAAGGAAGAGTGATAGATACATCTTACAGGAGTTTGAAGAAGACCACTTGTAAAGCACCTGAGAGCAGATGAAAACAGGGTGGATAGCATTGAGAGAAAACAGTGCCAGGCTTGAATGGAAACCTTTTGGAGGAACTCCAATATGGATGAAATGGCAAACACAAGTGGGAAACAAACGTGGTTGTTAAAACCACCAAGGGAACAAAGCTTTCTTGAATATGAAGGTAAATACGCCTGAGAGTAAGTTTCTGGACATTGTCGATAACGGTGAACGCTACGTGTGGCGGTCAAAGCTCACATCGTTAAGCCCAGCCCTCCTGAGTCCTGGCGCTCTGGAAAAAGAAGATCTGGACGGTTTGGTAACCGCAGAGGTAGGGGTCTAGATGCACTAGAACCATGTACCACGCTCGTCGTATTCAGACTGGTGTGCCGAAACAACAGTGGGATTCCCTCCGCCTCGAACTTCTGGAAGACACTTGGAATTAGCAGAAGAGGCAGAGAAAAAGTATTGGAAGCGAAAACTGATGCCACGGAAGCACAAGGTCATCTGACCCGAGGACAATTGGGTCACAGAACGGATCTAGAAATGCCGGGACTTTGGCGTTTAGCGTAGAGGAATTGAGGAAGCCACAGCGGCGGTTCCTATGAGGAGGCCGTGGCGGTTGAGGGCGGCGGCTCGAGTATGCGGTCATACTACCTCAATCCGCCATCTCTTTGATAGGGAGGCGGAGAGGGTTAGTTTCTCATGCACCGCTCACTTTTCATGGACATCGCCGGTATGTCTGATTGCCCGGATCTCAAGAAAATTGATCAGGAGACTTGATTCCCAAAGGGGAAGCATCCCTGGACCGTGTGGTGGCGGGAGAGCACTTTCCAACCTAGGAGATGAATCAATAAGTACAACAACGTCCACCACCTCAGAGACTGTCCGAACCGGAGAGACTGGCGAAAAATAGCTGTCCAGAGAGGATTGATATCCGTCCCACGCTGGTAGCAATGTCTGCTACAGACGATGGAGATGTAGACAAGGGAATGGTACTGACAGATTGTCGGCACCATTTTTTTTTTTTTTGACCTGCGTTCCAGACTGCAGGAAAAGGGGACGGCCGAGAGGAAACTTCTGAGCTTCGTGAATCAGTGAAAATCTTTCCTGAAGGGAGAATTATCAACACTCGGAAAGTGTCCAGGCCTGAAACGAGGATCCTCTGAGATAGGATGAAAAGGAATTGCGCAAGTTCTCTAACCGACCTAGACGAGTGAGAGTGTCCACGGTTATGCTGACCCTGTCTGCACAGGCTTGAATGTGCGACCTCTTGGAAAGGAGGTCGTCTGGGTAGAGTGGAATCACTATGCCCCGAGAGCACGGGATAGAAATAACGGCTGCCATGACCTTGGAGGACAGCCTAGGAGCAGAGGAGAGACTGAAGGTTAAAGCCGTGAACTGAAAATGATTGTCTGCGATGGCGAAGCGGAGAAATCCTTGTCGGGCTGGGAAGGATTGGAATGAGAGATGATAACATAGGGAAAATTACATCTTGAAGAGACGCACCCTGACAAACTTGTTCATCAGTTTTACTTCTAGGATGGGGCGCACAGTTCCGTCCTTCTTTGGAACGACAAACCGGTTTGGGTAAGACCGCTTTACACTGTCTGTGTGTGGGAGCGTGAGAATGGTTCCATAGATGCGGAGTACATGAAATGGCCTAATAAGGTGGGGCCGCTTGTTCCTTTTGTCCTTCAAAGACGGGACCGGAGGAAACGAGTTGGCGAGAGGGACAGGAATTCTATGTCCGTATCTGAAAACACTAGATTTCAGACCCGTGGTCAAGAATACCCGCCAGCCAGCCCTGGTAAAGCAGGAGTAGATGGATGCCTACCCTGTCCGAGTCTTTCAGGTACTGCAATGAGTCATTAAACAGAGAAAACATGTGTGAAGGGGTACCCTTGAGTTTGGACCGTGAGGGTCTGCGTTCCCAGGAATGGAAGAGCTTAAGGAAGTTAGAGATTTCTTCTAAGGGGAATTTGCTCGCCACTCTTGGAGCCATAGGGCTCTGCTGATGGTAATGTCGTTGAAGCTTTAGGAGCGTCGCCGTCCGATGTCCCTAGGGATGCATGTACCCATAATTCCCGGCCCAGGCTATTTGGTAATCCAGACTAAGCACTTAGTGAGACAAGTTATTGTCTTGATTGATCTTGGCTAGGGCCCTAGTCCGAACCATCATGCTGTGGCCACCTAGGTGACGGCAAGAGAAGGGAAGAGAGTTGCCCCAGAAACCTCAAAAGACTGACCGCGGACCAATTGGACGGTCAGTAGGGATTTTAATAAACAAGCCATCAGTCAAAGACAGTAGAGGTTGGTAAGCGAGCCGTAATCTAGGATCCATTGTTGGAGACTCCGTCCACTCTCTTTTTTAGAGCGTGGACAAAAGGTTACCGTGATTAAACGGCGTTAGCTCAGAGAATCATCTGTCCGGCAACCAGTATATCTCTGACCTATGTCAGCAACGCAGGGAGATTAGTAAAAAACCCTGTGAGGACGTTTGGTCCCTTTGAAGGTCTCAGTGAGATAAAGATAATTTTTAACCTTGTACGGCTCTCAGAGCTCTATTAATTGGATCGATGAGGGTCTCTAAGGACTCCTGGTAATTTGGCAAATCCGATATACGGCCACATGAGACTCATATCCTGATCGTGTTTGCTGCAATCAACAGGGACGTGGGAGCTGGAAAGGGAGCAGGCGTACCCCAAAAACAGCAGAATGCCTGTGAGATGTTAGTTACAAAAATTGGGCATTCTTTGCTGCTATCAGCCCCTAAATCACATCAAAATAGGTATATATTAATATACCCAAAAATGAGAGCAGATAATAATATATACTAAATTATTTTTATTTGTCAAAAACAAAATTGAATTTAATGCGTAACAAAATTAGACAATATTAATTCAAGTAACGGTGCAAGATAAAAGGGGACAAATCGCATCCATAGACTATATATGCTGCATGGTGACGGTTCATGGGTTCCTCATATCTGTAGTGGAAAAATGTCCAACAACACGTAGCTGCATGAGGATATAATGATAGTCTGTGCCTATTTGTACTTAACAACCATTTAACAAAGTGACAATTGTCACTAACATTCAAGGTGTAAAACAAAGCGGCCAGACATATACAAAACTATATGAGGACAACCGAAGCCATTACCTGTGTATCAGCAATCAGAGAGAGTAGTTGGAGCTCCTGTCCCTCAGCCCCGACATGCACGTTTCGCCCAGCTTCTTCGGGGGGCGTGTATTAGAGGCACAAGTACGTGAGGTTAAAAAGGAGCCCCAACCAATCAAACTGATGGGTTACTAATGTTAAGTTGCTGCCACCTGTGAATATACTCGGCGCGTGTCTCGTTGTTGCCCTTCCCCATCTCAATCATGGCAATTAGGGGGCGGCCTCGGTGAGTCAGCAGGAGCTGGTCATCAGTCAAATGACCGCCCTCTGCATCATCAGCGTCACTAGCCGCTCGCGTCATGCCAGGGGCGGGCTCCAACTCGCACATGCGCACTAAACACTGCGGCAGCAAAATAAATGTGTACGCAATGTGATCAGTGTCATTGTCGGATAACGTCACCCTAAACACGGAGGTAACTCACGCATGCGTACTAAGCATTATGAAAAGTAAATAGAAGCGAAGATAAATTCAATACAATAATATAAATAGCAGCCCGTAAAATTAATCGGAATATTAAGACGTATGAATAGAAGATATACCTCATTATCTGAATCATATTAGCAAAAAGCATTTAGTTATCAAGAATTATGAAAAAAGAAAAATAAAATAAAAGAGAAATATAAGGATAACTAGGCATTAGTCCAGAAATCCGTTATATCAAAATCCAAAAACCTATATTATGATATCTCCATTTAATTACCTCAATGTAAGACAATACCAAAGAACATATATATATATATGAAAATATATCTCTGTATAATCAAATTGAAGAATCACCGGTCATTCACATGTATAGACGGAGACAAGAATTTTGTCCATATATCAATGAAGATTCTTCCCAAGATGGTCATCATGGAATAATGGGTTTAAATTGTGATAAATTTTTCTTTTTCTTTTTCTTCTTGTCCTTGGTTTCGTCTTTATTCGATTTGCTGCAATTTCAAGATCTTCAATATCGATGTAGAATCACCCGCTTCGAACCATCAGTAAATCAGAGAAGCTCACAAAAGAAAAAAATAATATTACAGGTTAATAAAAAAATTTTTATGTTTAAAAAAATATATAAAAACTGTTTCAAATAAGTGCCCAAGAGAGCACAGAAAGTGTGGATAAAGAACTAGGAAAATGAAGGACAGTTAACATGAACAAAATTTACTGTCAATAAACAACTACAGAAAAGCCCCAAAACCAGAGTTTTCATTCAACCCTGAGGGTTAAGAGATCCAAGTCGAAAAATCCATTTACATTCTAATTTGGCCAACTCCTTAGCCAAATCTCCACCCCTAAAGCCTATTTGGATCATATCAATTCCCTTGATTTTTAGAAAGTGGGCTTTACTTTGATGAAATCTCTTGAAGTGCCTCGGGAGAGTTTTTAACATTGTTTCATCCACAATGGTTTTGGCTTTTTCAATGTCCAGGCAGTGTTCTCGTGTACGGATTTTTAATTCACGAGTAGTTAGTCCAACATATATTTTATTGCATGGACACGAAGCCTGATAAATAACCCCCTTGGATGTACACGTAATATGTTTGCGAATATCAAAGGTTCTGGAACCATCATGGTTTTTAATTTTTTTCCCTTTAATTAGATTGGCACAAGCTTTACAAAAGCCACAGGGAAAAAAACCTGGATTGTCATGAATATTAGTTATATTTGGCCCAAAATGACTATGGACCAATTTATCTCGAATTGTTGGTGCACGTCTAGCCACTAGGGATGGACGTGAATCCAAAATTCGGCCTAATATGGGGTCGGTAAGCAAGACATTCCAATGCTTATTAATCACTTTTCTAAATTCATTCCATTGGTTGTGAAAAGGAGTGATAAATCTCACGGTGTCTAAGTCAGATTTAGTTTTCTGGGATTTAACCAATAAGGGCTCTCTTGTGGCTTGTCTTGCTCTCATATAGCCTCTACGGATGTTTCTTTTACTATAGCCACGCTCTTCAAAACGCTGGGTAAGTTCTTTAGATTGTAATTCAAACTCGGTATTGTCCGAGCAAATGCGTTTTACCCTTAAAAACTGCCCAATAGGTATCCCTTGGATCAAATTCTTTGGATGGAATGAATTGGCATGTAATAGGGAATTTGAGGCCGTCTTTTTACGAAAGACGGTTGTGGATAGCTGTCCATTGTCTGAGGTGGAGATCAAAATATCCAAAAATTCGATACTGCGACCAAATTTATACGTTAAGTGTATGTTATATGGATTGTTGTTCAAAATTTTCATTATATTTTCCAACTCGTGGACAGGACCGTCCCAAATAAACAAAATGTCATCAATGAATCGAATCCAATTATGGATTCGATCCATACCCATTATACTGTCATTCTGAAAGATTTCTCGTTCCCAAAATCCCATGAATAGATTAGCATACGAGGGGGCACAAGAGGCCCCCATCGCAGTCCCCTGTAGCTGCAAAAAAAAACTTTTTTATTAAAAGTAAAAACATTATGTTTCAGGACGAAGTCTAATAATTGAATCAATAAATTGGCCAATGGTTTTTGTATGTTACTAGATTCAAGAAACCATTTCACTGCTTGAATTCCATCTTCATGTTTTATAGAGGAATATAGAGCCTCAACATCGGCTGTCACTAATATCATTTCATCATTTAACTGTATATGATTCAACCGATTAAGAGCTGCTGTAGTGTCTTGTATATAAGAGGGTAATTCCTGCACTAATGGTTTAAAAAAAAATTCTATTATATCGCAGATGGTCTCGCATAGACTTTCATTACCTGAAACAATTGGTCTACCGGGGGGATTTGTTAAATCTTTGTGTAATGTATGTAGTACAGTTCATATAGCGTCTTGTGCTTGGGTGCGATGAACATACATGAGACACAGGTTTGATATAGAAAAGTCCTGTATTACTTCATACAAGTTGGCAGCAAATAGTCACACAGTTTGCAGACACAGAAACAGGAGACACAGCAGGCCAGAGCAATCCAAGCTCAGCAATCACTCTCCAATACAGATTCAGGATCTTCTTCTCTGTTACCGTAAGTCCATGCAAACGTGGGTCTTTCAAAGAGCAGGGTTCAGAGTCCACAAGTGCTTCAGAGTTCCTCAGTAGGAATAGCTGGAGTACAAGGTCCAAGGCTTACAGGAGTCAAGTCACAGGTTCACTGCAGGCTAGATTCTGAAGCACTGATTGCTCAGCTGTGGCTGCTTAAGAAGCAAAGGAGAGAATCAGGGCGGGAACATGCAAGCTGGAAACTCCATTTTGACTGAGGGCAAGATAGCTGCAGCAAGACAGAAATTAAAATGGCTGACGAACAAACTGAGTTTCAGGAATATATACATAGAACCTTACATTACTCCCCCCTTAAGGACAACCTCCGGATGACCTCAGACCAGGCTTCTGTGGGTACCTCTGATGAAACTGACGGAGCAAGCGAGGAGCATTAACGTTATTGACCGGTTCCCATGAGTTGTCCTCCACTGGGTAGCCCTGCCATTTAATCAGATATTGTAACTGATTTCTATACAACCTGGAATCTAAAATCCTTTCCACCACAAATTCTTCCTGACCATCGACTAGCACTGGGTCAGGGCAAGGAGAGGAACGTCCAGGAAACGTATTGGGTGTCGCAGCCTTTAGTAGGGATACATGAAAGACAGGGTGGATTCTCATAGTTCTGGGCAGTTGAAGACGACAAGCAACGGCACTTATAATTTTACTGATTTTATAGGGTCCAATGTACTTATGTCCCAACTTAGACGATGGAATCCTTAACTTAAGATTTCTGGTTGACAGCCAGACCAAGTCTCCTACCTTGAAAGCTGGTGCAGGTTTACGAAATTTATCTGCTGCTTTCTTGTACCTTTCTTGAGCCGATTCCAGATTTTCCTTTAGAAGATCCATATTCTTCTGTAAAGACGTGATTCTTTCAGCTACTGCTGGTAAAGGCGTTTCTATGGGAAATCGTGGTAGAATGTTAGGATGATAACCTAGATTAGAGTAAAAAGGAGACTGTTTAGTGGAGGCACTCTGAGAGTTGTTATACGAGAACTCAGCTAATGGAAGTAGATCCACCCAATCATCCTGTAGGTGGCAGATAAAGCAGCGGAGATACTGCTCCAGGGTTTGATTGGTTCGTTCGGTCTGTCCATTAGTCTGGGGATGAAAAGCAGAAGAAAGGTTTACTTTAATGTCCAATGCTGCACAGAAATTTTGCCAAAACCTAGAAGTGAATTGCACCCCTCGATCCGAAATAACCTCATCCGGTACTCCATGTAAGCGAAACACATCTTTAATCATCAAATCTGATGTCTGTTTTGCAGTGGGTAAGCCGACACAAGGGATAAAATGAGCTGCCTTTGTTAGACGGTCAACCACCACTAGAATGGTGTTCTTCCCCTGAGAGGTTGGTAACTCCACAATGAAGTCCATAGAAATGGATCCCCACGGGCGGGACGGGGTGGGAAGAGGCTGTAACAGACCAGTTGGTGAGGAGCGAGGTGTTTTTCATCTTGCACAGACCTCACATGAAGTGACATAATTCAAAACATCCTTCCTGCAAGTGGGCCACCAAAAGAAACGAGAAAGAAATTCCTGTGTCTTTAGAATTCCTCTATGCCCAGCTATCTTGGAATCATGAATGAGTTGCAATACTCTCAATCTGACTGTTTCAGGAATATACAGGCGTTGTCCCTGAATCCACACACCATTCTTAAAGACAAGACTTACGTCCCTTGGGGTTGTGCCAAAAAGGAATCCGCATGGTATGCTTCCTTGATGTCCTTAATTAAACACACGAATGTGGGACTAATTAAAAATGACTATAACCATAAAAAATGTATGAAATACACTATATCTTTTACATAAATAATAAAAGGAAATAATAATATATAATCTACAAAAGACCCACAATTCAAGAAACACAAGAGGTGGCAACCACCCAAGAATGAAGAAAAAAACAGTGCACACCAGAGATGGAAAGAAAACAGTAAGCAGAGATCCAAGCGGTAAACAACCAAAATGTGTGTGTGAAATGATACCAAATGAACACCAAAGCAATATGTGAAAATAATCTAAATTTTATTGAGCAATATTGTACATAATGTATCGGAACAATATAATGTAACAAATATAAAATAGATATAAAAAATGCAATAATAAAAAAACCAGTAGTTCACTTCTATATATAGAAAGACTCAAAATTATTAACCAGGAGCATAATGTGTTATGGTGCTCTACATATTATCTATATCACTGTGCATCCAAATGTAACAAAAACTAGTGAAATAACAAGATATCATCCACTAAATGTGCACCAACCACAGAAAATGTGTATAATATAAACTCAGTAGCAACAATAATAAATCATATGTGCAACACACAAATGTGAGCCAAAATTGGCGACATTAGATTAATTAACATGTGAGCAAAAGAAATGAACGTGAAGTGAAAATATGTATATAAATGCTGACTGAGAGCTACCTGGGAGCCGCAGAAGCGAAGCAGAGACTGGAATGCCCGTCTCTGCTTCGCTTCTGCGGCTCCCAGGTAGCTCTCAGTCAGCATTTATATACATATTTTCACTTCACGTTCATTTCTTTTGCTCACATGTTAATTAATCTAATGTCGCCAATTTTGGCTCACATTTGTGTGTTGCACATATGATTTATTATTGTTGCTACTGAGTTTATATTATACACATTTTCTGTGGTTGGTGCACATTTAGTGGATGATATCTTGTTATTTCACTAGTTTTTGTTACATTTGGATGCACAGTGATATAGATAATATGTAGAGCACCATAACACATTATGCTCCTGGTTAATAATTTTGAGTCTTTCTATATATAGAAGTGAACTACTGGTTTTTTTATTATTGCATTTTTTATATCTATTTTATATTTGTTACATTATATTGTTCCGATACATTATGTACAATATTGCTCAATAAAATTTAGATTATTTTCACATATTGCTTTGGTGTTCATTTGGTATCATTTCACACACACATTTTGGTTGTTTACCGCTTGGATCTCTGCTTACTGTTTTCTTTCCATCTCTGGTGTGCACTGTTTTTTTCTTGATGTCCTTAAGTAGGTCTTGATTATGAATTACTCCTAGGAATCTAGAGTCAGGAAGAATAGTCTTAGGAGGAGTAATTGGACGTGTCTCTGCTGAGTAAATCCTAGAGAGTGCATCAGCCTTTCCATTGCGCGATCCTGGTCTATAAGAGATGATAAAATTAAATTGGTTTAAGAAAAGATTCCAGCGAGCCTGGCGAGGAGTCAGGCACTTAGCCGACCTGATAAACTCAAGGTTACGATGGTCTGTCAGGACGACTATTTGCTGTGCAGCTCCCTGAAGAAGGTGTCTCCATTCTTTGAAGGCGGCAATAATGGCCAACAACTCTCTATTGCCCACATCGTAGTTCCTCTCAGCCGAAGACAACTGCTGGGAAAAGAAGGCACAGGATGCAAGACATTCTTCTCACCTGTTCTCTGAGAGAGTATAGCTCCAACGGCACAGTCTGAAGCATCCACCTCTATTATGAAGGCAAGCTCGGGGTTGGGATGTACTAGGATAGGTGCAGTGGTAAATTTATCTTTTAGACGGGAAAATGCTTCCTGGGCTTGGGGAGTCCAGAAAAACCTAGACTCTTTCCGGGTAAGTTGAGTGATAGGTGACACTACCTCAGAGAAATTTCTAATGAAACGTCTATAGAAGTTGGCAAACCCGATGAAGCGCTGTACCTCCTTCACATTTCTAGGACTTGGCCAATCCTTGATGGCTTGGGTTTTGCTTCCATCCATACTAATTCCTTGTGTAGACAGTACATACCCCAGAAATTGAATCTCGGTCCTATGGAATTCACACTTTTCAAGTTTGATGTAAAGATGATTTTGTCTTAGACGTTCCAAGACCATTCTCACATGTCCATGATGTTCCTCTGTGGAGTTAGAAAAAATTAGAATATCATCCAAATAAATTACCACGAATGTATCTAGGAGATCCGTGAAGATGTCATTCACCAAGTGTTGGAAAGTGGCTGGGGCGGTACTCAGACCAAAAGGCATAACTAGATATTCAAAGTGTCCATAGCGTGACCTGAATGCAGTCTTCCATTCATCCCCAGGTCTAATACGGACTAAGTTATAGGCCCCACGAAGATCTAGTTTAGAAAAAATTTTGGCATGTCGCACTCTCTCCAATAACTCAGGGATTAAAGGCAATGGATAACGGTTTCTAATAGTAACCTTATTGAGTTCCCTATAGTCTACGCATGGTCTCAAAGATCCATCTTTCTTCTTTACAAAGAAGATGGGTGCACCTGCAGGAGATGAGAGAGGGGCGTATGAAGCCCTTGGCTAGATTTTCATCTATGTAATCCTTTAAAGCCTTTAGCTCGGGCCCCGCCAGGGGGTAGATCTTACCAAAAGGTATCTCTGCTCCAGGCAATAATTCAATTGGACAATCATATGGACGGTGAGGAGGAAGCTGGTCAGCGTTCTTCTTGTCACATAAATCCACATAGTCCTGGTATACAGCTGGTAGTTCAGGGACTGACATGATTCCTTTAGGAACAGAGTAAGCTGAAACTTTTGGACTCATCTGTTTCTCTGGAAAGTGTAATTCCTTGGTCTCCCAGTTAATGGTAGGATTCTGAGCCTGCAGCCATGGTAGCCCTAGAATAATGGGAAAGTGGGGAGAAGAGATAAGCATAAAGGACAGTTTCTCTTGATGATCTTTACCCATAAGAACCCTCAAAGGCTCTGTTTCCTGATCCACTGGTCCAGAGGTCAGCAGGGAGCCATCCACAGTTTCCATCTGTACTGGAGTAGCCTTCTTCACTGAACGTATTCCCTGTTTCAGAGCAAAGGAGACATCCATAAAATTTCCACTTGCCCCTGAGTCGATCATAGCAGAGCTAGACACCCAAGCTGAGTCAACCCAGAGTTTGATGGAAAGAAAGCAATGAGAATTGTTTTTCTTACAACTCAGCTGGGACACCGCTGAGGAAACTTGAAAAATGGCAGCGTTTACACAGTCAACGTCCTCAGAGGTAACGGAGTTTAAGTCCGAGAAATCAAGATCTGTTGCTGCAGATCTCTCTGGAGCCTGAGGCTCGGACCTGACAGATCCCCTCTCGCAACACTCACAATGAATGAGTGCTGCAGTAGTCTTACGAGAACGGCTGGGGCAGTTTATAATGAAGTGCCCTGACTTACCACAATAGAAACATAGATTCTCCTTAAAACGATGTTCCTTGCGTGCATCACTAACCCGTCGTTGTAAAGAGTCTACCTGCATGGGGTTCAGGTTCAGGTTCCCGTGTAATCCTACTCAAAGGTTCCTTAGCTGGAGAGGAAGGTAGGAAAAGGTTAGTACGATTGCTTTCGAACCATCTCTCTTGCCTGCTTTCAGTCAGACGAGTATCAATACGGATGCAGTAGTTAATAAAGTCACCTAACGCAGTGGGAGGGTCGGCACGAGCAAGTTCATCCTTAATCAGTGGAGATAACACCTTTCGAAAAATAGATTTTTTGGCGGAACTGTCCCAGGTGGTATCAAGGGCCCATCTCCTGAAATCCAAGGCATATTCAGCTACTGAGTGCTTACCTTGGCGCAAAGCTAACATGGCTGCTTCAGCTGTTGCACCTCGATTGGGGTCATCAAACACCTGCCCCATGGCTGAAATAAAATCATCAAGGTGATTCAAACAATCATCCTCAGTCTCAATCAGAGGGTTTGCCCACATTAAAGCCTTGTTGGTAAGCAACATAATTATAGTAAGCACCTTAGATCGTTCAGTGGGAAATTGTGAAGCATGTGCAGAAAAAAAAAGATTGCATTGATTAATAAATCCCCTGAATTTCTCACGTTCACCGCCAAAACGAAAAGGGGGCAACTTGGGAATCCCAGCACTCGGGGCTACGGCAGGAGCCTGGACTCGCCCCTCTAGAACCTCAATCCTGGCTCGCAAATCCTGGGTAGTCTGTCCAACCACTTGCAAATTGTGATTATTGAGGTCCTGTAGATTTGTAAAACGGGTCTTTATATTCTGCAAATCTGCAAGGATATTATCAGTCACTCCGCAAAGTTCCTTTATGCGGGCCTCCATTTTCCAGATCTTTTAAGACAGGATTACTGGAAGAAGAGGAGAGAAAAAAAAAAACAATAGTGTTTACCTGTGGTAACACTGCAGAGAGAAAAAAAAATTAAGGGAACTGCTCACCTGGAATGGTTGTGAGAAGTCACAACCACTATCATCACAGAAAGTTCACCCGGACATCTGATATCCACAGTTACAGCAGACAAAAAAGAGAAAAGAAAGGAGAAAAAAAAAAAAACAATAGTGTTTACCTGTGGTAACACTGCAAAAAAGAAAAAAACTTAAGGGAATTGCTCACCTGGACTGGTTGTGAGAAGTCACAACCACTATCATCACAGAAAGTTTCAACCAGACATCTGATATCCAGAGTTACAGCAGACAAAAAAGAGAAAAGAAAGGAAAAAAAAAAAAAAAACAATAGTGTTTACCTGTGGTAACACTGCAAAAAGAAAAAACTTAAGGGAATTGCTCACCTGGAATGGTTGTGAGAAGTCACAACCACTGTCATCACAGAAAGTACAACCGGACGTCTGATATCCACAGTACAGCAGACACAGCCTTCCAGACCCAGCAGACACTAACGTTTTGGCTTCAGAATCTTGTAATGTATGTAGTACAGTTCATATAGCGTCTTGTGCTTGGGTGCGATGAACATACATGAGACACAGGTTTGATATAGAAAAGTCCTGTATTACTTCATACAAGTTGGCAGAAATAGTCACACAGTTTGCAGACACAGAAACAGGAGACACAGCAGGCCAGAGCAATCCAAGCTCAGCAATCAATCTCCAATACAGATTCAGGATCTTCTTCTCTGTTACCGTAAGTCCATGCAAACGTGGGTCTTTCAAAGAGCAGGGTTCAGAGTCCACAAGTGCTTCAGAGTTCCTCAGTAGGAATAGCTGGAGTACAAGGTCCAAGGCTTACAGGAGTCAAGTCACAGGTTCACTGCAGGCTAGATTCTGAAGCACTGATTGCTCAGCTGTGGCTGCTTAAGAAGCAAAGGAGAGAATCAGGGCGGGAGCATGCAAGCTGGAAACTCCATTTTGACTGAGGGCAAGATAGCTGCAGCAAGACAGAAAGTAAAATGGCTGACGAACAAACTGAGTTTCAGGAATATATACATAGAACCTTACACTTTGTGAATTTTGGGGATTAAGTAGAACGTGGCTAATTTGGGTTTCAAATTTCTGAATATATCTGTTAGTTTCTTTGGAATAATGCCCTGTTCACTGGCTAATGATAGAATCTCAATCAATTGTTGTTGAAATTTAGCAGTAGGATTATAAGTTAGTTGCTTGTAACTACCTTCATTATTCAACAACTTCTCTGCTTGCATTATGTATAATTCATTGGGCCAAATCACAATGTTGCCGCCCTTATCGGCCATCTTAAACACTACATCGTCCCAAGATTCCATTACCTCAAGAGCTTGTCTTTCAGCTCTAGAAATATTGGAGGTTCCCCTACGTCTGTGAGACAAGGTCATTATGTCGGCCGAAACCATTTTGGTAAATACATCTACCGCAGGAACCAATGACAAAGGGGGGAATTTTTTGGACTTAACAAGTAAATGACTAGGAATTTGGCTGCTAGTAAATGACTAGGAACCAATATCGTCAAAACCCTAATAGAAACAATCGGGAAGATCACTTAAAGGTAATAAATCTATCTAAACACACTTTGTCCCCAATTCAAATTTCCGTGTTACAAAAAGGGTTAACTTTTTCAATTTCATCTCATTTAGACCCCTTTACATTGATCAAGGATTTACACTTGTTCTCCAGGAAATTGATTTTGAAAAAAATTCACAACAAAACTGATTTATTTTCATTTCCCACAAAAGAAGAACAAGAGGCATTAGCCACTTTACAATCTTTATTGGAGGAACAAGAATTAGAGGTGAGCAGCCAAATTCCTAGTCATTTACTTGGGAAGTCCAAAAAATTCCCCCCTTTGTCATTGGTTCCTGCGGTAGATGTATTTACCAAAATGGTTTCGGCCGACATAATGACCTTGTCTCACAGACGTAGGGGAACCTCCAATATTTCTAGAGCTGAAAGACAAGCTCTTGAGGTAATGGAATCTTGGGACGATGTAGTGTTTAAGATGGCCGATAAGGGCGGCAACATTGTGATTTGGCCCAATGAATTATACATAATGCAAGCAGAGAAGTTGTTGAATAATGAAGGTAGTTACAAGCAACTAACTTATAATCCTACTGCTAAATTTCAACAACAATTGATTGAGATTCTATCATTAGCCAGTGAACAGGGCATTATTCCAAAGAAACTAACAGATATATTCAGAAATTTGAAACCCAAATTAGCCACGTTCTACTTAATCCCCAAAATTCACAAAGATTTAACAAATCCCCCCGGTAGACCAATTGTTTCAGGTAATGAAAGTCTATGCGAGACCATCTGCGATATAATAGAATTTTTTTTGAAACCATTAGTGCAGGAATTACCCTCTTATATACAAGACACTACAGCAGCTCTTAATCGGTTGAATCATATACAGTTAAATGATGAAATGATATTAGTGACAGCCGATGTTGAGGCTCTATATTCCTCTATAAAACATGAAGATGGAATTCAAGCAGTGAAATGGTTTCTTGAATCTAGTAACATCCAAAAACCATTGGCCAATTTATTGATTCAATTATTAGACTTCGTCCTGAAACATAATGTTTTTACTTTTAATAAAAAAGTTTTTTTGCAGCTACAGGGGACTGCGATGGGGGCCTCTGGTGCCCCCTCGTATGCTAATCTATTCATGGGATTTTGGGAACGAGAAATCTTTCAGAATGACAGTATAATGGGTATGGATCGAATCCATAATTGGATTCGATTCATTGATGACATTTTGTTTATTTGGGACGGTCCTGTCCACGAGTTGGAAAATATAATGAAAATTTTGAACAACAATCCATATAACATACACTTAACGTATAAATTTGGTCGCAGTATCGAATTTTTGGATATTTTGATCTCCACCTCAGACAATGGACAGCTATCCACAACCGTCTTTCGTAAAAAGACGGCCTCAAATTCCCTATTACATGCCAATTCATTCCATCCAAAGAATTTGATCCAAGGGATACCTATTGGGCAGTTTTTAAGGGTAAAACGCATTTGCTCGGACAATACCGAGTTTGAATTACAATCTAAAGAACTTACCCAGCGTTTTGAAGAGCGTGGCTATAGTAAAAGAAACATCCGTAGAGGCTATATGAGAGCAAGACAAGCCACAAGAGAGTCCTTATTGGTTAAATCCCAGAAAAATAAATCTGACTTAGACACCGTGAGATTTATCACTCCTTTTCACAACCAATGGAATGAATTTAGAAAAGTGATTAATAAGCATTGGAATGTCTTGCTTACCGACCCCATATTAGGCCGAATTTTGGATTCACGTCCATCCCTAGTGGCTAGACGTGCACCAACAATTCGAGATAAATTGGTCCATAGTCATTTTGGGCCAAATATAACTAATATTCATGACAATCCAGGTTTTTTTCCCTGTGGCTTTTGTAAAGCTTGTGCCAATCTAATTAAAGGGAAAAAATGTAAAAACCATGATGGTTCCAGAACCTTTGATATTCGCAAACATATTACGTGTACATCCAAGGGGGTTATTTATCAGGCTTCGTGTCCATGCAATAAAATATATGTTGGACTAACTACTCGTGAATTAAAAATCCGTACACGAGAACACTGCCTGGACATTGAAAAAGCCAAAACCATTGTGGATGAAACAATGTTAAAAACTCTCCCGAGGCACTTCAAGAGATTTCATCAAAGTAAAGCCCACTTTCTAAAAATCAAGGGAATTGATATGATCCAAATAGGCTTTAGGGGTGGAGATTTGGCTAAGGAGTTGGCCAAATTAGAATGTAAATGGATTTTTCGACTTGGATCTCTTAACCCTCAGGGGTTGAATGAAAACTCTGGTTTTGGGGCTTTTCTGTAGTTGTTTATTGACAGTAAATTTTGTTCATGTTAACTGTCCTTCATTTTCCTAGTTCTTTATCCACAGCTTTCTGTGCTCTCTTGGCGCACCTTATTGGAAACAGTTTTATATATTTTTTTAACATAAATTTTTTTTTACTTACCTGTATATATATTTTTTTCTTTTGTGAGCTTCTCTGATTTACTGATGGTTCGAAGCGGGGTGATCTACATCGATATTGAAGATCTTGAAATTGCAGCAAATCGAATAAAGACGAAACCAAGGACAAGAAGAAAAAGAAAAAGAAAAATTTATCACAATTTAAACCCATTATTCCATGATGACCATCTTGGGAAGAATCTTCATTGATATATGGACAAAATTCTTGTCTCCGTCTATACATGTGAATGACCGGTGATTCTTCAATTTGATTATACAGAGATATATTTTCATATATATATATGTTCTTTGGTATTGTCTTACATTGAGGTAATTAAATGGAGATATCATAATATAGGTTTTTGGATTTTGATATAACGGATTTCTGGACTAATGCCTAGTTATCCTTATATTTCTCTTTTATTTTATTTTTCTTTTTTCATAATTCTTGATAACTAAATGCTTTTTGCTAATATGATTCAGATAATGAGGTACATCTTCTATTCATACGTCTTAATATTCCGATTAATTTTTACGGGCTGCTATTTATATTATTGTATTGAATTTATCTTCGCTTCTACTTACTATTCATAATGCTTAGTACGCATGCGTGAGTTACCTCCGTGTTTAGGGTGACGTTATCCGACAATGACACTGATCACATTGCGTACACATTTATTTTGCTGCCGCAGTGTTTAGTGCGCATGTGCGAGTTGGAGCCCGCCCCTGGCATAACGCGGGCGGCTAGTGACGCTGATGATGCAGAGGGCGGTCATTTGACTGATGACCAGCTCCTGCTGACTCACCGAGGCCGCCCCCTAATTGCCATGATTGAGATGGGGAAGGGCAACAACGAGACACGCGCCGAGTATATTCACAGGTGGCAGCAACTTAACATTAGTAACCCATCAGTTTGATTGGTTGGGGCTCCTTTTTAACCTCACGTACTTGTGCCTCTAATACACGCCCCCCGAAGAAGCTGGGCGAAACGTGCATGTCGGGGCTGAGGGACAGGAGCTCCAACTACTCTCTCTGATTGCTGATACACAGGTAATGGCTTCGGTTGTCCTCATATAGTTTTGTATATGTCTGGCCGCTTTGTTTTACACCTTGAATGTTAGTGACAATTGTCATTTTGTTAAATGGTTGTTAAGTACAAATAGGCACAGACTATCATTATATCCTCATGCAGCTACGTGTTGTTGGACATTTTTCCACTATAGATATGAGGAACCCATGAACCGTCACCATGCAGCATATATAGTCTATGGATGCGATTTGTCCCCTTTTATCTTGCACCGTTACTTGAATTAATATTGTCTAATTTTGTTACGCATTAAATTCAATTTTGTTTTTGACAAATAAAAATAATTTATATATTTATTATCTGCTCTCATTTTTGGGTATATTAATATATACCTATTTTGATGTGATTTAGTATGACCGAGAAGCAGTCATGTTTTTTTATGGGCAAGTTTTGAGTATGCTATCAGCCCCTGTCTGAAGACTCGAAGGGCAGAGGGCCTTCGTAGTATAGGTAAACTGAAGCCGGAAACGTTGCCCATTCGTTGGGCTCCTATGAGAAGAATGGCCTTCGCGGTAATGGGGCATTACACGTGGTACGCTAGGCGTAAGCGTGCGTTTTATCAGTCAGTGCTCCCAGGTCACATGTCCGTGCCGCCAGAGACGGCAGACTGCGTAGCAGTGACTGACGAGTAACGAAGATCACATGCAAACCACTCGCCATGCGCACTGATTATCTACTCAATCCACCATCCCTTTGATAGGGAGATGGAGAGGTTTTGTTAGCCTCCAGTCACGATTCACCTTTGGGCAGTGGTGATAGAGTGGGGCCGCACGGACGCCGCATGGGACCTCAGATATTAATAGAGACTGCAGGGAAGGGGTCAAGCACTGTTAAAGCTTACCCAGGGTCCTGTGTCCTGAAAATGGCGGCCGGGACTTAGTTGGCGCTTCTCGTTTTTGACGAGAAGCGCCAGAACAGGTGGGAGGATGCATGCAAAGGGGCCGAGGAGCAGGGAGAGCGCCAAAAAAACTGTGGGCGGAGCTACCTGGGAAGGCGGAACTGAGGCCTACCCGGCCAAAAGCCGGGGACTAAATTAGAGAGGTAGCTGTGGCAGTTAGAGAAGGCCGCAGCCCTGCTGGACGGCTGCGGCGGATACTCGCAGCGGCGCAGGAGGGGAGGCGTAGGAGCGACTCCAGTGATTAAGACCACGGCGGCTGCTTTGAGGAAGCCACAGCGGCGGTTCATATGAGGAGGCCACGGCGGTTCCTATGAGGAGGCCGCGGCGGTTGAGAGGGCGGCGACTGCGGTTCCTGAGGGGCCGCGGCTGCGACTCCAATGAGAAGGCCGCCGGGGGTGTTTTGGAGCAGGCCACGGCGGCGGTGCGGCGCAGACCGCAGTGGTGGTGATGGCGCAGGCCGCGGCGGCAGTCGGACCCACGGCCTATTAAGACAGGCCTCAGCAGCTGGTGGGATGCATCAGCAGCTGCCATGGAAAAAAAGCGCGGCAGCGTTTGGTAACTCACTGCGGTGGGAGCAAGCGCATATGCGGTCATACTATCTCAATCCGCCATCTCTTTGATAGGGAGGCGGAGAGGGTTAGTTTCTCATGCACCGCTCACTTTTCATGGCGGTAATGTGCCAAGCCAGTGGCTGTACTCACGTCGCTGGCATGTAGCAGAGTCGGGAACGCTGCGCGCCGTCCATCCTCAATCCACCATCCCTTTGATAGGGAGGCGGAGAGGGTTAAATTCTCATATACTGGGCGCTTTTCATGGCAGTAATATGCCAACCAGTGGCTGTACTCACATCGCCGGTATGTAGCAGAGTCTGGAGCGCTGCACGCCATCCATCCTCAATCCACCATCCCTTTAGTAGGGAGGCGGAGAGGGTTAAATTCTCATGTACCGGGCGCTTTTCATGGCGGTAATGTGCCAACCAGTGGGTGTACTCACATCGCCGATATGTAGCCGAGTCGGGAGCACTGCACGCCATCCATCCTTAATCCACCATCCCTTTGATAGGGAGGCGGAGAGGGTTAAATTCTCATGTACCGGGCGCTTATCATGGCGGTAATGTGCCAACCAGTGGCTGTACTCGCATATGTAGCCGAGTCGGGAGCGCTGCATGCCATCCATCCTCAATCCACAATCCCTTTGATAGGGAGGTGGAGAGGTCTCTTTTGCCTCCAGTCACCATCCGCTTTCTGACAGAGGTGGTGCAGTGGGGTCGCACGGACGCCGCGTGGAGCCTCTGCATGTTACCTGAGGTAATTTTCCTGTCAGAATTGTTGAGGCAAGCTGGCATGTCCGGCTGAAGAACCTGGCTCCAGAGGGGGGTATTTGGGGGCGACACCCCATGTTCCCGTCTGTTGGTGGTGTGGGGAGAGCGGACCCATTGAAGGAATCCGTCGCCCCTGAGGAGAGCTCAGGCCGCATTGAGGATGTAGGAGGGGATACGGGGAGACGACACTCCGCGTGCCCGCCTGTTGGTGGTTTTGGGAAATCGGGACCTTGAAAGGCCCCGTCACCCCTTGAATCCGTAGAAAAAAGCAAAAAAGTAAAAATGAAAATAACGTGGGGTCTGAAGCCAGACCCTAGTGCCTCCTACAGACACTAAGCAAGAACTGGTTCAGGCTAGAGCCAGCAGAGGGTGTATACTGCGGAGGAGGAGCCAACTTTCTTTGTGTATTAGCTTAGTGTCCTCCTAGTGGCAGCAGCATAACACCCATGGTCTGTGTCTGCCAATGAGGCGATGGAGAAAGAAAAAATTTGGATTTTAATAAAATTTCAAAATAGACGCCACATCAATGTTTTTAAAAGCGGACATGGATTCATATGAGAATTTGAGTGGTGATGCACATTTTATTGTTGCTTTTATTTATTTTGTATTGTTTTTATATTTTTATTTACTACTTTTTATTAAAGCGAACCTGTCAGCAGTTTTGGCCGATATAAGATGTAGCCACTGCCTTTCAGGGCTTATCTACAGCATTCTATAATGCTGTAGATAAGCCCCGATCCGACCTGAAAGATAAGAAAAATAAGTTTTATTATACTCACTCGGGGGGTGGTCCGGGTCTGGCGCCTCCCATCTTCTTGCAATGCTGCCCTCCTGCTTGCTTGATGGCTGCCCGGCAACGCGCTCCTGCGCAGGGTACTTCTCTGCCCTGTTGAGGGTAAAGTAAAGTACTGCAGTGCGCAGGCACTGGGGCTCTCTGACATATCACGGCGCCTGCGCATTGCACTACTTTGCCCTCAACAACTTACTTTTCTTATCTTAGGGCCCCGTCACACATAGCGACACACCAGCGATCCCGACAACGATATGCACTTGTCAGGATCGCTGCTGAGCTGCCTAACAGGCAGCTCAGGCAGCGATCAGGACAGCGACACTGCGGGTAACGTCGCTTACTTACCCGCAGTGTACGTTGGATACCAGCCCGCTGGTGCAGGGAGCTGGTAACCAAGGTACACATCGGGTTTCCAGGCGCTGCGGGGCACCTGGAAACCCGATGTGTACCTTGGTTACCAGCTCCTCTGCAGCAGCGCGCTGGTATCCAACGTACACATCGGGTTTCCAGGCGCCGCCCGGTGCCTGGAAACCAGATGTGTACCTTGGTTACCAGCTGATCGCTGGTCTCCTGCCTGCCACACGCAGCGATGCGTGCTGGCCAGCAGGAGACCAACAATCAAAAAAATGTCCAAGACATTCAGCAATGATCAGCGATACCCAGCAGGGGGGCTGATCATCGCTGAATGTCACACACAGTGATATCGCTGGGGAGATCGCTGTTGCATCACAAAACTAGTGACTCAGTGAGATCGCTGTGTGTGACGGGGGCTTTATAGGTCGGATCGGGGGCTTATCTACAGCATTACAGAATGCTGTAGATAAGCCCTGAAATGCAGTAGCCACATCTTATATCGGCCAAAACTGCTGACAGGTTCCCTTAACGGTTTTAAATTATACACACAGCATTTATTTATGTTACTCGCTTAACACCACTAATTTCACAGCACTTTACAGACATTATCATCACTGTCCCAATTGGGGCTCATAATCTAATTTCCCTATTAGTATGTACTTGAAGTGTGGGAGAACCCTGAAGAAACACACAAAAACCTAGGATGCACTGCAAAAATACAATGTGAACAGGGCCTACGTGAGACATTTTACTCATACATCATATAGAATTCTCTCCAGATTTATGAATGCCTATAGGAGCTCAGAGCTGTTCATTGCTATCATGACATAGGTATATTTTGTGATCTTAGGTTATGAAATAAATACATCAAATAGTCTTCAATGAGTTATTACTATTCCGACAAGCCTACAGCCTGCAATGATCCTCAGTCTACTGAACCATAGCACGACCAGCTCTACCCTTTCCTAGTGTATTCTCACCCATCCCTGCAGACTGTGAGCCCTCGCGGGCAGGGTCCTCTCTCCTTCTGTACTTGTGTGTCCCTTGTCTAGCACGTTTATTGTACCTGTCTATATTTTTCCCTTTTCATATGTAAAGCGCCATGGAATAAATGGCGCTATATAAATGTATAATAATAATAATATTAAGCAGCATCATTTCGCAAAATAACCTAACAAATACATAGCGTAGAATTTGTTTTGTAGAGTTCCAACCTAGGTTACACAAAACAATTTCCTTAATTCACAGATTGCTTTTACTGATCTAAAATAGATGCAGCCACAGCCAAAAAAAGGAAAGGTTGTGCAGAGGTCAGGGAAAAAAAGAAGAGGAGTCTGGCAGCTGATGCAGCAAAATGTGCAAAGTTATCAGACTTGTTCTCCCTCACAACTGTTCAAGCCACAACACCTACAACAGCTAATATTCCTCTGACAATGACAGAAGCCGAAATAACATCTGAATCGGTACCTGCATTTGACCCTTCAAGTGACACTGAACCTGAGTTTGTTACTTTAACTACTGTTGTAAAAGTAGATCCCTGTTTATCGCATACTGTGTCGGAGCCTGTCACATCGGTATCCAATATTGTACCTGTGGCTTCAATTTCTCAATTTGTTCCATCATGTTCTATTGAGTATTCACCATCAGATAGTGCTTCTTTCAGTGTGGAAACCATCTCTGGAGAAAGCATCAACTATTTTGCATGCCCTTCATCAGCCTAACTGTCTTTATTTTTCAAAAATCACCCAAAACAAGATATCCAAGATCCTAAATTCCAAAAACTCTTCTTACGCAACGATGGAACAAACCGAAGATGGCTGACATACAATATTGAAAACAAATCATTATTTTGTACTGTCTTTCTCGCATTTTCAAAGCCTTCTACAAATGGTCAATTTATAGATGGGTTGAAAGATCGAAGGCACGTTTATCAAAGAGTAGAGGAACATGAGAAAAGTCTAAGTCACAGAAGTTGTGCTGAAGCATGTTTTCTAAAGGCAAACTGTGCAGATATTGGAAGCCTTCTTCTTCATAATCAAATGTCAATTCACCGAGCGCAAGTTGTAAACAGAAGATGTCATGAATCTGGACAGGATGGTGCCACCTCCATACTGGTCAGGTCAGGGTTAATATAGTTCACCTCTCTTTGGTTCTGGGGTGGCTATTTAATGTTGGTAGTTCCTGGGTTTGGTGTCGGTGATACTTCCGTATTCTCGGTTTGTGGTTGCTGACCCAGGTTCTCGTTCGTCCATAAGTGTTGTGCCTCTGTGCGTGTGAGCTTTGCTGTGTTTGACCCGGTTTGTCCCCTGACTTTTGCCTCTGTAACCTGCTTGGTACTGCACTGTCATTCCCCTTGGCTCGTCTCAGTTTATTCTCTGTCTTACCCCTAGGTACCACGCTCTCATCTGGCTTTCAACCCTCGGCTCTCCTTTGACTACATTTACATTCTGTGCCCTGTACTCCGTGCTCTCAGTTGGCTTCCCTGGCTGCTCGCGCAGTGACTCCGCCCCCTTGTTGTCACATGACTGCTTAGTTCCAGGTCTGGTGCTCACAACTTAGTCTTAGGTCCTAGTGCACTGCGTGCCTCGTTTCCTCCACTCCCTGTGTTCGAATCCTATGCCCCCAGATAGCCCCCCCTAGGATGCGCCAGTGACACCATCGGTGTCATTACATTATCTCCGACCCTTTACATTTTTTCAGGGGGGTTTTGTGTGTTGTGGGTTATGGACCTGCTGTATGCTCTGTCGGATCAGGTATCTATCCTGACCAAAATGATGCAGAACCTATCGGTAGAGCAAAGAGTGTTGGTGGCTTCTCATCAACAGGTACAAAGGGAGTTGGCAGATACAGTTAATGCTGTTTGGAGTGCCTCTGCTTCATCTGGCAATGTGGAGGGTACTGTGTCTGATGTTTCCCTATCCTCTCCTGAACCGCTGTCAAACGTCCTGATACCTTTTCTGGGGATAAGAGAAATTTACTGGTGTTTAGGGAGAGCTGTAAACTACTTTTTCCTCTGCGTCCTCGCTCCTCAGGTGAATGAGAGTCAAAGGGTGGGGATAGTTATTTCCCTGTTACGTGATAAGCCGCAATCCTGGGCTTTCTCCCTATCCCTTACCTCTCCTGAGAGAATGTCCGTTGATCGGTTCTTCGAGGCCCTGGGGCTAATTTACGATGAACCTTATCGAGTGAGATTGGCAGAGAACATGATTATGGGTCTTACCCAGGGAAACACTCTGCTGATTTGTACTGCTCTGAGTACAGGCGATGGGCACCAGAAGTGTCCTGGAACAACTCAGCACTCGGGACCATTCAGAAGGGGTCTTTCCGAGCAGTTAAAGGATGCTTTGTCCCTGCACCCACCACTCAATTCTCTAAAGGAGGTCATGACCCAGGCCGTCCGAATGGACCGCAGGCTGAGAGAGAAAGGAGTCATGCAACATGAAGCTTCTCTGTTGCCAAGGCAACCGGAGGCTTTGTCTTTCGTTGACCCCATGGAGGTGGGGGCGATCTCCTGGAAGGAAAAGGAAAGGAGCAGTTGCAGAGAGAAAAAAAACTCTGCTTCTATTGTGGAGCTCTGGGTCATTGGATTAAGGACTGTCCTCCCTCCTGCCCCCCGGATTCCAAGGTCATCTGGGTAACTACCGAGGAGGTTACCCAGACCCACAGGTACTTTTTTCCTCAGTCTCCAAACTATTTTTAAAAGTGGAAGCTGGTGTGAACAATTGTTTTTTTTTCTTTTTCCTCTTCTGCTTTTGTGGATTGCGGGTCTTCATTAAACTTGATTGACTTGAGCATAGAAAAACACAGTAAAACAAACGTATAAAAATACTCAAAGAAATAACAGTAAACAGCAAGTGCCAGTAAAAAGATGATAAAAAACAGGGTAGTTGGTTGATACATTTTTTGCAAAAAAACGTATACAAAAAAAACGTATACTAAGCCGCTCTACCAAACGTCAAGGTAACCCATATCAGAGAAGTCTCTTACTGATGTATTTAAAAACCTGGTCATTTGTATAGTACCTATATGAGCAGGTTTCAGACAGGTAATGTCCGATGTGGACACGCTGCAGAGAACGGCCTTTATGTGCATGGCCCGCCAAGGGAGGGGTGGAAAACCTCCCTAATCTTGCAAAAACAAGAAACCAATTGAATATAAACACATGGGCCATGCACACAGTGAACAAGTATGTAGGACAGAGTTCACACCACCAAAAGACTGAAACATAGAAAAGCACAGTAAAACAAACGTATAAAAATACTCTGTTATAAAGAAATAACAGTAAACAGCAAGTGCTAGTTAAAAGATGATAAAAAAACAGGGTAGTATACATTTTTTGCAAAAAACTTATCAACCAAATACCGTTTTTTATCATCTTTTTACTAGCACTTGCTATTTACTGTTATTTCTTTATAACAGTATTTTTATATGTTTGTTTTACTGTGCTTTTCTATGTTTCCCTCTTTTGGTGGTGTGAACACTGTCCTACAGACTTGTTCATTGTGTGCATGGCCCATTTGTTTGTATTCAATTGGTTTCTTGTTTTTGCAAGATTAGGGAGGTTTTCCATCCCTCCCTTGTGGGCCATGCACATAAAGGCCGTTCTCTGCAGCGTGTCCACATTGGACATTACCTGTCTGAATCCAGACATGATAACATAATAAACCTTATACTAACCTTCTGTGCTGGCGCTGTTCCCGCGGTGTCGACAGTCGCTCTCTCCTGGGCTCTCACATGTTGTTGTGACACACGATGCTGGAGCCCAATCAGAGCTGGCGTCACTATCTCCTTTGGACAAATTGAACATGAAGAAGTCGGAGATCACCTGCAGCCTGGACTTCCTCTTCATGTTCCAATTTATCCGAAGGTAGAGACCAAGCAAGAAACATTTCGATCAAGAAGGGGATTGTCTTAGTAATAGACAACCCCTTTAACATAAATACAGAACGGTGCGGCGACAAAATTCACTCTAAGCAGCACTGGACGGCACAGCAATCAGACTCCTCTACAAAGCGATCACTTAAAAATTATCTAATGTATAGTTATAATAAAAACACTCTTCCATAGTTTCTTAATGATTTAATCTTTTACTTTTACAATCTTTTAAAAAACCCTATTTACATGAAAAAATATGAAAACATTATACATTACTGTCCCTGAGCCATATTTCCAATACTGCAATAAGATCCGTTAACAATATTATATTATACATGTGAAAACTGGGAAAAAAAAACAAAACACAGGAATGGACCCATTACAAGAGTTAGGGCAAGCGTTCTATTGTGAAATTATTGCACATATGAAGGTCGAATCATTTTTCTTTAAGGAATTCTTTCAGCCCGGAAAACTTTTGACATCTGTACACGGCCCTTGAAACATAAGAATCGCGTATTAGATTTGCAGTATTTATCACAATGTCAGTACAGGCAGTGTATCACTATGTGCAATATAAAAAAAACAACAACAAAACAAATCATGGTTGAATATTTGTGATATTGCATCTCAGTTCCATTCACTTCAATAGTGTTCAGGTGCAATACTAGACCACACATGCACAAGGTTGTTGGTTCCAGAAGAAAGCAGACTTGTTTTAATAATCCTATTTTCTACATAAGCAGAAAAAAATGCACGTTATGACTCATCTACAACAACTATAAATATGGAAAGATGAATAACTGAAATATTATAAGCCACTTAAAACCTAATAATTCAGGTGCAGCTTGCCAAATATCTGCATTTAAAGTTTCGGGGGATATCTGGCGACTTTCGAAGATGAGCTGGAAGTGAGCAATGCCACTTTTCTCTGTACAACCTTTTGACTGGTAGCAATACACTTATGGTTTAAGGGCTTATTTACACATATTTCATACATGTGCTTTTACAGAGTAAAAAAAAATATTTCTTGCTTGGATTTTCAAAGATTTTTTTACGATATGTAGGGCCCTAATTTTCTTTTTTATATAGGAGGATTGGGACCAATGTAAAGAAAAATAGGAAATAAGTTTCTATTTCTCTTATTTTATTTACAACCACAAATAACTCATTAAAAATCTGGGGGCAAGAGCCAGGGCTTAAAACATAGGTTTGGACTTGCAGGGTCTAGCTTTATTTTTTTTTAAATTTATTTCAAACACTGCACCCCCACTTCTCTATAAGGTCTTAAAACAGCAATGGGGATGTGCGAGAGGGGCATTTTAAAATATTAATGCATTCTTTTTATTATTGATATCCCCTGTAACTGGGGCAGTTATGTTAGTCCCAGTTACAGGGGGAATTTAGCCTCCTGCCTGGATAGCAGAGTTTGCTGGGTCACCTAACAACACTCCGCTCCTGCTCCCTTCCCTACCACCTAGTGATGACATGCCTGCTGGGTCTGAAGGAGAAAGAACTGCAAGTGCTGCATATATTGTATACACAGTTTGTTCAACACCGTGTATACAGCGATCAGGAAAGCAGAGATGGTAATATACCTGCTCTACTTGCTCTGTGGGGATCCTGGACATTTCCCACTCCCAAAAACATATTGTGCAAGCTGCTTAATCTGCATTAATGTTTAGAACATCAGTGCACAGAAAAATACAAAATTCCTGAATGTTTAAAGCCTATAGGCAGACTGGAAATACGGTAGTTAAACACAATTATGCAAAATTTTGGCTGCATGTAAATAAACTAATTAGCAGTTAACACTGGTACTGAAATCCACCATCATTTGCTCAATAATATTGTGTCAGTTTTATTTGCAGCCAGTAAAATCATACCCTTTAAGTCATATTTAAGAACATTTTCAATATTTGCCTCTTCTCTTCATTTAAAGTTATTTTTACCTGGGGGCGTGGCCTGAACAGGATGTAAGCGGACGTAGGATGCAGGAGCTCCTGCTCATTTTCAGCTATAATACTGACTGCAGCCTTTGAAATCGGGGTTAAATACCCACAACTATTGGGGGAACCCGCGGTCGGTGCGGTGCATAGGAAATCTCATATCTGTGGAGCAATGGCGGGTAGAAGGAGCTCCAGGAAGGCGGCAGGGGAGTCGGAGAGAAGGACCCAAGATGGCGCCGGCTGGGAGGAAATGCTGGTGGCGGATCCCAGGGGAGCTGATGCAGCGGCTAGGCTCAGACGATTTGCCCGGCAGGTGGATGTGACCCGGAGCCCGGCGGTGACAGGTGGGACACAGAACAAGTCTGAGCGGTATGTGGAAATGGAGGAGCTGGGGGCAGGAGGAGGGAGCAGAAAGTGATGGCGGGAACCGAATCAGCGCGCAGGAGGAGGATGAAGGGGAAAGTGAAGGGACCGAGAAGGGCGCTGCAGTATGTATAAGTGAATTTCAAATCCCTGAGGAGCCCACTTTGAAAGAAGTGTTTAAGGTGGTCCTGCACTGTCATAATACTATCACCAACGTGGCAGCACAACTGGGGGTCATGCAGGTGGACATGTCCAAACTACAGTATTCAATGCATATAACTAAGGAAAAAATGGGAGAGGCTGAAAAACGCATCAGTAGTGCTGAGGACTATATAGCAAAAGAGGATAAGGCTGCTATACGCATGAGTGCTGCGATTTCTGCCATACAAGCGAAAACGGGTGACCTTGAGAACAGGTCCAGGCGCAATAATGTGCGGCTGATTGGGGTTCCCGAAACGACGGAAGTGTGGCCCAACAGAGTTTTTTCAAAAATGGCTACTAAACCATATTGGCTCTGACAAGTTGTCCCGTATGTATGCAATTGAAAGAGCACATCGTATTCCTACGCATCCCCTCCCCCCTGGATGCCCTCCTAGACAAGTGCTAGTCAAAGTCTTGCATTACCGAGACAGGGACGCAATTCTTAGACATGACAGAGAGCATCAGGATCTTAAGATAAATGGCTCCAGGATATCCATATTTCCGGACTTTTCCATAGAAGTGCAGAAACAAAGAGCAAGATCTGTTAATATCAAGAGTTGGCTGGGGGAGCTTGGCGTCACTTACTCGATGTTGTACCCAGCCAAATTGAGAGTGGTTGCTAAGGGGGCAGTACAATTTTTTTTACGGAAGACAAGGAGGCACTTAGATGGCTGGACAGTAATGAGCAACACTTGTGTCAGGCAAAATCGAAGGACTCAGCGGGATGACAGGGTTGCTCTCCTTTTCTCCTGTTGTATTCTTTCCACCTTGATTTTTGCAAATTGTCTCTTCAGAGACAGAGATCCCTTGGTTTTTGTATTTTTATTTACAGATTTTTGGGATCGAGTTTCTGGATCTCTGTTAGCCGTGAGTCTTTTCTGGAAGAATTGGAAACTGTTGTAATTTACTTGGCTGCAATCTACAAGTCATGTGGAAGTCCCAATAGTTTGCGATAAATAGCGGGACTGTTGGACGGGGTTAACAGACTGTTTTGGATAAAGTGCGCTCTCTCCTCCATGTTTGGAGGGATGGAAAGTTGGGATTGGGATTTGTTGGGGGAGGTTTTTTATTGTTTGGGGGAGGGAGGAAAGTATTTTATACAATGTCACTTTGATCATTGTAGTTATGGCTTCAGCTGTAATTGGATGAAAAAATGCGGGGTAATATGTTCTGAGGAGGGAAAATGTCTGGAAGAATGAGAGTCGTGAGTTGGAATGTCAGGGGGTAGGCGTCTGGTGTGAAACGGCTAGCTGTGTTTAAGTTTTTGTATGATGCCAAGCCGTCAGTGATTTGTTTGCAGGAAACTCATATGATAAAAGAGAGAACACATTTTCTAGCCAAGAGATGGGTACAGGCGGGCTATCATGCTACATATTCCACATATTCCAGGGGGGTTAGTATTCTCATTTGTACTGGGGTACCTTTTGAGTAACACAATGTGATTATAGACCAGAAGGTTAGATTTGTATGCCTACTTTGTAAATTGTATGGATCCCTGATATGGCTGGTCTCAATATATATTCCACCACCATATTGTGGGAAACTGCTCCACAGGATCCTAGAGATAATGGAAGGAGCCCCGGGGGTACCGTTTCTGATAGTGGGCAATTTTAATGATATTCTAGACACACATTGGGACGGGGTAGACGAGAGCCGCTGAGACAGGAGGGAACTGTACACCATTTGGAGCGGTCCTGAAGGAAACTGCTTTGCACGATTTATGGAGGATTTCTCATCCCAGGGTGTATAAGTATTCCTGTTTCTCGTCCTCCTTTGCATCTTTGTCGAGAATTGACCTGGCATTGGGCAATACTCAGATGTTGGGCCTTGTTGGGGAGGCAACGTATATGGCTAGAACGATATCGGATCATTCCTCCATGAGTGTGATACTTGAGGGAGTGGGATCTGCGCCTGCTAGAGGGTGTATGTGGAGGCTAAATCAGTTCTGGTTACAACTTATTGACATGGACGGACATATAGGGGGTGACAGAGAATATTTTAAAATTAAAGGGAATCTGTCACCCCATTTTTCGACCATCAGCTGCAGCCACCGCCATCAGGGGCTTATCTATAGCATTCTGTAATGCTGTAGATAAGCCCCCGATGTCACCTGAAAGATAAGAAAAACTAGTTATATTATACTCACCCAGGGGCGGTCCGCCGTCCGGTCCGATCCGATGGGCGTCTCGGTCCGGTCTGGCGTCTCCCATCTTCTAGCAAAGCCGTCCTCTTCTTAGCTTCCCGTAGCGGCTCCGGCGCAGGCCCACTGCTCTGCCCTGGTGAGGGCAGAGCAGAGTACTGCAGTGCACAGGCGTCGGACCTCTCTGACCTTTCCCGGCGCCTGCGCACTGCAGTACTCTGCTCTGCCCTCACCAAGGCAGAGCAGTGCGCCTGCGCCACGACGGGAAGCTAGGAAGAGGACGGCTTCGCTAGAAGATGGGAGGCGCCGGACCGGACCGCGACGCCCATCGGACTGGACGGCGGACCGCCCCTGGGTGAGTATAATATAACTCTTTTTTCTTCTCTTTCAGGTGACATCGGGGGCTTATCTACTGCATTACAGAATGCTGTAGATAAGCCCCTGATGGCGGTGGCTGCAGCTGATGAAAAATGGGGTGACAGAATCCCATTAATGCTGGGACGGCTTCGGTATTGATGGTATGGGAAGCTATGAAGGCTTTTAGAGGGCTCTGCATTAAGATATCCCAGGTAAAGGCAGAAACTGGCAGGAAGAATCAGATGTTGATTAGAGAACTGGAAGAAGCAGAGGAGACATTAATCAATGATCAGTCCCCGGAAGCACAGGGAAGGTTGAAGGAGTGTGTCAGATGGCAATGAAAGCGGCGGAACGCAAGAGAATGTTTAAAAATATTAAATATTTTGAGGAGGGGGACAGGGCAGGCCATCTCCTTTCTAGGATAGCGGGAAGCACAAAGAGATTCTACACATATAGCCGCTCTGAGAGGAAAGTATGGGTGTGAACATACTTGTAGCAAGGCAATTTTGGAGGTGATGACGGCGTATTATTCGGATCTTTACAAATCACATGTGCGGCCAATGGTGGAGGAGATGGATGGTTATTTGGCGGTGGTACAGCTCCCCAGACACTAGGTGGCTGATCAGGGGCTTCTTGAGGAGCCATTTAATTTGGAGAAACTTGATGTTGCTCTGGCCTGTATGCCTAATGATAAAGCCCCAGGGGTGGATGGGATCCCGGGGGAGGTGTATAAAAATATAAGGGGATGCTTCTTCCTGCTTTGCTGGAGGTGTATGGTGTCGGTATGGTGGAGGGGGAGTTGACACGGTCCATGCTAGAGGCAATAATTGTTGTGTTTCCAAAGCAGGGTAAGGATCCAGTAGATCCAGCCTCTTATCGTCCAATGTCGCTATTGACGATAGATGTTAAAATCCCAGCTAAGATGCTGGCTAACCGCCTTAATAACGTGATAACGACAATAATACATCGGGATCAATCCGGGTTTATGCCCAATAGTTCTACAGCACAGAACCTAAGGTGACTGTTCCTCAATATGCAGGCAAAAACGGATAATGTGGGTAGGAGGGTCGTTGTGCTCTGGATCCTGCTAAGGTGTTTGATAGTGTGGAGAGGAGGTATTTGTGGGCGGTCCTGAGAGCTATGGGTTTTGGTGAGAAATTTATAAGTTGGGTACAGCTGCTGTACACGTCTCCGAGAGCTAGCGTATGGGTGAATGGCCTTTTGTCTGGGGATTTTCCTTTTTATAGGGGAACGCGGCAGGGTGCTGCTGTTTGAAATTGCTATAGAGCCTCTGGCGGTGGCGGTACGGCGGAATAGGGGTATAAAGGGATATAGATATGGAAGTCATGAAGAGAAGATAGTCCTTTTTTCGACGATGTGTTATTTTTTCTGGAAGATGCGCAGGAGTCTTTGAGGGCTGCTATGCATAGCATTACTAAATTTGGGGCTCTTTCGGGACTATCTATTAACTGGGACAAGTTTCTGTTGCTGCCCCTGGACGTGGCGGCTCCTCTGACACTAGACCCTGGGATTCCCTTACGGGTGGTTCATGAGTTTAAATATTTGGGTGTTGTGATTTTGGCTAGGATAGAGGATTATGTGCGGCTTAACCAGACTCCTTTGCTTGGGAAATTTCAGCAGAAGATTGAGGACTGGAAGAGGCTAATTCTATTGGTCGCAGGTAGAGTTAATCTAATCAAAATTACACTTATGCCTCAGCTCCTCTACATATTGCATAATGCTCCAATATGGTTGGCACAGAGTAAATTCTATAGGATTAATACTTTGTTTAGGGATTTGATTTGGAAGGGTGGATGTGCACGCATTAAATTAGAGCATTTGCAGAGATCAAAGGACGAAGGTGGTCTTTTGGTCCCTAACCCTTGGATTTATTATATAGCATCCCAGTGTCAGCATATGGTGGGGAAGGGTTCTTTGCTAGCTAGTTTGGAAACGGGCAGATTTAGAATTAACCCAGAAAGATTTCTAACCGTAGTTATGATGGGGAAAGTTTGGCAGAAAATTAAACAGTGGAGGGGGTGACAGAATTTACGCGATATGCGTCAATTTGGTTTGACCCCAGAATGGCGGAGCTCATGAGATTGCGGGGTGTGGGCAGTGGAGGCGTATTGATATTTGGTTCGTGTCTCAGTTGTTTGATGGTGGCGTTATTAAAATGCTCAGGAATGAGTTTACTTTGAGCCAGAAGTTTTTCCAGTATCTGCAGTTGAGACATGCCCTAAATAAACAGAACGAAGTGTCGCGTGTGGTTCTGCAGTCAGATAGTTTGTTGAACCTCATAGGACCTCGGAGGAACACTAGGGGGTTTATCAAATTATATAAAATGTATTTGCATTTTCCAGGAGGAAATAAGTATTTGATCCCTCTGGCAAACAAGACTTAATACTTGGTGGCAAAACCCTTGTTGGCAAGCACAGCAGTCAGACTTTTTTTGTAGTTGATGATGAGGTTTGTGCACATGTCAGGAGGAATTTTGGTCCACTGCTCTTTGCAGATCATCTCTAAATCATTAAGATTTTGAGGCTGTCGCTTTGCAACTCTGAGCTTTGCTTGGCAACTCGGAGCTTCAAATTTATATAATTTTTACAATGTGATTTTCTGGATTTTATTTTTGATATTCTAACTCTCAATGTTATAATTAACCTACCCTTAAAATTATACAGTTCATGTCTTTGTCAGTGGGCGAACTTACAAAATCAGCAAGGGATCAAATAATTATTTCCTTTACTGTATGGCAAAGAAGGCTGAGATGGTCACTAGCCTAAAGGGTATGCCACACTAAACAAGATCGCTAACGAGATCGCTAAAATACGTCACTATTTAGCGATCTCGTTAGCGACGTCGTTGTGTGTGGCATGTAGCAACGACGTGGCCCCTGCTGTGATCTCGTTGATCGTTCACTAGAGTTCTGGACCGTATTTTGATCGTTGGCGTCCCGCTGGTGAGCCTGAATCGCTGTGTTTGGCACCTTTTGTGAACGATGTGCGACCTCGTTGACGACGCATTAGTTAGCGGCGCAGGCGGGACTTTGTTTTCTTTCGTTAACGCCCTTCAGGGAAACAAAATAGCGTCACTAACTGGATCGCAGAGGATATAACGCCACAAACTGGATCGCAAAAAACCCAACGCCGTAGACAGGAACGCAGCAACCTCAATAGTGGCGCAAACTGGATCGCAGTAGCTACAAAGGCTAGCAGGACACACTGGAACGATGCTGGAGATTTGAAAGAACCGCTTCTGCTCGAGAGCAATGGAGAGGAGTGCTGATACGTCGTCTTTTATGACGCGGTCATCCAATCACAAAGCGGGAGAGCTATGATAAATATCTATGAGATAAATAGTGACCACCAATCTGTGATGAGGGGCGTGCAAAAGGTTGCGCTCAGTCACGCCTATCGAGGTCGTGGTCTTTCACAGTACATGCAGTGTGGCACGTCCCAACGACCGCCAAAGTCGTTAAAGAGATCGCTAACCGCTGATGCGTCGTTAATGAGATCGTCCAGTTTGGCCGCTACTAGCGATCTTAGGCCGGGATCACACATGCGAGAAACACGGCTGAGTCTCGCATGTGAAATCCCAGCTCTGGCGCCGGCACTCAGGAGTGGAGCGAGCGGCTGCATATAACTACATGCAGCCGCACACTCCACTCCCGAGTGCCGGCGCCAGAGCTGGGATTTCACATGCGAGACTCAGCCGTGTTTCTCGCATGTGTGATCCCGGCCTTAAAACGATCACACCAACGATAGCGTCGTTATCGTGATCGTTAGCGGGAACGTTTAGTGTGGCAGTACCTTAACGATTGACTGAACCATTGTTCAGCCACTAGCCATATAATGTGTAACACTGCCATATGCTTAACCCCTTAGTGACAGAACCAATTTGGTACTTTTTTTTACAATTTTAACCACTGTCACTTTATGAAGTTAAGCTCTAGAACGCTTCAACATATCCTACTGATTCTGAGAATGTTTTTTCGTGACATATTGTACTTCATGTTAGTGGTAAAATTTCTTCGATATAGCTTGCATTTATTTATGAAAAAAATGGAAATTCTGCAAAAATTTTGAAAATTTAGCAATTTTCAAACTTTTAATTTTGTACACTTAAATCAGAGAGTGGTGTCACACAAAATAATTAATAAATAACACTTTCCACATGTCTACTTTACATCAGCACAATTTTGGAAACATCATTTTTTTTGTTAGGACATAAGGGTTAAAAGTTGACCAGCGATTTCTCATTTTTCCAACAAAATTTACAAAACCATTTTTTTAGGCACCCCTCACATTTGAAGTGAGTTTGGGGGTGGGGGTCTACATAACAGAAAATTCCCAAAAGTGACACCATTCTAAAACCTGCACCCCTCAAGGTTCCACATTCAAGAAGTTTATTAACCCTTCATGTGCTTCACAAGAACTAAAGCAATGTGGAAGGAAAAAATTGAACATTTTACTTTTTTCACAAAAAAATTAACTTTTGAACCAAATTTTTTTTATTTTCACAAGGGTATCAGGAGAAAATGGATCACAAAATTGAGATCATCTAAGCAGGAAAGCTTCAGAGATTAAGCTGATCACTAACTCTTGCACTGCTAATAGAAACTTGCACCGTTTAATAGGAAGGAGAATGCTTATAATCAGTGCAGAAGCACATGAAATCAGACGATGTGGTCTTCTGGCCCCTCTCTGTAGCGTTTAATAAGTGAAAATCGATTTACAAAAAAATACGGAAGAGACTAGTACATTCTGAGATTTATTTTGTTTGTTTTTTTCACAATAACATTTGGAAATCTGAACAGCTCTACTGAATAACATTGGTCCGAGTGAACACTGTCATGCAGCCTTACTCTATTTAACAAGTCCAATCAGCAAGAGAAATAATAACCTCTAGTTACCCATTATATTTTAGGAGGAATAACAGAACTCTGTGCTGTGCCATTTCTAAGAAAAAAATGCTTCTGCAATGTTATTTACTGGAATCGTGAGAGGTCATGAAATACTTACAGTCTTTTCTTCTGGGGAGAGAATGCCCTCTACTGCCACAATCTGGTATTGCTTATGTTTTAGACCACCTGCATATTTGCGCAAGTGTTTTAGATCGGCACCCTCCAAACGCTGTTTAGTCAGTCTCTTCATGGACTCTGATGGACATCCAGGATCAAATAATAATAGACAGTAGGATTTATTTTTCCGCTCTTCAATTCCTACAATGGTTCGGCTGTGACCTTTAGCAAAAATATTGAACAGAAAAAAATAGAAAATACAATTTTTCTAAACATTTACCACATATATGAAAAGCACATATTTAAATGGGATGTACACTACTAGGACAACCCCTTCTTGATGAAAATGTTTGGCTCCCATAACATAATAAAGCTTATATTCCCCTCCCATGCCGTCGCTGTTCTTGCGCTGTCGGCAGTCGCTCTCTCCGGGTCTCCCGTGCAGTATTGTGACATGTGACGCCGGAACCAAGATAAGTTGTAGAGAACAGTGATGCACTTGTTTATTAAACCAAAAAATGGGAAACATGCTCTGCATATGTCACTCTGAAGCCCAATCATAAGGCCCTGTGCAGACATGACATGCAACTAACTGAAGTCAAATCATGAGATGTAGCCAGGACATATGGCCTTACTATAGCCTAGAGGTCCAAGGCCTAGCAGCATATATGTAAAATGAAACCTCAGCACATGAGTCTCTAGGCCGAGCTTCGGCACAAATGCATAAGGCTAGCTTCAGCCCAGAGGCCTAGGCCATCAACACAACATTCCACCATGCACTTACATCCGCTAGAAGAACAGGGGTAGCTGGTATTGCCGAGAGCCCACCATGGAGGGAAGCAGCGTCACATCAGGAATGCTGCATTACTGCCGATGATGCACAAGCTGGCTGTTGGCTGAGGGACCTCTCTCAGAGAGGTGTCGGACACGGACCGCTTGACAGGGGAAAGGGAAGGCCGAGACCCCCTAATCCCCCTGAGTCCATCTGGCACAGCGACTGATGGCTGAGGGACCTCTATTCAGAAAGGTGTCGGCCATGGACCGCTTGACAGGGGGAAAGGAAGCCGAGACCCCCCGATCTCTGAGTCCGTACAACAAAGCTCCACAGGCTATCGTCACTCTATGAGCAACCTCTCATACAACTATCCCTTGTATTGATAGGAAAAACAGGAAAAACAAGTGTGGAGGAGGGAGGGGCCTTTTAACCTCTCTGTGATCCTGTCCCACTATAGATCAAGGAAGGACTACATCCATGGTGCTGTCCAGAGGGTCAGACTGGAAAACAAGATTAAACCCATTCACCATAAGCCTGTTTTCACCTTCCTGACCAGGCCAAAAGGCCAAATTTTACAATTCTGACCAGTGTCACTTTATATGGTAATAACTCTGAAACGCTTCAACGGATCCCACTGATTCTGAACAATTCTGACCAGTGTCACTTTATATGGTAATAACTCTGAAACGCTTCAACGGATCCCACTGATTCTGAACAATTCTGACCAGTGTCACTTTATATGGTAATAACTCTGAAACGCTTCAACGGATCCCACTGATTCTGAACAATTCTGACCAGTGTCACTTTATATGGTAATAACTCTGAAACGCTTCAACGGATCCCACTGATTCTGAACAATTCTGACCAGTGTCACTTTATATGGTAATAACTCTGAAACGCTTCAACGGATCCCACTGATTCTGAACAATTCTGACGAGTGTCACTTTATATGGTAATAACTCTGAAACGCTTCAACGGATCCCACTGATTCTGAACAATTCTGACCAGTGTCACTTTATATGGTAATAACTCTGAAACGCTTCAACGGATCCCACTGATTCTGAACAATTCTGACCAGTGTCACTTTATATGGTAATAACTCTGAAACGCTTCAACGGATCCCACTGATTCTGAACAATTCTGACCAGTGTCACTTTATATGGTAATAACTCTGAAACGCTTCAACGGATCCCACTGATTCTGAACAATTCTGACCAGTGTCACTTTATATGGTAATAACTCTGAAACGCTTCAACGGATCCCACTGATTCTGAACAATTCTGACGAGTGTCACTTTATATGGTAATAACTCTGAAACGCTTCAACGGATCCCACTGATTTTGAACAATTCTGACCAGTGTCACTTTATATGGTAATAACTCTGAAACGCTTCAACGGATCCCACTGATTCTGAACAATTCTGACGAGTGTCACTTTATATGGTAATAACTCTGAAACACTTCAACGGATCCCACTGATTCTGAACAATTCTGACCAGTGTCACTTTATATGGTAATAACTCTGAAACGCTTCAACGGATCCCACTGATTCTGAACAATTCTGACGAGTGTCACTTTATATGGTAATAACTCTGAAACGCTTCAACGGATCCCACTGATTCTGAACAATTCTGACGAGTGTCACTTTATATGGTAATAACTCTGAAACGCTTCAACGGATCCCACTGATTCTGAACAATTCTGACCAGTGTCACTTTATATGGTAATAACTCTGAAACGCTTCAACGGATCCCACTGATTCTGAACAATTCTGACCAGTGTCACTTATATGGTAATAACTCTGAAACGCTTCAACGGATCCCACTGATTCTGAACAATTCTGACCAGTGTCACTTTATATGGTAATAACTCTGAAACGCTTCAACGGATCCCACTGATTCTGAACAATTCTGACCAGTGTCACTTTATATGGTAATAACTCTGAAACGCTTCAACGGATCCCACTGATTCTGAACAATTCTGACCAGTGTCACTTTATATGGTAATAACTCTGAAACGCTTCAACGGATCCCACTGATTCTGAACAATTCTGACCAGTGTCACTTTATATGGTAATAACTCTGAAACGCTTCAACGGATCCCACTGATTCTGAACAATTCTGACCAGTGTCACTTTATATGGTAATATCTCTGAAACGCTTCAACGGATCCCACTGATTCTGAACAATTCTGACCAGTGTCACTTTATATGGTAATAACTCTGAAACGCTTCAACGGATCCCACTGATTCTGAACAATTCTGACCAGTGTCACTTTATATGGTAATATCTCTGAAACGCTTCAACGGATCCCACTGATTCTGAACAATTCTGACCAGTGTCACTTTATATGGTAATATCTCTGAAACGCTTCAACGGATCCCACTGATTCTGAACAATTCTGACCAGTGTCACTTTATATGGTAATATCTCTGAAACGCTTCAACGGATCCCACTGATTCTGAGAATGTTTTTTTGTGACACATTGTGCTTCATTTTAGTGGTAAATTTAGGTCCAAATTTTTTATGTTTATTTGTGGAAAAAAATTGGAATTTTGATGAAAATGTAGCAAATTTTAAATTTTTTGCCTTTAAACTATGTCACACAAAATAGTTGGTAAATAACATTTACCACATGTCTACTTTATATCTGCATTATTTTTCAAACAACTTTTTTTGTTAGGAAGTTGTAAGGGTTAAAAGTTGAGCAGCAATTTCTAATTTTTCCAACAAAATTTACACCATTTTAATAACTGCACCCATCAAAGTGCTAAAAACCACTTTCAAGAAGTTTGTTAACCCTTTAGGTGCTTCATAGGAATTAAAGAAATGTGGAAGGAAAAAATGAAAATTTTGCTTTTTCCCCACAATAATGTTGCTTTTCCCCCACATTTCTTATTTTCACAAAGGTAACAGGAGAAAATGGAGCCTAAATTTGTTGTACAATTTCTTCTCAGCAGAACGACATTCCAAAAGTGGTTGAAAACTACTGTTTGAGCACACAGCAGGCTCCATATAGAAGGAGTGACGATTTGGAGCACAGACTTAAGGCACTGCCACACTTAGCGACCGCACCAGCGATCGCGATAACGACTTAACCTGGCGAGATCGCTAGTGCGATCGCTAGTAAGATTCCAAACACAACTCATCAGCGATCTGTGATTCCAAACACAACTCATCAGCGATCTGTATAATGACCTCTGCGGTCCTTGGGAAAACCTAGTCCCACCTGCGACGCTGGTGAAGTCGTTCATAAAGGGTGTCACATTCAGCGATTCAGGCTCACCAGCGGGACACCAACGACCAAAAAACGGCTCAGAACGTTCATAAGCGATCAGCGACATCTCAGCAGGGGCCACATCGCTGCTACATGTCACACACAGCTAAGTCGCTAACGAGATCGCTACTGCATCATAAATGGTGACGCAGTAGCGATCTCGTTAGCGATCTCGCTTAGTGTGGCATACCCTTTAGATGGAATTGTTTGCGAGCACAATGATGAATTTGCAGAGCCTTTGAGGTGCCAAAACAGTAGAAACCTGCCACAAGTGACCCTATATTGGAAAAGATCAATTGTTTTCCTCGTATGTGAATTAAAAAATTTGGTGGCATATTTGAGTTGTGTAGAGTACATCAGGCTGGCATACGTGAGTTGCGTAGAGTGCATCAGATGGCATATGTAAGTTATGTAGGGTACATCAAATCATGCAATAAATTAGAGTAAATCCATGGATGAGTGGTACAGTTTGAAACAGTCTTATGCACAGGTCAGGTTTATTGGGGCAGGTGTCACTCTAAAAAATGGTGTCAATACTTATCTCCCTTCTTTAACACACTTTGCATCTTTTTTGTGACCTTCATTTCTTTGCAGTTTGAGGGGCATCAACTGGGAAGTGTCGCCCTGGTATTATACAAGCACCTCCAGTTCCGAAGTACTGGGGCCTTCCCCTTCCTGACTTCCAGATAGTAGGGCATTGATCACTACCTCCTGACACTGAGGAAATGTGCCGGCCTGGCCTACACATCACGATAGCATGTAAGTGCCATCTGTACGATATGCATGGCCAGCTTTTTGTACCACACCTTCGCTTTCTGCCTGACACTGTACGGCTGGAGGACTTGATCAGAGAGATCAACTTCTCCCATATTTTTATTGTACCCCAGGACACAGTCTAGTTTGGTGACCTGTGTAGATGTACCCTTAACAGAAGTGGGGTTGCTGCCATTACCACGTATTGTAGTCAAGAAAAGGACATCCGTCTTGTCGTTATACTTGACCACCAGTATTTTGTTGCTACATTGAAAGCTGCTTTCACCCTTTCTGAGCAGCTGCCCAATTAGCTTCCTAAGAAGTCCTCTGCTTTTTACTCATGCGGTGGTATCTTTTGCAGAGAGGGATTTGAAATGATGCTGGTGTAGAAGTTGTCTACATAGAGGTGATAACTCTGATCCAGCAGTGGGTGCACCAATTCCCACACAACTTTCCCACTCACTGCCAGGACAGGAGTGCATTCATAGGGTTGAATCTGGGTGTCCTTCCCTTCATAAACCCTATATCTGTGGGTGTACCCTGAGGTACTGTCACACAGCTTGTAGAGTTTAATTCCGTACCTGACTCTCTTACTG
>JARQOD010000005.1:317409979-317474226 GCA_033576555.1 Oophaga sylvatica | reverse complement strand
GGGCCTCATGCCCCTCTTAAAATGTACAGGACGAGAGGCCAGAATCAATAAATGGAAATGTAAACAGCTTCTTGAAGTGTCTGAGTGTGGGATCACTTGTCTCCTGGGAGTGACTGTGGTGGGAGGAAGGAGGATCAGGGTGAGGAAGTACGTGGTCCCAACTATTGGCAAGAGAGACTGGACAATGTAGAAGAAAGGGTGGTGCTGGGAAACATACTGGAAGCATTATCTGCCATCCAACCGACCACTGTTTGCACTATTCTGGCTTCAAGAGTGGTGTCACTGTGCCCAGCAGGCAGTTTCACCTGGCTGACGGCTTCAGCCTCTGCATGCACCATCAGCATCACATCCATTTTCCCGTCCCTTACTGTACAACTAGCTCATTTTAAATTAGGTACATATGCCTTTAAACTTTCTGGTATTAATAGGGAAAAATACGGATTTTTGTGTTACTCACCGTAAAATCCTTTTCTCCGAGACGCTCATTGGGGGACACAAGACTGTGGGTGTATGCTACTGCCGCTAGGAGGCTGACACTAAGTAAACATAAAAAAAGGTTAGCCTCCTCCGCCGTATACACCTCAGCACTGGCCGCAGGCAAACCTAGTTTAGTGCAAAAAGCAGTAGGAGGCTAAAAAATAAATTAGTGTTAACACAGGTACAATATATCCAGAAGTAAATCTACTGACATAGACCCAAAAAAATAGAATTAACTCAAACAACAAAGCCATCCGGCTATTAGGGAGGGTGCTGTGTCCCCCAATGAGCGTCTCGGAGAAAAGGATTTTACGGTGAGTAACACAAAAATCCGTATTTCTCCTTCGTCTCATTGGGGGACACAAGACTGTGGGACGTCCCAAAGCAGTCCCTTGGGTGGGGAACCGACTCCACAGTGTAATTTATAACCAAGCATTGCTTATAGGTGCGCTAACGCGCCCTGAAGAATCCTTCTACCCAGACTTGCATCCGCTGAAGCCTGAGTATGGACATTATAATGTTTGGAAAAGGTATGCAGACTGGACCAGGTTGCCGCCTTACAAACCTGTTCCGCCGAAGCCTGATGCCGAAGAGCCCAGGAGGCACCCACTGCTCTGGTGGAGTGAGCCCTGATTCCTGCGGGAACCACCGGCCTCTGATGCGGTAGGCCTCCTGAATGGTTAACCGTATCCATCTAGCCAAAGTTGACCTAGAGGCAGCGAGTCCCTTCCTGCGACCCTCGGGAAGGATAAACAGCGTGTCCGTCTGCCGAAAGGACGCCGTCCGAGATACATATCTCCTGAGTGCTCTCACCAGATCCAGCGTATGGAGAGCCTTCTCCACCTGGTGCGTTGGAGCTGGGCAAAATGAGGGCAAAACAATGTCCTCACTGATGTGAAATGAGGACACTACCTTAGGCAAAAAGGTGGTGTTGGCCTGAGCACTACCTTATCATGATGGAAAAGTAAGTACGGAGCTCGACAAGATAGTGCTGCCAGCTCTGAAACCCGCCTTATGGATGTTATGGCTACCAAAAATACCACCTTCCAGGAAAGGTATGTCAGGGAAACCTGCTGAAGAGGCTCAAATGGAGATTCCTGCAGAACTCCCAGAACCAGATTGAGATCCCAAAAGTCTAAGGGAGCCCTGTAGGGGGGCACGATATGGACAACCCTTGAATAAAGGTCCTAACCTGAAAATTGGACGCGATTTTTCGCTGAAAAAGAACCGACAAGGCTGATATCTGTCGTCTAAGAGTTCTTGGTGCTAGGCCTGAATCTAGGCCCGTTTGGAGAAATGACAGAATGTTGGGAATTGAAAACAGAAGCGGGGAACAACCATGTTCCCTGCACCATGTAAAAAAGACCTTCCAAGTACCGTGGTAGATACGAGCCGAGGTGGGTTTTCAGGCGCTAGCCATTGTAGCGACGACCTTTTTAGAGAATCCAACCCTGGTCAGGATCCAAGATTCAACGGCCAGGCCGTCAAACACAGGACCGCTGAGTTCTGGTGGTAAACGGGGCCCTGGGAGAGAAGGTCCGCGCGTTCTGGCAGACGCCAGGGCGCGTCGGCGAGCAACTGTACCAGCTCTGGTACCATGAGCGACGCGGCCAATCCGGAGCGATTAATATCGCTGGGACCCCCTCTAACCTGATCGTTCTGATCACCCTTGGGAGCAGAGCTATCGGTGGAAACAAGTATGGAAGATGAAACTGATTCCACGGTAGAACCAGGGCGTCCACTGCAATTGCCTGCGGATCCCTGTACCGGGAGACGAAGTTGGGCACCTTGGCGTTTATCCTGGAAGCCATCAGATCCACATCTGGGGTTCCCAGCGTAGGCATATCTTCTGAAAGATCTCGGGATGTAGCGACCATTCCCCTGACGCTATACCCTGACAGCTGAGGAAATCCGCTGCCCAGTTCTCTTCGCCCGGAATGTGGACCGCCGATATCACAGAGTGATTTCTTTCTGCCCAGGTCAGAATATGTTTTACCTCGTGCATGGCCGCCTGCTGCGGGTACCTCCCTGATGATTTATGTATGCTACCGCCGTGGCATTGTCCGATTGTATTCGGACTGGGCGGCCAGCCAGATGATGGTGAAAATACCTCAGAGCCAGCCGAACAGCTCGAATCTCTAAAATATTGATTGGGAGGGTCGATTCCTGCCGAGACCAAACTCCCTGGGCTGTGTAGTGACGAAACACTGCTCCCCATCCGAGCAGGCTGGCGTCCATTGTGACTATCAGCCAGTGGATTGGAGGAAAATATCGCCCCTGTTGAAGAGTGGTGCTTTTTGTCCACCACGTAGTGTCTGTCTGACCTGCAGGGCAGACGGCACCGAAGATTGAGCGAGTAAGGGCTCCCGTCCCATACTGCCAAGAGTGCATGCTGAAGGGAGCGGAGATGAAACTGTGCAAATGGAATGGCCTCGATTGCTGCCACCATCCTTCCTAGGACCCTCATACAAAACCGGATGGTGTGAGGAATCGGTTGGCGAAGGATCCGTACCTCTTGACGGAGAACTAGGGCCTTGTCCCGAGGAAGGATTATCAACCCTTGAGCGGTGTCGAAAATCATCCCTAAAAAGGTGATCTTCCGAGATGGCACGGGAGATGATTTCTTCATATTCACCAGCCACCCCAGGCGAGCAAGGGTGTCTAGCGTAATGCTGACACTTTCCTCGCAGGCTTGAAAAGACGGACCCTTGATGAGGAGATCGTCTAAGTATGGCAAGATGACTATCCCCCGGGAGTGCAGAATGGATACAACAGCAGCCATAATCTTTGTGAACACCCTGGGGGCTGTGGCTAGCCCGAAGGGCAAGGCAGCGAACTGAAAGTGAAGGTTGCCGATGGCAAACCGAAGAAACCTCTGATGAGGGGGAAATATGGGGATGTGAAGATAGGCATCCTGGATGTCTATTGACGCTAGAAATTCCCCTTTTTCCATGGCTGCAATGACCGAGCGGAGAGACTCCATTCGGAAATGTCGAATTCTGACAAACCGGTTCAGTCGCTTTAGATCCAGAATGGGCCTTACGGTGCCATCCTTCTGGGTACTATGAACAGGTTGGAATAAAACCCTTGACCTCTTTCGACCTCTGGTACAGGAACAATGACCCCGCTGCGCCAAAGAGATTCGACCGCCTTGAATAAGGCGTGAACCCGGGATTCTTCTTTGGGAAGAAGCAAGGGAAAAAAACGATTTGAAGGAAGGCTGAAAAACTCTATTTTGTACCCCGAGGAGACTAACTCCCTGACCCACTCGTCGTGAGTAACCGATAGCCAAGTGGGGCGAAACCAGAGTAAGCGGCCGCCTACTCTGGATAAATTGACCGGATTCTGCCTCCAGTCATTTGTCCGAATATCTTTGGGGCCTAGACCCTCTAGATCTTGGCTGTTGAGATCGCATTCTTCCCAAAGGGTTGGTCTTGTAGGAGACCTGACGATCTCTGTATCACTCGCCTCCAAAGGTGAGGGAGAGCGAGAAACGGAACTGATAGATGCCGAGGCCCTGGACGGCATAGGCGACGCAGTGTGGGTTCGCTTCCCCTGCGTCTGCCTGGTGAGAGCGCGGCCCCTGCAGGCCGGAGGTTCCTGAGACATGGCCAAGACAGGTGAACCACTGTCCCTGCTCCTATCGGGAGCTTGAAGGGACTCGATTGCTCTTGTTAATGACGCCACAGATTGAGACAGAGACAGGGCCCATTCTGGGGGACCTGACGCACTGGGCTCAGCTATAGGTGAGGGCTCCTGAGCACGTTCGGAGTCACAAGCTTCGCATACCCGATTAACCTGGGCATGCGGAAAAGGGGACCTACAGGCAATGCATGCGGTATACAGTACCGTGTGAATCTTAGCCCTTCTGGACATACTGGATCTGTCACAGAGTCTTTCCTGCCGCAATGATTTAGATGTGGCGGTGCGGAGGTGCGGTGGAGCGGAGCGCAGCGAAGCGGAGCAACCAGGCTGGAGGTAGTAGCACTTACCCCAGTCCTGTATCCCCAGACGTCCTAGCAGTGTGTAGTGGCACAAAAAAAAAAAAAAAAAGACGACAGAGGCTCCAGACTTTCAAAAAAGGCGCTCCCCTTTCAGGGAGGCGCGCCTAATATAGCCGAGCCTCAGGGGGAGGGGTCGAGGGGCGCGGCCTAGCGCCGGCCGAAGCCGGGGACACAATTTTCGGCCGCGGCCTAGTCTCCGACCGAAGCCGGGGACTAAATTTCCGGCCTGCGGCCTAGCGCCGGCTGAAGCCGCGGCCTAAATTTTCGGGCGGTGGCCGCCCAGGAGACGGGGGGCGGGCCCGCCGGGAAGTGACGCTGCCGGGGGTGGAGCCTGAGACCGCGGCCTACCTTCCGGCCGAAGCCGGGCGCTAAATTACTGGCCGCGGCCTAGTCTCCGGCCGAAGCCGGGGACTAAATTTCCGCCCGAGGCCTAGCGCCGGCCGAAGCCGGGGGCTAAATTTTCGGCGGTGGCCGCCCGGGAGACGGGGGGGGGCCGCCGGAAGATGATGCAACGCTTAGGGGGCGGGGTTCAAGCCGGGGACTCGCCTGTTCCTGGTTGAAGCCAGGCTGAATCCCCGACCACTTCTCAGACGCCGGCTCCTTTGCTCCAGCATCTTCCGGCCCCCCTCCACGACCGTCTATACCGCGGTTTTAAAGGTGGGTTTTAGGGAAATCGAGTTCTCCCATCCGTCTTCAGTCTTACCCTTCTTCCGTCAGATTAGAGGGGGCTTGCAGAAAAAAAGGGGGACGGTGCAGGCACCCTAACTCCATCACCCCTTCAGGGGATGAGGAGAGGGACCGTCCGCCTCCTTGCAGCACCGCAGTCTAGCATTGGTGGTGCAGTGGGGGCCGCACGGACTACCTCCTGCCTCTGTACAGCCTAGGGTTTCAATACTCTAGGGTGGTCAGGGCTGAGTCCGGCATTCGTGTCCCACGTTGCGGGAAAGGATACGTGGAGGCGACACTCCACGTGCTCGCCCGTTGATGGTTTGGGGAGATCGGACCCCTTCAAAAGGGTCCGTCGCCCCTTTCTCGTCTTCGTGGGAAAAAAGAAGAGAAAAAAAAAAAGGTCTGGAAGAAACCAGACGTGTGCCTCCATCAGACACTAAGCATGAACTGGGTTTGCCTGCGGCCAGTGCTGAGGTGTATACGGCGGAGGAGGAGCTAACCTTTTTTTATGTTTACTTAGTGTCAGCCTCCTAGCGGCAGTAGCATACACCCACAGTCTTGTGTCCCCCAATGAGACGAAGGAGAAATAAATATTTAGCCCAGACAAGGACTGTTGTTTTAACAGTGCAGTGGCAGCGGTGATATACAAGTAAAGAAATAGTCATATTAAAAAGGTATGCCTCCAATATTTTGAGAGGTTCCATCATTTCCATAGTAAAATTCTACAGCTAAACCAAATATAAGTTTTAAAATGAGTGATCTGCATTAACTGACTTCCAAGATTGTTACTGCCATTAAAAGTGAATCTTGGCAAGTTACAAAGGAGAAACAATTCATTTTCTGTTTACAAGTTGGTTATTCACCCCATCTACATAAAACAGCTAGCACAATCTTTAGAGCTTATTAATTATACAGGATTTAATTATAATATAGGACTTAGGAAGCCCAAGTACCTGCAATTTCTGGAATTCTGCTTTCTCTCGCTCCGACTCCTTGAATCTTCTCCTCCTATCTTCTTCAGCCTGCAGCTGCCTGGCTAACACTGCATCACTAGTGATCTTAACTGCAAAAAAATAGATGTCACGATTATCACAAAAGTTTCCAAACATATGTAAAAACCCAGCAGTTTAACAGCTATAACATATCTAGTTATCAATAAATGCACCCTGAATAGAAGGAGGGGGACAGATAAGTAATGCATGCTTCAATTACACACAACGAACTTGCAAATTGTTGGATAAGGTAATCATCAAATGATCGATTGTAAGAAATCTTAGAGATTCTGAGATTGTTTTCTCGTGACATATTGTACTTTAGGATAGTGGTAAAATTTCTTCGATATAACTTGCGGTTATTTATGAAAAAAATGGAAATATGGCGAAAATTTGCTATTTTGAAATTTTTGAATTTTTATTCCCTTAAAACAGAGAATGTCACACAAAATAGTTACTAAATAACATTTCCCACATGTCTACTTTACATTAGCACAATTATGAAACCAAATTTTTTTTTGTTACGAAGTTATAAGGGTTAAAAGTTGACCAGCGATTTCTCATTTTTACAACAAATTGTACAAAACCATTTTTTTAGGGACCACCTCACATTTGAAGTCACTTTGAGGGGTCTATATGCAGAAAATACCCAAAAGTGACACCATTCTAAAAACTGCACCCCTTAAGGTACTCAAAACCACATTCAAGAAGTTTATTAACCCTTCAGGTGCTTCACAGGAGCTGAAGCAATTTGTAAGGAAAAAACGAACATTTACCGTATATACTCGTGTATAAGCCGACCCGTGTATAAGCCGACCCCCCTAATTTTGCCACAAAAAACTGGGAAAACTTATTGACTCATGTATAAGCCGGGTGTATAAACTGCCCTCCTGCTCTGTGCTGCCCCCGTCCTGCTCCATGCTTCCCCGTCCTCCTCCATGCTTCCCCCGTCCTCCTTCTCCCCCTGTTCTCCTCCATGCTTCCCCCGTCCACCGTTCTATCCCCTGTCCAGCTCCGTGCTCCTTGTCCTCTCCTCCATCATACTCACCCCTCTCCGTGCCATCGCTGAGCGTCCCTGCAATCCTGCGTTCTCCCCTGCTTCCTGCAGCTCTCCAGCGCTGAGCGGTGATGTAATACCGCTCATTAAGGCCATGAATATGGAGGCCACGCCCATGGGAGTGGCGTCGCGTCCATATTACATGACCTTAATGAACGGGTATTACATCACCGCTCAGTGCTGGAGAGCTGCAGGAAGCAGGGGAGAACACAGGATTGCAGGGACCCTCAGCGATGGCACGGGGAGGGGTGAGTATGATCCCAGCCACCGGCTCTTGCTGCGGCATCCCCTCCCCCACTGGTTTCTGCCCTATGACTCGTGTATAAGCCGAGAGGGCATTTTCAGCACGAAAAAAGGTGCTGAAAATCTCGGCTTATACACGAGTATATACGTAATTTTTTAGTCACAAAAATGATCTTTTACAAACATTTTTTTTTCACAAGGGAAAAAGTAGAAAATGGACAGATAAAGTTGTTGTGCAATTTCTCCTGAGTACGCCGATATCCCATATGTGAGGGAAAACCACTGTTTGGGCGCACGGCAGGGCTCGGAATGGAAGGAGCGCCGTTTGACTTTTCCAAACCAAAATTGGCTGGAATTGTGAATAGACGCCATGTCGCGTTTGGAGAGCCCCTGATGTGCCTAAACAGTGGAAACCCCCCACATGTGACCCAATTTTGGAAACTAGACCCCCTAAGGAACTTATCTAGATGTGTGGTGAGCACTTTCAACCCCCAAGTGCTTCACGCAAGTTTATAATGTAGAGCGTGAAGAAAAAAAATCATATTTTTTCCACAAGCATGATGTTTTAGTCCCCAATTTTTTATTTTCCCAAGGGTAAGAGGAGAAATTGGACTACAAAAGTTGTTTTCCAACTTGTCCTATGTACGCTGATACCCCATATGTGGGGGTAACCACTGTTTGGGCGCACGGCAGGCCTCGAAAGGGAAGGAGCGCCATTTGACTTTTCCAAACCAAAATTGGCTGGAATTGAGAACGGACACCATGTCACGTTTGGAGAGCCCCTGATGTCCCTAAACAGTGGAACCCCCCACATATTACCCCATTTTGGAAACTAGACCCCCTAAGGAACTTAACTAGGTGTGTGGTGAGCACTTTGAACCCCCAAGTATTTCACTAAAGTTTATAATGCCCTGGCGTGAAAAAAATAATTTTTTTTTCCACAAAAGTGATTTTTTAGTTCCCAATTTTTTATTTTCCCAAGGGTAACAGGAGAAATTGGACCCCAAAAGTTGTTGTCCAATTTGTCCTGAGTACACTGATACCCCATATGTGGGGGGGAACTACTGTTTGGGCGCACAGCAGGGCTCGGAAGGAAAGTAGTGACGTTTTGGAATGCAGACTTTGATGGAATGGTCTGCGGGCGTCAGGTTCCGTTAGCAGAGCCCCTGATGTGCCTAAACAGTGGAAACCCCCCACAAGTGACCCCATTTTGGAAACTAGACCCCCTAAGGAACTTATCTAGGTGTGTGGTGAGCACTTTGAACCCCCAAGTGTTTCACTAAAGTTTATAATGACCTGGCATGAAAAAAAAAATATATTTTTTTCAACAAAAGTGATCTTTTAATCCCCAATTTTTAATTTTCCCAAGGGTAACAGAAGAAATTGGACCCCAAAAGTTGTTGTCCAATGTGTCCTGAGTACGCTGGTACCCCATATGTGGGAAAAAACTGTTTAGGCACACGTCGGGGCTCGGAAGGGAAGTAGTGACGTTTTGGAATGCAGACTTTGATGGAATGGTCTGCGGGCGTCATCAGAGCCCCTGATGTGCCTACACAGTAAAAAAAAACACAAGTGACATAATTTTGAGAAACTAGACTCCCAAGGAACTTTTCTAAATGTGCCCCCCTTTTGGAACTAATCTGTTTCCTGTAAAGTAAATTAGTAGTGCATGGAGGTGTGGTACAATTTGAAGCAATCCTTCATACACAGGCCAGGTTTTTCAGGGCAGGTGTCGCATTGATAAATGGTGTCTTTGTGTATTCCCCTTTTGTAACACATTTGGCACTTTTTTTGCGATTTACCTTTTTTCCAGTTTGCGGGACCTCCACTGGGAAATGCTGACCTGGTACAATACGCGCACCTTCAGTTCCGAAGTACTGGGGCCCGCTACTTCCTGAGCGCCAAACATCAGGGCCTTGATCACTACCTCCTGGAACTGAAGGTACGACGTATTGGTGTGGCATGCAGATCGTGACAGCAGGAAAGCATTGAGCATTGCCATTTGTACGATGTGCACTGCCAGCTTTTTGTAACACACCCTGGCCTTTCTCAAAGCACTGTACGGTTGGAGGAGTTGATCGGAGAGATCAACAACCCCCTGTTATGTTTCGGTAGCTGAGGAGGACAGGAACAACAGCAGGGCAGCCGAACACCTGAGATGTTGGTAACTGATGGGTTGCAGATTCCTAAACTAACGACACAACTAGAGGTAGCCGTGGAGCGTTCCTACGTTGATCCTAGATGCCTCGTCACAGCCTGAGAGATAACTACACCTAAAGGCAGAAAGATGAAAGCTATCTGCCCCGGAGCAGATCCCCAAAGAAAATAGGAAGCCCCCAAACATATAATGGCGGTTAGACAAGATGAAAATACAAACATAGGCAGAAAATAGACTGAGCAAACGCTGGGGCCACAAGCTAACTAAATAGGATAGGACAGCAGAGATTACTTTCTGCAACCCAGAAAACCCTACAAAAATCCAACAATTCTGATTACAATACTGAGATCACACGATCTCGCCTCCCACTAAATCAGATCTCAGTGTGAACAAAAACCAAGCAGCAGCCGCTGAAAAAACAGGAAAAAGCAAATGAGCAAATAACAGTGGCTGCAGAAAAACTGTGAGGAGCTCAGGCCCCTGGAGGGGACCTGGCTGACCTCCACAAAAGTGCAGAAAACAATGCAAAAAGCAAGCACAAAAAGAAAAGCAAAAAATATCTTATCTGAAAGCAGGAGATGCAGACAGGACTCCAGCAAACTTCCAAATGAACCAGGAACCACAATTGAGACAAGAACAATTGATCACCGGCAACCATCATGGGAGGGAACCTCCCTTATATCAGACCAGTCCGTGATTCCAGATTGCCACTCCTTGCTGAAAGGTTCAGTACTGTCTGTAACCACCAGAGGGAGCCTCTGCTCAGAAACCATCTCTAGCACATTCATAACAGTACCCCCCCCTTGAGGAGGGGTCACTGAACCCTTACTTGTGCAACCAGGCCGATCAGGATGAGCTCGGTGATAGGCACGGATCAGTCTCCTAGCATGGATGTCCGAAGCAAACACCCAAGAATTGTCCTCCTGACCATAACCTCTCCACTTAACCAAATACTGGAGTTTCTGTCTAGAAAAACGAGAATCCAATATTTTCTCAACCACATACTCCAGATTGCCCTCAACCAAAACAGGGTCAGGAGGCGCAGCCATAGGAACCACTGGCTCGACAAACCTCTTCAATAAGGACTTGTGGAACACGCTATGGATCTTAAATGTCCCTGGAGTGAAGCAAACGGAAGGAAACAGGATTAAGAATCTCCATGATCTTATAAGGTCCAATGTACCTGGGCTTAAACTTTGGAGATGCAACCCTCATAGGGATATTTCTTGAGGACAACCAAACCAAGTCCCCCACTTTAAACCGAGGACCATCAGTCCTATGCTGGTTGGCAAACCGTTGGGCCTTCTCCTGAGAGAGACAACCTCTCCATTACCTGGTCCCAAATCTGCTGCATACGCTCCACAACAGAGTCAACACCTGGACAGACAGAAGCCTCCGCCTGTCCCGAAGAAAATCGAGGGTGAAACCCAAAATTGCAGAAAAATGGAGACATCAAGGTGGCAGAGCTAGCCTTATTATTAAGAGCAAACTCAGCCAAAGGCAAAAAGAGACCCAGTCATCTTGATCAGCAGACACAAAACATCTCAAATAAGTCTCTAAGGTCTGGTTTGTTCTCTCGGTTTGTCCATTGGTCTGAGGATGAAAAGCAGAGGAGAAAGATAATTGAACACCAAGTTTAGAACAAAATGTCCTCCAAAATCTGAAAACAAACTGGACTCCTCTGTCAGACACAATGTTCTCCGGAATGCCATGTAACCGAACCACGTGCTGAAGGAACAAAAGCACCAATTCGGAGGAGGAAGGTAACTTAGGTAATGGCTCAAGATGTATCATCTTGGAAAACCTATCACAGATTACCCAGATAACGGTCATTCTCTGAGAAACAGGGAGGTCGGAAATAAAATCCATAGAGATATGGGTCCATGGCCTCTTGGGCACAGGTAATGGCATTATCAAACCACTAGAGCGAGAGCAAGGCATGGAGCGAGAGCAAGTCCCACAGGACTGCACAAATTCCCTGACGTCACGAGACAAAGTAGGCCACCAAAAGGACCGACTCACCAAGTCTCTGGTACCAAAAATCCCGGGATGACCAGCCAACGCGGAACAATGAATCTCAGACATCACACTCTTCTTCCACTGGTCTGGGACAAACAATTTCCCAATAGGGCAGCGCTCAGGTTTATCCTCCTGACACCCTTCCAAGGCCAGTCTCAAATTGGGTGAGATGGCGGAAAGAACTACACCCTCTTTCAAAATAACAGTAGGATCAGATAACTCAGGAGAGTCCGCAAAGAAACTCCTCGAGAGGGCATCCGCCTTAACATTCTTTGTGCCAGGATGAAAAGAAACCACAAAATTAAAACGTGTGAAAAACAAGGCCCACCTGGCCTGTCCAGGATTAAGTCGCTTGGCTGATTCGAGATAAACCAGATTCTTGTGGTCCGTGAGGACCACCACCTGATGTTTGGCTCCTTCCAGCCAATGTCTCCACTCTTCAAAGGCCCACTTCATGGCCAATAACTCCCGATTACCCACGTCATAATTACGTTCAGTTGGAGAAAATTTTCGAGAGAAAAAGGCACAAGGGTTACTCTTAGAGGCCTCTGGATCTCTTTGGGACAAAACGGCACCTGCCCCAATTTCAGAGGCATCAACCTCCACCTGAAATGGTAGAGAAACATCAGGCTGCCGTAGAACAGGAGCAGAAGTGAATCTCTGCTTAAGTTCCTGAAACGCAGAGACTGCCTCAGGAGGCCAATTCACCACATCAGAACCCTTTTTGGTCAAATCAGTCAATGGTTTAACAATACCGGAGAAATTACCAATAAATTTACGATAAAAATTGGCAAAACCCAAAAATCTCTGAAGAGCCTTTAATGAAGTAGGTTGGACCCAATCACAGATGGCTTGAACCTTGACCGGGTCCATTTCAATAACAGACGGAGACAAAATTAATCCCAGAAATGAGACCTTCTGTACGCCAAAAAGACACTTTGATCCCTTCACATACAGTGCATTCTCTCTCAAAATCTGGAACACAGTCTGAACATGTTTCACATGAGAGTCCCAGTCATTGGAAAAAATCAAGATATCATCCAAATAAACAATCAGAAATTTATCCACAAAATCCCTGAAAATATCATTCATGAAGGATTGGAAGACGGAAGGAGCATTAGTGAGCCCAAAGGGCATCACTAGGTACTCAAAATGCCCCTCTGGGGTATTAAACGCCGTCTTCCATACATTTCCGTGCTTAATGCGAATAAGGTTATACGCCCCCCTGAGGTCAAGCTTGGTAAACCAACTAGCACTTTTCACCCTGGAAAACAGGTCAGAAATCAAGGGTAACGGATATTGATACTTCACAGTGATCTTTTTCAAGAGACGATAATCAATACACGGCCTCAATGAACCATCCTTTTTGGCCACAAAGAAAAAAACGGCACCCAAGGGTGAAGAGGATGGTCTGATATGACCCTTCTCCAATGACTCCTTGATATAAGATCGCATAGCATCGTGTTCAGGTACAGACAAGTTAAAAAGGCGACCTTTAGAAAATTTACCACCAGGCACTAATTCAATAGCGCAATCGTAGCTCCTGTGAGGGGGCAAAGATGCAGATTTACTTTCACAAATACATCCGAAAAATCAGTCAAAAAGTCAGGAACATCCTGAGACTTGGGAGAGGCAGAAAAAACAGGAGTGTCGGCATTAACACATTGGCAGCCCCAACTGGACACAGACACAGATTTCCAATCCAAAACAGGATTATGAGACTGTAACCAAAGGAAACCTAGTACAATAATGTCATGCAGATTATACAGCACCAGAAATTTGCAACTCTCCTGATGATCTGGTTCAACCCTCATTATCACCTGAGTAGAAAACTGGGGTTTATTCTCCGCCAAAGGGGTAGAATCAATGCCCAGTAGGGGAATAGACTTCCGCAGGGGTATCATGGGAAACCCACAACATTTGGCAAAGTCAAAATCCATCAGGTTAATAGCTGCTCCTGAATCAACAAAAGCCTGAGCAGAAAATGTGGACAAGGAGCAAATCAGGGTAACAGTCAACAGAAATTTAGTTTGAACACTACCCAAGACAACTGAGCGTGCAAAACGTCTTCCCCGCTTAGGGCAGACTGAAATAGCATGAGAGGCGTCACCACAGTAGAAACATAACTCATTGCGCTTTCGAAACTCATGACGCTGAGCCCCAGAAGTCACTCTATCACACTGCATGGGCTCAGAAGCTGGCTCACAAGGCAACACTATCTCACGCATACCTCTGCGCTCACGCAAACGTCTGTCAATTTGAATAGCCAATGACATAGAATCATTGAGACCAGAGGGAGCAGGGAATCCCACCATAACATCCTTTACATTCTCTGACAGCCCCTTCCGAAAAAGGGCTGCCAAAGCATCATCATTCCATTTGGTCAGGACTGCCCACTTTCGGAATTTCTGACAGTACAACTCAGCATCTTCAAGACCCTGATTTAATGCCAACAAGTTTTTTTCAGCTTGATCAGTGACATTAGGTTCATCATACAATAACCCCAGAGCCAGAAAAAATGCATCAATATCATTCAAAACAGGATCCCCAGGTGTCAGGGAAAAAGCCCAATCCTGAGGATCGCCGCGCAGGAGAGAGATGACAATTTGAACCTGCTGTGATGCGTTACCTGAAGACTTAGGCTTTAAGGCAAAAAACAACTTACAGTTATTTTTGAAATTCAGAAATTTAGCCCGATCCCCCAAAACAAATCTGGCATGGGAATCCTAGGTTCTACAACCGGCAACCCAGCAAGATAGGTAGCAATACTCCGAACCTCAGTGGCAAGCTGATCCACACGGCCAGACAACTGTGCAAACTCCATTGAGAGAAAAAAAAATCCTCCTCAGCACCCAGAGAAAAAGAGGGAAAAAATGTGACAGAAAAAAAATAAAAATCTCTGACAACTCTGACAACTTTTTTCTTCCACACTTTTTTTCCCTTCTGTGAGTACCATATAATTTTCAGTTATGGCCGGTGATACTGTTATGTTTCGGTAGCTGAGGAGGACAGGAACAACAGCAGGGCAGCCGAACACCTGAGATGTTGGTAACTGATGGGTTGCAGATTCCTAAACTAACGACACAACTAGAGGTAGCCGTGGAGCGTTCCTACGTTGATCCTAGACGCCTCATCACAGCCTGAGAGATAACTACACCTAAAGGCAGAAAGATGAAAGCTATCTGCCCCGAAGCGAAGAAAATAGGAAGCCCCCAAACATATAATGGCGATTAGACAAGATGAAAATACAAACATAGGCAGAAAATAGACTGAGCAAACGCTGGGGCCACAAGCTGACTAAATAGGATAGGACGGGAGAGATTACCTTCTGCAACCCAGAAAACCCTACAAAAATCCAACAATTCTGATTACAAAAATACTGAGATCACACGATCTCGCCTCCCACTAAATCAGATCTCAGTGTGAACAAAAACCAAGCAGCAGCCACTGAAAAAACAGGAAAAAGCAAATGAGCAAATAACAGTGGCTGCAGAAAAACTGTGAGGAGCTCAGGCCCCAGGAGGGGACCTGGCTGACCTACACAAAAGTGCAGAAAACAATGCAAAAAGCAAGCACAAAAAGAAAAGCAAAAAATATCTTATCTGAAAGCAGGAGATGCAGACAGGACTCCAGCAAACTTCCAAATGAACCAGGAACCACAATTGAGACAAGAACAATTGATCACCGGCAACCATCATGGGAGGGAACCTCCCTTATATCAGACCAGTCCGTGATTCCAGATTGCCACTCCTCGCTGAAAGGTTCAGTACTGTCTGTAACCACCAGAGGGAGCCTCTGCTCAGAAACCATCTCTAGCACATTCATAACACCCCCCCATGTATTTGTTGTACCCAAGTACACAGTCCGGTTTGCGGACCTGTGTAGAGGTACCCCGTACAGTGCGGAGGGCGCTGCCATCACCGTGTATGGTGGTCAAGAGAAGGACATCCCTCTTGTACTTGTACTTGACCACCAGCAGGTGGTCGCTACATTGGGCTCTGCTCTCACCCTTTCTGAGCATCTGCCCAAGCAGCGTCTTCGGGAGGCCCCTCTGATTTTGGCAGACGGTACCGCAGGCTGCGGTACCTCGCGCAAAGAGGGATTTGTAGAGTGGGATGCTGGAATAAAAGTTATCGGTGTAGAGGTGATAACCTTTATCCAGCAGTGGGTGAACCAAATCCCACACAATTTTCCCACTCACTCCCAGGACAGGAGGACACTCAGGGGGTTCAATCCTGGTGTTCTTTCCTTCGTAAACTCTAAACCGATGAGTGTAACCTGAGGTACTCTCACACAGCACCGATCCAGCAGGAACCGGCAGGGCACAGCGCAGTAATACCGCGCCTGTGCCCTGCGATTGGTGCGATCGATCTGATCGGCGATCGAGCCAATCCAGGGGGATGTCTGGATTATCCTAGGCCCCGGCCTAGGATCGAGTACATCGGTACTCGATCCTAGCCTGGGATCTCACTGTTTCAGCCAATCTGATTGGCTGAAACAGTGAGAAAGCCTGTGACTGGCTGTTCAGGATTGAACAGCCAATCACAGCGCTCGGGAGGCCGGATGGGGAGGACACTGCCCGGGATGCCGACACCATCTTCCTAGAGGTAAGATGGCGTCGGAATTTTAATACGATCACCGCGACTTAAGTCGCGATGTCGCATTACAGGGCATGACGTACTATTCCGTCCCTGGGAATTAAGTACCAGGTCACATGGACGGAATAGTACGTCGGATGGAATTAAGGGGTTAAGGTGCATTTCAGCCCATCTATATACACCTTTAAATTACTTTAATGATTGAATTTTTCTTATAATATATATGATTTACATATAAAGCCTATATTGTTCAATATACTTTCACTTTGAGGGTTTCCCTTGTGGCTCACCCACTATTTATCTTTCTGCCAGCCATGTTGGATATATAGTTCATTTTTAACCTCTTAATGACCAAGCCATTTTGTAGGTTAATGACCAGGCCAATTTTTAAATTTCCAACAGTGATGTAGACGGTCAGATAGGAGCGCCAGCCATGCGTAGCTATTAGGCAGTGAGATGCAGCTCCAGCCGGTGCCTCAGATGAGGAGAATAAATTGAAAAGCTAAATGAACCCCAGGTCAGCAGGAGCGCAAAAACAAAAGGTAAATTATTAGAAAATCTTCTTTTTATTGAAGTGGATAACTTCAATAAAAAGAAGATTTTCTAATAATTTACCTTTTGTTTTTGCGCTCCTGCTGACCGGGTTCATTTAGCTTTTCAATTTTTACATTTCTGACCACTGTCACTTTATGTGCTTATAACTCTGGAACGCTTCAACGGATCTTGGCGATTCTGAGACTGTTTTATCGTGACATATTGTACATCATGATAGTGGTAAAATTTCTTCAATATAAATTGCGTTTATTTATGAAAAAAACGGAAATATGGCGAAAATTTTTAAAATTTTGCAATTTTCAAACTTTTAATTTTTATGCCCTTAAATCAGAGATATATGTCACAAAAAATAGTTAATAAATAACATTTCCTACATATCTACTTTACATAACCACAATTTTGGAACCAAATTTTTTTTTGTTAGGAAGTCATAAGTGTTAAAAGTTGACCAGCGATTTCTCATTTTTCCAAAAAAATGTACAAAACCATTTTTTTAGGGACCACCTCACATTTGAAGTGACTTTGAGGGGTCAATATGACAGAAAATACCCAAAAGTGACACCATTCTAAAAACTGCACCCCTCAAGGTATTCAAAGCCACATTCAAGAAGTTTATTAACCCTTTAGGTACTTCACAAGAATTGAAGCAATGTGGAAGGAAAAAATGAACATTTAACTTTTTTTCCCCAAAATTTTTCTTTCGACACAATTTTTTAAATTTTGTCAAGGGTATTAGGAGAAAATGAACCAAAATATTTGTTGTACAATTTCTCCTGAGTACACCGATACCCCATGTGTGGGGAAAACCAATCTTTAGGCGCACGGCAGTGCTCAGAAGGGAAGGAGCATCATTTGAGATTTTGAATGTCAAATAGGCTGTAATTGAGAGCGGGCACCATGTCGTGTTTTGAGAGCCCCTGATGTACCTAAACAGTGGAAACCCCCATAAGCGACCCCATTTTGGAAATTAGACCCCCAGGAAACTTATCTAAATGTGTGGTGAGCACTTTGAACCCCCAAGGGCTTCACAGAAGGTTATAACATAGAGCCATAACATTAAAAAATCATATTTTTTCCACAAAAATGATCTTTTCATCCCCAATTTTTATTTTCCAAAGGATAAAAGGACCCCAAAAGATATTGTGCAATTTGTCCTGAGTACGCTGATACCCCATATGTGGGGGTAAACCACTATTTGGGCGCATGGCAGAGCTCGGAAGGGAAGCAGCGCCATTTGACTTTTTTGGCTGAAATTGAGATTGGACGCCATGTCGCATTTGGAGAGTCCCTGATGTGCCTAAACAGTGAAAACCCCTCACAAGTGACCCCATTTTGGAAACTAGACCCCCCAAGGAACTTATCTAGATGTGTGGTGAGAACTTTGAACCCCCAAGGGCTTCATAGAAGGTTATAACGCAGAGCCGTAAAATTAAAAAATCATATCTTTTCCACAAAAATGATCTTTTCACCCCCAATTTTTATTTTTCAAAGGGTAACAGGACCCCAAAGGTTATTGTGCAATTTGTCCTGAGTACACTGATACCCCATATGTGTGGGTAAACCACTATTTTGACCCATGGCAGAGTTCGGAAGGGAAGGAGCGCCGTTTTCGAATGCAGACTTTGATGGAATGGTCTGCGGGTGTCATGTCGCGTTTGGAGAGCCCCTGATGTGCCTAAACAGTAGAAACCCCCCACAAGTGACCACATTTTGGAAACTAGACCCCCCCAAGGAACTTATCCAGATGTGTGGTAAGCACTTTGAACCCCAAGTGCTTCACAGAAGTTTATAACGTAGAGCTGTGAAAATAAAAAAAATCATATTTTTTTCCACAAAAATGATCTTTTTGCCCCCAAATTTTTATTTTTATAAGGGTAACAGGAGAAATAGGACCCCAAAAGTTATTGTGCAATTTGTCCTGAGTACGCTGATACCCCACATGTGGGGGTAAACCACTATTTTGACGCATGGCAGAGCTCGGAAGGGAAGGAGCACCGTTTTCGAATGCAGACTTTGATGGAATGGTCTGCGGGTGTTATGTCGCGCTTGGAGAGCCCCTAATGTGCCTAAACAGTAGAAACCCCTACATGTGACCCCATTTTGGAAACTAGACCCCCCCAAGGAACTTATCTAGATGTGTGGTGAGCACTTTGAACCCCCAAGTGCATCACAGAAGTTTATAACGTAGAGCTGTGAAAATAAAAAAATCATATTATTTTCCACAAAAATTATCTTTCTGCCCCCAAATTTTTATTTTTATAAGGGTAACAGGAGAAATAGGACCCCAAAAGTTGATGTGTAATTTGTCCTAAGTACGCTGATACCCCATATGTGGGGGGTAACCACTGTGATCGCCTTCCTGCGATCTTTGGGAGGCAGAATGAACAAATCCACAAAAGGTGAAGAATTGGTTTTATTTTTTACGCCGTTCCTCGTGCGGTTATAGTGATTAGGCGACTTTATTCCTCGGATCGGTGCGATTACAGCAATACCAGATTTACATAATTTTTTCATGTTCAGCTTCTGTCACACACTAAAGACGCTTTTTTTGGAAGAATTTTTTGTAAGAAATTTTTGCATCGCCGTATTTTGAGAGCTATAATTTTCCATATTTCGGCAGACAGAGTTATCTGTGGGCTTATTTTTTGCGGGACGAACTGACGTTTTTATTGGTACCATATTCGGGCACATAACGTTTTTTGATCGCTTCCTATTCCGATTTTTGTGGAAGCAGAATGAACAAAAACCAGCAATTCAGGAATTGGTTTTTTTTTTTCCCCCATTTCACGTGTGGTAAAATTGATAAAGCAGCTTTATTCTTCGGGTCACTATGATTACAGCGATACCTCAATTATATTTTTTTATGTTTTGGCATTTTTTACACAATAAAAAGTTTTATAGAAAAAAAAATTATTTTTGCATCAGTTTATTCCGCGAGCTATAACTTTTTTATTTTTTCGCTGATGATGCTGTATAGCGGCTTGTTTTTTGCGGGACAAGATGACGTTTTCAGGGGTACCATGTTTATTTATATCCGTCTTTTTGATCGCGTGTTATTGCACTTTTTCCAAGCGGTATGATGATACCGCTTGGAAAAAGTATAATTTACTACTTTTTTGTGGTTTTTTTACGGCTTTCACTGAAGGGGTTAACTACGGATACGCTTTTATAGATGTGATTTTTACGGACGCAGCGATACCAAACATTTTTTTTGTTTATTGTTTTTTTATTACATAAAAATGTGTATTTTTAGGGGAACTTTTTTAAAATATTTTTTCTTACAAATTTTTTTAAAAAATGTTTTTTTTACCTTGTCCCTTTATGGGACTTTCACTTTTTCACTTTTCATTGCAGGTACAATGCATTGCAATGCTCCAGCATTGCAATGCATTGTACCTATGGTGAAAGCTGCAGTGACCATTCCGTAGCTAGCTGACCCGGAGGTTGTCATGACAACCCCCGGGTCATCAAGGCAGAGATCGGGCCCTGCAAATACATTGCGGGGCGCCGATCTGAGGCAGATAGAGCTCCCGACCCTCTGCCTCTCCCTGAGCGCTGCGATCGCGCTCTATCGCAGCAATCAGGGGGTTAACAGCCAGGGGCGGCGGGGGCGCCGCTTCTGGCTGTTAGTGCAGGAAGCTCGGCCATTGCAGCACTGAGCTCCTGCACTATCGGGCAGAAGAGGCTGAAATTTCAGCCTCTTCTGCCCGATCGCTGCTGTGTTTGGTCAGTCACATTGACTGACCAATCCCAGCGCTGTAGGTGTGGGGACCGACTGCAAAGTGGAAGTTTAAAGTCAGGACGTGCACAGTCTGTCAAGGTGCCAAAACTGACACCTTGCCATGACGGACTGTGCACGTCCATGGACATTAAGGGGTTAATCTATTAAAAATAATATTTTGTAATATTTGCATTTACTTTAAGGCTGTGTTCCCACGATCAGGAATAGCAGCATTTTGTACTCAGCGCAATTGCACTGCAAAACGCTGCGTTCTACATTACAAACACACAGGAAGGGATTTCTATAGCTCTCATGCCCATTGTGCATTTTATTAAAGGAGACAAGGGCATCGGGGATTAGGTGATTGGCAAGTATGTACTCTATGTTATGTGTTGTATGTTATGTGTATGTTCTGCATGTTATGTGTATGTAATGTATGGGGTTTTTTTTGTTTTTTTTTTACATTCAACACATTAGCTGGATGATGGGACTACTACTGTCCCATCATTGGCTAATGTGTCACTCACTGTCAGTGTACCAGTCATAGCCGGATGGGACTTGTAGTCCCATCGGACGATGCCTGCATACACACACAGCCCCGGCAATTCCCGCACAGCACCGGCAACCCCCCGCAGACCCCCGGCAACCCCCGCACAGCCTCGGCAACCCCCGCAGACCTCCCCGCAGAGCTACGGCAACCTCCGAAGACCTCCCCGCACAGCTACGGCAACCCCCGCAGACCACCCGGACAGCCCCAGCAACCCCAGCCTCACAGCCCCGGCAACCCCCGCCTCACAGCTCCGGCAACCTCCACAGACCCCCGCAGAACCCCCCACACACGCACACACATATAGCCCCGCACACTATACACGCACACAGTCACCGCCCACACACTTCCCTCCTCCCGATCTGCAGCATTTCATCCGCAGCAAAACCGCAGATCTTTTTTAGACCTGCAGTTTTGCTGCAGAAGTGCACAACTCAATGCAAGTCAATGAGTGCAGAAACGCTGCAGTTCCACAAAAAGAATTGACATGCTGCGGAAAATAAAACGCTGCGATTCCGCACGTTTTTGTCCACCTCATGTGCACAGCGTTTTTGTATTTCCCATTGATTAACATTGTGTGCACAACGCACTGCGGATTTGAGGCAAGTCCCCGAGTCCAAATACGCTGCAGAAACGCATCAAAATCCGCAACGTGTGCACATACCCTAAACCCCTGATGAAAACATATCCTAATGATAGGTCTGGACACAACTTTAAGGACAAAGGAAGTAAAATTACATTTTAGCCGATTTATTACCTGTATATGTATTGACCCGCACCACAATTGTGGGTTACCAGGGATATGGGATACTCGGAGCAGAGCCCGTAGATTTCTATGGGGAATGTCACTGGTAGCGTGGCTCGTTCCGTGTCCCTGGCGGTCAGGCGTATGTTGGGGGGAATATTTACAGGGGATTTGGTATATAACAGTTCGTGACGCCACCTGTAGTTGTCTAGTCACTAAGACCAGCGCTGCAGTAATTCTCTGAGGGGATGTTGTGGCAGCCAGATGACGGGTCCCCCACAGGTGGGACTGGTCCCTCAAAGTCTATGGTATTAATGATGTCGGGTGCAGATAAATAAATCAGTCTCACACCATCCAGCGTCTTTCCATACCTTTTACTTGTCAGATGATAAGGCAGGTCCCAGGGAGGCTGGTCGGGTGGAGGATGTGCTTCGAGATAACAGCTGAACAGGTTAGGGGCCTCCTTTACTTCCAATATTATGAGTCCAACCTGCATAGAGCTAAGTTCACTCCGGTTTCTCCAGCTAACTCCTTAGCTGTACTGCCCGGTCAGCTTTGTGGTCGGAGCCTTCCTTTGAGAGAGCTGGGTTTCTACTCTTGTCGTGCACTGACTCAAGGTTCCCACTCTCCCTGACCCCTGTTACGTACCGACACTCCAAGGGCTGCTTTCTGCGACCTAAGGTCCAGTAAGACTCTGGTTTTTCTACCAATACGCCTGAAGCTGTAATGGCACTTCGGTCCCCAGTGACCGGTAACAATGTGCAGGATAGTCCAATCCTTAATGCACTGCTATATCTTCTTCCACTGCGCCCTTCGCCCTGTTCGCGCTTGTAGCATAAGCACTCCACACTTCCTAAGGTAATGCAAGTCAGTCCCTTCTTGCTTCTTACTTGGAGCTCGCTACAGATTCTCAGTATTCTTCTAGTTCAGGATCACGTCGACTGAACTTCACTGTCCTTGGGACAGGAGACTGAAGTTTCTGCTGCTAACTCTTCTTCCCTCCTGCACAGACTGCACTCTCACAGACTGAACTGGCCTGTCTGAGCTGTATATCACCAGCCTATATAACCTATGGGTGTGTCTAAGTGTGTGATGGAGTGAATGTTTATTGAGCATTAAACTGTTACCTCTCCGCACATCCTCCAGGGTACTGTGTGTGCCTTCACACCAGGGCTACACATTCCCCCATGGTAAAATACAGCACTCCCGGGCTGTGAAATACAAGAAGACATTTTGTTTTATATTAACAATAAACATTAAACTCTTCCCATCCGGGAGGTAAGAATTTCTTAAACGTTGCATTATGTACAGTAGGAAAATACAAAAAGTATTAAAGCATCAAGGCATTCAATATATACACAGTATTCTTGTGAAGGACCCGCACCAAACCTTCAACGTGGGTCCTGGGTGGGCTGCAGGACATCTGAATGCAGACCTCGCTCAGTGCCACACCATACGGGTTTTATGTTCAGAGGTAGTTGGTGGTTTCATGTAAAACCAATATTATGCACCGAAGCGCAACTATTTACAGGATACAGTTTTTGGGCTGGCTCAGTCCTCAGCCACGCAGTCTCTTATAAGACACATTTTCAAATAATTCACCTTATATCAGATTCTATTTACTCAACTAGAGTATTCCCTATAAACTTGGTGCAAATATGCGACCACTTATCACATAAATACCATAAAGTGCAAAAACTCTCTTTATCTGCTTACCCAGCCGGGTATTCTATTTTTGGCAAAATATGTAAACATCATATACTCATATCAACGGTGCAAACTATTTTCTCTTTTACCAACTTATATACATATTGAACGTGGCAAACCCTGTCTGGGTCCTACCAGTCTTTATTATTTACTAACTTCAGTGACGTCTTCCACACCGGGTGCTGGAACGACGCGATGATCCTTAGATCTCATGACGAACAAGTCGTGACTTGCTATCAACGTTTGTGTCGCCACATTCCTTGTGCGAACCGCTTGGGGCACGCCGGGCGCTTCCTCCTTGTGAGACGCTGTCTGCGTCGCTGTAATAGCCACTTTCTCTCGTGATGCAGAAATAATCGCCGTGCGCGACGTCGTGTAGACCGCTGATTGCGATGTGGAATGGGTCGCAGGTTGCGATGTAGAGTAGGTCGCCGATTGCGATACGGAGATGTACGCAGGGGGCGATGCCGATGCACAATGCTGGTGTGATGCAGAGCAGGAAGCAGGTGTGCACAATGGCTCAGTTGGGGACGCACTAACCTGCTGCTGTCGCTGCTCCATCACAGACGGCTGGGTTTCCTCCGGTGTCCCTACCGGGGAACTGTGCTCCGCTGCGGCCTCCTGGCCTGGCTGGCACTCCGGAACGAGCAGGGCCTCCTCAGCCTCCTTCTCTCCCGCCGCTTCATCGGTGGAGTCGGGATCAGCACTTTTGGAGCCGGCTTCCGGTCGTCCTTCAGCCTTCTTCAGCAGGGAACTTGGGAATTCAGGTGACGGCATTATGCTTGTAGGAGAGAACACTGCGTCCCACAGCAGCCGCTGTATCTGGGCACGCCAGTGTCTCTCTGTCTCCTGCAAGTCTGCATGACGCTGGATTAATCTTCTGAGCACTGCATTCTCCCTCTGCAGCTCCAGCATGGCTTGCTGCAGGTGCCGGACCACAGATGGTTCTGGTTCTAGTGGCAGATTGGCTGGGGAACGGGGCCTGCCTTCCACCGCTTCCCTGCTCGGCTGCACACGTCCTGCCTCCATCATGTTCCAGAACAGTCTCTCTTCTTCTAGAGCCGTCTGGTCTCTTCCGTGGAGGCGGGGTTTGCGTCTCCTCCTCCTCGCAGGGAAGGTGAAGAGGAGGCGGACCTCCTTTGCTGTAGGGCAGGATCGCATATTGTAATAGCACTTTGAGAGGGCAGGCATTCTCTTCGCGCCACAGGGGGGCACACGCCCACGAATCCACGCCCACCTTCTTCTCCAGCGCCTGAGGGCGCGAATTTGGCGGCAAATGGCGGATTTTAGCGCCAAAAATAGCAAACAGTCCTTTTTCACAAAAACACCTCCACAGGCACACAGGGCTCGCAATTTTGCGAGTTTCGCATCCTGTTCGTGACGCCAAGATTGTATTGACCCGCACCACAATTGTGGGTTACCAGGGATATGGGATACTCGGAGCAGAGCCCGTAGATTTCTATGGGGAATGTCACTGGTAGCGTGGCTCGTTCCGTGTCCCTGGCGGTCAGGCGTATGTTGGGGGGAATATTTACAGGGGATTTGGTATATAACAGTTCGTGACGCCACCTGTAGTTGTCTAGTCACTAAGACCAGCGCTGCAGTAATTCTCTGAGGGGATGTTGTGGCAGCCAGATGACGGGTCCCCCACAGGTGGGACTGGTCCCTCAAAGTCTATGGTATTAATGATGTCGGGTGCAGATAAATAAATCAGTCTCACACCATCCAGCGTCTTTCCATACCTTTTACTTGTCAGATGATAAGGCAGGTCCCAGGGAGGCTGGTCGGGTGGAGGATGTGCTTCGAGATAACAGCTGAACAGGTTAGGGGCCTCCTTTACTTCCAATATTATGAGTCCAACCTGCATAGAGCTAAGTTCACTCCGATTTCTCCAGCTAACTCCTTAGCTGTACTGCCCGGTCAGCTTTGTGGTCGGAGCCTTCCTTTGAGAGAGCTGGGTTTCTACTCTTGTCGTGCACTGACTCAAGGTTCCCACTCTCCCTGACCCCTGTTACGTACCGACACTCCAAGGGCTGCTTTCTGCGACCTAAGGTCCAGTAAGACTCTGGTTTTTCTACCAATACGCCTGAAGCTGTAATGGCACTTCATTCCCCAGTGACCGGTAACAATGTGCAGGATAGTCCAATCCTTAATGCACTGCTATATCTTCTTCCACTGCGCCCTTCGCCCTGTTCGCGCTTGTAGCATAAGCACTCCACACTTCCTAAGGTAATGCAAGTCAATCCCTTCTTGCTTCTTACTTGGAGCTCGCTACAGATTCTCAGTATTCTTCTAGTTCAGGATCACGTCGACTGAACTTCACTGTCCTTTGGACAGGAGACTGAAGTTTCTGCTGCTAACTCTTCTTCCCTCCTGCACAGATTGCACTCTCACAGACTGAACTGGCCTGTCTGAGCTGTATATCACCAGCCTATATAACCTATGGGTGTGTCTAAGTGTGTGATGGAGTGAATGTTTATTGAGCATTAAACTGTTACCTCTCCGCACATCCTCCAGGGTACTGTGTGTGCCTTCACACCAGGGCTACACATATACTAATATCACATTTAAATATGGTGCCACAAATAGAAATGTTTAATGTTCTATTGTACTTCTGTATATATACTGTGAAGGAAATATATAATCAGTAGGAAAAAAAGTGTAACAGCAGCAGAGTTACATTTAGTTGACAAAAGGGCAAACTGGATTTACTAATATTGCAAGCACAGCTTTCCCTGGAGGTGTCAGGCATGGTGCCTCAGCTCCTGGATTCAGAGCTTCAAAGGAGTTAGCAAATGGTATGTACCAAGGCAGAATATTTCCCATTTTATACTGTATAGATAGGAGTGGGGAAGACACAGGATATTTGAAATACAAGGCTTACCTAAATTAGCCCATAGTCCAGTCACAAACAGCAACTTTTAAATGGTCCAATCCTGGCCATCCTGGAAATATGAGCTCAAGACCAGGCATATGAAAGATGGGTGACATAATAGGAAAGTTGATTTCTATGTGAGGGCATGCTTATGCTGGTGTGATCCGTACTTCATTTCTCCTTCACTCAAGAAAACAGAAGATAACCGTAGACGGAAATGTTCAAGTATTTCTGTTGTTCTCCCTTTTTATTTTATAACAGTTTTGCAAATCTGGGCGTCGTTTTATTTATACCTTTTTATATCTTTTATTGTAAGCAAAGTACAGGTGCTTCTTACAAAATTAGAATATCATCAAAAAGTTATTTCAGTTTTTCAATACAAAAAGTGAAACTCATATATTATATACAGTCATTACAAACAGAGTGATCTATTTCAGTGTTTATTTCTGTTAATGTTGAAGATTATGGCTTACAGCCAACGAAAACCCAAAAGTCATTATCTCAGTAAATTAGAATACTTTATAATACCAGCTTGAAAAATGATTTTAAAATCCAAAATGTTGGCCTACTGAAATGTATGTTCAGTAAATGCACTCAATACTTGGTCGGGGCTCTTTTTGCATCAATGTGGCGTGGCATTGAGGCGATCAACCTGTGGCACTGCTGAGGTGTTATGGAAGCCCAGGTTGCTTTGATAGCAGCCTTAAGCTTGTCTGCATTGTTGGGTCTGGTGTCTCTCATCTTCCTCTTGACAGTACCCCATAGATTCTCTATGGGGTTAAAGTCAGGCAAGTTTGCTGGCCAATCAAGCACAGTGATACTGTTGTTTTTAAACCCGGTATTGGTACTTGTGGCAGTGTGGACAGGTGCCAAGTCATGCTGGAGAATGAAATTTTCATCTCCAAAAAGCTTGTCGGCAGAGGGAAGTATAAAGTGCTCTAAAATTTCCTGGAAGACAGCTGGCCTGACTTTGGTCTTGATAAAACACAGTGGACTTACACCAGCAGATGACATGGCTCTAAAAAACATCACTGCTTGTGGAAACTTCACACTAGACCTCAAGCAGCTTGGATTGTGGCCTCTCCACTCTTCCTCCAGACTCTGGGACCTTGATTTCCAAATGAAATGCAAAATGTACTTTCATCTGAAAACAACACCTTGGACCACTGAGTAACAGTCCAGTTCTTTTTCTCCTTGGCCCAAGTAAGACGCTTCTGTCCTTATCTATTGGTCATGAATGGCTTGACACAAGGAATGTGACACTTGCAGTGCATGTCCTGGATACATCTGTGTGTGGTGGCTCTTGAAGCAATGACTCCAGCAGCAGTCCACTCCTTGTGAATCTCACCCAAATTTTTAAATGTCCTTTTCTTAATCCATGCAAGGCTGTGGTTAACCTGGTTGCATGTGCACCTTTTTCTATCACACTTTTTCCTTCCACTCAGCTTTCCATTAATATGCTTGGATACAGCACTCTGTGAACAGCCAGCTTCTTTAGAAATGACCTTTCGTGGCTTACCCTCCTTGTGGAGTGTGTCCATGACTGCCTTCTGGACATCTGTCAAGTCAGCAGTCTTCCCCATAATTGTGGCGCCTACTAAAACAGACTAAGGGACCTTTTTAAATGTTTAGGAAGCCTTTGCAGGTGTTTTTTGTTAATGGTTATAATTTACTGAGATAATGACTCTTGGGTTTTCATTGGATGTAAGCCATATTCATCAACTTAAACAGAAATAAACAGTTGAAATAGATCACTCTGTTTGTAATGACTCTATATAATATGAGTTTCACTTTTTGCATTGAAGAACTGAAATAAATTAACTTTTTGATGATAATCTAATTTTGTGAGAAGCACCTGTATATTTTTATATTAAAGCTTAAAATCTTTAATAAGTTTGATCCCTGCATGCTCTAAAGAATCCATAGCTTTTCAGAAAATGTGTGACCTTTTTCGATTGTCAGACAGTAGCATATTGCAGGGACTCATGGCCCTGTGTGTTTGATGAGTGGTGGCAGCATGCTACATGACCAGGGTGTGTGGACTGTCAGGGAGTGATTTATGATCACTTTATGGCCTAGAACAGATTGAGCGACAGGCGATAACTTGACCCTTGCAGACCCACCCACATCAAGTGCTGAGAAGTGTGTACGTGACATACACGTTTTTTATTCAGTTTTGAATTTTCACAAAGTGCTTTAAGTGAAAAATTGCTGCTTATCAGATATTTTGTGCAGCAACTGTTTTGGAAGAAAAAGTGAAAGCAGAGGGCACCTGGCAGTCCTCTTAGTAAAGCTGGAAAAACCACATACCTGTATCATGGTTTTCCTCCAAGTGCAGATTCACGTGTTCTTGTAGAATGGTACTATTGGCACACACCAGAGAACACATAGGGCATTCATAGTCCTGGTTGGCCCTTCCTAAAGGAAACAGACATTTCACAATCAGACATTTTTTTATCTAGTAGTGAGAAAAGTCACGAAAAATACCACATCTGTAATGATAAGCATTAGTGAGGACCTGTACAGCCCCAACCTGATAATCAACTATACAGGAATTTGGAAGGGAAGTCACTCCTGATCATTGGAAAAGGGTCTTTAAGGCTATGTTCCCACAATGAGCTTCTGAAGAGCTTTTCATGTTGCAGATTTTTTGCACCGCACCTGCGTTTTTTGTCTCTAGTACATAAAACTCTATGTACACGCAAGGAAATTGTCATGTTGCGGATCTGCAATACGTACCGCAGTTCAGTTTACGAAGTGCAAAAATTTTTTAAAAAAAAATAATAACAGGCATGCGATTTCTTTAGATCCCATCCACTTTGCTATGACTGTAAGACAAGTGTTTTTGATGCTGTGAAAATATGCAGTCAAAAACTCACTAAAATGTATGGTGGGAACTCAGTTTAAACCAGCCCTGATCACTTTCTTCTTATTGTCTGCACCTGTTATGGATAGTTAACCCAAATAAGGCCTTATTCACACTGTCGTCAGTAATCTTCACTGCCAGCACACTGCCATTATTCGGGGGGGGGGCTTTTCACTTGTCCGTTTTGTTTGTGCTGACCAATGGTCTTATGTAATGGCTAAAGAAAAAAAAAGTAATCCAAATACTCTGGTCTGATTTGCAATCACATGTAGCAGAGTCAGTGACAAAAATAAATATGACAGAACACTGATGTCCTCCAAATGCTGATAGTTTGTTCGTGGTTGCAATGAGAAGCTTTGGAAACCTCCATGATATATTTTCTTGACTGTGAGAAAACAGGGCAAAACCAGATGAAAACGAATGCAGCACGCTGAATTAAGATGGTCCTTTTTCGCTGTGAAAAATAACATATGTGTGAATAAAGCCTTATCAAAATAAGACACATACACTAATGTATGTAGAGCACGTAACTGTCCAAATATTGCACTGAAGTGGTGTGAGGTGCTCTTGTCCAAGATGGGCCATTATGTTTCATATATGGAGGAATCCAAAAAAAAAATCTAGACAAATAACGTATGTACTCGAGCATAAGCCGGCCCGAGTATAAGCCGTGGCACATAATTTTGCCACAAAAAACTGGGAAAACTTATTGACTCAAGTATAAGCCTAAGGTGGGAAATGAGGCAGCTACTGGTAAATTTCAAAAATAAAAATAGATACCAATAAAAGTAAAATTAATTGAGACATCAGTAGGTTAAATGTTTTTGAATATCCATATTGAATCAGGAGCCCCATATAATGCTCCATAAAGTTCCGGATGGGCCCCATAAGATGTTCCATATTAAAATATGCCCCATATAATACTTCATAAAGGTTAATGATGGCCCCATAAGATGCTCCATACTAAAATATGCCTCATATAATGCTCCATAAAAGGTTGATGGCTCCATACTAAAATAAGCCCCACATAATACTCCTGCGATTAAAAAAAAATATGACATCCTCACCTCTCGTCACTGTGGGCCAGGTGCCGGTGTCCTGAGCAGGCGGGGACACCGGCGGGCTATGGGGGCAAGGTGCTGGTGTCGCTGCTTGCTCAGGCCCCGGTACTTGCGATATTCACCTGTCCTCGTTCCACCGCCGCGCACTGCTGTGTCTTCTGGCTGTCTGCAGTGACTGTACAGGCAGAGGGCGCACACTAAACACGTCATCGCGCCCTCTGACCTGAACGTCACTGCAGAGAACCGGAAGACAGAGCGGCACGTGGCGGTGGAACGGAGACAGGTGAATATCGCAAGTGCCAGGGGCCTAAGCCAGCGGTGACACCAGCACCTGGCCCCCATAGCGCGCCGATGTCCCCGCCTGCTCAGGATACTGGCGCCTGGCCCCCAGCAATGAGAGGCATGTCATTTTTTTTTTATCGCAGGGACCGTGACTCGTGTATAAGTCGAAGGTGGTTTTTTTAGCTAAAAAAAGGGGCTGAAAAACTCGGCTTATACACGAGTACATACGGTAAGTAGGTGGTCTTTTCAGAGAAATGATTAGTCTTAAAAAGAATATGTCAGTAGGATCAATCCTCCTAAGCAGTCTATATGGGTATGTAGGTCATAGGGAGCTGAATAAAATGAAAGGTACCATTTTATTCAGCTTCCTATGACATACATGCCCATATAGACAGTTTAGGAGGGTTGATACTACTGGCAACTGTGATCTGAATTTCTTGTTCCAGAGAAATTCATGTTTTTCTTACATTTAAATGAGCTGTTAAGATCTATGGGCCGGACACTGATCTGCATGAGAATCTGCCTCCAGAGCTTATTTTATACGAAAGGGGAAGTTGCCAGTGTGAGACAAGTAATGGCAGCTCTCTGCTTTCCTGAGCTCACTGCAGAGCTGTGTGTGGTTATAGCTGACACATCTGCAGGTTCCTCTCAGCTTCAGATTCCATCTCGAAGGCAGTCAGTGTTGCAATATTGTTGCAATACAGCAGAGCTGCAGCAAACATGTTTATAAGGAGACAAAGTTCAGTTCTACTGTCCTGTGTTTGTTACATGACTCACACTGGTAATGCCCCATTCATATAAAATAAGCTCTGGAGGCAGATTCTCAAGCAGATCAGGGTCCGGCCCATAGCTTTGAACAGTTCATTGACATAAGAAAAACATGGATTTCTCTTTAATAAAACATTAGATCGTAGATATACAGTGGGGGAAATAAGTATTTGATCCCTTGCTGATTTTGTAAGTTTGCCCACTGACAAAGACATGAACAGTCTATAATTTTAAGGGTAGGTTAATTTTAACATTGAGAGATAGAATATCAAAAATAAAATACAGAAAATCACATTGTATAAATTATATAAATGTATTTGCATTGTGCAGTGAGAAATAGGTATTTGATCCCTCTGGCAAACAAGACTTAATACTTGGTGGCAAAACCCCTGTTGGCAAGAACAGCAGTCAGATGATTTTTTTAGTTGATGATGAGGTTTGCGCACATGTCAGGAGGAATTTTGGCCCACTCCTCTTTCCTGATCATTTGTAAATCGATTAAGATTTTAAAGCTGTCGCTTGGCAACTCGGAGCTTCAACTCCCTCCATAAGTTTTCTATGGAATTAAGGTCTGGAGACTGGCTAGGCCACTCCATGACCTTAATGTGCTTCTTTTTGAGTCACTCCTTTGTTGCCTTGGCTATATGTTTTGGGTCATTGTCTTGCTGGAAGACACAGCCACGACCGATTTTTAATTTCCTGGCGGAGGGAAGGAGGTTGTCACTCAGGATTTTACGGTACATGGCTCTATTCATTCTCCCATTGATGACGTGAAGTAGTCCTGTGCCCTTAGCAGAGAAACACCCCAAAACATAATGTTTCCACCTCCGTGCTCCAAACACGGTGAGTTGAGTTAATGCCAGAGTTCAATTTTTGTCTTATCTGACCACAGACCTTCTCTCAATCACTCACGGAATAATCCCGGTGTTCATTGGCAAACTTCAGACGGGCCTGCACATGTGCCTTCTTGAGCAGGGGGACCTTGCGGGCACTGCAGGATTTTAAACCTTTACGGCATAATATGTTATGGTTTTCTTGGTGACTGTGGTCCCAGCTGCTTTAAGATCATTAACAAGTTCCCCCCGTGTAGTTTTAGGCTGATCTCTCACCTTCCTCATAATCAAGGATACCCCACGAGGTGAGATTTTGCATGGTGCCTCAGATCGATGTCAATTGACAGTCATTTTGTATTTCTTCCATTTTCTTACTATTGCACCAACAGTTGTCTCCTTCTCACCTAACGTGTTACTTATGGTTTGTAGCCCATTCCAGCTTTTTGCAGGTCTATGATCTTTTCCCTAACATCCTTATAAAGCTCTTTGGTCTTGCCTATGTTGTAGAGGTTAGAGTCTGACTGATTAATTGAGTCTGTGGACAGGAGTCTTTTATATTGGTGACTGTAAGAGAGCAGTCTTTAATGCAGGTAGTGAGTTGATTAGGAGCATCTAACTGGTCTGTAGGAGCCAGAACTCTTAATGGTTGGTAGGAGATCAAATACTTTTACTCAATGCAAAATGCAAATAGATTTATATAATTTATACAATGTGATTTTCTTTTTGATATTCTATCTCTCAATGTTAAAATTAATCTACCCTTAAAATTATAGACTGTTCATGTCTTTGTCAGTGGGCAAACTTACAAAATCAGCAAGGGATCAAATATTTTTTTCTTATGACCTGCATGCCAATATAGACAGCTTAGGAGGGTTGATCCTACTGACAGATTGACTTTAAGTAACTATCACAGGTCCAGTTTCATGTAAAAATCATGATTGCTAATGCAATTTACTGTGAGAATATAATATTATTCCCACTACCAATACAAATGGATAATTCACATAACGTGTATATTTGGAATTGTCCCTACAGCAACTATAGGCAGCCATTCAGCTCCAGGTTTTAGGGCTTGTTCATTCAAGTGTATTATACGAACGTATGCATTATACAAACATGTGCTGTCCGTGTTAAAGCTGGATATCACATGTTATTCAATACGGCTGTTCAGGAAATAGATTATTATTTTTTTTACACTGATGTTCTACATGTGAATAAATAAATCACACTGCACTATTTCGTATGAGACTTGCCCATTCAAGTTTACGGGTGCAGAAAAAACAAAAAGGATTTGATACTGATCATCCATATTCCATCTGATTTTTATGGATACATTGCAAGTATTAACATAGGACACTGCATTTGGTGATGTAAAATGTATTTACTGCTGATGTAAAAGAATGGATGTCACATAGATGTGAAAAAAATGGACATACAGAAAACACATTGATAGAATATGATTGGATATTCAAAAAATGACATACAACGTTTCATATGCAAATTGCCTCTTAGGAGAAAAAGAGGACTTGAACTCTATAGCGCCACCTATTGGAAGTAGCGATCCTACAAGTCACAATCAACCCTTTAACGAGTCTTGTAATATGACTTAGGATAAAAGCCAAATCAGTATCTCAATTTGCAGACACGGTGTTTCGGACTATTGATCCTCGTCAGTGCAAAGTATGAGATCTGATTTGGCAAGGTGAGAGGCTCTGGACTGAGGTCTAAGGGGTAAGGTTTCTCCTTGTGGAGATTGACATACCAGCTCTGGCTTGTCAAAGTAAGGAGGCTTATTCGCCGTGCAATGCTCCTCTGGGAAATTTAATATGCAAATTGCCTCTTCAAACAAAGAGGACTTGTACTCTATAGCGCCACCTATTGGAAGTAGCGATCTTACAAGTCACAATTAACCTTTAACGAGTCTTGTAATATGATTTATGATATGTATTTATGATATGTAATATGATACAACGTTTCATACACTCATCTAGAAGAGTATCAAAAAGAAAGAATAACAAAGGAAAATGCTGATTATTGGTGAGTGTGTCCGTAGTAGTTAGTGAGTATACAATATAAATTTATATCAAATAAAACCCTACAACCTAGGAGCCGGACCAAAGTGATATGATGTGGACAATCGGAAAATTACATTAAACTAGAAAAAGGAGGAAGAAACCGATCATATAGTCCAAAAATATATAGTTTATTAATTAAATACAGGTAAAAATAACTGGACAATAAGCAATGGAAGATTAAAATACAAATACTAAAAGGGACGCACAACACAGGGATATACAAAAAAGGATTGCTAAAATGTCAAAATCATAATAAAAATAAAAATAATATGCACATAATTGCACCAAAATAGATATAGATGAACCAGTGGCAATCGAATAAAGTGCTCAGTGCAATATAGCAAAAAATCATAATATAGCCACAGTGAAAACAGTAATATATATTATCAAAAAGAATAAAAAAAAATCAAAATAACAAGTGGTACCTAAAAATAAAACGGTGTAATAAATAATGTTGCCATAGCATTAGAAACTATGTATGCAGGTGGTCTGGCCGCATCGTGTATGAGGAAGCACCTCGTTCACTGTATTGTGGCTGTGTCAAGAAATTTTCCTTGTCGGCCGCGTCTATATGTGTTCCAGTGCTGCAATCACTTTCTGCTTTGTGACATAACGCATCCTCCATGGTAACTCCTCTGTGGCCTGCCCTGTGTGCGTCATACCACGCTTTCCCCAACTGGATCTTAACGGCCTCGTTGTTATAGACGCTTTGAAAGCCACTTCCCATTTCATGACGGTGTTAGATTTTCTGCCCGGTAACATGACGCAAAGCTCCCTGTGACATCACGTAACGTGGCGCCCTTCTGTGACGTGTACAGGCTTTCTTGACACAGCCACAATACAGTGAACGAGGTACTTCCTCATACACGATGCGGCCAGACCACCTGACCGGTCACATGACGCGGCGCTCTTTTTTGACGTCATGTATTGCGGCGCCCTCTATGCCGCGTGTTCGGATTCCTAGGTGGTCCTTGACGCTGCCACAGCATAATGTTAGTCACCACGCCCCTTTTCTCTCACTTGCTCCCGTGACCGACGCATTATTATAGCAATACTCACGCCCCCTCACTTCAATTGGAACACGTTATACAAGTTCTTCCTTTTTGATTGGCCCATACACACATTTAAACTTTGCACTATCCTACCGACGCCACCCCCTGACGAAGGCAGCGTGCCGAAACGTGCGTTGGGGTGGACGATATCCAGAAGCAAACGTGCCACACTACCCTGTGATTGCCTACCTTGGTCTTATTATTTTCCACACTTTATGTTTATGGCGGTTTCTTTACACCTTCACTTAGTGCTGCTATTATGTTGCCTTAACCCCTTAACAACCAAGCCATTTTGTAGGTTAAAGACCAGGCCAATTTTTACAATTCTGACCACTGTCATTTTATGTGCTTATAACTCTGGAACGCTCCAACAGATCTTGGCGATTCTAAGACTGTTTTCTCGTGACATATTGTACTTCATGATAGTGGTAAAATTTCTTCAATATAACTTGCGTTTATTTATGAAAAAAACGGAAATATGGCAAAAATTTTGAAAATTTAGCAATTTTCACTTTTAATTTTTATGCCATTAAATCAGAGAGATATGTCACAAAAAATAGTTAATAAATAACATTTCCTACATGTCTACTTTACATCAGCACAATTTTGGAATCAAAATTTTTTTTTGTTACGAAGTTATAAGTGTTAAAAGTTGACCAGCGATTTCTCATTTTTCCAACAAAATTTACAAAACCATTTTTTTTAGGGACCACCTCACATTTGAAGTGAATTTGAGGGGTCAATATGACAGAAAATACCCAAAAGTGACACCATTATAAAAACTGCACCCCTCAAGGTACTCAAAGCCACATTCAAGAAGATTATTAACCATTTAGGTACTTCACAAGAATTGAAGCAATGTGGAAGGAAAAAATGAACATTTAACTTTTTTTCCCAAAATTTTTCTTTCGACACAATTTTTTAACCCCTCTCTGACATTAGACGTACTATCCCGTCCATAAAACCCGTGACAATCTGACCATGGACGGGATAGTACGTCATAGGCGATCAGCTGCGCTCCCGGCGGGAGCGCAGCTAATCGCCGCCGGGTGTCAGCTGATTATCACAGCTGACACCCGTGACTGTGTGTCAGGAGCGGTCACGGACCGCTCCCGGCACATTAACCCCTAGCACACCGCGATCAAACATGATCGCGGTGTACTGGGGGCACAGGGAAGCATCGCGCAGGGAGTGGGCTCCCTGCGCGCCCCCCTGAGACCCTCAGACCAGCGCGATGTGATCGCGCTGTTCTGAGGGCTTCCTCCCTCCCAGGACCCGGATCCAAGATGGCGCCGGGGTCCTGGAGGGAGGCGGCTTCCTCAGTGCCTGCTGACAGCAGGCACTGAGAAGCCTGCTGCACTGCCTGAGCGATCGCAGGTGTGACAGTGTGCTGTGCACACTGTCACACCAGCGATCTGATAAAATACAGTGATGTCCCACCCTGGGACAAAGTAAAAAAGTTAAAAAAATAAAAATAAACATGTTATAAAAAAAATTCCAAAATAAATAAAAAAAAAAAAAAAATATTCCCCAATAAATTCATTTCTTCCTCTAAATAAAAAAACCAAAACAATAAAAGTACACATATTTGGTATCGCCGCGTCCGTAACGACCCCCCCTATAAAACTGTACCACTAGTTAACCCCTTTAGTGAACCCCTTAAAAAAAAAAAAAAAAACGAAGCAAAAAATCAATGCTTTATCATCATACCGCCGAACAAAAAGTGGAATAACGCGCGATCAAAAAGACCGATATAAATAAACATGGTACCGCTGAAAACGTCATCTTGTCCCGCAAAAAACGAGCCGCCATACAGCATCATCAGCAAAAAATAAAAAAGTTATAGCTCGCAGAATAAAGCGATGCAAAAATAATTATTTTTTATATAAAATTGTTTTTATTCTATAAAAGCGCCAAAACATAAAAAAATGATATAAATGAGGTATCGTCATAATCGTACTGACCCGAAGAATAAAACTGCTTTATCAATTTTACCACACGCGGAACAATAAAAACGCCTCCCCCAAAAGAAATTCATGAATTGCTGATTTTTGTTCATTCTAACCTCCCAAAAATCGAAATAAAAAGCGATCAAAAAATGTCACGTGCTCAAAAATGGTACAAATAAAAACGTCAACTCGTACAGCAAAAAATAAGACCTCACATGACTCTGTGGGCCAAAATATGCAAAAATTATAGCTCTCAAAATGTGGCGATGCAAAAAACTATTTTTGCAAAAAAAAGCGTCTTTTAGCGTGACAGCTGCCAATCATGAAAACCCGCTATAAATAGTAAATCAAACCCCCCTTTATCACCCCCTTAGTTAGGGAAAAGTAATAAAATAAAAAAATGCATTTATTTCCATTTTCCCATTAGGGTTAGGGTTGCGGCTAAAGTTAGGGTTAGGGTTGGCGCTAAAGTTAGGATTAGGGTTAGGGTTGGGATTAGGGGTGTGTTAGGTTAGGTTTGTGGTTAGGGTTGGGACTAGGGTTAAGGGTGTGTTGGGTTAGGGTTGGAGTTAGAATTGGGGGTTTCCGCTGTTTAGGCACATCAGGGGCTCTCCAAATGTGACATGGCGTCTGATCTCAATTCCAGCCAATTCTGCGTTGAAAAAGTCAAACGGTGCTCCTTCACTTCTGAGCTCTGCATACGTCCAAACAGTAATTTATCCCCACATATGGGGTATCAGCATACTCTGGACCCAAGAGTTATTGTGCAATTTGTCCTATTTCTTCTGTTACCTAGGGAAAATAAAAAACTGGGGGCGAAAATATCATTTTTGTACGAAAAAAAATATTTTTTTGTTTTTACGGCTGTACATTATAAACTTCTGTGAAGCACTTGGGGCTTCATAGCGCTCACCACACACCTAGATAAGTTCCTTGTGGGGTCTATTTTCCAAAATGGGGTCACTTGTTGGGGATTTCCACTGTTTAGGCGCATCAGGGGCTCTCCAAATGCGACATGACGCCCCCAGACCATTCCATCAAAGTCTGTAATCCAAAACGTCACTACTTCCCTTCCGAGCCCTGACGTGCGCCCATACAGTAGTTTTCTCCCACATATTGGGTATCAGCGTACTCAGGACAAATTGGACAACTTTTGGGGTCCAATTTCTCCTGTTACCCTTGTGAAAATAAAATATTGGGGGCGAAAAAATCATTTTTGTAAAAAAAAAAGATTTTTTATTTTACGGCTGTACGTTATAAACTTTAGTGAAACACCTGGGGGTTCAAAGTGCTCACCACACATCTAGATAAGTTCCTTGAGGGGTCTAGTTTCCAAAATGGTGTCATTTATGGGGGTTTCCACTGTTTAGGCAGATCAGGAGCTCTCCAAACACGACATGGCGTCCAGCCAATTCTGCGTTGAAAAAGTCAGACGGCGCTCCTTTCCTTCCAAACTCTGCCATGCACCCAAACAGTGGTTTACCCCCACATATGGGGTATCAGCGCACTCAGGACAAATTGCACAATAACTTTTGGAGTCTTGTTACCCTTGGAAAAATAAAAATTGGGGTGAAAAGATCATTTTTGTGGAAAAAATATGATTTTTAAATTTTACGGCTCTACGTTATAAACTTGTGTGAAGCACTTGGGGGTTCAAATTGCTCATCAAAAATCTAGATAAGTTCCTTAGGGGGTCTAGTTTCCCAAATGGAGTCATTTGTGGGGGGTTTCCACTGTTTAGGCACATCAGGGGCTCTCCAAATGCAACATGGCATCCAAACTCAATTCCAGCCAATTTTGGTTGGAAAAAGTCAAATGGTGCTCCTTCCATTCCGAGCTCTGCCGTGCGCCCAAACAGTGGTTCCCCCCACATATGGGGTATCAGCGTACTCAGGACAAATTGTACAACAACTTACGTGGTCCAATTTCTCCTGTTACCCTTGGGAAAATAAAAAATTAGTGACTAAAAGATAATTTTTGTGGGAAAAAAATAGGATTTTTTATTTTCATGCCCGGGCATTATAAACTTGTGTGAAGCACTTGGGGGTTCAAAGTGCTCACCAAAGATCTAGATAAGTTCCTTAGGGGGTCTAGTTTCCAAAATGGGGTCACTTGTGGGGGGTTTCCACTGTTTAGGCTCATCTGGGGCACTGCAAACGGAACATGACCCCCATCAACGTCTGCATTCCAAAACGTTACTACTTCCTTTCCAAGCCCTGCCGTGTGCCCAAACAGTTTCCCCCCCCATATATGGGGTATCAGCGTACTCCGGACAAATTGGACAACAACGTTTGGGGTCCAATTTCCTTGTGAAAATTCAAAAATTTGGGACTAAAAAATCATTTTTGTGGAAAATTGTTTTTTTTTTTTCACACCCAGGCATTATAAACTTTTGTGAAACACTTGGGGGTTCAAAGTGCTCACAACAGATCTAGATAAGTACCTTAGGGGGTCTAGTTTCCAAAATGGTGTCACTTGTGGGGGGTTTCCACTGTTTAGGCGCATCTGAGGTTCTCCAAACACGACATGGCATCCAATCTAAATTCCAGCCAATTTTAGTTTGAAAAAGTCAAACGGCGCTCCTTCCCTTACGAGCTCTGCCGTGTGCCCAAACAGTGGTTTTCCCCCACATATTGGGTATTGGCGTACTCAGGAGAAATTGCATAACAACCTTATCTGTCCATTTTCTCCTTTTACCCTTGTGAAAATAAAAAAAAAGTTTGTAAAAGATAATTTTTGTGGCTAAAAAGTAAAATATTCATTTTTTCCTTCCACGTTGCTTTAGTTCCTGTGAAGCACCTGAAGGGTTAATAAACTTCTTGAATGTGGTTTTGAGTACCTTGTGGGGTGCAGTTTTTAGAATGGTGTCACTTTTGGGTATTTTCTGCCATATAGACCCCTCAAAGTGACTTCAAATGTGAGGTGGTCCCTAAAATAAATGGCTTTGTAAATTTTGTTGTAAAAATGAGAAATCGCTGGTCAACTTTTAAGGCTATGTGCACACGTTGCGGAATTGCCATGGAAATTTCCGCAGCAATTCCGCACCTCCCTGCCGCGGGAAATCCGCATATTATAAGTATGCGTATTCCCGCTAAACACTAGCGTTTTGCAAGCGGAATTAGCTTGCAGAATGCTAGCGTTTTACAAGCGATCTGACAGGTTGGTCACACGAGTCAAACAAGTGTTTGACTCGTGTGACCAACTTTTTACTATTGATGCCGCCTATGTCGCATCAATAGTAAAAAGATCTAATGTAAAAATAATAAAAAAAATAATAAATAATGATATTCTCACCTTCCGGCGGCCCCTGCAGCTTTCCGCCTTCAGCGACGCTCACGGCAAGTTCCATTCCAAGAGTCCTTTGCGACAATCATCCCGATGACGTAGCATCTCGCGAGACCGCTACGCCATCTGGGTGATCTCCCAAAGCACTCCTGGGAACGCGATTGGCGGGAGCGTCGCTGAGAGGCGGGAAGGCTGCGGGGGCCGCCGGAAGGTGAGAATATCATTATTTTTTATTTTAATTATTGTTTTTACATGGATATGGTACCCAGGGCCTGGAGGAGAGTCTCCTCTCCTCCAGACCATGGGTTCCATCCGCACATGAACCGCTTACTTTCTGCATGGTGGGCACAGCCACATGCGGAAAGTAATTGGTTCAATGCATTCCTATGGCGGCGGAATCGCCGCGGTTCCGCAAAAAAGAGTGAGCATGCTGCGGATTCTCCCGCGATGCGATTCCGCCGCGGAAAAACCAGCAGCATGTGCACAGCATTGCGGAATCTCATAGGCCTTAATGAGTTGTATTGTGTAAGCGGTTCTGCCGCGGTTTCGCGGCGTTTCCGCCGCGGCAAAACCGCAACGTGTGCACATAGCCTTACCCTTATAACTTCCTAACAAAAAAAAATTTTGGTTCCAAAATTGTGCTGATGTAAAGCAGACATGTGGGAAATGTTATTTCTTAACTATTTTGTGTGATATATTTCTCTGTTTTAAGGGAATAAAAATTCAAAGTTTGAAAATTGCAAAATTTTAAAAAATTTCCCCATATTTGCATTTTTTTCAAAATAAACGCAAGTTATATCGAAGAAATCTTACCACTAACATGAAGTACAATAGGTCACGAGAAAACAATCTCAGAATCGCGAAGATCCGTTGAAGCGTTCCAGAGTTATAACCTCATAAAGAGACAGTGGTCAGAATTGTAAAAATTGGCCCGGTCATTAACGTGCAAACCACCCTTGGGGGTGAAGGGGTTAAATTTTGTCAAGGGTATCAGTAGAAAATGAACCACAATATTTGTTGTACAATTTCTCCTGAGTACACCGATACCCCATGTGTGGGGGAAAACCAATCTTTAGGCGCACGGAAGTGCTCAGAAGGGAAGGAGCATCATTTGAGATTTTGAATGTCAAATTGGCTGGAATCGAGAGCAGACACCATGTCGCGTTTGGAGAGTCCTTGATGTACCTAAACAGTGGAAACCCCCCATAAGTTACCCCATTTTGGAAACTAGACCCCCCAAGGAACTTATCTAGATCTGTGGTGGAGCACTTTGAACCCCCAAGGGCTTCACAGAAGGTTATAACGTAGAGCCGTAACATTTAAAAATCATATTTTCTCCACAAAAATGATCTTTTCATCCCAATTTTTATTTTCCAAAGGATAAAAGGACCCCAAAAGTTATTGTGCAATTTGTCCTGAGTACACTGATACCCCATATGTGGGGCTAAACCACTATTTGGGCGCATGGCAGAGCTCGGAAGGGAAGCAGCGCCATTTGACTTTTTTGGCTGGAATTGAGATTGGACGCCATGTCGTGTTTGGAGAGTCCCTGTGTGCCTAAACAGTGAAAACCCCCCACAAGTGAACCCATTTTGTAAACTAGACCCCCCAAGGAACTTATCTAGATGTGTGGTGAGAGCTTTGAACCCCCAAAGGCTTCACAGAAGGTTATAACGTAGAGCCGTAAAATTTAAAAATCATATCTTTTCCACAAAAATTATCTTTCCACCCCAATTTTTATTTTCCAAAGGGTAACAGGACCCCAAAAGTTATTGTGCAATTTGTCCTGAGTACGCTGATACCCCATATGTGGGGGTAAACCACTATTTGGGCGCATGGCAGAGCTCGGAAGGGAAGCAGCGCCATTTGACTTTTTGGCTGGAATTGAGATTGGACGCCATGTCGCATTTGGAGAGTCCCTGTGTAGTGGAAACCCCCACAAGTGACCTCATTTTGGAAACTAGACCCCCCCAAGGAACTTATCTAGATGTGTGGTGAGAGCTTTGAAGCCCCAAGGGATTCACAGAAGGTTATAACGTAGAGCCGTAAAATTAAAAAATCATATCTTTTCCACAAAAATGATCTTTCCACTCCCAATTTTTATTTTCCAAAGGGTAACAGGACCCCAAAAGTTATTGTGCAATTTGTCCTGAGTACGCTGATACCCCATAAGTGGGGGTAAACCACTATTTTGACGCATGGCAGAGTTCGGAAGGGACGGAGCGCCTTTTTCAAATGCAGACTTTGATGGAATGGTCTGCGGGTGTCATGTCACGTTTGGAGAGCCCCTGATGTGCCTAAACAGTAGAAACCCCCACAAGTGACTACATTTTGGAAACTAGACCCCCCAAGGAACTTATCTAGATGTGTGGTGAGCACTTTGAACCCCCAAGTGCTTCACAGAAGTTTATAACGTAGAGCCGTGAAAATAAAAAATATTTTTTTTCCACAAAATAATCTTTTTGCCCCCAAATTTTTATTTTTATAAGGGTAACAGGAGAAATAGGACCCCAAAAGCTATTGTGCAATTTGTCCTGAGTACGCTGATACCCCATATGTGGGGGGGAACCACTATTTTGACGCATGGCAGAGCTCGGAAGGGAAGGAGCACCGTTTTTAAATGCAGACTTTGATGGAATGGTCTGCGGGTGTCATGTCGCGCTTGGAGAGCCCCTGATGTGCCTAAACAGTAGAAACCCACCACAAGTGACCCCATTTTGCAAACTAGACCCCCCCAAGGAACTTATATAGATGTGTGGTCAGCACTTTGAACCCCCAAGGGCTTCACAGAAGTTTATAACGTAGAGCCGTGAAAATAAAAAAATCATATTTTTTTCCACAAAAATAATCTTTTTGCCCCCAAATTTTTATTTTTATAAGGGTAACAGGAGAAATAGGACCCAAAAAATTGATGTGCATTTTGTCCTGAGTACGCTGATATCCCATATGTGGGGGGAACCACTGTGATCGCCTTACTGCGATCTTTGGGAGGCAGAATGAACAAATCCAGAAAAGGTGAAGAATTGGTTTTCTTTTTTACGCCGTTCCTCGTGCGGTATTAGTGATTAGGCGACTTTATTCCTCGGATCGGTGCGATTACAGCGATACCAGATTTATACCCTTTTTTCATGTTTAGCTTCTGTCACACTCTAAAAGACGCTTTTTTTTGGAAGAATTTTTTGTAAGAAATTTTTGCATCGCCATATTTTGAGAGCTATAATTTTTCCATATTTCGTCCGACAGAGTTATCTGTGGGCTTATTTTTTGCGGGACGAGTTGATGTTTTTATTGGTACAATATTCGGGCACATAACGTTTTTTGATCGCTTCCTATTCCGATTTTTGTGGAAGCAGAATGAACAAAAACCAGTAATTCAGGAATTGTTTTTTTTTTATTAATTTACTACTTTTTTGTGGTTTTTTTTTACGGCTTTCGCTTAAGGGGTTAACTAGGGTTACGCTTTTATAGATGAGATTTTTATGGACGCGGCGATACCAAACATGTGTATTTTTTTTTGTTTTTTTTATTACATAAAAATGTATATTTTTTAGGGGAATTTTTTAAAATTATTTTTTAATATTTTTTTACAATTTTTTTTTTAAAAATGCTTTTTTTTAACTTGTCCCTTTAAGGGACTTTCACTTTTTTACTTTTTATTGCAGTTACAATGCATTGCAATGCACCTATAGTGAAAGCTGCTGTGACCATGATCACAGCAGCTTTCCGTAGCTAGATGACCCGAAGGTTGTCATAACAACCCCTGGGTCATCAAGGCAGAGATCAGGCCCTGCAAATACATTGCAGGGCGCCGATCTGAGGCAGAGGGAGCTCCCGACCCTCTGCCTCCCCCCCTGAGCGCTGCGATCGCGCTCGATCGCAGCAGTCAGGGGGTTAACAGCCACTGGCTGTCAGTGCAGGAAGCTCGGCCACTGAAATTTCAGCCTCTTCTGACTGATCGCTGCTGTGTTTGGTCAGTCACATTGACTGACCAATCACAGCGCTGTAGGTGCGGGGACCGACGGCAAAGGTCCCCGCACCGCTTGCCGTGCCTGTCAGCTGTCATAGACAGCTGTCGGCACTGAACTACCACTGCGTGTTTACACGCAGTGGTAGTTCAAAGGCTGGACGTGCACAGTCAGTCAAGGTGCCAAAACTGACACCTTGCCATGACGGACTGTGCACGTCATTGGACATTAAGGGGTTAATTACCTTATGGCATACATAGTTTCTAATGCTATGGCAATATTATTTATTACACAGTTTTATTTTTAGGTACCACTTGGTATTTTGATTCTTTTTGATTATATCACTGTTTTCACTGTGACTATATTATGTTTTTTTGCTATATTGCACTGAGCACTTTATCCGATTGCCACTGGTTGATCTATATCTATTTTGGTGCAATTATGTGCATATTATTTTTATTTTTCTTATCATTTTAACATTATATCGGTCCTTTTTCGTATATCCCTGTGTTGTGCGTCCCTTTTAGTATTTGTATTTTAATCTTCCATTGCTTATTGTCCAGTTATTTTTACCTGTATTTAATTAATAAACTATATATTTTTGGACTATATGATTGGTTTCTTCCTCCTTTTTCTAGTTTCATCTAGAAGAGTGTATGAAACCACCGATTTTCTAATAACACTACATAAAATAACACTCACCTTTAGGGGGTGACGCCAAGAGATCAGCATGTTCCGTTCTTACATGTAGCTCTAGATTATCTATAGAGTTTTTAATTTCGCAGCAGAAGGGGCACTCCACAGCGACCTCACCACCGCCAGCAATGTGGGTTGCAGATGCTGTAGGTGGAGTTTTGCTTTCTCTAAAACTAGCACTGCCAGGTGAAGGCTCTTCTGACATTGGCACTGTACAGTTAGAGGCCACATTTTTGGAGATGTCCTCTTCTTTACCACTGCTTTGTTCTGGAGGAACTGTGCACTCTTCAGGAGTCATTCTATGGTTTCCCGTGCTAAGTTCTTGGCCTGATGCACTGTTGGCGCTGCTGATGGAACACGTTGTCTCCTCCAGGACTTCACCAGACTGTTCTTCATCACTACTCCATGGCTCCATTGTGTCTGCATGAGTCGTGTGAATGTGATAGCTCAGGTCATCGTATGTGAGACCAGTAACTGCACAGAATGGACAGCAATGGTCTTGTTCCATGTGTGCCACCAGCATATGGCTCTTCATGTCATCTTCTGTGGACACCTCCTGCGTGCATATGTCACATACCAGCATGCTAGCACTACTGTTCGGGTCAACGCTCAAGTCAAATAGTTCCAAGTACATATAAGTTCCTGAATCTGGCAAAAGAAAGTAAGAGTTAATAAACAGGACATTAAAGGACATCTTTTCTGTACAATGTACCTGCTGTCAATGGCTTAAACGTCTCTTCTAATTTATATTACAGACAGTGATGGACAAATGCTGTAAACTTTACGAATGACACAGAAATTAAACAGAAAATTGCCTACTTGGCTCTGGGTATTTGTCCAGCCGGCACCAACATTCACAGGCCAGGCCACCACAACACACAGACACAGTATAGCTCATTGCAGCAGTAATTTATCTATGTGGCTACTATTGGGAAAGAATAAATCCTAAATATAAAATAAATGATCAATCACATTGATGGGTCATCGATATAATATTTTGGCGGGTTTGAACACTCAGCACCCCCAATGATCAGCTGTATTCACCTCTGGATGTAAGCAGTGCATGATGAAGAACAGATATGTACATTGCTTAGGCCTCTTTCACACATCCGTTTTTTTGTGTCAGGCATGATCCGGCGAACACCTGAAGGGACGGATCCGGCGCTGAAAAGAAAAAACTGATGCAACGGATCCGTTTTTTTGCTGGATCCGACCTGAACTTTTGAACCCGGAAAAAGAGGGTTTTGGATGTCCGGAGACAGTGGAAAATGTAGTAGTAGTAGTAGTAGTAGTCCCTGATTTCCAGAATCCGGATCAGACTTTTGTCGGATTGCACAAAAGTCTGATCCGGTTCCATAGACTTGTATTATTTCCGGCCGCCTGATGCGCCGCTTCAGGCACTATCAGGCGGCTCCGGCAAACAAAAAAAACGTTGCATGCACCGTTTTGTCCGGCCGCCGGAATGTACATTTCCGCCGGATCCGGACAAAAACGGATACAACGCAATGACATCAAGCATGATCCGGCGCTAATGAAAGTCAATGCTAAAAAAACGCATCCGGTACCGGATTCGTTTTTTTAGCAACACGCCGGATCATGCCTGATACAAAAAAACGGATGTGTGAAAGAGGCCTTAGTGATCACTACGGGGTACTGCACAGAAAGGGCAGCCTTAGGTATTGAAATGAGCCATACTGCCAGCCAACATCGTATTCTTTTAAAGGGTTTCTCTCAACATCACAAATGTTCAAAAATCCAAAGTGCTTACAAAAACAAGTTTGAAAATGCCTTCAGTCTTGCCTTCTCTTTTCAAGAATGGGGGGTGTGGGGGAATTTTATCTCTTACTGCCTGCTGCCAACTAGTTCCAGCCAGTTTCAATGTCCTTTCACTCTGCTTTAAACATCAGAAAGTCCTCAGTATGGGCCAGTGGCAGATCAATGCCACTGGTCCAAACTGTCCATCATCAGGATCACAACGCCCTGCAGACAAGCAGTAAACTGTATGGCGGAAGAGGGGTGTGCTCCTGTAGAGGAGACCAAACACTATAAGGGGAACTTGTCATCAGGTTGTCTCTATAAAAGACATTGCCACCAGCTCTCACTGTTATTAGCGGCAGCAGGTATAGGCTGATGGGAGTAATAGTCCCATAAGCCGCTGCCTGCTGCTGTTATCAGTTTAATATAACTCATCATTTTCCCTGATCACAGGCAGAGCAGGGGAGAATGATGAGAGCTGTCTTCAGCACCTGGCGCCAGGGAACAGCGCTAACTGTACCGCTGCTTCTCAGGCTCCGATGCGTGTGGTACTGATGCCGCACACATATCCTACAAGTGTTACACACATGGACCCGGACATCTCCAGTACCGTTCTTTCCCCTATTGTAAAAAAAATAGACTTGTGAAAACGGCCTAAAATGGTGTGGAAGTCAATGTGAAAGTGGAGATAACTGGACCCAAGGACGTCCACTGAAATCTAGACATTGGAGCAGCTTTCTTAGCTGACAAATATTAATAGTACATTTTATCTTTATTGATTTGAAACACAGAGAAAAGCTTTTCATTTAGCGCAGCTGCCCCTCTAAAAAGCTACTCCAATGAAAATGATCTAAGGCTACTTATTAAATATGAGAAGATTACATCGATGAAGTATATAATGTCCTAACAGATATCCCCAATTTTAAAGGCCTGCACAGAGCCGAGACCCCTATGGTGCTGCTCATTTCTGGATTGGACAATCTGCCATAACATGCAATGTTTCTGAAAATGAACATTCTAGGAGAATGAAGGAAGATGTAGGGTGAGGACTTACAACCCCAAAGGTTTGAGGTCAAATTGACACAAAGCACAGTGCCAGAATTTTTTTTTTATTTTAGCGCTGGACTGGTATGACTAAGCCATGTTCCCTGCCCCTAGAATTAAATGTACCAGCCGCCGTCTTCTGCTGCTCCCGATGCCGCTCTGATCCTGCACCACCATCTTGTGACTGACTGGAAGTCAGAGGTAACGGTCACACAGGCTCACAATGCAAGTCTTTGGGCCTCGTCATGGCCTTGTCTGGCTCTCATAGCCTTGCATTGAGAAGTGACCTCCGGCAAACACTGGAGCAATCCAGCAGGGACTTTTCGGTCTCGCGGTATTCCTTGACTTTTTTTGGGCCAAACTCTTCAAAATGGTGAATGGGATTCACGAATTTAGCATAAAATAAAACATTCTCTGTTGTTTGTCTCTAACCTTTTTCTTGTTATATTTTAGCCCAAAAATTCAAAGTTTGCACCAAAAAAAAACAACAGACAAACGTGTACATCAAAACCCCCCAAAGGAAGTGGGGGGCACTGGAGTAAATATCAAGTAAAAATTGATGAATCAGCCAAAAGTCTCCGGAAACTGCAAACTCTACCCACTATGGCCATGATAAAAAAAAAACAGCACACATAGAAAGATATTAGAAAAGGTATAAATTGGAAGAATAACACATAAAAAGTAAAAAAAAAAAAAAAGAGAAAAAAAAGGGCAAATGCAATAATGAACCACGCAGCCATCGTTCTTGATGTGGTGTAAGGCCTCTTTCACGCATCCGTTTTGCGCCTGACGGCGCCCCCGGCATTTTGCCGCAGCGCCGCATCCGGCAACTAGTATGAAAAACCGGATGAGACGCATCCGGTTTTTCGCCGGATCCGGTTCAGTGCTCCGTACAAAAACCGGATCCGTCTCATCCGGTTTTGCATCCGTTGACGCCGGAATGCGCCGGATCCGGTTTTTAAGAACGCCCCTTTTTGGGGTTCCAAACATGATTGGCTACTGTAATCCTATATATACACTGTTCCTACAGCCCATCTTTGACAGGTTGTAGAAGAGCAAGTGCAGGTTGGAGAGAAGAGCAAGTAGCAAGTGATTGGGAACATGGATGTCATTATTGGCAATATCTTCAAGAATCTGTTGATTTTACTGCGGAGATGAATCGCTTGAGGTTTATAGTTCTGGAGAAGGAGCGAAAGATTGAGGAGCAGCACATTATGCGTCAGCGCCAGCGAAGACGCCGCCGTATGTGGATCCACCCCATCACGGCACAGAGATTAACTCTTGGTGTCTATTCAACACTGAACATGGAGCTGCGACAAAATCCAGAGAAGTTTTTTGCCTATCTGCGGATGAACAAAGAAAACTTTGACGATTTGCTGGAGCGTGTTGGAGACCAAAAAAAAAATCAGACACCTACTGTCGGTTCTCGATATCTCCGGCGGAGAGTCTCATGGTCACTATAAGGTAAGCTATATGTATTGGATCTGTTTGCTTGAGCACACTTGTAATTTTATCATTTATTTAACATCACAGGACAACTAGGAAACCATATCAGTAGCCCAAAAAATTGTTATAAAACAGTGTTTTTCATTAATGTTATTATTTTTGGTATCTCCAATAGTTATAGCTGAGTACTGGTATGTAATGCTGTGTTTCTGAAATAATTTGTAATTTCTATTTTGTTTTCAGATTTCTGGCAACTGGCGAAACTCTGTCATCGCTCCATTTTCAATATCGCCTGGGAATCTCCACACTATCCGGGATAATAAAGTACACTTGTCGTGCTCTGTGGGATAGTTTGGTTGGAGAATTTCTTCCAGAGCCAACAACAGAGCGGTGGCTTGAAATAGCGGACCAAATTTTTATGCATCTGCCAGTTCCCCAATTGCCTGGGCGCTGTTGATGGAAAACACATCCGCATTCAAAAGCCTTCAGGAACCGGATCTGAATTCTTCAACTATAAAAAATATTTCTCTGTCGTCCTGATGGCTATTGCAGATGCGGAGTACAAGTTTATCGCGGTGGACATTGGGTCTTATGGACGGTCAAATGACTCCCAAGTGTTTAAACTTTCTGCTATGGGCCGTAAACTGTACGGAAACAGTTTTCAGTTTCCCCCCCTAGGCCACTGCCTCAAACCTCAGGCCCACCGATGCCATTCGTTTGTGTAGGTGATGAGGCATTCCAGCTGTCTGAACACCTCTTGAAGCCGTACGCCAGCAGAGGATTAACCCATACAAAGCGAATATTTAACTACCGCCTCACAAGAGCCAGACGGATGGTGGAGTGTGCCTTTGGCATTATGACAGCTAAATGGCGTGTCCTTTTGACTGCAATTAACTTGAAAACCGAGACTGTGGATGATGTTGTTAAAGCGTGCGTGGTCCTGCATAATTTTGTCCTAACCAAGGAACCGATTTCTATGGAGGACCACAATCAAGAAACAACTTTGCACGACTACAGCAACATTAGCACTCGCAGTACAGTCGCGGTTTCAAGAATGAGGGACCAGTTTGCCCAATACTTTGTGTCACCAGAAGGTAGTGTTGACTGGCAGGATGACAGAGTGTGATAAATGTATTTGTTCTTTTAAAAATTTCTTTACCCACAATAAACCTTTAAAAGTTTACTTGTCTACCTTCTTGTTTGTTTTCTACTGTCTGTAACCTTTTTGCCATAGTTGTGTCCATGGCTGTTTGTTTTAACAAAAGTATTTCACCTTTTGTCCAAAAAAGTGTACATTGTAGGCCAGGGTTCCCCAACTCCAGTCCTCAAGGCCCACCAACAGGTCATGTTTTCAGGATTTCCTTTGTATTGCTCAGGTGATAATTGCCTCACCTGTGCAATACAAAGGAAATCCTGAAAACCTGATATGTTGGTGAGCCTTGAGGACTGGAGTTGGGGAACCCTGTTGTAGGGGATAACCTAACAAAGTACACAATTTTTGGAAAAAGATAATATACTTTGCATACTACACAACCCGGGACACAACTTTGGCAAATAGGTTACATTTATGAACCTTTTAGCCAAAGTTAGGTGTACCTGTATACCAAATTTAAAACTTAACATCCTATAAATAAAAGACAGACAACAATGTTAAACCAATGAACAATTTATTGAAAAAATTATTTTTTAATATAATTGTTATTAAAGTAGGCCTTGTGGCCCAATTCTTCACATTTAAATAACCTTTATTTTTTATTCAACTTTATTATTTTTGTAAACTTTATTTTTTTAAATAAATTTAGGAAAAAAAATATTAACATTAACTACAGGTCAGTGTAGTGTGGGGTGGAAATACTGCTGGAGGGGCTGCGGGACACTTCGACCGTGGGAGTGTGGAGGGACGACCGGGATGGTGGTGTGGAAGGAACAGGAAGAGGTGAAGGGGAGAAAGACTAAAAGAATGGGAAGACAAGGCAGAACAGGTGGGTGGTGGTGGAGTGGAGGGTTGGGCAGGAGGAGCAGGTGACATGGTAGGGAATTGGAAGGGGGAAGGAGATCGGTACGAGGTAGGAGTGTGGTACGGGGTAGGTGGCTGGTAGTGGGTAGGTTGCTGGTACTGGGGAGGTGACTGCAGTTGGGGAGGTGGTTGGTACTGGGGAGGTGGTTGGAATTGGGGAGGTTGATGAACCTGGGGAGGTGGCTGGTATTGAATAAAAGGGGGAGGAGGGATGGCAGGTGGAGTGGGGGAAGATGTACGGCGGCTGTAGGGGGGAGGTGGAGGAACGACTGGGGTGGATGGAGGAGGATGGGAGAGAACCTGCACTAGAGCAGTGTGGCACGTGTGCATCACATAAATCTGCTGGTCAGCAGATAGCGGATCTATGCGCTCTGCAACCGACCTAAAAAAGCTGTGGTTCGGTGATGCTCTTGCCTCAGACTGCACAGTTTCCAGAAGTGTCTTTACCTCACCAACTAGAGAGGTTATCTGATGAATGCCTGCAGCAAGTTGTTCAGATAATACCTTAAGACAATTCTGGAAAGATGCATTCATATGCAAGAACTTGGGCGCATAGTTCTTTTCCTGACCCCTCTGACGCTGCCGCCCAGTACCCGCAGCTGTACTAGAGGTGGCAGGGTCAGAAGGGTGGGGTAAAGGGAAAGCTATATCCTGACCAGCAGATTCATGTAATGCAGGCGGCCACGATGCTCCAGCGCTGGTGGAGGGGACTTCGGGATCAAATGTGTGGGAAGGTGCAGATGTAGAGGGTCGGTCGAAGTGTCCCTCGGTGTCGGTCTCCTGAGGGATCGCTCTAGAAGGCGCCAACTCTGCGGGCGCCCGAGTGCTGGTCACCGTGCTGTGGAAGAAAAAAAAACAAAATTAATATACAGATGTGGAATGGCCCTGGCTGCAAAAAAACATTGGATAGATGTTAACATTTGATGGTAATATTTACCTTCTGGTGACCATTGTTTCACGCAGGAACGCCAGAGCTCGTGCATATTTATACTTGCTCTGGTGTCCTGAAGAACCACTCGGGGCCCGCATCTCCTTATTGAATTCCTTCTTAAAGCGATCCCTCACAGACCGCCACCGCTTCACAATTCTCTCCCCTGAAACGAGAAAGCACACATTGGTTAGTATACAACATCAGTGTTTCCCAAACTTTATTCCTCGTGTCCCCCAGAGGTCATGTCTTCAGTATTTCCATAGTGTTTCACAAAAGGAAATCATGAAAACATGAAGCGTGGGTGACACGAGGACTGAAGTTTTGGAAACACAGCTTTACAGTCAGCAACATGAACTATACTTACGGTATTTAGTCTGGGACCTAACATCGAGGTCCTCCCAGCGGTCCACCATTGCTGCTGCCACTTCCTCCCAGAGCCGTCGGGTCACAATTTGATCAGAATGCCGGCGGTCCCCCATGTTCCACAGCGGCTCCCTTTCTCGGACCAGATCGATCATCAACTCTACGTCGAGGCCCTCCTCAGTGTCCGAGTCGGGAGCACGCTGTGAAGCCTGTGAAATTAAAATAGAAAAAAAAAACATTACCATACACATTATGTGAAAATGTCAAAATTATACATGTTAAACTGGAAAAATTTCTGCAAAAAAATGTAGAGATAACACATGTTTTGTAAAAATTAAAAATTATATGAAATGGTACCAAAAATGGTAAATAGTTCAAAAATTTTCAAAAAGAAAAATGACATTTTAAAAAAACACCCGAAACAATTAAAAAATTGACGTTTCAAAAATAAAAAATATGAATTCCAAAAAAAAAAAATAAATAAAAACTTACACGTTGAGAACCGCCGACAGTCTCACGACGACTCTGGGAGGCACTGGGAGGAACCCTCTGTTGGCTCCCAGATCCGAGAGACTAAAATGAAAATAAAAATTAGGATATTGGCATGTGTTGGCCGCTGTGTCAAGTATGTACTGAATGGTTTTCTATGTGTTGTGTCATGTTGTGTTTCTGCGATTGATGCAGGATACTTACGAATTGTGAGCCCACTCCGGGTATCTCTCCACCCCGTCCTTCTTCCTCTGGGAGCTCCTCGTCATCTTGCGATTCCTGTTATTAAAAAAGACAATCAATACATATATCCCACAGATGGATTGTGGAGAGAAAAAAATTAGATATTTTTACCGCCAATTGCTGATGATGGGTAGGAGGGCTCCCAGAAGAAGATGTGTCACGATCAGCTGGCTCAAGTGGCTGGGAGGGAGGAGATGGAGGAGATGCTGCTGCTGCTGCTTCTTCCGCCATAGCCGCCATTGCGGCAGCTGCAGCAGCTGTTGATGGTCTCTGCTGTGGAAGAAAGACACAAAAAGGGACAGTGAATATATTTCTATATTCCTTGTCCCTGGCTGAAAGAGAAAAACAAACATGTAATTTTTTCGGGAAATGGGGGATGTAATATTTACTTTCTGCTGGCTTCCCTCCTAGCCCGCCTCTCCTTCTCTCGTCTTTCTGCCGCCTCCGCCTGTCGTTGCCGTCTTCTGCTGTTGAGTAAAAAGGGACTGTGAATATACTATTCCTTGTCCATGGCTGAAAGAAAAACAAACATGTAATTTAGAGCAAAATGGGGGATGTCGTAGTTGCTTTCTGCTGGCTATCCTCCGAGCTTGGAGGTCCTCTCCTCCCCTCTCTTCAATTTGGGCTGCATCCGCCGCTGCCTGTCGTTGACGTCTTCTGCTGTTGAGTAAGGACACAAACAGGGACAGTGAATATATGTTTATTCCTTGTCCCTGGCTGAAAGAGAAAAACAAACATGTAATTTTTAGGGAAATGGGGATGTCATATTTACTTTCTGCTGGCTTCCCTCCTAGCATCCAGGATGTCCTGCGCCCGTTCTGCTGCAGCTTCAATTCTTCTGCTGTGGAATAAACAGACAAAAAGGAATTGTGTTTATATGTATTGATTGTCCCTGTTTTAAAATATAAGATTCAAACATGTACAGTATTGAGCTTTATGTTTTACGGAACACAACATCCCGTCATTAATTGGAGCCATAAACAGTACCAGGGGGAAACACCCTATCCCTGCAACAAAAAAAAAACACGATACAGTACCAGGGGAACCACCCGATCCCCAAAAAAAAATTGAAAAAAAAAATTTAAATAAACATTATGATATAAAAACAGGCACATTTCAGATAGCAGCATGAGAAGCAACACCATCACAGGCCAAAAAAAAAATGTAAAAAATAAAACACTAGATCAACATTATGATACACAAAAAATGCACATTTCATATTGTCGCAGGGAACCAACCACATCACAGCAAAAATAGTTTTTAAAAAGAAAAAAAAAATAGATCAGCATTATGATATAAAAACATGCACATTTCAGATAGTAGCAGGAGAAGCAACCACATCACAGGCCAAAAAATTTTTTTTAAAAATAAAACACTAGATCAACATTATGATACAAAAAACATGCACATTTCAGATAGCAGCATGAGGAGCAACACCATCACAGGCCCAAAAATAAATTTTAAAAATAAAACACTAGATCAACATTATGATACAAAAAACATGCACATTTCAGATAGCAGCATGAGGAGCAACACCATCACAGGCCCAAAAATAAATTTTAAAAATAAAACACTAGATCAACATTATGATACAAAAAACATGCACATTTCAGATAGCAGCATGAGGAGCAACACCATCACAGGCCAAAAAATAAAATAAAAAAATAAAACACTAGATCAACATTATGATACACAAAAAATGCACATTTCATATTGTCGCAGGGAGACCAACCACATCACAGCAAAAAAAAGTTTTTTTAAAAAAAAAAATAAATAATAGATCAACATTATGATATAAAAACATGCACATTTCAGATAGTAGCAGAAGAAGCAACATCACAGGCCAAAAAAAAATTAAAAAAATAAAACACTAGATCAACATTATGATACAAAAAACATGCACATTTCATATTGTCGCAGGAAGACCAACCACATCACAGCAAAAAAAGCTTTTTGAAAAAAAAAAAAAAAAAAGTAGTTCAACATTATGATAGAAAAACATGCACATTTCATATTGTCGCAGGAGGACAAACCCCATCACAGGCAAAAAAACAGTACCAGTAGATCCACATTATCAATGAAACACATTCGCTACAGTAGCAGGGGATACACAATATCACTTCCAAAACATGTGTATTTTAAACACTACCAGGGGAACCACCCCATCACATAAAAAACATGAATTTGAAAATGTCCCAGGGTGCCAAAAAAATGCAGTAGCTCAGACAGCATTGGTGACATATGCGTTGTAAAATTTGGGGTGGGGGGGGTCTCATATTTACCGTCTGTTGTCCTGGCGCTCCATGGTGTTGGCTGCGGATCCTGTGTGCTGCTGCGCATCTGGTGCTGCGGCGCATCCTGGTGCTGCTGGCTGCGTATCCTGGTGCTGCTGGCTGCGCATCCTGGTGCTGCTGGCTGCGTATCCTGGTGCTGCTGGCTGCGTATCCTGGTGCTGATGGCTGCGTATCCTGGTGCTGATGGCTGCGTATCCTGGTGCTGATGGCTGCGTATCCTGGTGCTGATGGCTGCGTATCCTGGTGCTGATGGCTGCGTATCCTGTGCTGATGGCTGCGTATCCTGGTGCTGATGGCTGCGTATCTGGGCGATGTGGATCCTGGTGCTGATGGCTGCGTATCCTGGTGCTGATGGCTGCGTATCCTGGTGCTGCTCTCTTGGTCTCATATGCATGGTATGTCTGATGTCCCACTGCATGCTTTTTTATGTTTGCTGTGGGCTGGTATCTCAATTAAAAACTGGATCCGGCTCTTGCAGGAACCGCCGCATTGCGGCGTCCATAGACTTTCATTGTAACAAAAGCCGGAAGCTTTTTCGCCGCAGACAAAAAACGTGACATGCAACGTTTTTGCCAGACACCGCATCCGGCAAAAACCGGACGCGCCGCAGGGACATGCGGCGGCATCCGGCACTAATATTAGTCTATGGAAAAAAAACGCATCCGGCATTACATTTTGCCGGATGCGGTTGGACAAAAAAAATGCCGGAGGGCACAGTCAGGCGCAAAACGGATGTGTGAAAGAGGCCTAAGCGCAATTGTGCTGCGGCAGCTGCATTGCGGGTTCTCAATTCCAGTTTCCCCCATGAAGTAAAAAATAAATATCCCCAAATACCCACCATGTACAGAGCACAGGGCAGATGTCTTATACTCGCGACCTAAGGTGGCAGCATACCCTAAGTCTAGGAATGCAAGTATACACATTCCCGGGCGCCCACTATATATACTGTATATATGCCACGCAGTGTCCTGGTCTCATACATTACCTCATTATACAGCAGCTTCTGTCAGTATCCGGCCGGTTACCTGCGCTCATGCCCGTATACACATACAGAAGACAGACGATAGCCCCTTCACTTTTCAGTTTCTTTTCCCCTCTACAGTGTCTACACACTATGACAATTCAGCTGTAGAATCCGCGCCCATAAGTGACGTATATTCCGTACAGAAACTCTACCCGCCGTTCTACTGTGGAACTAGTCACGTGGCGACGTGCCCACGTGTGACGTATAAATACTGAGACACCGTACGGAACTTTCGCTGAAGATGCGGCCATGTTGTGGTTGGCTGATGAACTACCACGTAATGGTCGAGGGCAGAATGGAGCTGCAGCTAGAAAGAATGATGCCAGTGGAAGGGGCGGAGCGTCCTGGATTACAGCGTTGAGCTCCTGAGAAGGAGGAGCTGCAGTACAGTTGTATGCTTTTAAATAGAGGGAGTTTTGGACGGGGCTGCATACGGGCTCAGAGGAGTTATACTGCAGGAGGTGTATACAGGGGCTAAGAGGAGGTATTTACTGCAGGAGGCTGTATACAGGGGGAGGTATTTACTGCAGGAGGCAGTATACAGGGGCTAAGAGGAGGTATTTACTGCAGGAGCTGTATACAGGGGCTAAGAGGAGGTATTTACTGCAGGAGGCTGTATACAGGGGCTAAGAGGAGGTATTTACTGCAGGAGGCTGTATACAGGGAGGGGAGGTATTTACTGCAGGAGACAGTATACAGGGGCTAAGAGGAGGTATTTACTGCAGGAGACTGTATACAGGGGCTAAGAGGAGGTATTTACTGCAGGAGGCTGTATAAGGTAAGAGGAGGTATTTACTGCAGGAGGCTGTATACAGGGCTAAGAGGAGGTATTTACTGCAGGAGACTGTATACAGGGGCTAAGAGGGGTATTACTGCAGGAGGCTGTATACAGGGGCTAAGATGAGGTATTTACTGCAGGAGGCTGTATACAGGGGCTAAGAGAGGTATTTACTGCAGGAGGCTGTATACAGGGGCTAAGATGAGGTATTTACTGCAGGAGGCTGTATACAGGGGCTAAGATGAGGTATTTACTGCAGGAGGCTGTATACAGGGCTAAGAGGAGGTATTTACTGCAGGAGGCTGTATACAGGGGCTAAGATGAGGTATTTACTGCAGGAGGCTGTATACAGGGGCTAAGAGGAGGTATTTACTGCAGGAGACTGTATACAGGGGCTAAGAGGAGGTATTTACTGCAGGAGGCTGTATACAGGGTAAGAGAGGTATTTACTGCAGGAGGCTGTATACAGGGGCTAAGGGAGGTATTTACTGCAGGAGGCTGTATACAGGGGCTAAGAGGAGGTATTTACTGCAGGAGGCTGTATACAGGGGCTAAGAGGAGGTTTCTACTGCAGGAGGCTGTATACAGGGGCTAAGAGGAGGTATTTACTGCAGGAGGCTGTATACAGGGGCTAAGAGAGGTAGTTTTACTGCAGGAGGCTGTATACAGGGCTAAGGAGGTATTTACTGCAGGAGGCTGTATACAGGGGCTAAGAGGAGGTATTTACTGCAGGAGGCTGTATACAGGGGCGAGGTAGTTTACTGCAGGAGTGTATACAGGGGCTAGAGGAGGTATTTACTGCGAGGCTGTATACAGAGGGAGGTATTTACTGCAGGAGGCATGTATACAGGGGCTAAGAGGAGGTATTTACTGCAGGAGGCTGTATACAGGGGCTAAGAGAGGTATTTACTGCAGGAGGCTGTATACAGGGCTAAGAGGAGGTATTTACTGCAGGAGGCTGTATACAGGGGCTAAGAGGAGGTATTCTACTGCAGGAGGCTGTATACAGGGGCTAAGAGGAGGTATTTACTGCAGGAGGCTGTATACAGGGGCTAAGAGGAGGTATTTACTGCAGGAGGCTGTATACAGGGGCTAAGAGGGGTATTACTGCAGGAGACTGTATACAGGGGCTAAGAGGAGGTATCTACTGCAGGAGCTGTATACAGGGCTAAGAGGAGGTATTTACTGCAGGAGGACTGTATACAGGGGCTAAGAGGAGGTATTTACTGCAGGAGGCTGTATACAGGGGCTAAGAGGAGGTATTTACTGCAGGAGGCTGTATACAGGGGCTAAGAGGAGGTATTTACTGCAGGAGGCTGTATACAGGTAAGGAGGTATTTACTGCAGGAGGCTGTATACAGGGGCTAAGGAGGATTATACTGCAGGAGGTTGTATACAGGGGCTAAGAGGAGGTATTTACTGCAGGAGGCTGTATACAGAGGGAGTATTTACTGAGAGGCGTATACAGGCTAAGAGTATTTACTGCAGGAGACTGTATACAGGGGCTAGAGGAGGTATTTACTGCAGGAGGCGTATAACAGGAGGTATTTACTGCAGGAGGCTGTATACAGGGGCTAAGAGGAGGTTTCTGCTGCAGGAGACTGTATACAGGGGCTAAGAGGAGGTATTTACTGCAGGAGGCTGTATACAGGGGCTAAGATGAGGTATTTACTGCAGGAGGCTGTATACAGGGGCTAAGATGAGGTATTTACTGCAGGAGACTGTATACAGGGGCTAAGAGGAGGTATTTACTGCAGGAGGCTGTATACAGAGAGGAGGTATTTACTGCAGGAGGCTGTATACAGGGGCTAAGAGGAGGTATTTACTGCAGGAGGCTGTATACAGGGGCTAAGAGGTGGTATTTACTGCAGGAGGCTGTATACAGGGGCTAAGGAGGTTTCTGCTGCAGGAGGCTGTATACAGTCATGGCCAAAAGTTTTGAGAATGACACAAATATTATATTTTCACATGATCTGCTGCCCTCTGGTTTTTATGTGTGTTTGACAGATGATTTTATCACAGACAGAAATATAATAATTGCAAACATATGAGTAACAAAAGCTTATATTGACAGTTAGAATGAGTTAATGCAGCAAGTCAATATTTACAGTGTTGACCCTTCTTCTTCAGGACCTCTGCAATTCTCCCTGGCATGCTCTCAATCAACTTCTGGACCAAATCCTGACTGATAGCAGTCCATTCTTGCACAATCAATGCTTTCATTTTGTCAGAATTTTTAGGTTTTTGTTTGTCCACCCGTCTCTTGATGATTGACCACAAGTTCTCAATGGAATTAAGATCTGGGGAGTTTCCAGGCCATGGACCCAAAATCTCTATGTTTTGTTCCCTGAGCCATTTAGTTATCACCTTTGCTTTATGGCAAGGTTCTCCATCATGCTGGAAAAGGCATTGTTGATCGCCAAACTGCTCTTGGAGGGTTGGGAGAAGTTGCTCTTGGAGGACATTCTGGTACCATTCTTTATTCATGGCTGTGTTTTTAGGCAAGACTGTGAGAGAGCCGATTCCCTTGGCTGAGAAGCAACCCCACACATGAATGGTTTCAGGATGCTTAACAGTTGGCATGAGACAAGACTGGTGGTAGCGCTCACCTTGTCTTCTCCGAATGAGGCGTTTTCCTGATGTCCCAAACAATCGAAAAGGGGATTCATCAGAGAAAATAACTTTACCCCAGTCCTCAGCAGTCCACTGCCTGTACCTTTTGCAGAATATCAGTCTGTCCATGATGTTTTTTCTGGAGAGAAGTGGCTTCTTTGCTGCCCTCCTTGAAACCAGGCCTTGCTCCAAGAGTCTCCGCCTCACAGTGCGTGCAGATGCACTCACACCTGCCTGCTGCCATTCCTGAGCAAGCTCTGCACTGCTGGTAGCCCGATCCCGCAGCTGAAACACTTTTAAGAGACGGTCCTGGCGCTTGCTGGTCTTTCTTGGGCGCCCTGAAGCCTTTTTGGCAACAATGGAACCTCTCTCCTTGAAGTTCTTGATGATGCGATAGATTGTTGACTGAGGTGCAATCTTTCTAGCTGCGATACTCTTCCCTGTTAGGCCATTTTTGTGCATTGCAATGATGACTGCACGTGTTTCTTTAGAGATAACCATGGTTAACAGAAGAAACAATGATGCCAAGCACCAGCCTCCTTTTAAAGTGTCCAGTGGTGTCATTCTTACTTAATCATGACAGATTGATCTCCAGCCATGTCCTCATCAACACCCACACCTGTGTTAATGGAGCAATCACTGAAAAGAGGTTAGCTGGTCCTTTTAAGGCAGGGCTGCAATGATGTTGAAATGTGTTTTGGGGGATAAAGTTCATTTTCTAGCCAAATATTGACTTTGCAAGTAATTGCTGTTAAGCTGATCAATCTTTATAACATTCTGGAGTATATGCAAATTGCCATTAGAAAAAGTGAAGCAATAGACTTTGTAAAAATTAATATTTGTGTCATTCTCAAAACTTTTGGCCATGACTGTACAGGGGCTAAGAGGAGGTATTTACTGCAGGAGGCTGTATACAGGGGCTAAGATGAGGTATTTACTGCAGGAGGCTGTATACAGGGGCTAAGAGGAGGTATTTACTGCAGGAGACTGTACACAGGGCTAAGAGGAGGTTTCTGCTGCAGGAGGCTGTATACGGGGGCTAAGAGGAGGTATTTACTGCAGGAGGCTGTATACAGGGGCTAAGATGAGGTATTTACTGCAGGAGGCTGTATACAGAGAGGAGGTATTTACTGCAGGAGGCTGTATACAGGGGCTAAGAGGAGTTATACTGCAGGAGGTTGTATACAGGGGCTAAGAGGAGGTATTTACTGCAGGAGGCTGTATACAGAGGGGAGGTATTTACTGCAGGAGGCAGTATACAGGGGCTAAGAGGAGGTATTTACTGCAGGAGACTGTATACAGGGGCTAAGAGGAGGTATTTACTGCAGGAGGCTGTATACAGAGAGGAGGTATTTACTGCAGGAGGCTGTATACAGGGCTAAGAGGAGGTTTCTGCTGCAGGAGACTGTATACAGGGGCTAAGAGGAGGTATTTACTGCAGGAGGCTGTATACAGGGGCTAAGATGAGGTATTTACTGCAGGAGGCTGTATACAGGGGCTAAGATGAGGTATTTACTGCAGGAGACTGTATACAGGGGCTAAGAGGAGGTATTTACTGCAGGAGGCTGTATACAGAGAGGAGGTATTTACTGCAGGAGGCTGTATACAGGGGCTAAGAGGAGGTATTTACTGCAGGAGGCTGTATACAGGGGCTAAGAGGTGGTATTTACTGCAGGAGGCTGTATACAGGGGCTAAGGAGGTTTCTGCTGCAGGAGGCTGTATACAGTCATGGCCAAAAGTTTTGAGAATGACACAAATATTATATTTTCACATGATCTGCTGCCCTCTGGTTTTTATGTGTGTTTGACAGATGATTTTATCACAGACAGAAATATAATAATTGCAAACATATGAGTAACAAAAGCTTATATTGACAGTTAGAATGAGTTAATGCAGCAAGTCAATATTTACAGTGTTGACCCTTCTTCTTCAGGACCTCTGCAATTCTCCCTGGCATGCTCTCAATCAACTTCTGGACCAAATCCTGACTGATAGCAGTCCATATTGCACAATCAATGCTTTCATTTTGTCAGAATTTTTAGGTTTTTGTTTGTCCACCCGTCTCTTGATGATTGACCACAAGTTCTCAATGGAATTAAGATCTGGGGAGTTTCCAGGCCATGGACCCAAAATCTCTATGTTTTGTTCCCTGAGCCATTTAGTTATCACCTTTGCTTTATGGCAAGGTTCTCCATCATGCTGGAAAAGGCATTGTTGATCGCCAAACTGCTCTTGGAGGGTTGGGAGAAGTTGCTCTTGGAGGACATTTCTGGTACCATTCTTTATTCATGGCTGTGTTTTTAGGCAAGACTGTGAGAGAGCCGATTCCCTTGGCTGAGAAGCAACCCACACATGAATGGTTTCAGGATGCTTAACAGTTGGCATGAGACAAGACTGGTGGTAGCGCTCACCTTGTCTTCTCCGAATGAGGCGTTTTCCTGATGTCCCAAACAATCGAAAAGGGGATTCATCAGAGAAAATAACTTTACCCCAGTCCTCAGCAGTCCACTGCCTGTACCTTTTGCAGAATATCAGTCTGTCCATGATGTTTTTTCTGGAGAGAAGTGGCTTCTTTGCTGCCCTCCTTGAAACCAGGCCTTGCTCCAAGAGTCTCCGCCTCACAGTGCGTGCAGATGCACTCACACCTGCCTGCTGCCATTCCTGAGCAAGCTCTGCACTGCTGGTAGCCCGATCCCGCAGCTGAAACACTTTTAAGAGACGGTCCTGGCGCTTGCTGGTCTTTCTTGGGCGCCCTGAAGCCTTTTTGGCAACAATGGAACCTCTCTCCTTGAAGTTCTTGATGATGCGATAGATTGTTGACTGAGGTGCAATCTTTCTAGCTGCGATTACTCTTCCCTGTTAGGCCATTTTTGTGCATTGCAATGATGACTGCACGTGTTTCTTTAGAGATAACCATGGTTAACAGAAGAGAAACAATGATGCCAAGCACCAGCCTCCTTTTAAAGTGTCCAGTGGTGTCATTCTTACTTAATCATGACAGATTGATCTCCAGCCATGTCCTCATCAACACCCACACCTGTGTTAATGGAGCAATCACTGAAAAGAGGTTAGCTGGTCCTTTTAAGGCAGGGCTGCAATGATGTTGAAATGTGTTTTGGGGATAAAGTTCATTTTCTAGCCAAATATTGACTTTGCAAGTAATTGCTGTTAAGCTGATCAATCTTTATAACATTCTGGAGTATATGCAAATTGCCATTAGAAAAAGTGAAGCAATAGACTTTGTAAAAATTAATATTTGTGTCATTCTCAAAACTTTTGGCCATGACTGTACGAGGGCTAAGAGGAGGTATTTACTGCAGGAGGCGGTATACAGGGGCTAAGATGAGGTATTTACTGCAGGAGGCTGTATACAGGGGCTAAGAGGAGGTATTTTACTGCAGGGAGACTGTACACAGGGGCTAAGAGGAGGTTTCTGCTGCAGGAGGCTGTATACAGGGGCTAAGAGGAGGTATTTACTGCAGGAGGCTGTATACAGGGGCTAAGATGAGGTATTTACTGCAGGAGGCTGTATACAGGGGCTAAGAGGAGGTATTTACTGCAGGAGGCTGTATACAGGGGCTAAGATGAGGTATTTACTGCAGGAGGCTGTATACAGGGGCTAAGGGGTATCTACTGCAGGAGGCTGTATACAGGGGCTAAGAGGAGGTATTTACTGCAGGAGGCAGTATACAGGGGCTAAGAGGAGGTATTTACTGCAGGAGGCTGTATACAGAGGGGAGGGTATTTACTGCAGGAGGCAGTTACAGGGCAAGAGGAGGTATTTACTGCAGGAGACTGTATACAGGGGCTAAGAGGAGGTATTTACTGCAGGAGGCTGTATACAGAGAGGAGGTATTTACTGCAGGAGGCTGTATACAGAGAGGAGGTATTTACTGCAGGAGGCTGTATACAGGGGCTAAGAGGAGGTTTCTGCTGCAGGAGACTGTATACAGGGGCTAAGAGGAGGTATTTACTGCAGGAGGCTGTATACAGAGACGAGGTATTTACTGCAGGAGGCTGTATACAGAGAGGAGGTATTTACTGCAGGAG
>JARQOD010000005.1:317335364-317409879 GCA_033576555.1 Oophaga sylvatica | reverse complement strand
AAGATTTTGAGTTTCGCCAACTACTTACCGAAGTTCATAAAAAACTTTTCGGTAGTAGCCAAACCTCTTACGAAATATGACCAGAAAGGGGGACGGACTCATCAAGTGGTTCTGTCTGCCGAGAGGCATTTGATATGTTGAAAAGGTGTTTTTCGTCTGTGCCGATTCTTATTCAGCCTGACGTCTCTCAGCCTTTTAATCGTTGAGGTCGATGCGTCTGAGCTGGCAGTGAGAGCTGTATTGTCGCAGGGTACATCTGGTAAATGTCAATCATGTGATTATTTTTCTAAAAACTGTCAGGGCTGAGAAAAATTGTAACAGGGAACTCTTAGCTATGAATGACTTTTGAGGAGTGACTCATTTATTGGAGGCGCGGTTTTAACCCATGATGGTAATCATGGATCATAAGAATCGGTATACTTGGAATCAGCGAAACGTTCACACCTCAACAGGAAAGATGGGCATTGTTCTTTACAAGGTTTTAACTTTTTTGTCAGTTATAGGCAGGGAACAAAAACATTGAGGCAAATGCCTCATCAAGTTGTTTTCCGGGTGGAGGAGATAAGTGTGAACTGTACCTATTCTTCAAAAAGAGGTGGTAATGGCATCTATATGCTCAGATCTGGAAAGAGAGGTAGTTGACGCTCAGTGGGACACCCATGCTGCCTTTCCACTTGGTAAACTGTTTGTTCTGGTAAATCTCTGTCTTAGAGTCCTCAGCGAACATCACAATTCAGTGTTGGCCGGACACCCTGGTAATAAAGCCACCGCTGATCTGCTTACTTGGCATATTTTGTGGCCCTTTGCTCATGAGGATGTCTGGGAGAATGTAGCTGCCTGGGGTGTTTGCGTGCATTCTAAGACCTCTCATACTGATCCGTCTGGGCTCTCCAACCATTGAAGATTCCCAGCAGACCTTGGACTCATTTGTCGGTGGATTTTATCACGGAACTACCCGTGTCGACGAGGAATACTGTAATTCTGGGGGTGGTAGATTTTGTAAAATGTCTCATTTTATCACTTTGCCAGTTTTACTGAACGCCAAATCCTTGACTCAAGTTTTTGTCAGGGAAATAATTAGATTACATGGGATCCTAACCGATATTGTTTCTGCTTGTGGGGTGCATTTTGTCTCCAAGTTTTGGAGGGCAATTTGAATCCATCTGAGGATCCATTTGTCATTTTCTTCCACTTTTCACCTGTAGTCTAAAGGACAGACTGAACGGATTAACCAGAATCTAGCGACGTATTTCAAGTGTTTTACTTCTAAAAATCAGGAGGACTGGGTTACCTATTTACCGTTACCCGAATTCTAGGTAAATAATCGTCAGAATCGACCTGTAAATCCTCGTTTTTCTGGGCATATGGGTTCCATCCTCAGTTAGTTCTTTTAATGGTAATCACTAGAGTTGAGTGAAACAGGTCGGTCAGATTCAAAAGTCGCCGACTTTCGCCAAAGTCGGGTTTCGTTGGCCATGCGGTCGTCGACCGAGCGCCCAAATCGGTTTTCCCATAATTCTTGCAGGCGCCAATGAGCAAGGACGTACACTGTGGGCAACGAGATGACATGGGCAGCGTCCACCACCATCTTAGAGAAGGTCATTGCAGTGATTGGCTTGCTTTGGGGGGCATCATAGTGTCTATAAAAGCCCTCACAGCCAACCTCCAATTTACTTTTGCTGATATTGAGAGTAGGGTGAGGTTGCTGACGCTGTTTATCAGAAGGGAGAGAGTTAGGGCAGGAAGAGTAGTTCTTCTGTGCTTGTGCTGATAGCAATTGTGCTGTACAGTTAGTGTGCAGTGACAGGGGAGGATTTTCTTGTGTGCAGCAGCGCTGGTTATTATGCTGCCTGATAGCTGTATTGCTGTGTGTACACTGCTGTGCAGACTGCTTTTTACACAGCACTAATACTTTGATTCTTTTTTTCTGCACACTTACCGAGCGTTCATTTTTTTCCCACACCGTATAGAGCTGTACGCTCCTCACACACTACCGTGTACTGGCTGGTATCACGGACAAATACATGCTGACTATCTGTGTGTGACTCCGGAAATATAAACAGAGATTGCAATTTTCCCCTACACCATATACAGCTGTCCGCTTCTGATACAGTACAGTATATCTGCTCTTTGTGTTACAGTGAAATCCATACTAAGTGAGAGTCTGTGTCTGACTCCAGAAATATATATTCGGAGATTTACAATTTTCCCCTACACCATATACAGCTGTACGCTTCAGAAATAGTACCGTATATCTGCTCTTTGTATTACGGTCAAATCCATAATGAGTGAGTGTCTGTGTGTGACTCCGGAAATATATATGGAGATTGCAATTTTCCCCTACACCGTATACAGCTGTCCACTTCTGAGACAGTACTGTAGATCTGCTCTTTGTATTACGGTCAAATCCATACTTAGTGAGCGTCTGTGTGTGACTCTGGAAATATATACGGAGATTTAAATTTTCTCCTACGCCATATACAGCTGTACGCTCCTCATACAGTACCATATATCTGCTGGTATTTTTGATACATTTTCCCAAACATGAGAAAGTATGGTGGAAGAGGCCACGGACGTGGGCGGGTGGGGCCAGCTGGGACTGATGGTGGTGGTGGTGCAGCTGCTGGTAGTGCAAAATGCCAAATAGCACCTAAGGCAGGAGGTGTTGAGTCTGCGTCATCGTCTGGCTCAAGAAGGCCTGGAAGGCTCCCTTTTCTGGGAGTAGGTAAACCGCTTTTAAAGCCGGAGCATCAGGAACAGGTTTTGGCTTACTTTGCCGAAACAGCCTCCAGCTCTATCGCCTCCTCTTCTGAAGTTTTAAAAAATGCAAGCACTGAGTCATCAGTGCAGGCTCCTGGTCAGGAACAACACCTTTCCTTGTGTCCTTCACCACCACCAAAAGTGAAGGATGCGGCAGGCCACACTTCAGATTACTCCATGGAGCTCTTTTCACATACCATGCCTGGGTTGTCAAGTCAAATCCTGAATTCCCCAGTCCAAGATGAATATGACATGGAGGGCACTGATGCACAGCCACTGCTATATGATTCTGCTGGTACATTCACCCAGAGCACTACATTGCCCTCGCAGTCTGCTGAGCCAGAATCTGACCCTGATGAAACTCAGGTGCCCCTTCCCGCATACTCTAACACCTTACACAGTGACACAGAGGAAGGTGCAGATGAAATTGAAGAGGAGGTGATGGATGACCCAGTTGTTGACCCGCATTGGCATCCATTGGGGGAAGAGGGTGCCGCTGGCAATAGCTCAGAAGAGGAGGAGGATCCGCGGCAGGCATCGACATCGCAGCTGCGGTTATCTGGCAGGACCGTAGCAGTCCAAAAACGTGTTAAAAAAAACAAAAAGAGTTGCAGGACAGCTTGGCCAGATGGACAAATTAGCACAGTGTGCAACCCCTGAAAATTTATCCCATAGTAGGAAGAGTGCAGTGTGGCACTTTTTTGACCAAAATCCTATTGATGAGGCAAAGGTTATCTGTAAGAAGTGCGGAAGCACCTTTAGCCGAGGGAAAAATCTCCGAAAATTGAATACCAGTTGCATGCTTAGACATTTAAACACCATGCACTTGCAAGCGTGGACGGACTACAAAACCTCACTGGCTTTGAACGCCTACATTGCCAAACTGATCTCATTAGAGATGATGCCCTTCCGATTGGTTGAAAACGCAGCGTTCCGAGAGCTCATGGCCTACGCTGTCCCACACTATGACCTACCCAGTCGGCACTTCTTTTCTAGAAAAGCCATCCCTGCCCTACACCTGCATGTGAAAGACCGCATTGTGCATGCACTCAAACAATCAGTGAGTGGAAAGGTGCACCTCACAACAGATGCATAGGCCAGTAGGCATTTCCAGGGCATTACGTGTCCATCACTGCGCACTGGGTTAATGTGATGGATGCAGGGTCCACAGAGGACAGCGGCGGTCGGACAGTGCTGCCTAGCCCACGGTATAGGCAACAGTTGGCTGTAGGCGTTCGACCCTCCTCCTCATCCTCCAGAAGCAAAAGGTCATCGACAGAGCGCAGTCGCACGAGCACTCCATCGGCAGCTGCCAGTATTGCACACGAGGTGTCCCTCTATCGAACAGCTAGTGGTAAGCGTCAGCAGGCTGTTTTAAAGATGATGTCTTTGGGCGACAACAGACACACCGTGGAGGTACTGGCCGACTACTTGCAGCGAGAAGCTGAGTCATGGCTGCTAAGTCTACATCTTGAGCCAGGCAAGGTAGTCAGTGATAACGGCCGTAATTTTGTGGCGGCCATAGCCCTGGCAAAACTCAAACCCATACATTGCCTGGCTCACACCTTGAACCTGGTGGTGCAGTGCTTCATAAATAATTATCCGGAGTTACCAGCCCTGCTCCATAAGGTGCGAAGACTGTGCTCGCACATCAGTCGCTCGCCCGTAGACTTCAGTCGTTTGCAGAGGCTGTAGCGATCGCTCCACCTCCCCAAGCACTGCCTAATCATAGACGTTGCAACAAGGTGGAACTCCACCATGCACATGGTTGAGAGGCTGTGCAAACAGAGGCAGGCTGTAATGCATTTATGGAAGGATCCACGGGCAGGCAGTTTGAGGGGAGACATGGAGTTGTCGGGTGTGCAGTGGTCATAGCTGAAAGACCTCTGTAAAGTCCTTCAGTGTTTTGAGGAATGCACACGGTTGGTAAGCGCAGACGACGCCATCATAAGCATGAGCATCCCACTTATGTGTCTGCTCATGCAAAGTTTGACGCACATTAAGGATCAGGCGTCTGCAGTGGAGGAGTAGGAGGAGGAGGGAAAGCCTTCATGACAGTCAGGCATTGTCTGCTCAGGGAACTGTCCTGGACGAGGTGGAGGAAGAAGAGGAGGAGGATGAGGGGGATGATTATTTTGGGGAGGATGATGCTTCTCAGGGGGCAAGAGAAAATGTTGGCTTGCCAAGGTCAGGTACAGGGTTTGTGCGTGAATGGAGGGATGTGGATTTGGCAGAAAGTGCTCCTCCACCCACCACTGGCAGTGCATCATTGACACCTGGAACATTGGCCCACATGTGTGATTATGTCTTGCGGATCCTAAAAAGGAACCCCCGCATTGCCAAAATTATGAAGGATGACGACCACTGGTTGGCCAGCATCCTCGATCCACGCTATAAATGAAAATTACAGACCATCAGAACTTAGAGCTAATATTGGCGAGCAAGCAAGCAACTCTGGTAAACCGTTTGTTAAAGGCATTCCCAGCACACAGCAGCGGTGCAGGTTCTACCACGAGCCGTACTTGGCCAAATGGAAGAGGTGTTCGTGGTGCACACGGCCGAAGTGGAGTTGGAGACAGGGGTTTCATGACCATGTTGTGGACTGATTTCTCGAGTAATGTTCACATGACTGGTAATACTGAAATGATTGCAACAGACAGGAGACAACAGTTGTCAACTATGGTTGAAAATTACCTCTCCCCCTATCGATGTTCTCCCTCACAGTTCATTCCCCTTTGACTACTGAGCCTGTAAACTGGACACCTGGCCTGAATTGGCACAATATGCCTTACAGGAGCTCGCTTGCTCTGCTGGTAGTGTGCTATCAGAAAGAGTCTTCAGTGCTGCTGGATCAATCCTGACAGAAAGAAGGACCCGGCTGTCGACCCAAAATGTTGGTGATCTCATCTTCATTAAAATGAACCATGCCTGGGTTTCAAAGGATTTTGTACCACCTTCCCCTGATGACACATAGGTTGCCAGCAAAATGGCTCGCTTTGTCCTCCTCTTCCTCCGACTTCTCCAATTCCTCCATTTGCAGCTGCTGAATGTCCAGCATACACCTCAACATATGCCACTTTTTCTACCTCCCTAACTGGGCTGTCCCCCCCAGGGCCGGCGTCAGCACGTGGCACACCAGGGAAAGTGCCGGGGCCCTGAGCAGGTGGGGGGGCCCACACGCCGTCAGAGACACTGGCGTACTATGAGGGGCCCTGTGCCATTTCCCGGCGCCAATGAGTGTGCCCCCCTGCTTGCTCAGGGTCCCAGCACTTGCAATACTTACCTTTCCCTGCTCCACCGCTGTGACGTCTTCCGCATTTCCTGACAGTGACATTCAGGTCAGAGAGCGCGATGATGTCATGTCTGTGCGCCCTCTGCCTGAACAGTCACAGTGCAGAGAGCTGGAAGATGGCGGCGCTGAGGAGTCCAGAGTAGAGCAGTGCCCAGCGAGGAGAGGTATTTAATTTTTTTTAATGGTTGGAGCAATATATGGGGAGCATTATACACTGGAGAATTATATATGGGGCCCATCATACACTTGAGCATCATAGATAGGGCCCATTATACACTGGAGCATCATCTATGGGTCACATCATATACTGGAGCATCATATGGGGTCCATTATATATGGCGTATCATATGGGTCACACTATATATGGAGCATCACATGGAGACCATTATATATGGAGCATTATATATGGGGACCATTATATGGGGCTCATTACACACTGGAGCATCATATATGGGGCCCATCATATACTAGAGCATCAGATGGGGTTCATTATTTATGGGGCATCATATAGAGCCCTTTATATATGGAGCATCATATGTCGCACGTATGGGGCCTATTCTGTATGGAGCATTATATGGAGCCCATTATTCAGTATATAGCAATATATGGGGCTCATTATTCTGTATGGCACACTATGTGGTGCCCATAATACTGTATGGAGGAATATACTGTCCATTTCTTGAGCTATTGTAGAATTTAAAATAGATATCACTCATGTAATGTAAGAAGTGAAGTATTTGGCATAGTACTTTACCTATATTTCTCTACCGTATCAATGCATCATGAATTGTGGTATGTGTTAAAGGGGCCCACTGAGACTCTTTGGCCAGAGGCCCACGAAAACCTGGAGCCAGCCCTGCCCCCCCACAACTTCAGCCAAATAACTCCCAGTTTTCAATGCGTTACTATTATTATAAAGTAAATTAAGGTTGACAAGCTTAAGTAATAAGAATGAATGTCGTTGGCATTGAAATAGGCACTGTAGGTGTGTTTACTGTCCTCCACTCCCTGCCGACCTTTATTCCCCATTGACTTGCATTGAGGTTGGATTTTCGACTCCGACCAGACCTTTTCCGTTAGTCGGCCGACTTCGTTCGACTAGACTTTTGAGAAAGTCGGGTTTCACAAAACCCGACTCGACCCTAGAAAAGGCAAAGTCGCTCATATCTAGTAATCACCCTTCTCGACTACCGAAGGAAAAACGTTTTTATCTTCCATTTCTACCATATGGCAGGGAGTTACGAATAATTTGAGGAAAATGGGATCCAAATATAAGAGTGTGGCTGATCGGAGATGTTTGGTGTGTCCGGACCTATGTGTTAGTGACTTGATGTGGTTGTCCTCTAGGAACATTAAGCTGAAGGTTCCATCTTGGAAAATGGGTCCCAGGTTTATCGGTCCTTATAAGATCGTCAATTCCGTAGTATTTTGCCTTGCCTTTCTGCTTCCTTTAGGAGTCCATAATGTATTTCATTGTTATCGCTTCAAAAGATATGTTGCATCTTCTGTAACATCACCTCTACCACCATCTCCTGTCATTTTTTATGGTAATTTAGAGTTTCAGATTGCAAAAATGTTGGACTTTTGTCTTATTCATCGGTCTCTTCAGTATCTGGTACATTAAAGGGGGTACAGCCCTGAGGAGACGATGTGGGTACCAGCATCTGATGTTCATGCGACCAGACTGGTTCGGGCTTTTTACGTGGCACACCCTGATAAGCCTTGTCCTGAGGTTCCGGAGATCCCTTGTAGAAGAGGGGGTACTGTCTTGGGGTTACTGTGACAGTGAGGAGCCAGAAGACCACAGCGTTTGATTGCTCCTACTCTGGTGCCGAGAAGAAGCACTTCTCCTTCATTTTAAATGTGTTAATTTCTTCGGGGATTAATGGGCCATTTTGGAAATCCCTGTGCTCACAGCTGTGCTCGGTTATCCACTCCTTTTCCTTTTATAATCTGGGCTCTGTTACTAATCCTCGTCAGAGCTAGTATATGCTGCATGGCTAATGGTGAGGGAGGAGCATATATGAGAAAGAGAGTTGAAGGAGTTATTAGTGACTGTTGCTTAGTTTGTATGTGTGGTAATTCCTTATCCTTCTCTGTTTTTGTTTATTCCTCTACCTTCACACCCGATGCATTCTTCTGTTAACTGTGAGTGAATATTTTGTATGCCTGGAGTTTTTTGTTAACCATTGTCCATGTTACCTTGTTTGTCGGGTTGGTGTACTATGGTGCAGAGTAGTGCCCCCTCTTCCCCGGGGGGGGAGGAGAACAGATGAAGGACTAACTTAGGAGATAAGGCAAAGGCAGAGGCATCTTCGCCATCTGAAGTATCCCGGGGATCAGGGAGAACTAGGGCACCCCCTAGTATTATGGACAGGGAAGGAGCCCCAGGTCACTGGACAGCTGAGTCGTGACACTTAATGTCTGGACCACACTATTAGCAGAAAAGTTAGTTTCTGAAATATGGACTCCTAGCTGTACCACACTATTAGCAGAAAGAATTTAGATACTCCTGGCTGCACCACACTATTATAACAAATGATTTAGATTCTGAAATGCAGACTCCTGGCTGCACAACACTTAACACAAATGATTCATATTCTCAAACGTGGACTCCTGGTTTCACCACACTTATTAGCACAAACTATTTAAATTCTGAAATGTGGACTCTCCTGGCTGCACCACACTATTAGCACAAACTATATAGATTCTGGAGGGTCGATTTGACACAGGATTCTATCTATCTGAATCAGCTGACAATAAACCATCTAGCTATCATGCCAGCTTCAGACTCTGTTCACACTGGGGAGTCTGTTGTGCAGTCTTAAGGTACTGCCACACTAAACGATCCTGCTAACGATCACAATAACGACGCAAACTAATGAGATCGTTGGTGTAATCGTTTTAAGGTCGCTAGTAGCTGCCAAACTGGACAATCTCATTAACGACGCATCAGCGGTTAGCGATCTCTTTAACGACTTTGGGGGTCATTGGGACGTGCCACACTGCATGTACTGTGAAAGATCACGACCTCGATAGGCGTGACTGAGCGCAACCTTTTGCACGCCCCTCATCACAGATTGGTGGTCACTATTTATCTCATAGATATTTATCACAGCTCTCCCGCTTTGTGATTGGATGACCGCGTCATAAAAGACAACGTACCAGCACTCCTCTCCATTGCTCTCGAGAAGAAGCGGTTCTTTCAAATGTCCAGCATCATTCTAGTGTGTCCTGCTAGCCTTTGTAGCTACTGCGATCCAGTTTGTGCCACTATTGCGGTTGCTGCGTTCCAGTCTACGACGTTGATTTTGTCTGCGATCCAGTCTGTGGCGTTATAGCCTCTGCGATCCAGTTTGTGACTAGTGTTGAGCGATACGATACTGCAAATATCGGGTATCGGCCGATATTAGCTGTATCGGGCTTTCGATTCCGAGTACCGATATTTTCGTCATATCGGATACCGGAATCGGATTTGTCACTGTCACTGTGAGTGTCCGTCGGTCGGTCTGTCCTGTCACTGTCACTGTCAGTGTCCGTCGGTCGGGTCTGTCAGGAGTCAGCGGCACTTACCTGGCAGAAGATCTCCGGCGGTCACGGGCTGGACTGCTTCATGGCCGCCATCATCTTTCCCCGGCGGTCACATGCAGTTTCTCGCGATAACTGCAGTGACTGCTGGGTAATCCCGGCCGTAAAGCAGTCAGTCCGATGACGTCACCGCCGGGGAAGCAGGTAATCAGCTGTGCTGCGTTGCGATGACAGGCTCTGCCTGTCATTGCGATGTAGCAGAGCTGGATCGTCGTGGGACTGTCGTTACTATGGACTGCGTCGGACAGGTGGTATACTGTTGGTTTTTTTTTTTTTTTTTTACAGGAGATCGATGGCGTCGCAGGAATGAGTGTATAATAAAATTAATGAAAACTGTGTTGTCTCTTTTATTTCATTAAAAGACTTTTTTCTTGCTGTGTCTTTTTTTTATACATTTAATAACTTTGGGATTAATAATGGATCGGTGTTTATTGACACCTCTCCATTATTAACCGGGCTTATTGTCACCGTGCAATCAACGGTGACATTAACCCCTTATTACCCCACTTGCCACCGCTACAGGGCAGTGGGAAGAGCCGGGTAAAGTGCCACAATTGGCACATCTTTTGATGCGCCAAATGTGGGGCTTCTGTAGCCTGGTATTATCAGGCTGTTGAGGGCCAAAATCCATGGGCCTTGACAGTCTTTTAATACCAGGCCGCAGCAGTCTGCATTTTACTTGGCTGGTTAACAAAAATAGGGGGACCCCTACGCCGTTTTTTTTTCGAGGGGATCCCCTATTTTTGTTAACCAGCCAAGCTAAGCAGACTGCTGTGGCCTGGTATTATCAGGCTTGCAAGGTCCATGGATATTGGATCCTTACCAGCCTGAAAAACCAGGCCTCAGCGGTCTGCTTCATCTGGCTGGTTAACAAAAATAGGGGGACCCCACGCCAATTTTTTTCGAGGGGATCCCCTATTTTTGTTAATCAGCCAAGATATGCAGACTGCTGTGGCCTGGTATTATCAGGCTGGCAAGGTCCATGGATCTTGGCTCCTTAACAGCCTGAAAATCCAGGCTTCAGCGGTCTGCTTCATCTGGCTGGTTAACAAAAATAAGGGGGACCCCACGCCAATTTTTTTCGAGGGGATCCCCTATTTTTGTTAATCAGCCAAGATATGCAGACTGCTGTGGCCTGGTATTATCAGGCTGGCAAGGTCCATGGATCTTGGCTCCTTAACAGCCTGAAAATCCAGGCCTCAGCGGTCTGCTTCATCAGGCTGGTTAACAAAAATAGGGGGGACCCCACGCCATTTTTTATTCGAAGGGAACCCCTATTTTTGTTAATCAGTTCCCTCTGACGTCACTGATTGTGTCCCTGGCTGACCTGAAGTGAAAGTGGAAAGCAATCAATTAAGCTTTCCACTTCCTCTCCTGTCAGCCAGGAGAGGAACTCATTCATTTGGGGGTTTACTGTGAGGCTGCAGCATTAGCTGCGGTCCCTGCAGTAAACATTAACCCTTTCTGAAGGATTACACCGTGGGACCTGACTGTGCATGGGATAGGTAAGAATAATTTTGCTTTTTTATTTTATTTTTATTACAGGAAATGGTTTTTGCAGTCAAATAAAAGATGGTCAAAAACATGTGTCTTTATTTCATTAAAATGATTTTTAATTAAAGTGTGTGTGTTTTATTTTTATTTCATGCAATATGATTAATTAATAATTGATAGTTGTCTAATTGACAGCTCTCAATTATTAACCTGACTTAAGGTCACCTTTCAATTGCAATGTGGCTTTAACCCCATATTAACCCATTCGCCACCGCTACAGGGCAATGGGAATAGACGGGCAAAGTGCCAGAAAGGGCGAATCTAATTATAGATTTGTCTTTTCTGGGGTGTCTGGGGGAAAATGTTAGTAGCCAGGGGGGCCAAAAATAATGGTCCCTCTCTGGGCTATTATTATCTGCCCCCATTCGCTGGCTTTGTCTGTCTGGTTGCGAAAATAGGGCGGGAGCCCACGCATTTTTTTTAAACAATTTTACACCTCATATATATATATATATATATATATACATGTCATTGAATTTGTGACACATATATATATATATATATATATATATATATATATTTATAGTTCATACACTTCTACATAGTATAATAGCCGCTAATTCAATTGACGGCTTTTGTGAAAATGCAGAACCCGACATGAAATGACACTTGGTGTACATAGGGTTAACCATGTCTTTTCATGTCCTTTGCTATCTGATTTGCACAAACAATTACATCAGTCTATGTGTGCAAAATTTCACACCTGTAGGGGTTAATTAAAGGTGTAAATTCGTAGCAAAAAAGTCCGTTTTTTTTACAACGAATCTACACCTTTAATTAATCCCTACAGGTGTGAAATTTTGCACACATAGACTGATGTAATTGTTTGTGCAAATCAGATTGCAAACGACATGAAAAGACATGGTTAACCCTATGTACACCAAGTGTCATTTCATGTCGGGTGCTTCTGTATTTTCACAGAAGCCGGTTTTACCCGGCAATTGAATCAGAGGATATTTTACTATGTAGAAGTGTATAAACTATACATATATGTATATATATATATATATGTCACAATGACATGTATATATATATATATGTATTCTATGTGTGTATATTTAGTGTTTACAAGGAAATAAAGGTTTTTTTTAGTTGCGATATTTTGTTCCCATAGACTTACATGGGACTTCCGGTATCGGAATCGGATATCGGCGATATTTAGTGATATCGGCGATACCATTCCGATCCGATATTTTTAGATATCGAGCAATATCGCTCAACACTATTAACCAGCCAAGCTAAGCAGACTGCTGTGCCTGATTATCAGGCTTGCAAGGTTCATGATATTGGATCCTTACAGCCTGAATACCAGCATATCGCTCAAACTATTTGTGACGCTATTTAGTTTCCCTATTTTTTTTTTTTTTTTCAGAATCACAAACAAGTTTTGTAAGGTAGGTTTTTTTTGTCACATTTAATTTTTATTTTTTCTTTAATTTTACAGATCCATTTTTAGATCTCTGCTGTTGTTAACCATTGTCGTCCATCAATTTTTTTTTTTGCCATTGTTTTGTTCTGGTATGCCACCACCACCATTTTATGATCCCAGCTCTGCCATTGTTTACTCCTGCTGCGCCCACAACCACCATTTTGTGATCCCTGCTGTTTTTAGCGTAATTGTTCATCTATGATTTTTTTTATTTTGGTCTGCCATTGTTTTGTTCAGGCACGCCCACCACCATTTTATGATCCCAGCTCTGCCATTGTTTACTCCAGCTGCACCCACAACCACCATTTTATGATCCCTGCTGTATTCTATGTTGTAGGCTATGTAAGCATTTTATTTAACCATTCTGCCGTTCTCACATAATCCTTTTTTTATTACAGATGGCCGATAAGCAGGAATTTTTGTGGGAGTTTATCGAGATGTACCGCTCAATGCCGTGCCTGTGGAAAATAAAATCGTCTGATTACTGTAACAGGCTTAAAAAGAAGGACGCATACCAAAAACTGGTGGAGCTCTGCAAGAACCGTAACCCCGATGAACCAGCGGATGAGTCATCGGTGAAAAAACGCATTCAGGCCCTCCGCACAGTGTACAAAAAAGAGCTAAACAAAGTACTAAATTCTACCAAATCTGGAGCCGGGGCCGAAGATGTTTATGTCCCCAAACTGTAGTACTTTGAGCTGTTCGCTTTCACAAGGGACCAAGAAGTACCCAGACAAGGGACATCCATGTTGGATCCAGACCCGGTGATCCAGCCTGACACCCCTGTCATACATGTAAGTACCTTTGTATTACAACACATTTTAATGTACATGCCAAAGTGGACTTAAAATTAAAAAATATAATTGTGAAATGTAGATAAAATGGCAGAATTTATCCCTTCATGTACTGATAATTTATCTAGCTCAACGGTTGAGGCCTATCCATTTACAAGTGTCGTTTTCACATTTTTGCTGTATATGGGTGTTATAGTGTGAAGATAAATGTCATTGTCTTTACAAGTGTCGTTTTCACATTTTTGTTGTATATGGGTATAGTGTGAAGATAAATTTCTTTTTCTTTGTGATTTACCATTTGTTTTTTGTTCATGCAGGACACAGAAGAGGCTGTCTCCACACCTCAGACTGAAGAAGACAGCATGGCGTTGATCCAAGACGAAGAAGCAGTTGAGCCACCATCCTCATCTGTGTGGAGCCGGCTTACATTTTCAGGAAGGAAAAGGAAGGCTCCCACCTCGGCTACTCCTGAATTGGTTGAAATTGCGAAAAAAGTGCTTACGGCGGAAAAAGACCAAACAAAAATAACTGGCTTTGCATACTTTGCTAATGAGAAGCTCCCTACACTGGATCCTGTACAGCGGATTCATGCAGAGAGACTCATGTTTGAGGTACTGACTCAAGCGTCTTTTGGAAACCTGGATAACAATTATGTCGTCATGCCAAGACCGCAGTACCCGGACTACTCATGGCCCAACAATCCTGTGCCGAACCCAATTGGGATAAATCCACCAAACCCAAACGTTGGTGCTCCCCCTTATTTTTATACACCGCAGAGGCAACGTGGTAATGGCAACGATCCATCTTACCAGCAGTTGTAGTTTTTAAAATTTTTTACAAAAGTTTTTTTGTGTCTATATTTTTTTACATTGTTACCTTTTTTAATAAAAATCTTATTTATCTAATGAATTGTGGTCTTTTATTCTTATGTGATGTCAACTATTAAAATGTTGTATTTTTATTACATCTACTTGTTTCTACTTGTCACACACGGGGTCATGGGACTACCAGCTGTCATAGGAGTTCCATCATAGGGAAAAAATGAAATGAAAAAAATTTCAAAAATTAACATTTCTTTTAAAGGCCCCTGGTCACACTAGCGCTAAAACCTTATACTAAAAAATAATACACCACACCTGCGTAGTGTGAGACAGTGAAGGAATATGTGTCGAATGGGGTGTACATTTCACCTAGGTACTGTGCTGTATGGTATAAGGGAAATGTGTGGCTTTGTAAACCTTGTGGTAGAGAAAGGTCACTACACCTTACATTCAGTACACACTTGCAGCTCAGGCCTGAAACCATTCAGCTGTTAATTAGGAGACCAGAAGTAGGTGTCTGCGAACACAGTCAGAGAGCTCGCTTAGTCTGGACAAGGAGTCCAGGCACAAGAAGGAGTCTCCAGGAATATGAGCTGTCTCAGTCTGGGTGCTCGATGTACCCCGGACACAGGAGTAGTCTCTGTGAGAATCCATGCGGATAGCTGCTGAATAGGAGGGGAGCTCTCTCAAGTCTGGACGTTGAAGGTGCCTTCAGACACAAGGAGGAGACTCTGTGAAACTCCATGCTGGTAAATGCTGAACATATGTGTTGCTTTGGCCCAGGCTGTTAGAGTCTGGTCCCTTGTAGATAGGGAAATCTATCTAAGTGTAGTAAGTGGCTGGACAAGCCCAGGTCTTATGTTTATGATTTGGTTTTGATTATGTTCTGTTTGCTGTAGACTTTAATAAAACTGGTTGCGGCCAGTTTTTACCAGAACTGCTGTCTGTGAATGAACTGTTTCTGTGCCACTCCGTCTACCCGGACGGCGATCCCAGAGCTATACCCCCGAAAAGCTTACAATTGGTGCTAGAATGTGCGTGCAGCACAGTGGCGAGAGACAGCAATAAAAGGTGAAGTCTGTTGAAGCAGCAGCAGAGAAAAAAAAGTGTGTCAGCAAAAGAAACGTCTGTTGGAGCAGTCTTAAAGAGACAGTAGCCCTAATAGAGTTTGCAAAAGAAAAAAAAAAGAGTGTGTCTGCACAGCAAAGCTGAACTTGTTGTGGAAAAGACTGTGGAGTGTGCAGCAGCAAAGGAAAAGTCTGTTGGATCAGTCTTAAAGAGACAGTAGCCCTAATAGAGTGTGCAAAGAAAAAAAAAAAAAAAAGGGTGTTTGCACAGCAAAGCTGAATTTTCTGTGGAAAAGACTGTGGAGTGTGTATGTCTTGAGTGAAGACTGCCGTTGTTGAGACAGAGAAGTCTGACAGCATGGATGACAGCATGGAGGCGCTGTTTGAACAAATGGCACAAGTTAATGTGCAACATAAGACTGCCGTGGTTGAGACAGATAAGTCCGGCAGTATGGAGGAGCTCGTTGAGTACCTGGTCCAGGCCCAGCGGAGCATGCAGCAGAGCATGGAGCGGCAGCGCCTGCAGCACCAGCAGCGCATGCAGCAGGCCCAGCAGCAATTCCTGAAGCAGCAGCAGGAGAATAACCGGTTGTTTTTTGAGCAGGTTGCAGCACTACAAAAGACTTGCAGCGCATCGTCCCAAAGTAATGTTGCAAAGTCGCCTGCATTGTCCGTTGTAAAGAAGGCGGTAAGACGGTCCCTGAAAAAGATGACACCTCGTGACGATGTGGAGGTATATCTCACTAAGTTTGAGGGACTGGCAGAGAAGGAGAATCTGCCCCTATCTGAATGGGCCATGATGGTCGCACCCTATCTGATTGGAGAACCCCAAAGGGCCTATGCTGACCTGAGCGAGCAGGACAGCCAAGACTATGCCAAGCTGAAAGCGGAGATTCTTACCCGGCTGGGTGTTACGGTGACAGCCCGTGCCAGGGGAGTTCATGACTGGAGATGCAGTTGGGAGTCTGCAGTCAGCAAACCTGATTATGGCATTGAAAAGGTGATAGTGGACCGCTACACCCAAGCACGTCCTCCTGAGGTACAGCCAGAGGTCGGACAAGGAGACCACCAGGACGCCAATCATCTGGTCAGCCTGATGGAGAGGGCCTTTGCCACCAAAGACTACCTCCGTGACCAGCCGTCTGAGAGGTCGTCACTTCAGAGTTCCTGGACGCCGAACTCTCCCGGTAAGAGCGTTCCAGCTGTTGGGGTCGTGTGGGTGGGAGAGTGTGATGGACAGTTTTGGAGATGTCGTGAAATTGCAGCCAACTGTCCAATAGAGGGGGAGCCTATGTGTTGTGATGTTGGCGGATCCCTCTCTCCCTGCGCAGAGCCTGTGTGTATGTCCACCTCAGCCGAAGAGACTGGACCACAGGGGTCCCCGGTGGTTGTAAATGACTGCCCAGCACAGGCCCTCTTGGACTCAGAGAGTCCAGTGACTTCCGTATGGGACAGCCTGATTGATAGGGACTTTATCCCTGATAAACACCTGAGTGTGGTGTGCGTCCATGGAGACACCAAAGTCTACCCAGAGACTGTCGTGGACTTGATCCCCAAACGCGGGGAGGTTTCATGTGAAGTGGGGGTAGTGAAGAACCTGGTGCCCCCCGTCATATTGGGTAATGACTTTCCCCGGTCTAAGGATCTCTGGGGGAAAAATGTTTCTGATGGACAGTGTGATGAAGCTCCTACTGAGGGTGCGCAGTCCCGAGGGGCAGAACACAATGCTAGTGGGCCGTTAAACTTATGTGATAATGATGATGATGATGATGATAATGATGATGATGATCATGATAATGATGATGACCATGATAATGATGCTGATGCTGATAATGATGATGATCATGATAGTGATGATGATACTGATCATAATCATGATAATGATATTGATAATAATGATGACTGTGATAGTGATGAAATTCCTTTGCAGGTGATGTTGGGAGACGAGGATGGTGGTTCTCGGGAACCGAGTGTCCCTGACTTACCTGTGTCCTGTGACAATTTTGAGAGTGAGCAGTGGCGAGACCCCTCTCTTAAAACGGCCCAGGAAAATATAAATGTTCTAAATGAGGTTTCCCAAGAGCCTGGCTCTGAGGAGAGGTTTCCTCATGTTGCCATAAACACTCACCTGTTGTATAGGGACACTGAAGTCCAGGGAGAGGTCGTGAGCCAGCTCCTAGTACCTGAGTTATATGGAAGTATAGTGCTGGGGTTGTCACATAGTCACATACTTGAGGGACCACCTGAGGGAAACCAGGGACCAGATGGTGAAGTTAATGTTGTGGATGACATGTTAACTAAGGTTCCAGATCAAGATGTGAATGAGAATGAATTGTATAACCCTGACAGTGAGCAGGATGTGAATGAAAATGAAGTGTATAACCCTGAAAGTGAGCAGGATGTGAATGAGAATGAATTGTATAACCCTGACAGTGAGCAGGATGTGAATGAAAATGAAGTGTATAACCCTGAAAGTGAGCCAGATGTGGCTGAGAAAAAGGGGTCAGACAGGGATAGTGGTAGTGATAGTGAATCATCTAATGACAATCAAGCAACCAGTGCAAATGAGGAAGGCATGGTAGCAGAGGAGGTTGAGAGTCCTGAGAGGAAGGCTGATGCTGACCTTGCAGTCGGACAGAAGATGGCATCTGAAGATGTTTTACAGTTGGCCGGTTCCCTGGCGAAGACTAAGGTGAAAGGAGGAGAGCTGAGCTTTAAAGGCAGGACTCTGAAACTGAACACAGCCCAAGTAGATGCTGTTGGAAATGTGAAGTTACCAAGGTATGGTGTGGATCTGTATCGTGCCAAGGACTCTGAGGGAGATGCTGCAGAGGTGGAAAAAGCCATAGAAGTGGTAGTCACCAAGCCAGATGCCTCATCAGAAGCTGAGGTCTCAAGTGAAACTGTGAAGAACAAGACTGAAGATATGGGGACTGACTCTGTCCAGGAATCTGTTTCTGCCGAAGACAGCGGCAGTGGACGGGTTACGGTCCGGATCAGTAGCTGCAACTCGTGAAGCTCAGGCTGGAAGTTCGGCGCCCGGAGCCCCAGCAGTGTTCCCGAGTGATACCAAGGATCTGGATAAATCACAAGATGAGATTTTGAGACATCAGGCTGGCATTGGTGAGCTCAAGCGCACTTTCATGGAGTCTACATCGGAGCCACGTCCCAACAAATGGGAAAAGCGGTGTGTCACTCCGTTGCCGCTGCAGACACACGGGAGCTCAGATGGGATGCAGAACGTGGTGGAAGAGAAGAATCCGGCGGGTTCTGAGTATACAGATGCAGCTATCAAGGAGAACTTGAGAGCTGGAATAAATGGAGATATTGGAGACCATAATGATGTGACTGAAGAGGTAGAATGTAAGACTGACGGTAGGGCTTCTGAGCATGTTCTACCAGAAGAGCCTGAAGAAGGGGCCGAAGACATAAAGGACGTCCAACAGGTACCAGATGAATTGATTACTTCTCAGAAAAAACTCCAAACTGTGATGAAGGAGTGTGATGAAAGCCATGAGCATCTTCGTGAGAAAGTCAATGAAGTAAAAGGAAGAATACAGGGAATCTCTTCGTTGCAAGAGCAAATGCTGCTCAATAAGTCTAAGGCTCTATATAAGAATGCTGTTGTCACGGTAGAACATTACAATTCAGCTGGAGACTTAGCAGATGAATTATGTGTACTGCAAAAGAAAAATGATCTGCCCCTTCTACAGTCCCAATCGTTTGAACAGAGTAGCTTAAAATGGTCAGAGACCATGGCAGAGGAGCTTAAGGTCTGTGAAATAGACTTTATGAGTCCACCGATATTCAAGAAAATAGATGTGCTAAAGAGGTTCAAGGGGAACTAGAGAAAAGTAAAAAACCCCCTATACCTTCTGTGATAGTTGGTGACACATGGTCAGTGCACCAAGGACAGGAGGTACGTGAGTTTCTGAGGAAGAGTCAGCAGAAGTGTTCTGATGTGCCGGGTCGTACTTCTCTGGCCAGGCACTATATCGAAACTGAGCCCGGCCCTAAGGTCAAGATGAAACCGTGCAGGATACCCGAGGCCCGCAGAGAGCATAGGCCTGGGAGGGTACAGGGTAGTGCGGATGCTTCAGATGAAGAGAAAGCTGATGTTGGCTATGGCTCAGGTGAAGATACAGATGACAGTAGTGAAGATGAAGCTGATGAAGGCCATGACTGGTCCAGAGTTCACTGTCTCTTTTGGATTGTTGACCAGCCCTCCGGTCTGGATGACCAGCCCTCCGGTCTGGAGAAGAGGGGAGGGATATGTGAGACAGTGAAGGAATATGTGTCGAATGGGGTGTACATTTCACCTAGGTACTGTGCTGTATGGTATAAGGGAAATGTGTGGCTTTGTAAACCTAGTGGTAGAGAAAGGTCACTACACCTTACATTCAGTACACACTTGCAGCTCAGGCCTGAAACCATTCAGCTGTTAATTAGGAGACCAGAAGTAGGTGTCTGCGAACACAGTCAGAGAGCTCGCTTAGTCTGGACAAGGAGTCCAGGCACAAGAAGGAGTCTCCAGGAATATGAGCTGTCTCAGTCTGGGTGCTCGATGTACCCCGGACACAGGAGTAGTCTCTGTGAGAATCCATGCGGATAGCTGCTGAATAGGAGGGGAGCTCTCTCAAGTCTGGACGTTGAAGGTGCCTTCAGACACAAGGAGGAGACTCTGTGAAACTCCATGCTGGTAAATGCTGAACATATGTGTTGTTTTGGCCCAGGCTGTTAGAGTCTGGTCCCAGGTAGATAGGGAAATCTATCTAAGTGTAGTAAGTGGCTGGACAAGCCCAGGTCTTATGTTTATGATTTGGTTTTGATTATGTTCTGTTTGCTGTAGACTTTAATAAAACTGGTTGCGGCCAGTTTTTACCAGAACTGCTGTCTGTGAATGAACTGTTTCCGTGCCACTCCGTCTACCCGGACGGCGATCCCAGAGCTATATCCCCTGAAAAGCTTACAGTAGATAAACGTTAAATATATCATATATATTTGCTTCATATATATATATATATATATTTTTTTTTTTTAATTAAATGTAAATAAAAACAAAAAACAGTAAGATAATAATAAAATAAAAAATTATAAACAAAATATTTACAAAATACAAAATAATTAAAAAAAAAAAAAAAATTACTGAGGGCGGCCCCGTAGTCCTTCAACAACCCTCTCCAGCATCACCCCGTGCTTCAGCAGTGCAGCCATGGCGCTGTTCACAGCTGCCACTGCGGTGTGCATTGTCGCCATCAGCCGGCGGTGTGACACCAACAGGTCCTGGGCAGTTGGGATTTCTGTGGAGGTAAAGGTAACAGTTAATAGTGAATTCTGTTGCAACATCAACATGTACATGTTATGTTAATTAACACTTACGGTTTTCGTCAGACTACACGCTGACCGCCCACCCAGAACCTGTTGCTCCGCCGGCTAGGGAAACACAGGAAAAAAAAATTATATCACAACTGCCATTACACATAAGACCTAACAAAGTTCTCAAACTTGTCTGAAGCTTATATAATGTGCGTTAATTACCTGATGGGGAGCCTGCATCCGTGTCACGGGATGAAGCTGGAGAGAAGCCATAGGAAGGTGAGGTGCTGGATGACCCCAACTGTGGAGGGGTGGTTGCTGGTGGTGAAGGGGTTGAAGGGGTTGAAAGGTAAGGTGATGATGGTGGTGGAGGGGTAGCCGGGGAAGGAGATGATGGAGGTGGAGGGGTACCTGGGGACAGTGGAGCAGCTGGAGCTGGAGATGGTGAAGGTGGTGCTGTAAATGAAATATACAATTCAGAATTAATATCATCCCCATTAATATCATCATCATCATTGCCTTCCCATTATCATTGCCTCCCCATCATCATCACCTCCTCACCACCATCACTGCCTCCCCCCACCCAGGCAGGCAGACACACATGCAGGTACACACACACTGATACACACAGAGCTCAGAGCTGCGGCAACGGTGGCACGGGAGAGCTAAGTATTGCGCTGGCTTCTGACGGGGCCCTGAGCAAGCGGGGGGGGCCCAGTGGCGGTGCTGACACCGCTAATGGGCGCCGGGTGCCCGACGGCGAGTGTGCCACCCTGCCTGCTCGGGCCCCGGCACTTGCCCGGGTGCTGACGACGGCCCTGACTGGTACTCCCGTTACTGCCAGTACTTCCATCTATGCCTGTAAACCCCCTCACGACTGGTACTCCCATCACTGCCTGCCCTATCACTGCCGGTACTCCCATCACTGCGGGTGCATTGATATAGGTAGATAACCCACAAAACAACCTCTCCAGATACCCTCATCAATACTCACTCAGAGGCCTGCGTTGCTGGGCCCAGATGCTGGCGACCCTCTCGCGGGAGCGGTAGCGAAGGTCCGCCAGCTTCTTGCGGATCTGTTGTGTGGTCCGCTGCACATTGAATCTCCTCGCCAGGCCCCGCCGGATTTTCTGCAGGCATACCTTCTTGTGGCACATTAGGATGCGCCACAGGTAGCCTGCAGTGATAATCCCATTTGTCCGTTTTGCGGATTAAAAAACAGACCTCCGCCTCAGACCACTTTGGCCCGCATTGTCTCGCCGCCATATTACCAACAACACCGCATTGGGCGACGCCAGCGCCATGACGTCACAGCGTGCGCACGTTACGTGCGGCCGCATTCGCGACGCAAAACGGTATTGCGATCGAAAAGTGACCGCATGCGCCCAGCAAAGCTCAGATATGAGATGCTGTTGCGATCGCAAGATAATGGTTCCAAGCTAGGCGATCACAATGGCGTCGCATATCTGTGAATAGCTGGGGCACTGTGTGAGAATCGTCACCTTGCGATCACAGTGGCGTCGCATATCTGTGAATAGCTGGGGCACCGTGAGAATCGTCACTTTGCGATCACAATGGCGTCTCATATCTGTGCATAGCTGGGGCACCGTGTGAGAATCGTCACCTTGTGATCACAATGGCGTCGCATATCTGTAAATAGCTGGGATTCCCTGGTGAATGTTGACCTTTACCTCCCAAATTTTTTTGTATAGATTTATAACACTTTTTTTAATCTTTCATATATGACTAAAAATATATATTATATATTTAAACTTTATATAAGCAGCTGTGGTGTATTATGTGTTATTTTTGATTATAAGGTTTGAACGCTAGTGTGACCATGGGCCTTTAAAATAATTCTAAATTTTTGAAATTTTTTTCTTTTTATTTTTTAACAATGAACTCCTATGACTGAAGGTACTCCCATGACCCCGTGTGTGCCAAGTAGATACAATGTAAAAAAAAAAAATAGACAACATAAAACATTAGAAAAGATTTTAAAAACTACAGGTGCTGGTAACATGTCTCGTTGCCATCCCCATTACTCCCTCCCCACATCTCACCCATCATTATCCCTTCTCCCATATTGGTAAAATAATTGAAAAAAAACACGAATGCTTTTTTAATATAAAAATTTTTTATTATAAAAAGATTGTTAAAAAGACAAAATTCTCAAAAGCAAACTAGATATGATGCTGCCAACTCACTGCACCAGGCCCGTTAAAGTAATGGCAGTACTTGTCTCGGCCGGCCTTCGCATCGTCCTTGCTCCTGCCTTGATTGACAGGTTGAAGGCCTGCAATAGCGGGATCACTGTCACGCCATTCTCCAAGCACCACGTCACCATTGCTGTCCGAGTCCATGAAGCCTGGCGGACTGTAAGTACCAGCATCGCGTTTTCTTAGAAAATTGTGCAGCACACAACAGGCCAACACCACAGAGTCTATCGATTCCAGCTTCATGTTGATAGGTGTGTGGAAAACCCTGAAGCGGTTGGCCATTATGCCGAAGGCATTCTCAACAACGCGCCGTGCCCTAGACAGTCTATAGTTAAAAATCCGCCTTTCCCCTGTTAAAGTCTTTTGTGGGTACGGTTTCACAAGATGCTCATGAAGGGGGAAGGCTTCATCGCCCACAAAAACAAAGTTTAGGTTGGCGGTGGTGTCCATGTTGGTTGGCAAGTTAAGTTTATTATTAAACAACCGTTCACCAAAAGTTGTGTGCTCCAAAACGCCACCGTCAGAAACCCTTCCATTCATGCCAACATAACGTTAATAAATTCATAATTGGCATTAACAAGGGCCATGAGGATCACGCTGAAGTAGCCCTTGTAATTATGAAAAAAGGATCCACTTTTGGCTGGTTGCGTGATCCGCACATGTTTGCCATCCAAGGCACCACCACAGTTTGGGAACTGCCAAATCCTTTCAAAATCAGAGGCAATAATTTGCCATTCCGCTACAGATTTGGGAAAAGGCATGTAGCTCCGTAAACTGCGGACGATGGCGTTGCCTGTCTCCGGAATTAGTTCTCCAAGCAGCGACCGAGAAATTGCAGCAGAAAATTGCAAATCCTTCATTGAACGTCCGGTTGCCAGAAATCGCAGCGTTACTGCCAAACGTTCCTCTGCTGAAACAGCTGCACGCATCCTTGTATCCTGCCGTTCAATGAGTGGCCTCACAGCTTCCAGTAGGAGCTTGAATGAATCCTCCGACATCCGTAGATAATTCCAGAAATCCTGCGGATTCTTCTCCTGCAACTCCCTCACTAGATGCATGTGGGTGAATTGGACCTCTGCTCCAGCCATTCTCTGGTCCACATGCGACGCTTTCGCTTGGAGCACCTCTCTTCCACCCGCGCCTCTTCTTGTCGATCTGCCTCCATTGATAGTGCAACTGCCACAATCACACGCTCCGCGGTGGACAGGTTCATTATGTGCAACCTGTACGGTAAAGAAGAGAAAAGTTAATTACTAATTAATTACTATTAATAAAGTGTTTAAACAAAATAAAATAAAGAATAAAATAAAAAATATATAAAAAAAAAGTTAACTTTTCAGTTAACATTTAAAATACAGTTTACAAATGTCTAAAATGGTGGGGGTGTAAAATAAATAAAGCAGACGAAAAAAAAAATAAGGTCAGGGGTGTAAAATAAATAAAGCAGACGAAAAAAAAATAAGGTCAAAAAACATTATCAAACAACATCACAAACAATATGTACCTTGAATCCAAATATCCTGCAGAATCCAAATGGGGATGGTGCTCTAGCGACTCAGACAGGATCGCAAAACCCACCACTGCGACACAAACAGGATCGCAAAACTCCGACACACGATACTATCCTCGCAACAACGCACAAAGCACTGTTGGAGTCACCCACAAAGCGCTCTGGAAACAATGGATGGAGGCGCAGTTATTATAGCTGAGGTGATGTTGTGGTCACCAATCGGAGCTGAAGGGCGTTAACGAAAGAAAACAAAATCCCGCCTGCGCCGCTGACTAATGCGTCGTCAACGAGGTCGCACATCGTTCACAAAAGGTGCCAAACACAGCGATTCAGGCTCACCAGTGGTACGCCAGAGATCAAAATACGGTCCAGAACTCTAGTGAACAATCAACGAGATCACAGCAGGGGCCACGTCGTTGCTACATGCCACACACAACGACGTCACTAACGAGATCGCTAAATAGTGATGTATTTTAACGATCTCGTTAGCGATCTCGTTTAGTGTGGCATACCCTTTACACTTTCCTGTTGCTTAGCCTGAGTTTGGGGGTCAGCGAGTGGTGTGTTCTCTGATATTCAGCTTTGAAGGAGTTAACTTTTTGATTAGTGGCTGAGGCTGCTGGGAACACCTTCTCCCTTCAAGTATGGCTCAGAACATTCTTGGATACCGACTATAGCATTTGCGTGCCTCTTGCATACCAGTCCTGTTTTGAAGTAGCTGTTCATACTCAAATCTCAATTTGGAGTCTGGTGAAGTTTACATTTTTTTTGTTGATTTCCCAATTTTGTATTGTGTTTTCCCCTACAAAGATATAGTGCCATCCTGATAGTTTGCGTTGTGGTGCAGTTTTCTTTATCCCTGTCAGTCTTTATCCATGGTTTCTCTTATGATTCACCTCCTGGGGTGGGGGTTGGGGGTTAGCTCATGGCTGGCCAGGAGATATGGACAGGTCAGTGACTCGGGCCTCCCTACCATCAAGGGTACCCTCGAGTTAAGGAAAGACAAGGAACCCCTAGCCTGAGGAACAGTTCAGGTGCCCAGGTTGCTTGTCTCCTGTTTTCACATTGCTCCCCGTGACACTAGCTAACTATATGACAACCTGCAGTAGCAGCAGGAACAGCCCCTCTGTGCTGTTTCACTGACAAAATAGTGCAAAAACAAATGTCTGCTTTTTATATGGAGTAGGACCTGTTATTTCAGCAGCCAATGACAGGAACTCTTGTGTCTTGACGTTGTGGTCGATTTCTGCTCCCTGATTGGCTGCCAGAATGTCTACACATTAAATTAACCCCTTCACCTCCAAGGGTGGTTTGCACGTTAATGACCGGGCCAATTTTTACAATTCTGACCACTGTCTCTTTATGAGGTTATAACTCTGGAACGCTTCAACGGATCTTCGCAATTCTGAGATTGTTTTCTCGTGACATATTGTACTTCACGATAGTGGTAAAATTTCTTCCATATAACTTGCGTTTATTTTTGAAGAAAACGCAAATATGGCGAAAATTTTGAAAATTTAGCAATTTCAAAATTTGAATTTTTATTCCCTTAAAACAGAGAAATATGTCACACAAAATAGTTAAGAAATAACATTTCCCACATGTCTACTTTACATCAGCACAATTTTGGAACCAAATTTTTTTTTCCTTAGGAAATTATAAGGGTTAAAAGTTGACCAGCGATTTCTCATTTTTACAACAAAATTTACAAAGCCATTTTTTTTAGGGACCACCTCATATTTGAAGTCAATTTGAGGGGTCTATATAGCATAAAATACCCAAAAGTGACACCATTCTAAAAACTGCACCCCTCAAGGTACTCAAAACCACATTCAAGAAGTTTATTTACCCTTCAGGTGCTTCACAGGAGCTGAAGCAACGTGGAAGGAAAAAATGAATATTTAACTTTTTAGCCACAAAAATGATCTATTACAAACTTTTTTTTATTTTCACAAGGGTAAAAGAAGCAAATGGACAGATAAAGTTGTTGCGCAATTTCTCCTGAGTACGCCAATAGCCAATATGTGGAGGAAAACCACTGTTTGGGCACACGGCAGAGCTCGTAAGGGAAGGAGCGCCTTCGACTTTTTCAAACTAAAATTGGCTGGAATTGAGATTGGACGCCATGTCGTGTTTGGAGAGCCCCTGATGTGCTTAAACAGTGGAAACCCCCCACAAGTGACACCGTTTTGGAAACTAGACCCCCTAAGGAACTTATCTAGATCTGTTGTGAGCACATTGAACCCCCAAGTGTTTCACAAAAGTTTATAATGCCTGGGTCTGAAAAATAAAAAAAACAATTTTCCACAAAAATGATTTTTTAGTCCCAAATTTTTGATTTTACCCAAGGAAATTGGACCCCAAAAGTTGTTGTCCAATTTGTCCTGAGTACGCTGATACCCCATAGTGGGGGGGGGAACTGTTTGGGCGCACGACAGGGCTTGGAAAGGAAGTAGTAACGTTTTGGAATGCAGACGTTGATGGGGGTCATGTTCCGTTTGCAGTGCCCCATATGTGCCTAAACAGTGGAAACCCCCCACAAGTGACCCCATTTTGGAAACTAGACCCCCTAAGGAGCTTATCTAGATCTTTGGTGAGCACTTTGAACCCCCAAGTGCTTCACACAAGTTTATAATGCCCGAGCATGAAAATAAAAAATCCTATTTTTTTCCCACAAAAATTATCTTTTAGTCACTATTTTTTTATTTTCCCAAGAGTAACAGAGAAATTGGACCACAAAAGTTGATGTCCAATTTGTCCTGAGTACGCTGATACCCCATATGTGGGGGGGAACCACTGTTTGGGCGCACAGCAGAGCTCGGAATGGAAGGAGCACCATTTGACTTTTTCCAAACAAAATTGGCTGGAATTGAGATTGGACGCCATGTTGCATTTGGAGAGCCCCTGATGTGCCTAAACAGTGGAAACCCCCCACAAGTGACCTCATTTGGGAAACTAGACCCCCTAAGGAACTTATCTAGATCTTTGGTGAGCAATTTGAACCCCAAAGTGCTTCACACAAGTTTATAACGTAGAGCCGTAAAATTAAAAAATCATATTTTTTCCACAAAAATGATCTTTTCACCCCTATTTTTATTTTCCCAAGGGTAACAAGACTCCAAAAGTTATTGTGCAATTTGTCCTGAGTACGCTGATACCCCATATGTGGGGGTAAACCACTGTTTAGGTGCATGGCAGAGTTTGGAAGGGAAGGAGCGCCGTTCGACTTTTTCAACACAGATTTGGCTGGATGCCATGTCGTGTTTGGAGAGCTCCTGATCTGCCTAAACAGTGGAAACCCCCAACAAATGACACCATTTTGGAAACTAGACCCCTCAAGGAACTTATCTAGATGTGTGGTGAGCACTTTGAACCCCGAAGTGGTTCACAGAAGTTTATAACGTACAGCTGTAAAATAAAAATCTTTTTTTTTTTTTTACAAAAATGATTTTTTCGTCCCCAATATTTTATTTTCACAAGGGTAACAGGAGAAATTGGACCCCAAAAGTTGTTGTCCAATTTGTCCTGAGTACGCTGATACCCAATATGTGGGAGTAAACTACTGTATGGGTGCACGTCGGGGATCGGAAGGGAAGTAGTGACGTTTTGGATTGCAGACTTTGATGGAATGGTCTGGGGGCGTCATGTCGCATTTGGAGAGCCCCTGATGCACCTAAACAGTGGAAACCCCCACAAGTGACCCCATTTTGGAAAATAGACCCCACAAGGAACTTATCTAGATGTGTGGTGAGCGCTATGAAGCCCCAAGTGCTTCAAAGAAGTTTATAACGTACAGTCGTAAAAACAAAAAATCTTTTTTTTTTAAAAAAAAATGATATTTTTACCCCCAGTTTTTTATTTTCCCAAGGGTAACAGAAGAAATAGGACAAATTGCACAATAACTCTTGGGGTCCAGAGTACACTGATACCCCATATGTGGGGGTAAACTACTGTTTGGGCGCATGGCAGAGCTCAGAAGTGAAGGAGCACTGTTTGACTTTTTCAATGCAGAATTGGCTGGAATTGAGATCAGATGCCATGTCACATTTGGAGAGCCCCTGATGTGCCTAAACAGCGGAAACCCCCCAATTCTAACTCCAACCCTAACCCCAACACACCCCTAACCCTAATCCCAACCCTAACCCTAATCCTAACTTTAGCACCAACTCTAACCCTAACTTTAGCCGCAACCCTAACCCTAATGGGAAAATGGAAATAAATACTTTTTTTTAATTTTAATATTTTTCCCTAATTTAGGGGGTGATAAAGGGGGTTTGATTTACTATTTATAGCGGGTTTTTATGATTGGCAGCTGTCACGCTAAAAGACGCTTTTTATTGCAAAAAATAGTTTTTGCATCATCACATTTTGAGAGCTATAATTTTTGCATATTTTGGCCCACAGAGTCATGTGAGGTCTTATTTTTTGCGGGACGAGGTGACGTTTTTATTGGTACCATTTTTGAGCACGTGACGTTTTTTGATCGCTTTTTATTTCGATTTTTGGGAGGTTAGAATGAACAAAAATCAGCAATTCATGAATTTCTTTTGGGGAGGCGTTTATACCGTTCCGCATGTGGTAAAATTGATAAAGCAGTTTTATTCTTCGGGTCAGTACGATTATGGCGATACCTCATTTACCCCCTATCGCAGGGGAAGAAGTATGATGTCATTGGAATCACTGAAACTTGGTGGGACGATACACATGATTGGAATACAAGGCTAGAAGGATACAACTTATTTGCAAGAAACAGACTTGATAAACGAGGAGGAGGTGTTGCATTGTATGTTAGAAAAGCGTATATCTGCACAGAGATTGACGCTTCAGAGACTGGGAGTTCTGTGGAAACTGTTTGGGTAAGAATACAAGGACAGAACAATGGAAAGGACACCATTGTAGGCATTTACTACAGGACACCTATGCAAGCTGAAGATATGGATGAACTCTTTATGCATCAAATGGCCAAGTTCTCCAAAAAATATGACATAGTGGTCATGGGAGATTTCAACTATCCAGACATTTGTTGGGAATCTCTCTCAGGCAAAACTAACAGGTCAAGGAAATTCTTATCCTCTCTTGCTGACAACTTTATCTTTCAAAAGGTAGGGGAGAAAACAAGGGGATCTGCTACCTTGGATCTAATCCTTATAAACAGGGAGGAAATGGTTGAGGAGGTAAGAGTGGCTGGGACCCTAGGAGGTAGTGACCATGCTATTTTAGAATTTTGGATAACAAGAGGAGGAAGACCTGTGAAGACTCAGACATCAAGGTTAGATTTCAGAAAGGCAGATTTTAAGGGACTCAGAAAGAGAATTGGAGGGATCCAATGGCAGGATATCCTTAAGGACAAAAATGTCCAGGAAGGATGGGACATCTTGAAAAATGAGATTCTCAAAGCACAATCATTAACAATTCCGAAAAGAGGGAAAAATGGGAAGCATTTAAGGAAACCAGGATGGATGAACACAGAACTTAAACACATGCTAAAAGCAAAGAAAGAAATGTTTATCAAATGGAAAGAAGGATGCATATCTAAAGAAGAATATAATGCCATCTGCAGAACCTGCAGGGCAAAAATCAGATTATCTAAAGCTGACAATGAATTAAGGCTTGCAAGAGATGTCAAAAGCAACAAAAAAGAATTTTGGGGATACGTCAAAAGTAAAAGAAAAGTCAAAGATGCTATAGGATTTTTACAGGATGAAAATGATGAAATGGTAAGACAGGATGTTGAGAAGGCTGAACTGTTAAATTCCTATTTTGCATCTGTTTTCTCTCAGAAAGGAAATGTAACATCAACTGATCTTCACTGTCCTATTAAAGGAATAGAAGAATCCAGGATATCTATAAACAGAAAGACAGTGAGGAAACAGTTAGCTAACCTAAATGAATTCAAGTCTCCAGGTCCAGATGAATTACACCCCAGAATACTGAAGGAGATAGCAGAAGAAATTCTTGAACCACTGTCCATAATCTTTGAAAATTCTTGGAGAACAGGAGAAGTCCCAGAAGACTGGAGAAGAGCAAATGTTGTTCCTATCTTCAAAAAGGGGAAGAAGGTGGACCCAGGGAACTACAGGCCGGTGAGTCTGACTTCTATACCAGGAAAGATCTTTGAACAAATTATTAAAGAACATGTATGTAAGTACCTGCATAAGAATGAAGTGATTAAACAGAGTCAGCATGGGTTTGTAACTAATAAGTCATGTCAGACTAACTTAATTTCCTTCTATGACAGAATCACTGACTGGGTGGATCAGGGAAATGCTGTAGATATAGTATATCTTGACTTCAGCAAAGTATTTGACAAAGTATCTCACACAATCCTTATTGAAAAAATGACTAAGTATGGAATGGACAAGGCAACTGTTAGGTGGATTCATAACTGGCTTAGTGATCGGAATCAAAGAGTGGTCGTAAATGGCTGCACATCCAGTTGGAAGAATGTCTCAAGTGGGGTACCACAAGGCTCTGTTTTGGGCCCTGTATTGTTCAACATCTTTATCAATGATTTAGATGAAGGAATTGAGGGTAAACTGATCAAATTTGCTGATGACACAAAGCTAGGAGGGGTAGCTAATACTAGAGAAGAGAGAGAGAGGATTCAAAAAGATATAAATAAACTGGAGCAGTGGGCAGCAACTAACAGAATGGTTTTTAACAGGGAAAAATGCAAAGTACTACATCTGGGCAATAAAAATGAAAAAAGCATATACAAAATGGGAGGAATAGGGCTAAGTAACAGCACATGTGAAAAAGACTTGGGTATGCTAATTGATAACAGACTGAACATGAGTCAACAGTGTGATGCAGCAGCAAAAAAGGCAAATACAATTCTAGGATGTATCAACAGAAGCATACAGTCTAGATCACGTGAGGTCATTATTGCCCTCTACTCCTCTTTGGTCAGACCTCATCTGGAATACTGTGTCCAGTTTTGGGCACCACATTTTAAAAAAGACATCAACAAACTGGAGCAAGTTCAAAGAAGAGCCACCAGAATGGTGACCGGTCTGCAAACCATGTCCTATGAGGAACAGTTGCAGGATTTGGGAATGTTTAGCTTAAAAAAAAGAAGACTGAGAGGAGACTTAATAGCTGTCTACAAATATCTCAAGGGCTGTCACATTGAAGAAGGATCATCTTTATTCTCATTTGCACAAGGAAAGACTAGAAGCAATGGGATGAAACTGAATGGGAGGCGACACAGATTAGATATTAGAAAAAACTTTTTGACAGTTAGGGTGATCAAGGAGTGGAACAGGCTGCCACGAGAGGTGGTGAGTTCTCCTTCAATGGAAGTCTTCAAACAGAGGCTGGACAGACATCTGTCTGGGATGATTTAGAGAATCCTGCTTTGAGCAGGGGGTTGGACCAGATGGCCCAGGAGGTCCCTTCCAACTCTACCATTCTATGATTCTATGATTCTATGATATCATTTTTTTATGTTTTGGCGCTTTTATAGAATAAAACCAATTTTATATAAAAAATTATTATTTTTGCATCGCTTTATTCTGCGAGCTATAACTTTTGTATTTTTTCGCTGATGATGCTGTATGATGGCTCGTTTTTTGCGGGACAAGATGACGTTTTCAGCGGTACCATGTTTATTTATATTGGTCTTTTTGATCGCGTGTTATTCCACTTTTTGTTCGGCGGTATGATGATAAAGTATTGATTTTTTGCTTTGTTTTTTTTTTTTTTTTTTTAAGGGGTTCACTAAAGGGGTTAACTAATGGGACAGTTTTATAGGGGGGGTCATTACGGACGTGGCGATACCAAATATGTGTACTTTTATTTTTTTTGTTTTTTTATTTACAGGAAAAAATGAATTTATTGGGGAATATTTTTTTTTTTTATGATTTTTTTAAACAATTTTTATTTTTATTTTTTTAACTTTTTTACTTTGTCCCAGGGTGGGACATCACTGTATTTTAGCAGATCGCTGGTGTGACAGTGTGCACAGCACTCTGTCACACCAGCGATCGCTCTGGCATCGCTGCAGGCTTCCTCAGTGCCTGCTCTCAGCAGGCACTGAGGAAGCCGCCTCCCTGCAGGACCCCGGCGCCATCTTGGATCCAGGGACCTGGAGGGAGGACGGACCCTCGGAACAGCGCGACACATCGCGCTGCTCTGAGGGTCTCAGGGGGGCGCGCAGGGAGCCCCCACCCTGCGCGATCCTCCCCTGTGCCCCCAGTACACCGCGATCATGTTTGATCGCGGTGTGCTAGGGTTAATGTGCCGGGAGCGGTCCGTGACCGCTCCTGACACATAGTGACGGGTGTCAGCTGTGATAATCAGCTGACACCCGGACGCGATCGGCAGCGCTCCCACTGGGAGCGCGTCCGATCGCTGGGACGTACTATCCCGTCCATGGTCATACGGGCCCAGGTACCATGGACGGGATAGTACGTCTGATGGCAGTAAGGGGTTAATAAAATAAAAATGCGTTCTGCCGCTACTCTTACATCTCCCCACCCCTTCATTTCATCAAACACATCCCCCTGCTCATTTTACAGCACCACTATCCTAGCCAAAAACCTAACAAAAGCATTAGTGAAAACTTGATTTACTGAAGCTTTGGCCAAATTTTATCGATTTTGAGGAAAAATGTTCTGGAATCTGAACATGAATCCGAATGTGCAATGTTAGTGCCAAATTTGAGATTGGTGAATGTCTTCCGAACAAGTTCACTCATCTCTACTGCTTACTCACAGTATATATGAGGGGAAAAAAAAGAGAACAAAAGACGATCATAGAGTCCAGGTATATAGTAGAAAATAACATCTTTATCTCATAAGGAGATGTAACCATGTGACACACACAAAACCATGTAAAATTGTCTGCAGAGGACTCACGGGATCAAGTGAGTAAACATTCCACAGTCCTGGCTTGTGATGTGCAAGTACAAGCTAAATAGACATATCGCACAATATTTAGACTGCATATGACAGTACATTTACTGAGTCAGTGGGAAAGAAAAATAAAATAAATAAAGTACTGTGTTAAAACCTGCTATATAGTGTAGGTAAAAACTTCATAACTACAGATATAAGTATAATAAATACCAATAATGGCTAAAGCCTGGATGATAAGATGACAGGGTGCATACACATCTATATGAGCATTGGATGTAATACAATGCTAGAGATGGTACAATAGTATTGAGACATACTAACCAGGGGAAGAGTGCCGAGGAGAGGATTTGCATATTCCCAGAGCCTTCTGGGATAAGTGAAGAGTCTACATGAGCTCAAAGAACACTGGATTTTGGCCGTTGCAGCTGAAAGGAGGACATCAGTAAACCAGGGGAAGAGTCCCGAGGAGAGGATTTGCATATTCCCAGTGCCTTCTGGGATAAGTGAGAAGTCACCATGAGCTCAAAGAACATTGGATTTTGGCCGTTGCAGCTGAAAGGAGGATATCAGTAAACCAGGGGAAGAGTGCCGAGGAGAGGATTTGCATATTTCTAGTGCCTTCTGGGATAAGTGAAGAGTCTCCACGAACTCAAAGAACACTGGATTTTGGCCGTTGCAGCTGAAAGGAGGACATCAGTAAACCACGCGCCTATCGGCGCATGAATTTTGGCATATATTTCACCGCTTTGATATCTCTCGAACAATAAGAACATGGAAGAGACCAGGAGCCATTTGATGAGCTGCATTTCTAGCTACATGTTCACAGACTTACCAGTGGAAAAGTCAAACTTCACATGCCAGAAATGCAAGCTTGTGTCCCTGTTGGAGAAAAAGTTGCAAAATCTAGAAGAGAGGTTATCTACATTGAAAACCATTAAGGAACGTGAAGAGTTCTTAGACAGAGCAGGATTATCTCTTCATGTTACAGAAAGAGAAGAAATTCGAAGTGCAACTGAAGAAACAGAGGAATGGAAGCATGTGACCCAGAGAAGCAGGAGGATCAGGAGGCAATCAGCGCCCATACTGCTCAGTAACCAGTACCAAGCTCTTACGCAGGAGAACTATGAAGAAATACATCAGGATAAGACTCTGCCCACAAACAACAACCTTGTACGCCTTCCGAGTCCTCCCGAATGGAGAAAGAAAAATGTTGTGAAGAAGAAACGGAGAGATGTGGTCATGGGGGATTCCCTGTTGTGAGGAACAGAGGCTGCTACCTGCAGACCAGATTTAACCTCAAGAAAAATGTGCTGTCTTCCAGGTGCAAAAATTAAAGATGTGTCTGACAGGATATCAGGACTCTTCAGACCAACAGATGACTACCCATTCCTGCTAATACATGTGGGGACAAATGACACCGCAAGAAACGACCTGGAAACCATCTGCAGTGACTTTGAAAACTTAGGTAAGAAAGTGAAAGAACTGGGAGCGCAGGTGGTCTTCTCTTCCATCCTTCCAGTGGATGGCCATGGAACAAGGAGGTGGAATAAGATTCTGCAGGTGAACAACTGGCTACATCGATGGTGCCGTCAGCAAGGATTTGGATTTCTGGATAACGGAGTGAATTACCTATACGATGGACTACTTGCTAGAGATGGGGTGCACCTTACGAAGACTGGAAAACATGTATTTGGAAGTCGCCTTGCTACACTCATCAGGAGAGCTTTAAACTAGAACGATGTGGGAAGGGAAGCAAAACGCCAGAAAAAGCCATACACCTGACAAATACTATTGAGAATTCTGCCATTAGAAGTTAAAGGGAAGAACAAAGACAAAAAAATCTAAATAATAAAAATATTGAAAAAAGAGAAACCAATCACAAACTAAAATGTTTCTATATGAATACACAAAGCATGGGCAACAAACAAGGAGAATTGGAACTACTAATGCAGTTAATTAAATATGATGTCATTGGAATCACTGAAACTTGGTGGGACGATACACATGATTGGAATACAAGGCTAGAAGGTTACAACCTATTTGCAAGAAACAGACTTGATAAACGAGGAGGAGGTGTCGCATTGTATGTTAGAAAAGCGTATATCTGCACAGAGATTGAAGCTTCAGAGACTGGGAGTTCTGTGGAAACTGTTTGGGTAAGAATACAAGGACAGAACAAAGGCAAGGACACCACTGTAGGCATTTACTACAGGCCGCTTGTGCAAGCTGAAGATATGGATGAACTCTTTATGCATCAAATGGCCAAGTTCTCCAAAAAATATGACACAGTGGTCATTTGAGATTTCAACTATCCATACATTTGTTGGGAATTTCTCTCAGGCAAAACTAACAGGTCAAGGAAATTCTTATCCTCTCTTGCTAACAACTTTATCTTCCAAAAGGTAGGGGAGAAAACAAGGGTTCTGCTACCTTGGATCTAATCCTTATAAACAGGGAGGAAATGGTTGAGGAGGTAAGAGTGGCTGGGACCCTAGGAGGTAGCGACCATGCTATTTTAGAATTTAGGATAACTAGAGGAGGAAGACCTGTGAAGACTCAGACGTCAAGGTTAGATTTCAGAAAGGCAGATTTTAAGGGACTCAGAGAGAGAATTGGAGGGATCCAATGGCTGGATATCCTTAAGGACAAAAATGTCCAGGAAGGATGGGAAATCATGAAATATGAGATTCTCAAAGCACAATCGTTAACAATTCCGAAAAGAGTGAAGAATAGGAAGCATTTAAGGAAACCAGGATGGATGAACACAGAACTTAAACACATGCTAAAAAGGAAGAAATAAATGTTTATCAAATGGAAAGAGGGAGGCATATCTAAAGAAGAATATAATGCTGTCTGCAGAATCTGCAGGGCACAAATCAGATTAGCTAAAGCTGACAATGAATTAAGGCTTACAAGAGACATCAAAAGCAACAAAAAAGGATTTTGGGGATATGTCAAAAGTAAAAGAAAAGTCAAAGATGCTATAGGATTTTTACAGGATGAAAATGATGAAATGGTAAGACAGGATGTTGAAAAGGCCGAACTTTTAAATTCCTATTTTGCATCTGTTTTCTCTCAGAAAGGAAATGTAACATCAACTGATCTTCACTGTCCTATTAAGAGAATGGAAGAATCCAGGATATCTATAAACAGAAAAATAGTGAGGAAACACTTAGCTAACATAAATAAATTTAAGTCTCCAGGTCCAGATGAAGTACACCCCAGAGTACTGAAGGAGATAGCAGAAGAAATTCTTGAACCACTCCCCATAATCTTTGAAAATTCTTGGACAACAGGGGAAGTCCAAGAAGACTGGAGAAGAGCAAATATTGTTCCTATCTTCAAAAAGGGGAAGAAGGTGGACCCAGGGAACTATAGGCCAGTGAGTCTGACTTCTATACCAGGTAAGATCTTTAAACAAATTATTAAACAACATGTACAGTACAGACCAAAAGTTTGGACACACCTTCTCATTCAAAGATTTTTCTGTATTTTCATGACTATGAAAATGTGTAGAATCACACTGAAGGCATCAAAACTATGAATTAACACTTGTGGAATTATACATTACACTTTACAAAAAATGTGAAACAACTGAAAATATGTCTTATATTCTAGGTTCTTCAAAGTAGCCACCTTTTGCTTTGATTACTGCTTTGCACGCAGAAAAGGTGAACGGATGGACTCTACATGCCTGGTTCTCACCGTGAAGCATGGAGGAGGTGGTGTGATGGTGTGGGGGTGCTTTGCTGGTGACACTGTTGTGGATTTATTCAAAATTGAAGCGGTGAGCGGTCCAGCTCACCCCAAACCATCTCGATTGGGTTCAGGTCATGTGACTGTGGAGGCCAGGTCATCTGGTGTAGCACCCCAAAACTCTCCTTTTTGGTCAAATAGCCCTTACACAGCCTGGAGGTGTGTTTGGGGTCATTGTCCTGTTGAAAAATAAATGATGGTCCAACTAAACGCAAACCGGATGGAATAGCATGCTGCTGCAAGATGCTGTGGTAGCCATGCTGGTTCAGTATGCCTTCAATTTTGAATAAATCCCCAACAGTGTCACCAGCAAAGCACCCCCACACCATCACACCTCCTCCTCCATGCTTCACGGTGGGAACCAGGCATGTAGAGTCCATCCATTCACCTTTTCTGCGTGCAAAGCAGTAATCAAAGCAAAAGGTGGCTACTTTGAAGAACCTAGAATATAAGACATATTTTCAGTTGTTTCACACTTTTTTGTAAAGTGTAATGTATAATTCCACATGTGTTGCTTCATAGTTTTGATGCCTTAAGTGTGATTCTACAATTTTCACAGTCATGAAAATACAGAAAAATCGTTGAATGAGAAGGTGTGTCCAAACTTTTGGTCTGTACTGTATGTAAGTATTATTATTATTATACATTTTTATAGCGTCATTTATTCCATGGCGCTTTACATGTGAAGAGGGGCAAATATAGACAAGTACAGTAAACATGAGCAATACAAGGCATACACAAGTACAGAAGGAGAGAGGACCCTGCCCGCAAGGGCTCACAGTCTACAGGGATGGGTGAAGATACACTAGGAGAGGGTAGAGCTGGTCGTGCAGTGGTTCAGTAGACTGATGATCACTGCAGGTTGTAGGCTTGTCGGAAGAGGTGGGTCTTCAGGTTCTTTTGAAGGTTTCCATGGTAGGCGCGAGTCTGATGTGTTGGGGTAGAGAGTTCCAGAGTATGAGAGAGGCACGGTAGAAGTCTTGTATTCGGTTGTGGGAAGAAGAGATAAGAGGGGAGTAGAGGAGGAGATCTTGAGAGGATCAAAGGTTGCGTGTGGGTATGTACCGGGAGACCATGTCACAGATGTATGGAGGAGACAGGTTGTGGATGGCTTTGTAGGTCATGGTTAGGGTTTTGAACTGGAGCCTCTGGACGATAGGAAGCCAATGAAGGGCTTGGCAGAGAGGAGAGGCTGGGGAATAACGGGGAGACAGGTGTATTAGTCGGGCAGCAGAGTGCAGGATGGATTGGAGTGGTGCCAGAGTGCTAGAGGGAAGGCCAGAGAGTAGGAGGTTGCAGTAGTCGAGGCGGGAGATGATGAGGGCATGCACTAGTGTTTTTGTAGTTTCATGGTCAAGGAATGCACGGATCCGGGAAATATTTTTGAGTTTGAGACGGCAGGAGGAGGCAAGGGTTTGGACATATGGCTTGAAAGAGTGGGTAGAGTCGAGGATAAGAATGAAGTGATTAAATAGAGTCAGCATGGGTTTTAACTAATAAATCATGTCAGACTAACTTAATTTCCTTCTATGACAGAATCACTGACTGGGTGGATCAGGGAAATACTGTAGATATAGTATATCTTGACTTCAGCAAAGCATTTGACAAAGTATCTCACACAATACTTATTGAAAAAATGACTAAGTATGGAATGGACAAGGCAACTGTTAGGTGGATTCTTAACTGGCTTAGTGATCGGTCCCAAAGATTCGTCGTAAATGGCTGCACATCCAGTTGGAAGAATGTCTCAAGTGGGGTACCACAGGGCTCTGTCCTGGGCCCTGTATTATTCAACATCTTTATCAATGATTTAGATGAAGGAATTGAGAGTAAGCTGATTAAATTTGCTAATGACACAAAGCTAGGAGGGATAGCTAATACTGGAGAAGAGAGAGAGAGGATTCAAAAAGATATAAATAAACTGGAGCAGTGGGCAGTAACTAACAGAATGGGTTTTAACAGGGAAAAATGCAAAGTACAACATCTGGGCAATAAAAATGAAAAAAACATATAAAAAATGGGAGGAATAGGGCTAAGTAACAGCACATGTGAAAAAGACTTGGGTATACTAATAGATCACAGACTGAACATGAGTCAACAGTGTGATGCAGCAGCAAAAAAGGCAAATACAATTCTGGGATGTATTAACAGAAGCATACAATCTAGATCTTGTGATGTCATTATTACCCTCTACTCTTCTTTGGTCAGACCTCATCTGGAATACTATGTCCAGTTTTGGGCACCACATTTAAAAAAAGCATCAACAAACTACAGCAAGTTCAGAGAAGAGCAACTAGAATGGTGACTGGTCTGCAAACCATGTCCTATGAGGATTGGTTGCAGGATTTGGGAATATTTAGCTTGCAAAAGAGAAGACTAAGAGGAGACTTAATAGCTGTATACAAATCTCTCAAGGGCTGTCACATTGTAGAAGGGTCATCTGTTATGATTTGGTAACTGAGGAGGACAGGAGCAAAACAGCAAGGCAGCTGCATACCTGAGAGGTTGGGAACTTATGGGTTGCAGATCCCTAAACTAACCGCACAACTAGAAGCAGCCGTGGAGCGTACCTACGGTGATCCTAGATGCCTCGGCACAGCTGGAGAGCTAGCTACACCTAAAGACAGAAACAGGAAAGCTAACTGCCCCAGAGTAGAGCCCCAAAGGAATAGGCAGCCCCCAAACATATTATGGCGGTTAGACAAGATGAAACACAAACGCAGACAGAAAATAGAGTGAGCAAACGCAGGGGCCAAACACTGACTAAATAGGACAGGAAAGAACAGAATACTATCTGCAACCCAGCGAAACCCTAGCAAAACTTCCAACACTTCTGACTACAAAAATGCTGAGATCATACGATCTTGCCACCCACTAAATCAGATCTCAGAGTGAACAAAGCTAACCCGCAGCCACTCAAAAAGCAGGGAAAGAGCAATTGAACAAATAACAGTGACTACAGAAAACAGAGAGAAGCACAGGCCCCAGGATGGGACACGGCTAACCTCCACAAAGGTGCAGACAAAAATGGACATAGCAAACACAATAGAAATAAGCAGAAAATATCTTATCTGAAAGTAGCAGACACAGGCAAGACACCAGCAGACTTCCAAATGAACCAGGAAGCAACAATTGATCACTGGCGAGGATCATGGGAAGGCAGCTCCCTTATATCAGTCCCGTCAGTGACTCCTGATTGCCAGGTACCGACAGCAACCACCAGAGGGAGCCTCCATTCAGAAATTGTCTCCAATACGTTCACAACAGTCATCTTTATTCTCATTTGCACAAGGAAAGACTAGAAGCAATGGACTGAAACTGAATGGGAGGAGACACAGATTAGATATTAGAAAAAACTTTTTGACAGTTAGGGTGATCAGTGAGTGGAACAGGCTGCTACGAGAGGTGGTGAGTTCTCCTTCAATAGAAGTCTTCAAACAGAGGCTGGACCGATATCTGTCTGGGATGATTTAGTGAATCCTGCTTTGAGCAGGGGGTAGGACCAGATGGCCCAGGAGGTCCCTTCCAACCCTACCATTCTATGATTCTAGTACCTAGAGAGTAATAATAGCAGGGGCTCACAAGATCCGTGCGTCCGCCCCAAAGTGTGTTTCGCATGTCCCCTGACAAAGGTGTCAATCCGAAATGTGTGTTTTCAATTAAAGGACTTTATTCTGGATGTCTGTGTTTTATATCACTATGGGGTTAGTAATGGGGGCGTTTTATAGAAGCCTCTCCATTACTAAGCTCAGCGCTTGATATTACCTGACAATACAAGGGTGACATCAACCCCCCCAACTATCACCTCACTTGCCACTGCTACAGGGCAACTGAGCACAGTGAGGCTATGTGCCAGTATTAGCACATCTTATAGATGCACCTTTTTTGGGGCAGATGAGAGCTGATGTTTTTAGCATATGGGCGGCCAGTATCCATGGCCCTTTCCTAGGCTATTAATATCAGCTCACAGCTGTCTGCGTAGTCTTTGCTGGTTATTAATTATATCGCATTTTTTTTGGGTGGGGGATTGTGCATTTTAATAGCCAGTAAAGGATAATTATACAGCTGTGAGCTGATATTATATAAAATTCGAAAAATTGGAGCCATGAGAACTGTCTTAAAAATATATAGAAAATAGTTTATTAAGATAAATAACAAGTAAAAACAGTACTACAATGTTAAGTTATACATAAGTGTAGACAACTTTAGCATGAGCATTCAAACCATTGAAGGACACAGGTAAAGGATGCCCAGAAGATAACAATAAAATAAAATGTATACGACCGAAGGAATCAAGTTCTTAGGAAAAATAGACCATAAGATATAAGTGGCTAATTTAAGATTGATCCTCAACCATGTTGGTCGCAGTATGTGTCAGCATACTACCAGCCCTTACGCGCGTTTCGCGTAGTCTTCTTCGGGGGATTGTGTGATGAACTTTGACACAATCATGTGCCGTTTGCCTTTTTTTTCCAAAGGAGGATGGAATTGAAAAAAAAAAAAAAGTCCGCATATAAGTAGATCAAACCTGACAGTTGCCATAGGTTTTGTCCTGAAGAAGAGGTCCTGTGTATGACTTGTATGACTTCGAAATGCGTTGACCTGAATCCTGTCCTTTAAAGCTTTTGAAAATATCATCAACTATCTGAATATATTCATCAGCAGCGCATCCACTGACACTTCACCTGGATCCTGTGCCACTCTTTCCTTATGAACCTGCATCTTGCAGCTGCTGATATGTGCTAAACATGTTGCATAGGTGCAACTTCATCAGGTGTGCAGATTCCTTTTTTGACTGCACCTTATTGTGTTATCAGTTAAGACCCTATTACGCTCTGTTTTTCCTAGTTTCCCATTTCTACTTAGTCAATTTTGGAGCAACCAATTTTGTACACCTGTAACAAGGCATATTTTGTATTTATTTCTAACCAAGGAATTTTCACACAAACCAATTTCAAGAGTATATATGACAATAGACAGTTTTGAGCAACCAAATTTCTACACCTGAAGCAGGCCAATTTTATTTTTATTTTCAAACCAATTAAATTTAACAAAAAGCTTTTTCTACACTATGTATGACAACAGTCAATTTTAGGAACAAAATTATTTTGTGAACTGTTCCAGGCAAAGCAGTTTTCAAAAATTTTAAAGCACCATAAATTTACAGAAATCATGTTAAAATAAATGACTAACTGAATACAGAATTTTTTTTAACTTTTTCAACTTTTTTTGTGAGTGTTAAACACCACTGAAAGCATGCAATACTCTATGGATGACTGTTGTGTTTTGGTAGCTAAGGAGAATAAGCAAAAACGGCAATACACCAGAGAGGCTGGAACCTATTGGATTGCAGAAACCTGAACTAACCACACAACTAGAGGTAGCCGTGGAGCGTTCCTACGTTGATCCTAGACGCCTCGTCACAGCCTGAGAGATAACTACACCTAAAGGCAGAAAGATGAAAGCTATCTGCCCGAGCAGATCCCCAAAGAAAATAGGAAGCCCCCAAACATGTAATGGCGGTTAGACAAGAAGAAGCACGGACACAACAGAAAATAGAATGAGCAAACGCTGGGGCCCAATCTGTCTAGACATAAAAGTACAGGAAAGGATACTCATTGCAATCCAAAAAAAAAGCCTAAAAAATACCAACTCTTCTGATTGCAAAAACACCTGAGATCACACGATCTCTATCACCTAAATCAGATCTCTGGTGTAACAAAACTAAGCCGCAGCCACTGAAAAAACAGGAAAAAGCAAATGAACAAATAATAGTGACTTCAGATAAACTGAGAGGAGCACAAGCCCCCCGGAGGGGACCTGGCTGACCTCCACAGAAGTGCAGGGAACAATGCAAAAAGCAAGCACAAAAATAAAAGCAGAAAATATCTTATCTGATAGCAGAGATGCAGGCAAGACTCAGCAAACTTCCAAATGAACCAGGAACCACAATTGAGACAAGAACAATTGATCACCGGCAACCATCATGGGAGGGAACCTCCCTTATATCAGACCAGTCAGTGATCCCAGATTGCCATTCCTGGCTGAAAGGTTCAGTACTGTCTGTAACCACCAGAGGGAGCCTCTGTTCAGAAACCATCTCTAGCACATTCATAACAGATGACTAACTGAATCCTGAAAAAATGTACAACTTCTATTGGAGTGTTATATGTACCTCCCTAATGTAACAAGAACTCAGTTACTGTGTATGGAACAATCATTGAATCCATAAAAAGTTTTGAAATAGTTTTTTTTCAAGTTTTATATACCTCCGTAATGTAACAAGTACCGCGTTACACGTATGCATGAGTCATTGCATTCATAAAAACATTTTTAAGGGTTTTTTCAGTTGTATATATTTCTCGGACATGGTTTGTGGAACCACTGTGCCACAGACCGTGGAGAGCCGGGAAGGGCGTGACTAAGCGAACACCTGACTGTTCACTAGAGCCTATGATGGTGAGGTTAGACTTGGCTCCCAATGAATTGCCAGGTGCCACTCCAGGACAGACCAATGGACGCGCAGCAGCTGGACTCAGAGGACAGACTGGAGGGAGCAGCTGGCAGAGTTTGAATTAGAATGCAGCAGAGTTTGCATCAGAGTGCAGCAGACAGAGTTTGTTTCTGAGTGCAGCAGGCAGGATCAGCATCAGAGTGCAGCAGGCAGGATTTGCACCAGAGTGCAGCAGGCAATGTTTTTATCAGAGTGCAGCAAGCAGGATCTGCTCATGCAGCAGCATATTTGACAGAGTGCAGCAGGCAGATTTGCCAGTGCAGCAGGCATGCTTGACAGAGTGCAGCAGGCAGGATTTGCATCAGAGTGCAGCAAGCAGTTGCACCAAGTGAGCAGTGTTGTATCAGAGTGCAGCAGACAGGATCTTCATCAGAGTGCAGCAGGCAGGATTTGCACCAGAGTGCAGCAGGGACTTGTGTGCAACCTTACACAACTTACAGTCATGGCCAAAAGTTTTGAGAATGACACAAATATTAATTTTTACAAAGTCTACTGCTTCACTTTTTCTAATGGCAATTTGCATATATTCCAGAATGTTATAAAGAGTGATCAGCTTAACAGCAATTACTTGCAAAGTCAATATTTGGCTAGAAAATGAACTTTATCCCCCAAAACACATTTCAACATCATTGCAGCCCTGCCTTAAAAGGACCAGCTAACCTCTTTTCAGTGATTGCTCCATTAACACAGGTGTGGGTGTTGATGAGGACATGGCTGGAGATCAATCTGTCATGATTAAGTAAGAATGACACCACTGGACACTTTAAAAGGAGGCTGGTGCTTGGCATCATTGTTTTCTTCTGTTAACCATGGTTATCTCTAAAGAAACTAAACTAAAAAAAATGGCCTAACAGGGAAGAGTATCGCAGCTAGAAAGATTGCACCTCAGTCAACAATCTATCGCATCATCAAGAACTTCAAGGAGAGAGGTTCCATTGTTGCCAAAAAGGCTCCAGGGTGCCCAAGAAAGACCAGCAAGCGCCAGGACCGTCTCTTAAAAGTGTTTCAGCTGCGGGATCGGGTTACCAGCAGTGCAGAGCTTGCTCAGGAATGGCAGCAGGCAGGTGTGAGTGCATCTGCACGCACTGTGAAGTGGAGACTCTTGGAGCAAGGCCTGGTCTTAAGGAGGGCAGCAAAGAAGCCACTTCTCTCCAGAAAAAACATCATGGACAGACTGATATTCTGCAAAAGGTATAGGCAGTGGACTGCTGAGGACTGGGGTAAAGTTATTTTCTCTGATGAATCCCCTTTTCGATTGTTTGGGACATCAGGAAAACGCCTTATTCGGAGAAGACAAGGTGAGCGCTACCACCAGTCTTGTCTCATGCCAACTGTTAAGCATCCTGAAATCATTCATGTGTGGGGTTGCTTCTCAGCCAAGGGTGTTGTGAATGGACTTGAAATGAGTTCTGAGCAGAGGCTCCCTCTGGTGGTTACAAGCGGTACTGGACTGTCCAGTGAAGATTGTGAGGATTGGGAATCAGGTGTTACTGACTGGTCTTATTTAAGGGAGTCGCCTTCCCATCAGGGTTGTCGGTGATCAATTGTTCTGGTCTCAATCCTTGATTCCTGTTTCCTTTGTAGCCTGCTGTGTCGTGTCTGCATCTCCTGCTAACAGATAAGACATTTTCTTCTTTTTGTTTTTGTGCTTGATTTTTGCATTTTGTCCTGCACTTCTGTGGGGGCCTTCTGGGTCCCCTCCGGGGGCTTTTGCCCTCTCAGTTTAGTTCAGCCACTGATGTTTGTACATTTGCTTTTTCCAGTTTTTTCAGTGGCTGCTGTTTTGATTTTGTTACACCAGAGAACTAATTTAGGTGGTAGAGGTCGTGTGATCTCAGGTGTTTTTGAAATTAGTAGAGTTGGTGCTTTTCAGGGTTTTTTGGGATTGCAGTAAGTGCCCTTCCTATCCTTTTCTATTTAGGTAGTTTGGGCCCCAACGTTTGCTCATACTATTTTCTGTCTGTGTCAGTATTTCCTCTTGTCTAACCGCCATTACATGTTTTGGGGCTTTCTATGTTCTTTGGGGATCTGCTCCGGGGCAGATAGCTTTCCTCTTTCTATCTTTAGGTGTAGTTAGTTTCTCAGGCTGTGACGAGGCGTCTAGGACCAACGTAGGAACGCTCCACGGCTGCCTCTAGTTGTGGTGGTTAGTCAGGGTACTGCAATCTCATCGATTCCAACTGCTCTGGTGTATTTCCTTTTTTACCTGCACTCCTCAGATATCGAAACATAACACAAGGGAATCGGCTCTCTCACAGTCTTGCCTAAAAACACAGCCATGAATAAAGAATGGTACCAGAATGTCCTCCAAGAGCAACTTCTCCCAACCCTCCAAGAGCAGTTTGGCGATCAAAAATGCCTTTTCCAGCATGATGAAGCACCTTGCCATAAAGCAAAGGTGATAACTAAATGGCTCAGGGAACAAAACATAGAGATTTTGGGTCCATGGCCTGGAAACTCCCCAGATCTTAATCCCATTGAGAACTTGTGGTCAATCATCAAGAGACAGGTGGGCAAACAAAAACCTAAAAATTCTGACAAAATGAAAGCATTGATTGTGCAAGAATCTACTGCTATCAGTGAGGATTTGGTCCAGAAGTTGATTGAGAGCATGCCATGGAGAATTGCAGAGGTCCTGAAGAAGAAGGGTCAACACTGCAAATATTGACTTGCTGCATAACTCATTCTAACTGTCAATAAAAGCTTTTGTTACTCATATGTTTGCAATTATATTTCTGTCTGTGATAAAAAACATCTGTCAAACACACATAAAAACCAGAGGGCAGCAGATCATGTGAAAATATAATATTTGTGTCATTCTCAAAACTTTTGGCCATGACTGTAGACTGCAAAACAGGAAGGTTGCTCAGGCACCTCCCCAGTAGGGAGGAAGCAATATATACATAATATCCCACAGCTATTGACTGGGTAGGAAATAGCAAGTGCATGCGCAGACCCTTTAAGATGGCGGGAGTGTACGCGCACATGACCTAAGGACATGGCTAGAGGATCGGTTGGAGGCATGCAGGGCATGGGGAAGGGAAGAACTGACCACAGCCCGAGTGAGTGAAGTGACACACTGGAGACCCTGCCTATCAGAAAATTACTCCAGTGTGGTGCTAACAATATATCACCGTAATGTAATAAGAACTGCATTAAAGTGTATGGATGAATAATTGAATCCATAAAAAATGTAGTAACTTTTTTGTGGAGTTTCCTGTACAGTATGGGTGACAATATAGTACATTTTTTCATCATAAAAAATAAAAAACTGGTCACATGCAGCTGCTATATATTTTGCAATGGACTGTGAAGCTCTCAGCCCTTACAGCCTTTATTCTATCACTGTCCCTGCTCTTGCAACTGTCCCAGGCTAAATGCAGAATGTACCTCTTACAAACAGGAAAACACTGGATTAGCCCTTAGAAGGACTGTTAGCAGGGCCGGCTCCAGGTTTTTATGGGCCCCGGGCGAAAGAGTCTCAGTGGGCCCCTTTAACACAGACCACAATTCATGATGCACAGATACGGCAGAGAAATATGGGTATAGTACAATGCCAAACACTTCACTTCTTCCATTACATGAGTGATATCTATTGTAAATTCTACAATAGCTCAAAAACCGCCAAATCCTCACAGCGCACAGTACAGACCGGACAGTACAGTCCTCCATACAATATTATGGGCACCACATAGTCCTCCATACAGTATTATGGGCCAAATATAATGCTCCATAAAGAATATTGGACCCCAAATAATGCTCTATACAGGATACTGGTCCCCATATAATGCTCCATACAAAATATGGAGCTCTCCTCTGCACTGTGCTGCGTTCTGCGCTGTTACGGCTCAGAAAAGGGCGCTGTGGAAAGACTCCCCATCATCATCATCATCATTGCTTCCCGATCATCATCATCATTGCCTCCCCATAATCATCATCATTGCCTCCCCATAATCATCATCATTGCCTCCCCATCATCATCATCATTCCTCCTCATCATCATCGTCTCCCATCATCTTCTCCTCCCCATCATCATCGCCTCCCCATCATCATCGCCTCCCAATCATCATCATCATTGCCTCTGGGCCCCGGATCCTCACCACCATCACTGCCTTTCCCCACCACCGTCACACATACAGCACCACACACAGACAGCACCACAGCACTCTCTCACATACAGTCATGGCCAAAAGTTTTGAGAATGATACAAATATTAATTTTTACAAAGTCTACTGCTTCACTTTTTCTAATGGCAATTTGCATATACTCCAGAATGTTATAAAGAGTGATCAGCTTAAAGGGAATCTGTCACCCCAAAAATGCCATATCAAGTAAAGATATGGCTGAATAGAGCGTCCCATAACTAAGCTAACGGTGGGTATCATATATCATGATACCCCCGTTTTCATAGCAAAATACCTTTGTAAAGTTGGTGATTGAACGTGTCAATCACTGCGGTCAGGTCAGGAGGGCGGCGGTTTTCATGTCCTCCCCCGCCTCGTCATCTCTTTCGTATCGCCGTCTGTGAATACCACAGACGGCGTTAGTTTCCCGTAATTGCGCCATTCAAAATTCAGCCCGGCGCATGTGACACCTCCCCCTGTGACCTCATCACAGGTCCTGTGCGCACACAGCAGCCATATATGTGGTGTGTGTCATGTGACTCTGACTCCTCCCCCTGTGACCTCATCACAGGTCCTGTGTGCACAGAGCAGCCATATATGTGGAGTGCGGGACGTGACCCTGACTACTCCCCCTGTGACATCCTCACAGGTCCTGTGCGCACAGAGCAGCCATATATGTGGTGTGCGGCACGTGACCCTGACTCCTCCCCCTGTGACCTCATCACAGGTCCTGTGCGCACAGAGCAGCCATATATGTGGTATGCGGCACGTGACCCCTTGCGCTGGGCAGAATTTTGAATTGCAGGAAACTAACGCGGCGATACGCAACAGATTACGAGGAGCGGGGGCGGGGGAGGACATGAAAACCGCCGCCCTTCTGACCTGACCGCAGTGATTGACACATTCAATCACCAACTTTACCAAGGTATTTTGCTATGAAAACGGGGGTATCATGATATATGATACCCACCGTTAGCTTAGTTATGGGACCAGGTGGTGATTTTAATTAGACCAGGTCCCTACTTTACCCATAAATGCAGGCATTACTGACAGAGGTGCATATTCACCCAGAAATTCAGATATCAGCCTAATAGAGGTATGTTCACATTAGGTCAGGGACTCACCAGAATTGAGACCACCTTGACGATGGTTGGTGGGCTTTAAAATGTTTGGCCAAATGTTTATACTAAGCGTCTCAAATTTTTCCTTATATTCCAAAGCCATATTGCTATTCTAAATTTCATGTATTCCATGTTGTCATGCTTTAGTATGCTTGAGTGCAGCCTTTTTTTGTATGTTTTACATGGGGTAGCTTCCCTTGGTTTGCACCTAGTTCACATTAGTCTGGATGTGCCAGTCAGGTTTTTTTGTCTTTTGAATGTTAGCTTGCTGACTGAGCACTCCGCCCCCACCAGGTGGTGATTTTAATTACACCAGGTCCCTACTTTACCCATAAATGCAGGCATTACTGACAGAGGTGCATATTCACCCAGAAATTCAGATATCAGCCTAATAGAGGTATGTTCACATTAGGTCAGGGACTCACCAGAATTGAGACCACCTTGACGATGGTTGGTGGGCTTTAAAATGTTTGGCCAAATGTTTATACTATGCGTCTCAAATTTTTCCTTATATTCCAAAGCCATATTGCTATTCTAAATTTCATGTATTCCATGTTGTCATGCTTTAGTATGCTTGAGTGCAGCCTTTTTTTGTATGTTTTACATGGGGGTAGCTTCCTTTGGTTTGCACCTAGTTCACATTAGTCTGGATGTGCCAGTTAGGTTTTTTTGTCTTTTGAATGTTAGCTTGCTGACTGAGCACTCCGCCCCCACCAGGTAGTGATTTTAATTACACCAGGTCCCTACTTTACCCATAAATGCAGGCATTACTGACAGAGGTGCATATTCACCCAGAAATTCAGATATCAGCCTAATAGAGGTATGTTCACATTAGGTCAGGGACTCACCAGAATTGAGACCACCTTGACGATGGTTGGTGGGCTTTAAAATGTTTGGCCAAATGTTTATACTAAGCGTCTCAAATTTTTCCTTATATTCCAAAGCCATATTGCTATTCTAAATTTCATGTATTCCATGTTGTCATGCTTTAGTATGCTTGAGTGCAGCCTTTTTTTGTATGTTTTACATGGGGGTACCTTCCCTTGGTTTGCACCTAGTTCACATTAGTCTGGATGTGCCAGTCAGGTTTTTTTGTCTTTTGAATGTTAGCTTGCTGACTGAGCACTCCGCCCCCACCAGGTGGTGATTTTAATTACACCAGGTCCCTACTTTACCCATAAATGCAGGCATTACTGACAGAGGTGCATATTCACCCAGAAATTCAGATATCAGCCTAATAGAGGTATGTTCACATTAGGTCAGGGACTCACCAGAATTGAGACCACCTTGACGATGGTTGGTGGGCTTTAAAATGTTTGGCCAAATGTTTATACTAAGCGTCTCAAATTTTTCCTTATATTCCAAAGCCATATTGATATTCTAAATTTCATGTATTCCATGTTGTCATGCTTTAGTATGCTTGAGTGCAGCCTTTTTTTGTATGTTTTACATGGGGTAGCTTCCCTTGGTTTGCACCTAGTTCACATTAGTCTGGATGTGCCAGTCAGGTTTTTTTGTCTTTTGAATGTTAGCTTGCTGACTGAGCACTCCACCCCCACCAGGTGGTGATTTTAGTTACACCAGGTCCCTACTTTACCCATAAATGCAGGCATTACTGACAGAGGTGCATATTCACCCAGAAATTCAGATATCAGCCTAATAGAGGTATGTTCACATTAGGTCAGGGACTCACCAGAATTGAGACCACCTTGACGATGGTTGGTGGGCTTTAAAATGTTTGGCCAAATGTTTATACTAAGCGTCTCAAATTTTTCCTTATATTCCAAAGCCATATTGCTATTCTAAATTTCATGTATTCCATGTTGTCATGCTTTAGTATGCTTGAGTGCAGCCTTTTTTTGTATGTTTTACATGGGGTAGCTTCCCTTGGTTTGCACCTAGTTCACATTAGTCTGGATGTGCCAATCAGGTTTTTTTGTCTTTTGAATGTTAGCTTGCTGACTGAGCACTCCGCCCCCACCAGGTGGTGATTTTAATTACACCAGGTCCCTACTTTACCCATAAATGCAGGCATTACTGACAGAGGTGCATATTCACCCAGAAATTCAGATATCAGCCTAATAGAGGTATGTTCACATTAGGTCGGGGACTCACCAGAATTGAGACCACCTTGACGATGGTTGGTGGGCTTTAAAATGTTTGGCCAAATGTTTATACTAAGCGTCTCAAATTTTTCCTTATATTCCAAAGCCATATTGATATTCTAAATTTCATGTATTCCATGTTGTCATGCTTTAGTATGCTTGAGTGCAGTCTTTTTTTGTATGTTTTACATGGGGTAGCTTCCCTTGGTTTGCACCTAGTTCACATTAGTCTGGATGTGCCAGTCAGGTTTTTTTGTCTTTTGAATGTTAGCTTGCTGACTGAGCACTCTGCCCCCACCAGGTGGTGATTTTAATTACACCAGGTCCCTACTTTACCCATAAATGCAGGCATTACTGACAGAGGTGCATATTCACCCAGAAATTCAGATATCAGCCTAATAGAGGTATGTTCACATTAGGTCAGGGACTCATCAGAATTGAGACCACCTTGACGATGGTTGGTGGGCTTTAAAATGTTTGGCCAAATGTTTATACTAAGCGTCTCAAATTTTTCCTTATATTCCAAAGCCATATTGCTATTCTAAATTTCATGTATTCCATGTTGTCATGCTTTAGTATGCTTGAGTGCAGCCTTTTTTTGTATGTATATATGTGGTGTGCGGCACGTGACCCTGACTCCTCCCCCTGTGACCTCATCACAGGTCCTGTGCGCACAGAGCAGCCATATATGTGGTATGCGGCACGTGACCCCTTGCGCTGGCAGAATTTTGAATTGCGCAATTGCAGGAAACTAACGCGGCGATACGCAACAGATTACGAGGAGCGGGGGCGGGGGAGGACATGAAAACCGCCGCCCTCCTGACCTGACCGCAGTGATTGACACATTCAATCACCAACTTTACCAAGGTATTTTGCTATGAAAACGGGGGTATCATGATATATGATACCCACCGTTAGCTTAGTTATGGGACACTCTATTCAGCCATATCTTTACTTGATATGGCATTTTTGGGGTGACAGATTCCCTTTAACAGTAATTACTTGCAAAGTCAATATTTGATTAGAAAATTAACTTTATCCCCCAAAACACATTTCAACATCATTGCAGCCCTGCCTTAAAAGGACCAGCTAACCTCTTTTCAGTGATTGCTCCATTAACACAGGTGTGGGTGTTGATGAGGACATGGCTGGAGATCAATCTGTCATGATTAAGTAAGAATGACACCACTGGACACTTTAAAAGGAGGCTGGTGCTTGGCATCATTGTTTCTCTTCTGTTAACCATGGTTATCTCTAAAGAAACATGTGCAGTCATCATTGCAATGCACAAAAATGGCCTAACAGGAAAGAGTATCGCAGCTAGAAAGATTGCACCTCAGTCAACAATCTATCGCATCATCAAGAACTTCAAGGAGAGAGGTTCCATTGTTGCCAAAAAGGCTCCAGGGCGCCCAAGAAAGACCAGCAAGCGCCAGGACCGTCTCTTAAAAGTGTTTCAGCTGCGGGATCGGGCTACCAGCAGTGCAGAACTTGCTCAGGAATGGCAGCAGGCAGGTGTGAGTGCATCTGCACGCACTGTGAGGCAGAGACTCTTGGAGCAAGGCCTGGTCTCAAGGAGGGCAGCAAAGAAGCCACTTCTCTCCAGAAAAAACATCAGGGACAGACTGATATTCTGCAAAAGGTACAGGCAGTGGACTGCTGAGGACTGGGGTAAAGTTATTTTCTCTGATGAATCCCCTTTTCGATTGTTTGGGACATCAGGAAAACGCCTCATTCGGAGAAGACAAGGTGAGCGCTACCACCAGTCTTGTCTCATGCCAACCGTTAAGCATCCTGAAACCATTCATGTGTGGGGTTGCTTCTCAGCCAAGGTAATCGGCTCTCTCACAGTCTTGCCTAAAAACACAGCCATGAATAAAGAATGGTACCAGAATGTGCTCCAAGAGCAACTTCTGCCAACCCTCCAAGAGCAGTTTGGCGATCAACAATGCCTTTTCCAGCATGATGGAGCACCTTGCCATAAAGTAAGGTGATAACTAAATGGCTCAGGGAACAAAACATAGAGATTTTGGGTCCATGGCCTGGAAACTCCCCAGATCTTAATCCCATTGAGAACTTGTGGTCAATCATCAAGAGACGGGTGGACAAACAAAAACCTAAAAATTCTGACAAAATTAAAGCATTGATTGTGCAAAAATGGACTGCTATCAGTCAGGATTTGGTCCAGAAGTTGATTGAGAGCATGCCAGGGAGAATTTCAGAGGTCCTGAAGAAGAAGGGTCAACACTGCAAATATTGACTTGCTGCATTAACTCATTCTAACTGTCAATATAAGCTTTTGTTACTCATATGTTTGCAATTATTATATTTCTGTCTGTGATAAAAACATCTGTCAAACACACATAAAAACCAGAGGGCAGCAGATCATGTGAAAATATAATATTTGTGTCATTCTCAAAACTTTTAGCCATGACTGTACACACACACTGATACACACACACACACACACACCCACATCACATCTCACCTGTCCGGCGTCCGTGCTCTCTCTGCCACAGCTGGCCGATTGAATGATGACGTCATTCAGCGGCGCTACTGTGAGAGGATGCGTCGGCGCCCTGCAGGTGCCCCCTGGAACCCGGAGCAGCGGAGGCTCGGGGAGAGGTAAGTATTGCGCCGGCTGCTGCCGGGGCCCTGAGCAAGCGGGGGGGCCCAGTGGCGGCGCTGGTACCACTCTTATCCGTTAATGGGCGCCGGGGTGACTGACGGCGAGTGGGCCCACCCGCCTGCTCAGGGCCCCGGCACTTGCTCGGGTATGCCGGGTGCTGATGCCGGCCCTGACTGTTAGTATAATGGTTCAAAATCAGCACCAGTATTGTTAGAGCACTCTGATTCGTTCGACTGTGCACACGCAGCCCTGGACAATTCAAACTGTCCCTGAGCTGTGCAATGGCATCAGTGTGCCAAGCGTGAAAGTGCCTGTCCTTTTATAACCTTTGATGAGGTAATACTTCCAAAGTAATGCCACTACCAAGATTGGTATGGCATTACAGTGACTGGCAGGCAATCCCTGCATTGTGTAACAGGCGCCAAATATGTGGGGCAGGGATTTGAGCATTACATCCGAGCACCACAATGCTTGTTGAGTGCTGAACACATCTAAGCACCCAGATACCAGAGTGTTATCCGAGTATCACCAAACACGCTCGCTCATCCCTTTTCCTTAAAAGTAGTTTCTTGGCAGAAGTAAATTAAGTTTTCAAGAATTATAGTTCAACTAAGAAGTCTGGGTTCACATTGATCTGGACATTCTGAAACTGGAAAGGGCCTTTTTTCAGAAACAAAATGAAGAATTATGTCTCTGTACCTATTTTTCAAGAATTTTGCAGAGTTTTGAGGCAAAACCCCCAAGGGCAATGGCTGGATAAGGATATGATGATGTCTCTATCTCAGCCACAGGGGGAGATTAATAGATTTTTAAAAATGCTGTGGGTCTCACTCCTTATAGGGAGAGAAGCAGGAGGTAAATACTGCATGTCCATTCTGTAGATCTCTCGGTGGATTAGGAAAAGGAGTATGGAATCCAATGCAGATAAGGATCTCAAAGATTCCTTGAGGGAGTGACTCACCAATGGTGTACTTTAAAAACACTAACAAAAGGCATTAGTGAGATGAGGGCCCACGGGAGCCAAATTTACATTGAACCGGACTCATGCAGCCAAAGTAGAAGTGACAAATGGGTAAAAAGAACCGAGAGGACAAATCCCAGTCACAATTAATACTATAGATATCACATAGGACAGATAATGAGTGGAGTACTTTAATAAAAAGAAATATTTGCAGCACCCTCCAGATGCATAGTTTGATTACCCTGTAAAGTATGATGACCCCGACACAGCCTGCCATACAGTATAACAGCCCTCCACACAGTATAATGGCCCTTACAAAGCTTCACAGACTAAAATGGTCCCTACACAACCCTGTACATTGTATAAATGGCTTAAACACAGTACAATGGACCCACTAGCCCTCCAAACAGTATAATGGTCCCCACATAGCCCTGCAAACTGTATAATAATCCCCACATAGCTCTCCAAACAGTATAATGGCCCTCATTGATTTAAAACAAAAAATAAACAAAAATACTCATCTCTCCTCATTCCCCCGCTCATCTGGTCTCCTCAGCGTGTGGTCTACAGCTCTTTCACTGTTCAGCAGACTGGCATAATGTAATCACGGCGCCTTCTTACATCATTGCTGATGGCTCCTTCTTCCTTTATTGTTTTCAACTCTATCAGCATCCAGGATGCCTATACAGTTGAAGGTGTGATGCTAGGTGCCATAGCAGTTGCGTGGTTTGCTTTTTGCAGAATAAGATCCTGAACATTCTGTTTTGAGTGTTGAAACAGAGATGTTGCAACTTTCACACACTCCATACAATAGCAGCATGCTACAATGCACAAGATTGGAGTTAAACTATCATATACTTACATTTTATGAGTGTTAGGCTGGAGTCACACTACCGTAGAATACGGACGAGTGCTAGGCGAGAAAACATCACATAGCACTCGGCCTTGTGTTAATCTATGGGGCAGCTCACATCACCATTTATTTTCTCAGGCGCATTCAGCATGCGTGTCAAATCACAGCATGCTGTGATTGTCACCGATACTCGGCCGAGACTCGCCAATGCAAGCCTATGGGTGCGAGAAAAAAAATATTGCACAGCACTCGGACCATAATTTTTTCAAGCTCGTGTTGTAAAGTATTTTAATTTACTGAGATAATGACTTTTGGATTTTCATTGGCTGTAAGCCATAATCATCAACATTGACATAAATAAACATGTGAAATACATCACTCTGTTTGTAATGAATCTATATAATATATGAGTTTCACTTTTTATATTTAAGAACTGAAATAAATTACCTTTTTGATGATATTCTAATTTTGTAAGATGGACCTGTATATACATGTAGAATACATAAATATATATAGATGTCAGTGACACACTCATATATATATATATGTATTTATATTCCATGGATAGATAGATAGTAGAAAAGCAGGTAATTCATCTGCTGTGTTCTGTAACATCAGTGCAGGAGCCAACAGGATAGAAGAGATGGATTACATACAGTAAATACAAATAGAATAGGTAGATATATTGATGTCAGTGACAAATACAATTAGTACAGTGTGTGTGCAAATTACTGTACATGTATTTAATTAATAAAAGATTATTTTTCGGAAAAAAAATGGTGTGGGCTCCTGCGCAATTTTCGTAACCAGCAGGGGAAAGCCTACGTCTGGGGTCAGATGTTTATAGCCTGGGTGTAAGGATTCCGGATTTTCCATGGAGCCTGTTTTGCCCTTGTCTAAGATGGAGTCTGTTGCTTTGCCCTGTCCTGGAACTTCCTGTCTCTCCTGCTATTTAAGTCCAGGTAGGAAGATCCTCCTTGACTGAGTATTTTGTTGCTGTTTGCTTCTGAGCTTCCTCCTGGCTTGCCTCTGAAATTCCTGCTGCTGCTTATTACTCGGTGCACTGCCTCAACACTTCCAGCTGCCTTCAGTCTTCTAAGCTGCTTCCGGATCCTGGCTGGGGTTACCTACTGTCCACACTTCTGAGACTGTCTGTTGCGGGCTGCTGTGCGGGATTTGAGCGGGACTTGTCAGCCCAAGAGGTACATTAAAGACCGTCTCCCTGTTGTGCTACACCAATGTATTTTTAGACATTCCATGAAAGTTGTCATCTCCTTTATCTGCATAGTTCTGGATTTCCACGTATAAGTGCCAGTTGCACTCTTGTTTCTTATTTCTGTTGGACTTCCATGTATAAGTGCCGGTCGCACTCTTGCTGCATACTACTGCTGGACTTCCACGTATAAGTGCCAGTCGCACTCTTGCTGCATATTACTGCTGGACTTGTTTGTATTAGCGGTGGCGCCCTGTTACTAAGTTTTCTGGACATTTCTGTTTTATTCTGTGGATTTCATTATAATTACAGGAAAGTCTCTGTTAGTTTATGCTCTTCTTTTTGCTTTGTTAAATACACTTATTTGCCTCAGCTTTGGTCTCAGACTCGTTTTATCCCACGCTATCAGATTTCATAGTACCCACATAATTTCTACAGGATACTCAGGCCCTTAAGGAATCTGCTGGGATAATGTCGGCAGAGACAAAGTTGGATCAGTTATTTTCCATGATTAACTCTTTACAAGGGGATGTGGAGGTTTTACAAAACAAGGTTGCTAACTGGGAGGCCCATTTCAGTCAGGCGCTTTAGGACTTAGGTAATCAAATAACAGTATGGGTGCCATCGTCTCCGGGGCAGCTACCACCAGCTAGCCCTCCCAAGTTACCGCCGTTTATATTTAATGGAGACCGCTACAAATTTTGTGGGTCTATCAATCAATGCATTTTGTATTTTGATGTGCATGCTGCCTACTTCCATACAGATTGATCCAAACTTTTATGTATAATCATGTTAATTACCTCACGAGCACTCGCTGGGGCAAATCCGCTAATCGAGACTCGTGACCCTCGTCTAAATAACTTGGATGACTTTCTAGCTGCAATGTCTATGATGTTTGATGATCTTAATCGTCGCACCACAGCTGAAACTGCATTGTTGTCAATACGTCAGGGTAAGCGTTCTGTTGTTGAATACGCTACTGAATTTAGACAGCTGGCGATGGATACAGTTTGGGACTTTTATGCTCAATTACGCATTTTTAAGAGGGGGGTTTCTATTGTGATTATGATTAAGAATGAGTTAGCCCATGCAGATGCTCCTCAAGAGTTAGAGACGTTCATACAGCATTGCGTACGCATTAACATACGTATTGCAGAACGTATACAGGAGAGATTTGCAGCCTATAATCGTGTCACTAACTCTCCCTTTCCTCCTAATGAACTTGCAGGCAAATCCTCTTGGGAAGTTGAACCAGTTTCCATGCAAGTAGATGCTTTACAGCGGCGTAACAGTAACGAGCGCAGGGAGCATAATTTTCGTGAGAGCTTGTGTTTTTACTGCGGTCAGTCCGATCATTTCCTTATTAACTGTCCTAAGCGGCCGCGCAAGGTACTAGCCGCTGTGGGGGAGTATGAAGATCAGGATGCTGAATCTGTTATTTCTGGGTCCAGTTTTTCTGTGAATGCTGTCTTTCATTCCCTATCAATGACTGCCTCTCCTAAGATATGTAAGGATCCCCATTATGATCTTGTTGTCGGGACAATGGATCTCCTGTGCAGCTATGGTGGATTCCGGGACGGGGGTAACTTTATGGACCTCACCTTTGCCAAGGAACATGGCATACAGATGCAACAGAGAGCCACCCCAGTAACCATGGAAAGAGTTGATGGTTCCCCTTCAGGACCGGTGGATCAGGAGACGGTACCTCTGGAGATTTCCATAGAACCCAACCATCAGGAAGTGCTTTCCTTTATGCTAATTTCTTTGCCACATTTTCCCTTAATTCTAGGAATTCTGTGGCTGCAGGCAGAGAACCCAGTCATCAACTGGGAGACCAAGGAGATCACTTTTCCACCAAAAGACACACCAGTAACAAGTCAGGCAAGATCTCAGGAGACGGAATGTACCACTAAGGTATCTATGTTACCATCCATTTATAATGAATTTTCTGATATCTGTGATAAGAAAACGGCAGTTCAGCTTCCTCCTCACAGACCCTATGATTGTCCTATTGAACTGCTTCCGGGGGCGGCTATTCCATTTAAGAATGTCTACCCACTAGGCGCTCCGGAGCTGCAGGTCTTAAAGGAGTACATTGACGAGAATCTGGCTAAGGCCGGCATCACACTAAGGACTGGAATACTGACGAGTGAGAGGCGTGAAAACCACGCATTACACACGGACCAATATTTCTCTATGGGGCAGCTCTGATCATGTGTATTTTTCTCTGGCGCATCTTACGGTGCGAGACACCCGCAGCATGCTGCAATTGTACGCGTATTACACCCGTTGTATGCCAATGAAAGTCTATGGGTGCGAGAAAACAATGGATTACACACGGACCAGACGTGTGACTTGCGAGAAATATGCAAGATGATTTCAATGAGTTTCAGGCCTAAAAACCGTTAAATGTCCATTTTGCAAGGCAGCGAGAAAAATACGTTGTACGGATGCCATACGGATTGCATACGGATGCTTACATGCGCAAAATACGCAGCCGCACCCTTACAACGGATGAAATACGGATTGTTGTGCCGGCAACATTTTGGCATATTACACTCATACAATACAGTCCGTATTTTTGTACGGTGAGTGTGACACCGGCCTAAGGGTTTCATTCGCCCCTCATCACCGGCAGGAGCACCTATCTTTTCATTAAAAAAAGGATGGAATTCTTAGACCCTGTATTGACTATCGGGAGCTCAAAAGGTAACCATTCGTTATTCTTTTCTGTTAATTCCTGAACTGCTGGAAAGAGTATGGCATGCTAAGACCTTCTCTAAGTTGGACCTTCGAGGAGCTTAATCTAGTTCGGATCCCCTCTGGGGATGAATAAAAGACGGCACTTAAATGTCATTATGGGCACTTCGAGTACCTTGTGATGCCTTTTGGTCTCTGCAAAGCTCCGCCACCTTTCAACACTTGGCTAATGACATTTTTAGAGATCTGCTAGATCATTTTATTGTAATCTATCTAGACGATATTTTGATTTTTTCTGATTCATTGCAGGAACATAAAGAACATGTTAAGACTGTTTTAAGATGATGCCTGAAAGATAATCATCTCTTCATCAAGCCTGAGCAATGTGAGTTCCATCGCATAAAGATTTGATTTCTGGGTTATGTCATCTCACCACAGGGGCTTAACATGGAGGCAAGTAAGATCCTGGCAATTCTTGATTGGCCCGCACCTAAAAATGTCAAGGAGGTACAACATTTTATCGGCTTCGCTAACTTTTATAGACGATTTATCGGTAATTTCTCTGAGATTGTTCGACCTATTATGCAACTAACCAAGAAGGAAAAGACTTTCTTGTGGTGTACACAGGCTCAAGAAGCTTTTGATTGTCTTAAGTCCCCGTTTACTTCTGCACCTCTGTTGATTCATTCTAATTCAGCACATTCTTTCATCATGGAACTGGACGCTTCGGTTTGTGCTCTGGGGGGCTTTCCTCTCGCAAAGAACAGGTGAGAAAGGTCTAATGCATCCATGTGCTTTTTTGTCTCGTAAACTTTCTGCTGCAGAGAAGAATTATGATATGGGAGATAAAGAGCTTCTAGCCATTATCGCTGCATTTAAGGAATGGAGACACCATCTGCAGGGGGCAGCACAACAAGTTATTGTGCTCACAGATCATCGTAATCTGGAATTTCTTAGATCTGATAGATGTCTTTCTCCATGTCAGGCTCATTGGAGTTTGTTTTTGAACCAATTTAATTTTGTCATGTCATACCGCCCAGGTTCACGTAATGGGAAAGCGGATGCTTTGTTCAGAATTCCATGGATTCCGTACCTGGGACCCCGTCCAAGACCATTTTGTCAGACGCCAACTTTGTCAGAGTAATCCAGGATAAGGGCTTATGGAAGACTATTAAGGAGGCTTATGACGCAGACCCATTTCTTGCTAACCCGACTGATGATGTGAACTTGGTTCTCAAGAACGGCATGTGGGTCTGGGATCGACATTATTATGTTCCAGAGGTCGTAAGGCTGCAGGTCCTCAAGTTTGTCCATGACTCCAAGTTGGCTGGTCACTGGAGGGTACAGAAAGCATAAGAGTTTCTGACTAGTTTCTTTTGGTGGCCTACCTGTCTGAGTGTCGTTAAGAGCTACGTTCTCTCTTGTGAGGTATGTGCTCATTTTAAGACTCTTCTTGTGTCACCGACAGGATTGCTGCTACCATTGCCCATTCCTGCTCGCCCTTGGAGGTCTATTTCTATGGACTTTATAGTGGAATTGCCCACCTCTTGGGGAAAGAACTCTATTCTGGTCGTAGTAGATCACCTTACTAAAGCTGCCCACTTCATTCCTTGTACTGGTCTTCCCTCAGCTAAGGAGAGATAGATCAGGTCATTCAGAATGTGTTCCGCTGCATGGAGTTCCAGATGAGATCATCTGTGATCAGGGAGTACAGTTTACCTCCAGATTCTGGAAAGGATTTTGCTCTGCGCTTGCTATCAATGTCTGTCTGTCTTCAGCATATCATCATCAGACCAATGGGCAGATGGAGCGGACTATTAAGACTCAGGAGCAGTATCTTTGGTGCTATATCAGCCACTTGCAAGATGACTGTTGGAGTTGCTTCCTCTAGCAGAGTTCTCCTATAATAACTAGCAGAATGCATCTACTAAGGTAACACCCTTCTTTGCCAACCTGGGTTATCATCCTAGTATTTTTCCCAGATCCCCGATCGATGCTCCGGTGCCTGCAGTAGATGAGAGTTTGGTGGTGATGAAACAAAATCTGGAAACTGTGTAGGAATCACTATCTACGGAACAGGAGAGATACAATAGATCAGCCAATAGGTTCCGGAGACCTGCATGCATGTTTAAGGTAGGAGACTCTGTGTGGTTATCCATGAAGAATTTAAAATTGAATGTTCCATCACAGAAGCTGGGACAAAAATTAATTGGTCCATTCAAGATCTCTGGGATCATGAGCTCCGTTGCCTGCCGTCTGAAGTTGCCAAGGACCATGAAGGTACATCCTGTGTTCCATGTCTACTTAATAAATCCTGTGTCTCCAACTACTTTTCAGGGTCATATTACGCCTCCTCCTCAGCCAGTGTTGTTGGACGGGCAAGAGCAATTTGTTGTGGAGAAGATTCTGGACTCCAGGATCCGCTGGAATCAGCTGCAGTAACTCATTAAGTGGCAGGGATATTCATCTGAGGAGAAATCTTGGGAGCTGGTAATATCTGTGCTCCTCAAAAAATTGCCCTGTTTCATCAGAAATATCCTGGAAAACTGGTCCTGGATCGTCCTGAGGCCGCTTCTAAGGTGGGAGTAATGTATCTATCGGCCTAACCGACTGCTGCGCTCTGCAAACAACTTTCGACTAACCTCTGCACTAATCCGTACCTCCCACTCCCGACTCCAAGACTTCTCCCGCGCTGCGCCAATCCTCTGGAATGCTCTACCCCAAGAAATTAGGACTATCCACAATTTGCATGGTTTCAGGCGCTCCCTCAAAACACATTTGTTCAGAGCGGCCTATCACATTCACTAATCAAAGTCATTCTATGTGTAAGTGTGTGTGTGTGTGTAGCCCATTCACAATCTCCATCCATCCCTCACTCCCTCAAGATGGCTGGACCATCATTGTAAATGCACCATTGTATATACACACCTGTACTTCGTATCTCCCCCACCTCATTGTAGATTGTAAGCTCTCACGAGCAGGGGTGGCTTATTTTGCTTTAATTATTGTATTGTTAACGTTGTTACTTATGACTTGTGTTTTGAAACTGTTAAACTGTAAAGCGCTGCGGAATATGTTGGTGCTATATAAATAAACATTATTATTATTATTATTAATAATGTAAAGATTCCAGATTTTCCATGGAGCCATGTTTTGCCCTTATCCAAGATGGAGTCTGTGACTCTGCCCCGTGCTGGAACTTCCTGTCTGTCCTGCTATTTAAGTCCAGGTCAGGAGACCCTCCTTGCCTGAGTATTTTGCTGCTGTTTGCTTCTGAGCTTCCTCCTGGCTTGCCTCTGGAGTTCCTGTTGCTGATCGTTACTCGGTGCTCTGCCTCTCCACTTCAGCTGCCTTCAGTCTTCTAAGCTGCTTCCGGATCCTGGCTGGGGTTACCTACTGTCCAGACTTCTGAGACTGTGTCTGTTGTGGGCTGCTGTGCGGGACTTTAGCGGGACTTCTCAGCCCAAAAGGTACATTTAAGGACCTTCTTCCTGTTATGCTCCACCCATGTATTTCTGGACTTCCATGAAAGGTGTCATCTCCTTTATTTGCATAGTTATCTGCATGCGACTGCCCCGGCTGTAAAGCACTGGTGAATGAGGAGATGCAAGAAGCGGAGCTTCAGTGACCAGCAGTGGCATCACTGATGCTGCACTCCCTCACAGCCTGAACTGCGGTAACCTCTGGATTGTGGGAAAATGCCAGTTCATTTTACCTATTCTACATGTTTTTACTGTATGTAATCCATCTCTTATATCCTGTCGGCTCCTCCAATGATTTTACAGAAGCCGTTTAGATTAATTACCACCTTTTCTTCTATCAATAATATAAATATATATAATGTGTGTTTTGAAGAATATTTCGTTTGAAAACAATCTCTAAATGACAGAGAATTGCTGTATGTAAATGCTCATGTTAAAATCGTATTGCAATCACATAGCAATCGCACGGCATTCTGATGTAAATCGGATGCTGGGTGTAAAAATCAGATTGTACTAGCAGAAAAAAAAGCATGACACTCGCATTAACACTCGTCCAACTTTCTGCATCAAAATCAGACCTATTTTAAAATCGCTAGTGTGTAGTGTTGAGCGATACGATACTGCAAATATCGGGTATCGACCGATATTAGCTGTATCGGGCTTTCGATTCCGAGTACCGAATTTTCGTCATATCGATACCGGAATCGGGATTGTCACTGTCACTGTCAGTGTCCGTCGTCGGGTCTGTCAGGAGTCAGCGGGCACTTACCCCGGCAGAAGATCTCCGGCGGTCACGGCCTGGACTGCTTCATGGCCGCCATCCTCTTCTCCCCGGCGGTCACATGCAGTTTCTCGCGATAACTGCAGTGACTGCTGGGTAATCCCGGCCGTAAGCAGTCAGTCCGATGACGTCACCGCCGGGAAGCAGGTAATCAGCTGTGCTGCGTCGCGATGACAGGCTCTGCCTGGCATTCCGATGTAGCAGAGCTGGATCGTCGTGGGACACTCGTTACTATGGACTGCGTCGGACAGGTGGTTATACTGTTGGTTTGTTTTTTTTTCTTTTTTTACAGGAGATCGATGGCGTCGCAGGAATGAGTGATAATAAAATTAATGAAAACTGTGTTGTCTCTTTTATTTCATTAAAAGACTTTTTTCTTGCTTTGTCTTTTTTTTATACATTTAATAACTTTGGGATTAATAAATGATCGGTGTCTTATTGACACCTCTCCATTATTAACCGGGCTTATGTCACCGTGCAATCAACGTGACAATAACCCCTTATTACCCCGCTTGCCACCACTACAGGGCAGTGGGAAGAGCCGGGTAAAGTGCCACAATTGGCACATCTTTTGATGCCCAAATGTGGGGCTGCTGTAGCCTGGTATTATCAGGCTGTTGAGGGCCAAAATCCATGGGCCTTGACAGTCTTTTAATGCCAGGCCGCAGCAGTCTGCATTTTACTTGGCTGGTTAACAAAAATAGGGGACCCCTACGCCGTTTTTTTTTCGAGGGGATCCCCATTTTTTGTTAACCAGCCAAGCTAAGCAGACTGCTGTGGCCTGGTATTATCAGGCTTGCAAGGTCCATGGATATTGATCCTTACCAGCCTGAAAAACCAGGCCTCAGTGGTCTGCTTCATCTGGCTGGTTAACAAAAATAGGGGGGACCCCACGCCAATTTTTTTCGAGGGGATCCCCTATTTTTGTTAATCACAAGATATGCAGACTGCTGTGGCCTGGTATTATCAGGCTGGCAAGGTCCATGGATCTTGGCTCCTTAACAGCCTGAAATCCAGGCCTCAGCGGTCTGCTTCATCTGGCTGGTTAACAAAAATAGGGGGGACCCCACGCCAATTTTTTTCGAGGGGATCCCCTATTTTTGTTAATCAGCCAAGATATGCAGACTGCTGTGGCCTGGTATTATCAGCGGCAAGGTCCATGATCTTGGCTCCTTAACAGCCTGAAAATCCAGGCCTCAGCGGTCTGCTTCATCAGGCTGGTTAACAAAAAGGGGGGACCCCACGCCATTTTTTATTCAAAGGGAACCCCTATTTTTGTTAATCAGTTCCCTCTGACGTCACTGATGTGTCCCTGGCTGACCTGAAGTGAAAGTGGAAAGCAATCAATTAAGCTTTCCACTTCCTCTCCTGTCAGCCAGGTGAGGAACTCATTCATTTGGGGGTTACTGTGAGGCTGCAGCATTAGCTGCGGTCCCTGCAGTAAACATTAACCCTTTCTGAAGGATTACACCGTGGACCTGACTGTGCATGGATAGGTAAGAATAATTTTTGCTTTTTTATTTTATTTTTATTACAGGAAATGGTTTTTGCAGTCAAATAAAAGATGGTCAAAAACATGTGTCTTTATTTCATTAAAATGATTTTTAATTAAAGTGTGTGTGTTTTATTTTTATTTCATGCAATAGGATTAATTAATAATTGATAGTTGTCTAATTGACAGCTCTCAATTATTAACCTGGCTTAAGGTCACCTTTCAATTGCAATGTGGCTTTAACCCCATATTAACCCATTCGCCACCGCTACAGGGCAATGGGAATAGACGGGCAAAGTGCCAGAAAGGGCGAATCTAATTATAGATTTGTCTTTTCTGGGGTGTCTGGGGGCAGATGTTAGTAGCCAGGGGGGGCCAAAATAATGGTCCCTCTCTGGGCTATTATTATCTGCCCCCATTCGCTGGCTTTTGTCTGTCTGGTTGCGAAAATAGGGCGGGAGCCCACGCATTTTTTTTAAACAATTTTACACCTCATAATATATATATATATATATATATATATATATTCATGTCATTGAATTTGTGACACATATATATATATATATATTTATAGTTCATACACTTCTACATAGTATAATAGCCGCTAATTCAATTGACGGCTTTGTGAAAATGCAGAACCCGACATGAAATGACACTTGTGTACATAGGGTTAACCATGTCTTTTCATGTCCTTTGCTACTGATTTGCACAAACAATTACATCAGTCTATGTGTGCAAAATTTCACACCTGTAGGGGTTAATTAAAGGTGTAAATTCGTAGCAAAAAAGTCCGTTTTTTTTACAACGAATTTACACCTTTAATTAACCCCTACAGGTGTGAAATTTTGCACACATAACTGATGTAATTGTTTGTGCAAATCAGATAGCAAAGGACATGAAAAGACATGGTTAACCCTATGTACAACAAGTGTCATTTCATGTCGGGTGCTTCTGTCTTTTCACAGAAGCCGGCTTTACCCGGCAATTGAATCAGAGGATATTTTACTATGTAGAAGTGTATAAACTATACATAATATGTATATATTATATGTCACAATGACATGTATATATATATATATATATGTATTCTATTTGTGTATATTTAGTGTTTACAAGGAAATAAAGTTTTTTTTTAGTTGCGATATTTTTGTTCCCATAGACTTACATGGGACTTCCGGTATCGGAATCGGATATCGCCGATATTTAGTGATATCGGCGATACCATTCCGATCCGATATTTTTAGATATCGAGCAGTACGCTAGTGTGTCTTCAGCCTTAGGGCTCATGCTCACTTACAATGAAATCGGACAAATTCAATCCTATAAAAAAAAATTCGGATAAAAAAAAAAATCGCACAGCAATTGTCCCATGCGAGTGCTGTGCGATTTTTATGCACCGTTGTCCTTTTAAAATTCAGCAATTCATATGCGGCTACTGTAAAAATCACACTGACAGGTTAAAATAGAAAAGATAAAATACATAATACACATAGAATGTGTGGGACGAGATCTGAATCTGAGCATGCGCTGCCCCCAGCGCCATTTTCCTGGAGGCCACCGCATCGCAGCAATGGAGCTGCGGGGGCCTACGGGCTTTGACGAAATGCTGGCAGAGCCCCACAAGCTGGACAATGAGCCGCCTCCACCCCCAGCACAGAGAGCCAAACTGCTCGTCATCGGGACCACTCCTCCGCACCGCCCTATAAGATGACACCTGGGGTATAAATGACCCCCGACTTTAAAGAAGATTTTTAGGGTTTAAAAAGTCATCTTATACGCCTGAAACCAGTCATTACATACCGGTAATAGGATTTTACAGAGTCCATGACAGCACCCACCGAGAAGGGATCCGCCCCAGCATCAGACAGGAACCTACAGATTAAAAAGGGGGCGGTCCACCTCGCCTTGGGTTTCAGAGTATGAGAGGAACCGCCCTTAGATTAGTATATCATCTTCTTATTTATATTACATAACACCTTCACCTCTATATAGTGAACTTTTTAGACACACTCACCATAGAGTTCAGAAAGAAAGCAAACATAGTGATTCATTACGGGAGGGACCCTGCGGGTGCTGTCATGGACTCCGTAAAATCCTATTACCGGTACGTAATGACCGTTTTTCCGTTCACCTCGACAGCACCCACCGAGAGACTTTCAGAGACTATCACCTGCGTGGGCCACAGCACTAAGTACTGATCGCCCGAATTCTAAACTGGAGGTGGATGAGAGATTAAGACGGTGTGTCTATAAAAGGTGGAATGTGACAACCACGTTGCCGCCTTACAAATTAAGTCAGTGGAAACGTCCTCCTTCTCTGCCCCACGAAGATGCCATGGCCCATGTCGAGTGTGCTTATACTTCCTTTGGTAGGGATTCTCTTTTGATCGAATACATCAAGCAGATCGCATCCTTTACCCACTGGCCGATGGTGTTCTTTGTGACAGACAACCCCTTCCTTCGACCCTGAAAAGGAGACAAACAGCGCCCTACTCTGTCTCCAAGCCTGAGTTCTCTCTAAGTAGACAAACAGCGCCCTACTCTGTCTCCAAGCCTGAGTTCTCTCTAAGTATGCCAATACTGCTCTCTTTACATCTAGAGTATGGAGTCTACCGTAGTGGGATTATCATAGAAGGATTGCAAATATATCTCCTGACTTCTATGAAATTTAGAAGCCACTTTTGTAAATAGGCTGGGTCAGGTTTTAAGACTATTTTCTCTTGATAGACCATTAAGAAAGGAGCATCTACTGACAATTCCTGGATATCTCCGACCCATCTTGCGGAAGTCAAGGCCACAAATAAGGCTGTTTTCAAGGTCAAAACTTTAGTTGAGGCTGAGTCTTAGGCTAAGTTTCACACGATCAGGAATAATTGCGTTTTTTTCGCGGTTTTTCCGCGGTTTTCCGCGGTAAAAACGCGATAAAAACGCAAGCATTAAGCATCCTATACATGTTAATTGATTCCGCATGTTTTGGCCACATGTTGCGTTTTTTTTCCGCGAAAAAAACGCTTTGCGGGAAAAAAAAGCAACATGTTCATTAATTTTGCGGAATGTAAGCGGTTCATGTGCGGTGGTACCCAGGGTCTGGAGGAGAGGAGACTCTCCTCCAGGCCCTGGTACCATATCCCTGGTAAAACAATAATTAAAAAAAAAATAAAAGATATTCTCACCTTCCGGCGGCCCCCGCAGCCTTCCCGCGGCCCCCCGCAGCCTTCCCGCCTTCAGCGACGCTCCCGGCAACTTCCGGTCCCAAGAGTCCTTTGCAAGAATCACCCAGATGGCATAGCGGTCTCGCGAGATGCATACTTCATCGGTGTGATTTGCCGCAAAGCATCCTTGGGACCGGAGTTGCCGGGAGCGTCGCTGAAAAAGGGGGGAAGGCTGCGGGGGCCGCCGAAGGTGAGAATATCATTATTTATTATTTTTACATTAGATCTTTTTACTATTGATGCGACATAGGCGGCATCAATAGTAAAAAGTTGGTCACACTTGTCAAACACTATGTTGACTCGTGTGACCAACCTGTCATCAGTTTCCAACGATGCTACAGATCGCAGGAAAACGCTAGCATTCTGCAAGCTAATTACGCTTGCAAAACGCTATTATTCTGGCGGGAATCAGCACACAAAAAACGTGCGTATTTCCTGCGGGAGAAGTGCGGGATTGCCGCGGAAATTTCGCGGCAATTCCGCAACGTGTGAACTTAGCCTAAAGGTTCGAAGGGGGCACCTGTCAAAGCTTCTAGAACAAGGTTTAAATCCCATGGAGGTAACCTAGGAATCCGCACCAGTTTACCAGCGTTCACATGCTTTTATAAATCTTGTGACCCATCTGCTTCCTGCTACATTATGGTTATAAAGCGCATAATGCTGACACCCGCACTTAAGGTATTAACTGCTAATCTCAAATCCCGCCTCTCTGCAAAAACCCAAATGGGAATTTGATCTGACAGGGGTGCTGAATGAAATAACAAAAAATTTTCCGGGTCTTAAAATAAATCTCTGTGGTAACTTTTTTCCGACCATTTAAACGTAGCAAACAAGACTCTGAAATCCCCTATGCCTCAGCACTCCCTCTCAAATTCCATGCCATCAAGTGCAGACGCTCCATCTGAGGATGACGGAATGGCCTTTGGAGAGAAGCCCCGGCTTTGCTGGCAGCACCCAAGGGTCCGTCACTGACATCGCTTTTAGCCAGGAAAACCAAGGCCTCCAGGCCAGAAAGGGGGCAACTAGTATCACTCTCGCTCCCTCTTCTATGATCTTCCCGAGTACTATTGGGATTAACACATTGGGGTAAATGCATATGCCAGAACGTAATCCCACCAGATCTGAAGCGAATCTATTACATCTGGCCGGTCTGACACTCGTAGAGACGCGAACCTCCTGACCTGTCTGTTGCTTCTCGTGGCAAAAGACTATCTCCGGGAGGCCCCATAAGCGTACAATCTGCCTGAACACTCGCATGTCCAGATCCACTCCCCAGCGCAAGCACTGACGACTGGATAGTCTGCTTGAACATTGTGCTCTTCTCTGATAGTAGTGCTGAGAGGGAGAGGAGGTGATTTTCTGCTAACATTAGAATATCGCTTGTGGTGGACATTAGTAGTCTGATCTTGTCCACCCTGATGGTTTTAAATAGGCCACTACTGGAGTATTGTCGGTCTGAACTCGTACATGTGAATTTTGCAGAGCTGACAGGAACTCCAGAAGCGCGTATTTCACTGCGCTGAGTTCTTTTAGATTCGAGGAGTATTCTTTCTCTCTCACTGTCCAGCTCCCCTGAGCTATACTGTTCCCATATGCGTTCCCCACCCCAGGGGGCTGGCATCTGTGGTGAGTATATTGTACGGGAACTATCCCCCATGGCACCCCCCTGGGTAATGTCGTATCCAGCCACCATTATAGGCTGTTGACACGTAGCGACTGACAACCTCAATTTTCCTCCAAGCGGCCCTGTAGCTTTTTTCTGCTTCGAGCACTTCGCTTTGTAGTGCTCTTGTGTAAACTGGGCCCACTGTACGGCCGGCATACAGGATGTTAAGGAACCCAGCAGGGACATTGCTTCCCTCAAGGATAACTCCGGATTGTCTATTACTTTCCTGACTTTTCGGATGATGCATGTCTTCTTGTCCTCCGGTAGAAAACAATGCTGAGCTACGAGCCAGAGGATACCCAGAAATATTTGACAGGTAGCTGGAACTAGTTTCGACTTCTTCAGGTTGACTAGCCACCTAGATCCTGTAGGATGATATTATTTGGTTCAGCCGATTAGTACACTGCACCGCTGATCCCCCCACATACAGGAAATCATCCAGGTATGGGATAATTAAGGTGTCCGCTCTCTTAAATGGCCATCACTTCTGCAACCACTTGGTAAATACTCGTGGTGCCATGGAAAGACCAAATGGCAGGCGGCAAACTGAAAATGCCTAACCGCCGCCCAGTCTTACCGCCACTCTGAGGTATTGTTGATGGTCCCGGCATATTGGTAGATGGTAGTAGGCATCCTTTAGATCGATGACCGCATGAAACACCTGGGAAAAGAAGTTTGGTTGTAATCTGATGGATTCCATTTTAAAGGTATGCCCTGCAGGAATGTATTCAGCTTTCGTAAATTTATAATGGTTCTAAAGGAACCGTCTGGTTTAGTAATCAGGAATAGAGGGAATAAAACCCCCTCCCTTCCTGATTTCCAGGACCTCAACCAATACTCGTTTTTCCACAATTGCAGGATTCTATTTCCAGGGCCCCCTGCTGGTCAGGGGAGTTTTAAGTTTGTTAATAGGAAGGAATCTGGAGGGATACTCCGAAATTCCAATCTTAGTCCAGAAGAAACTATGCCAAGGACCCAGGAGCTGGATGTTACCTGTCCCATTGATTATAAAAGTATATTAATCTACTGCCCACCGGATGATCCGGCCTAACGATAGTCGCGTCACGTTTTGTAGATGAGGTTTGCACCGAAGTATGCACCTTTCCCTCTTTGTCTCCACCGGCTCCCAGTCACGGTCTCTATACCTCTTGCGGAATGACGACCGCTTCTTAAAGGTGTTCCTAAAAGTAGGTGTAAATAATTTAGGAAAACACTTTTTTCTGTCAGATGCTTTTGTGAGGATTTCGTCCAGCACAGGGCCAAATAAGTACTCACCCCGAATGGTGTAGAGCATAACTTGCTTTGCCTGAGCATCCCTCTTCCATTCTTTTAGCCAGAGTGATCGTCAGTCAGAATTTGATAGTCCAGCAGACCTGGCGGCTAACCGTAGGGAATCCATGATGTGTCAGCCAAGTAAGCCGCCCCTCCCCGGATCTGCGAAAAGGAGTCCAGCAACTTTTGTCGGGTACACCCGTCCGTATCTAATCTTCCAGCTGGTCCAACCAGACCAACATGGATCTGGCCTTACAGGTGCTTGCAATCGGGGGTTTGAAAGCTCTAGCTGGTGACTCCCACCCCGCTTTAGGAGCTTTCTGTTTTCCTATCCCGGCTTTAAAAGACCCCTCTTCCCCGGGTAAGCTGAATTTTAGATGAGGAAACGCTTCCATTTGGGGGGTTTAAACCCTTCCCACCGCAGTCGTTTTCAAAGGTATCTCCTTTTTTTAAGGGGCCTGGCGGGGAACCCCGGCTACCTGCACCCACTCCCTCTTTACCGGGTTTTAGTGTTTAAATTTTTTGGAAAAGGTTTACGGTTTTTTTTTCAAACCCCGCAAACATTGGCCAGGTAAATTGGGGTTTTTACCCCCTAACCCCCTGGTGGCCCCCTTTGATCACACCGGGGGATCAGTTTTTTGCTGAAGGCATGGTTTTTTCCCTTTTTTTTTCCCTAAAGGGAGGAGACGAGGGAATTCGTTTAAATAAAATTTGCTGTTTCCCCAAAATGGACTAGATTGGGTAGACTCAAAAATTTTTTGTTTTTTTGGGGTCCCCCTTTTTTGGGAACCCCGCTTACTCTCTGATAAATGTTCTTAGTCAAGCACGCACGGGCCTCCCCTCCGGGCGACACAACACATCGAAAAGCCTTTTAACTAATTGTTGGGTGGTGTTTTTTCATAAAGCACACTGTTTTTGCTTTTTTTTAGATTTCTTCCCGGGGGCAAGGCAAAAGAAGGGGGATTGCTTTTCGGGGCACAGTTCCTCCCATTTGCTTTTTCCATTAGGGACCGGCCCCAAAGGGGGGCCGTGTGGGATTTAGGGCCTTTAGAATGATCCCTGTCCCTTTGCTCTCAAGGTCTCACCCCCTTTGGACGCCCGCTGCCGCTTTTTCTTCCGACAGTTCCCACCATGGCGTGGGGTGAGGCTCCACTACCCCTTTGCCGCATGTTTGCAAAAATGTCCTTTACCGCTGGTTAAAAAACGCCCAGCCCCGCCCCCTGATGTCCTCCCCAATCACCCAGAAGTTATTCCTTACTTCCGTTAGGGCCCTCCTTTTTGCCACCCTGATTGCCGGGGGCCCCGGCCGGACTTCCCCGTGGACCAGGGAGCCTCACCCCCCCTGCCCCCTGCCCCCGGACCGGGAAAGGGCCCCTCACCCCCCTGGGTCCGGAATCACCCCTGAGGGGGGGTTTTTGGGGGAGAACCCCCCCGAGGGCTTCCGTCCCCCCCGTGCCGTTCCTGAGGACCCGACAGAGGCTGCTTGCCCGGGGGAATTCTATGGGGTCCCTCAGGCAGGAACCCAAATGAAGAGGGGGGGGGCCGCCCCCTTTTTAAAAACTGTAGGTTTTTGTCCTAGGGGGGGGGAGATCCCCCCTGTGGTGCTGTCGTGGCGAAAAAAAAAAAACGGTTTTTAATTCCCCAAGAGAATTTTATATTAAATATATTTTTTAAAACAACGAAATTAAATTATATCTTTTTATTAATTGTTGTAATGCTTTATTTCCTGTTTTCCAATGTCACCGTTTAGAATTCCAACGAATGTTCACCAACTGCCTATTGAAAAACCCAAGGGGGGGGTCTCAAATGGAAATGCTGTTACCAAATTTTTTTCCGGTACTCCAGGGGAACACCATCGACCTACACCAAATAACTGTCAGGGGTTTTGTTTGCTCGAAGATGTCGCTTGCCACCCTGATTTCACGCTGGTTTCGGTGCTGGGTTTTTTTTCGGCGAGGGGGGGTTTTAAATTTTCCTCCCTGTCTGGACAAACCACCCTGTAGGAAATTAATTTTGGTAATGGTTTCCTTCAAACCCCCCTTTGTGGGAAGTGTGGTGAAAGCATTCATGCAGCCAGCAGAGCGTGTTTATGGTGTAGGTGAAGTTTAAAAGTACCTGTGTGTCTTTTTTTTTTCCCCCCTGCTTTATCATTTATTCCCCCACCCTTGGTTTTCCCCCCTTTTCCGTTTTTGACTTTTGTATGCAAGGGGATTTTAGTTTTCCCCCTTTCTTCTTTCGTTTATTACTGGGTTTTAGCATATCCTCCCGCCCGGTGTTTATCAGGGCCTTCTGGCTGGATCACGAGTTCAGGATCCTCGGGTAGGGATTACCTGGGGCCGGCCTCGTACCTCAACGACCCCTTTTAAGGGGTTTTTCAGGACCCCGTTAGGGCGCAAGACCCCGACCTCCTTTGCAGAAAAAAGCGTACATTTTTAAAAGACCCAAAATTTTTCCATCACCATGGGGCCAGTAGCATCTAGTGGGGAGTTGCAGAGTTTGTCCATGAGCGGCGGACGTTGTCCAAGGTTTTGTACCCCCCCGGGCGGCCGGACCTAACCCAAAGGCCTCCCTGACAGATTCCCGGGGGGGGGACAAGTTTTTTGCCCCCGGGAGGCATGTAAATTTACTTTTGGCTGCCCTCGGTCACCGGGGTGGGAGCAAAGGGTGGGGTTGTCTTCTCGTCCCCAGGGGCCCCCAATCCTGGGGGGTTTTCCCTTCCCCCCCGTCCCAGTTCCCCTCAGGGGGGGGTTTTTTTCGGTTGGTCTTTTGTATGATGACCCGGATCGGTCCCCTTGTGAAACTTTAGTAGATCCGAGGGAATGCGGCAGAGGAATTCGTTGGATTTTCCGAGGGCCACGGCCCCAGTGGAATGACCCCGGTTTGGAGCCATTTTTTTTAAGGGTTTTTTGACAAATTAAAGGATGTGCGGCACGTAGACCCTCCACGTCCGGAAGCCGCTAGGGGCCCGCTATTGCATTGACAGACGTCTTCAGGGAGGTCGGGTAACCTTCCCCCGTAGATCCACCTTCCTCGGGTCCCTTATAGGAGTTCCCCCGGCCAGCCGGGGCCTTTTCAATTAGGAGGGAAAACATTCCGGGGGGGGGCGGGGGGGGGCCACAAAAAGGGGTTTTTTCTGTGGAAAAAAAGGCATTTTTTAGGGGGTGCCCCCCCTTTCAATGAGAATCCCGGAAAACTATTTGATCCGATTGTTTGGGACGGCAATCTGGGGGTAAGTTTCGTCCCCCAATTTTCTCGTTTTTACGCGGAGGTGGTGGGGGTGCAGAACGAGGGATATTTTTTTCTGGATAGTGGGGCCGGGCTAACCGGTGGATCTCGCTTTCCCCCCGGGGTTAAGGATGCGATTGAGTGTGTTACTAAACCCCCCAATTCCCCCATCGAAGCAACCCTCGGGCAGGGGGAAGTTTTT
>JARQOD010000005.1:317316569-317335264 GCA_033576555.1 Oophaga sylvatica | reverse complement strand
ATACAGTATATTGGTCCATACAGAATAATGAGCCCCATAATAATAATAATAATAATCTTTATTTATATAGCGCCAACATATTCCGCAGCGCTTTACAGTTTAACAGTTTCAAAACACAAGTCATAGGTAACAACGTTAACAATACAATAATTAAAGCAAAATAAGCCGACCCTGCTCGTGAGAGCTTACAATCTACAATGAGGTGGGGGAGATACAAAGTACAGGTGTGTATATACAATGGTGCATTTACAATGATGGTCCAGCCATCTTGAGGGAGTGAGGCATGGATGGAGATAGTGAATGGGCTACACATACACACTTAAACATAGAACGACTTTGGTTAGTGAATGTGATAGGCCACTCTGAACAAATGTGTTTTGAGGGAGCTCCTGAAACCATGCAAATTGTGGATAGTCCTAATTTCTTGGGGTAGAGCATTCCAGAGGATTGGCGCAGCGCGGGAGAAGTCTTGGAGTCGGGAGTGGGAGGTACGGATTAGTGCAGAGGTTAGCCGAAAGTCGTTTGCAGAGCGCAGCAGTCGGTTAGGCCGATAGATAGAAATGAGGGAGGAGATGTAGGGGGGTGCTGCACTGTGGAGAGCTTTGTGGGTGAGAACCAGTACTTTGAATTGGATCCTATAATGAATGGGCAGCCAGTGTAAGGACTGGCGAGGAGCGGACGCGTCCGAGTACCGATTAGCCAGATGGATGACCCTGGCTGCTGCATTAAGGATGGACTGGAGAGGGGATAGTCGAGTAATGGGGAGGCCAAGTAATAGAGCGTTGCAGTAGTCCAGGCGGGAGTGGATCAATGCTACAGTGAGGGTTTTTGTTGTTTCCATGGTGAGAAAAGGGCGGATTCTAGAGATGTTCTTTAGGTGTAGACGGCAAGAGCGGGCAAGAGATTGTATATGGGAGGTGAAGGAGAGATTGGTGTCAAACATAACACCCAGACAGCGAGCCTGCTGCCGGGGTGTTATTATGGTGCCGCCCACAGAGAGGGAAATGTCAGATTTAGGGAGGTTAGTAGACGGCGGGAGCAGAAGGAGTTCAGTCTTGGAGAGGTTAAGTTTCAGATAGAGAGCGGACATGATGTTGGAGACTGCGGACAGACAGTCGGTGGTGTTCTGTAGAACAGCGGGGGTAAGGTCGGGGGATGACGTGTGTAGTTGTGTGTCATCGGCATAAAGATGGTACTGAAAGCCAAATCTGCTGATGGTCTGTCCAATTGGGGCCGTGTAGAGAGAGAAGAGAAGGGGGCCAAGGACTGAGCCCTGGGGTACACCGACAGTGAGAGGAAGAGGAGATGACGTGGAGCCAGAGAACGAAACACTGAAGGAGCGGTCAGAAAGATAGGAGGAGAACCAGGAGAGAACAGTGTCCTTAATACCTAGTGACTGGAGCCTAGAGAGTAGGAGATGGTGGTCAACCGTGTCGAAAGCTGCAGAAAGGTCGAGAAGAATGAGCAGAGAGTGGTCGCCGTTACGTTTTGCTGTAAGAAGGTCATTGGTCATTGGCCCCATATATTGATCCATACGTAATTGGTCCCATATAATGTTCCATACAGTATATGATGAGCTCCACATAATGCTACAGTATATGATGGTCCCCATATAATGTGCCATACAGTATAGGACGGTCCCCATAGAGTATAATGAGCCCCACATATTGCTCTCTATACAGTATAATGAGTCGCATTTAAAGCTCCATACAGTATATGATGGGCCCCATATATTGCTCCATACAAAATTGGCTTCATATAATGCTCCATACAGAATAGGCCCCACATGTGCTCCATATGATGCTCCATATATAAAGGGCCCTATATGATGCCCCATAAATAATGAACCCCATATGATGCTCTAGTATACGATGAGCCCCATATATGATGCTCCAGTGTATGATGAACCCCATATAATGCTCCAAATATAATAATCTCCATATATAATGCTCCATATATAATGGGCTCCATGTGATGCTCCATATATAATGGGCCCCATATGATGCTTCAGTATATGATGGGCCCCATGGATAATTCTCCAGTGTATGATGGGCCTATATAATGCTCCATATGTAATGGGCCCCATATGATGCTCCAGTATAAGATGGGCCCCATGGATGATGCTCCAGTGTATGCTGGGCCTATATAATACTCCATATATAATGGGCCCCATATGATGCTCCAGTGCATAATGGGCCCCGTATATGATGCTCCAGTGCATGATGGGCCCCATTTATAATGCTCCAGTGTATGATGTGCCCATATATAATGCTCCAGTGTATAATGGGCCCTATCTATGATGCTCAAGTGTATGATGGGCCCCATATATAATTCTCCAGTGTATAATGCTCCCCATATATTGCTCCAAACATTAAAAAAATGAAATATCTCTCCTCGCTGGGCAATGCTCCACTCTGGACTACTCAGCGTCACCATCTTCCAGCTCTCTGCACTGTGACTGTTCAGGCAGAGGGCGCACAGACGTATCGTCATCGCGCTCTCTGACCTGAATGTCACTGTCAGGAAACGCGGAAGACGTCACAGCCGTACTGCAAGTGCTGGGGCCCTGAGCAAGCAGGGGGCACACTCGTGGGTGCCGGAACTGGCACAGGGCCCCTCATAGTACGCCGGTGTCTCTGACGGCGAGTGGGCCCCCCCATCTGCTCAGGGCACCGGCACTTGCCCGGGTGCGCCAGGTGCTGACGCCTACCCTGGGGGGGCACAGCCCAGTTAGAGAGATGGAAAAACTTGCATATGTTGAGGTGTAGGCTGGACGTTCAGCAGCTGCAAATGGAGGAATTGTAGAAGTCGCAGGAAGAGGAGGACAGAGCGAGCCATTTTGCTGGCAACCTATGTGTCATCAGGGAAAGGTGGTACAAAATCCTTTGAAACCCAGGCATGGTTCATTTTAATGAAGGTGAGATCACCAACATTTTGGGTCGACAGCCGGGTCCTTCTTTCTGTCAGGATTGATCCAGCAGCACTGAAGACTCTTTCTGATAGCACACTACCAGCAGGGCAAGCGAGCTCCTGTAAGGCATATTGTGCCAATTCAGGCCAGGTGTCCAGTTTAAAGGCCCAGTAGTCAAAGGGGAATGAACTGTGAGGGAGAACATCGATAGGGGAGGAGAGGTAATTTTGAATCATAGTTGACAACTGTTGTCTCATGTCTGTTGCAATCGATTCAGTATTACCAGTCGTGTGAGCGGTACTTGAGAAATCAGTCCACAAAATGGTCATGAAACCCCTGTCTCCAATGCCACTTCGGCTGTGTGCACCACAAACACCTCTTCCATGTTGCCCAGTACGGCTCGTGGTAGAACCTGCACCGCTGCTGTGTGCTGGGAATGCCTCTAACAAACGGTTTACCAGAGTTGCTTGTTTGTTCGCCAATATTAGCTCTAGGTTCTCCTGTGGCATGATGTTCTGTACTTTGCCTTTATAGCGTGGATCGAGGATGCTGGCCAACCAGTAGTCGTCATCCTTCACAATTTTGGCAATGCGTGGGTCCCTTTTTTGGATCCGCAAGACATAATCACACATGTGGGCCAATGTTCCAGGTGTCAATGATGCACTGCCAGTGGTGAGTGGAGGAGCACTTTCTGCCAAATCCACATCCCTCCAGTCACGCACAAACCCTGTACCTGACCTTGGTAAGCCAACATTTTCTCTTGCCCCCTGAGAAGCATCATCCTCCCCAAAATAATCATCCCCCTCATTCTCCTCCTCTTCCTCTTCTTCCTCCACCTCGTCCAGGACAGTTCCCTGAGCAGACAATGGCTGCCTGTCATAAAGGCTTCCCTCCTCCTCCTCTTCCACCTCTGCTGCAGACGCCTGATCCTTAATGTGCACCAAAGTTTGCATGAGCAGACGCATAAGTGGGATGCTCATGCTTATGATGGCGTCTGCGCTTACCAGCCGTGTGCATTCCTCAAAACACTGAAGGACTTTACAGAGGTCTTTCAGCTTTGACCACTTCACAACCGACAACTCGATGTCTGCCCTCAAACTGCCTGCCCGGGTATCCTCCCACAAATGCATTACAGCCTGCCTCTGTTCGCACAGCCTCTCAACCATGTGCATGGTGGAGCTCCACCTTGTTGCAACGTCTATGATTAGGCGGTGCTTGGGGAGGTGGAGCGATCGCTGCAGCCTCTGGATATGACTGGAATCTACGGGCGAGCGACGGATGTGCGAGCACAGTCTTCGCACCTTATGGAGCAGGGCTGGTAACTCCGGATAATTATTTATGAAGCACTGCACCACCAGGTTCAAGGTGTGAGACAGGCAAGGAATGTGTCTGAGATTTGCCAGGGCTATGGCCACCACAAAATTATGGCCTTTATCACTACCTTGCCTGGCTCAAGATGTAGATTGCCCAGCCATGACTCAGTTTCTCGCTGCAAGTAGTCGGCCACACTGCACTCTTCCTACTATGTTAAAACTTTTCAGGGCTTGCACGCTGTGCTAATTTGACCATCTGGCCAAGCTGTCCTGCAACTCTTTTTTTTTTTAACATGTTTTTGGACTGCTATGGGCCTGCCAGATAACTGCAGCTGCGATGTCTATGCCTGCTGCGGATCATCCTCCTCTTCTGAGCTATTGCCAGCAGCATCCTCTTCCCCCAATGGTTGCCAATCCGAGTCAACAACTGGGTCATCCATCACCTCCTCTTCAATTTCATCTGCACCTTTCTCTGTGTCACCGTATAAGGTGGTATAGTATGCAGGAAGGGGCACCTGAGTTTCATCAGGGTCAGATTCTGGCTCAGTAGACTGCGAGGGCAATGTAGTGCTCTGGGTGAATGTACCAGCAGAATCATATAGCAGTGGCTGTGCATCAGTGCACTCCATATCATATTCATCTTGGACTGGGGAATTCAGGATTTCACTTGATAACCCAGGCATGGTATGTGAAAAGAGTACCAGGGAGTAATCTGAAGTGTGGCCTGCCGCATCCTTCACTTTTGTTGGGGGTGACGGAAACAAGGAAAGGTGTCGCTCCTGACCAGGAGCCTGCACTGATAACTCAGTGCTTGCATTTTTTGAAACTTCAGAAGAGGAGGCGATAGAGCTGGAGGCTGTTTCGGCAATGTAAGCCAAAACCTGTTCCTGATGCTCCGGCTTTAAAAGCGGTTTACCTACTCCCAGAAAAGGGAGCCTTCCAGGCCTTCTGGAGCCAGACGATGACGCAGGCTCAACACCTCCTGCCTTAGGTGCTATTGTGCTTTTGGCACTACCAGCAGCTGCACCACCAGCACCATCAGTACCAGCTGCCCCCCTCCCCCCCCGCCCACGTCCGCGGCCTCTTCCACCATACTTCCTCATGTTTGGGAAAATGTACCAAAAATACCAGCAGATATATGGTACTGTATGAGGAGCGTACAGCTGTATACAGTGTAGGGGAAAATTTAAATCTCCGTATATATTTCCGGAGTCACACACAGATGCTCACTCAGTATGGATATGATCGTAATGCAAATGGCAGAAAAATGGTACTGTATTAGAAGCGTACAGCTGTATACAGCATAGGGGAAAATTGAAATCTCCGTATATATTTCCGGAGTCACACACAGACGCTCTCTCAGTATGGATTTGACCGTAATACAAAAAGCAGAGAAACGGTACTGTCTCAGAAGCATTCAGCTGTATACAGCTTTGGAGGAAAATTGAAATCTCTGTATATATTTCCGGAGTCACACACAGATAGTCAGCATGTATTTGTCTGTGATACCAGCCGGTACACGGTAGTGTGTGAGGAGCATACAGCTCTATACGGTGTGAGAAAAAATCAACGGTCTGTAAGTGTGCAGAAAAAAAGAATAAAAGTATTAGTGATGTGTAAAAAGCAGTCTGCACAGCAGTGTACACACAGCAATACAGCTATCAGGCAGCCTAATAACCAGCGCTGCTGCACACAAGAAAATCCTCCTGTCACTGCACACTAACTGTACAGCACAATTGCTATCAGCACAAGCACAGAAGAACTTCTCTTTCCAGCCCTAACTCTCTCCCTACTGATAAACAGCATCAGCAACCTCTACCTATTGTTAAGATCGGCAGAAGTAAAATGGCAGTCGGCGGTCAGGGTTTTTATAGACACTATGATGCCCCCCAAAGCAAGCCAATCATTGCAATACCCTTCTCTAAGATGGTGGTGGAGGCTGCCCATGTCATCTTGTTGCCCACAGTGTACGTCCTTGCTCATTGGCTGAAAAAAGGCGCCTGCAAGCATTATGGAAAACCGACTTTGGCGCTCGTTTTGCCAAACGCATGGCCAACTTGACGCTATGGTCGGGTTTCTCTCAGCGAAACACGACTTTGGCGAAAGTCGGCGACTTATGAATCTGACCGACCTGTTTCGCTCAACTCTAGTGCATATGCATGGAGTACATAATACATGTATAAATGTGCTAGGAAGCACCAAATTGTGTCACTATGAAGGTGCAATGCATGAGAAACCACTAGGTGGTGATGTAACAGCTAGTAGTCGTTTCGTGTCTGAAAGGAATCACTTGTGCAGGAAAGTGCATATATCAAAATGGATGTCAGAATCAGGGTATACCACATGTGTGATACACAGAACACCACATAGGTGCTAGTATCACGAGTATAATAACTCAGACCAGGGTTCAACGATTTGTAAACAAATAGAAAATTATAAGACTGGAATCGAATAATAACTTACAATAAATTGTACCTGGCCCACCAGGTGGGCATCTATCCATATATGCACCTTTTTATATGCACTTTAGGATATATATTTTTAGTAGGGTGTATCATTATTTTCTTATATCCTTAATTGTCATTTTGGTATACCCTTGTGTATAGGAATTTTTCTGGATAGTTCTGCTCCTATTTATATGTACGGATTTTATTTCTGCATTGTCATTTTCCTCATTATCTTCTGCCTGGTTTATTAATAAAATTTGATATTACAATTGTGGGACTTATGGTCGATGTTTTGTCTTTTCGGTGTTGTTAGTGCTTTTCCATAACATGTATTTTATCCCCAGTATAACCACCCACCCTAGTTAGGATTTTGACACTGGCTGTAATAGCACAGAACACGTTAACCCTGGTGATCTACTGGCAGCAGATTATGAGACGTGGAGGAAGGCCTGATTAAAAACTAGACCCAATTTAAAGGAGCGGGTCTACTACAATTGGAATGCCCATATACTGGCTGGCAAACATTTCCCCCTGGGGATAGAAATCAACATATAGTGTCTAAAATTTTTTTTTTAGTAGCATCATAAACATCTTTCAAAACTGTAACGTTTCCTACACAGTTGCTGCTGGGAAGGTGCAGGTTTTTAGTAAAAAATGGTGGACGAATCGTTGGATGAAGTGATCAGGAAAAGGGGCATGATGATGACAGGAATGGAAAAGTACATGATTAATAACAGCAGTGGCTATGGGAGGTATGAGATCCAGGATACAGTCTACAGTGATTCGTCGTTTAGCCACCATCAATTACCAGAATCGGTTTCATGCCCGTCAGAAGATCGGTGTAACAGATGCGCATGTCAGACTCGGTCTAAGAGATGCCCATCCAAAATATGTTGCCAAACACACACGTATCTGTATAAAGGGCAAAGTGCAACATGTTCGTGAGATGCTGAATTAGAGAAAACAGATCAAACAAACTGATGGATGCTCGTGAAAAGCTAAGTTCAAAGAGTGCACCATCTGTAACTATGAACACACCCGTGGCACAAGCTTCTTCATCTTCACCCATACATATTAACAATAAGATCTAAATGTCCCAGTGGAAAATTATTTTTCATAATGTAATGAACACTGTTAAAGGAATGCCACTAAACGTACATAACCACGACCCTTGGAAACACCAGATTTCCTCTTTGCAAGATATGGACGATGATGGTATTGATGATGACTTTGAAATTTACCACATCCACACCAAGAAGATGAAGATCACAGCTGCAAAAAATGTGCAAAAAAGGCCGTAAATGTCTGGAAAATCATTTTCTCTAGGGCTAAATTACCCTCTTCCTAAAGTGGTACCGAATAATGCACACACAGCTCTCATGTCTACTCAGCGTGAGATGCTTGAAAGATGATGTATTCTGATTTGTCCATGTCCACTTTTTGAAAGCGAGCAGAAAAGTAGGATGATATAGCGGGAAGATGTGTGATTTGGGTCAGTAAGGAGGTGATGTCAGGTACAGATAGGTAGATCTGCGTGTCATCGGCGTAGTGATTATATTGCAAACCATGCTATTACATCAGCTGTTCCAGGCCGAAGGTGTAGATGGAGATGAATAGGGGTCCTAGAACAAAGCCTTGGGGAACACCGAAAGACAGGTGTCGAGGTCAGGAGGTGGTGTGGGAGAGGTAGACAATGAATGTCCCCCTAACAGTCTTGTTGTTTTTTAAAGACTCTGCCGATAACCCCAAAAAGGCCGTTTGCACCACCGGCCATGCCCACATCAGCAGGGGTGGCAAAATTGCCAGCCTTACCACCACCAGAATGATCAGGCACATGGCAGTAAAGCACCCGACTTTGTTGGTTAAACACCAGGCTCCATGAACAGTGTCTGCGGGTGATACCACTGCGTCTTCCGCTGTTGTGCGTGCAAGCCAATCCCCTGTCCATGGTGCATGCAAAGATGCTTCTTGCCCTGCATCTGTAGTTGCACACAATCTCAACTAGCATCATTAACAATCACGTCACGTTCAGTTGTCCATACCCTAGTCCTTGGAACGCAAGCTGAAATATGCAGCCAATGCCTCAGTAATAATAATCTTAATAATAATCTTTATTTTTATATAGCGCTAACATATTCCGCAGCGCTTTACAGTTTGCACACATTATCGTCGCTGTCCCTGAAGGGCTCACAATCTAGATTCCCTATCAGTATGTTTTTTGGAGTGTGGGAGGAAACCAGAGTGCCCGGAGGAAACCCACGCAAACACAGGGAGAACATACAAACTCCTTGCAGATGTTGTCCTTGGTGGGATTCAAACCCAGGACTCCAGCACTGCAAGGCTGCAGTGCTATCCACTGAGCCACCGTGCTGCTCAGTACTAAAATCACACATTTCTCGTCTGTTTACGATGGAAATGTTGCATTCTAGGCTCGTGAAATACAGAAGCTTTGTGCTACCTGATGGCGGTGACCGTAACAAGGTACTCTGGCCACACCCGCCACTATTTCTCCTGGTTTGAAGTAACGATATTACACAAGCAAGCACGTGTCCCACAACATTACCCGAGCCATCAACAATGCTGTTACAGGGAAAGTGCACCTAACCACGGACACGTTAACAAGCGCTTGTGGACAGGGAAGGTACATCTCGCTGACAGCACATTGGTATAGCATTGAATAAGTCATGAGCCAGTCGGACATTGGGAGACGATGTCACAGATGTATGGAGGAGACAGTTTCTGGAAGGCTTTGTATGTCATAGTTAGGCTTTTGAACTGTAGCCTATGGGCAATAGGAAGGCAGTGAAGGGCCTGGCAGAGAGGAGAGGCTGGGAATAATGGAGGGACAGTTGGATTACTGTGGCAGCAGAGTTTAGGATAGATTTGAGTGGTGCAAGAGTGCTACAGGGGAGGACAGAGAGTATAAGGTTGCACTAGTCGAGATCATGAGGGCTTGCACAAATATTTTTGAAGTTTCTTGGAATGTACAGATCCAGGAAATGTTTTTGAGTTGTAGTAGGCCGGAGGAGGCAAGGGCTTGGATATGTAGCTTGAAAGAGAGGGCAGAGTCGAGGATCACCCGAAGCCATGAACAAACGGGACTATTTTTCACGGTGTGCCGTCTCGGCATTACACAGGCACATGTCCCACAATATTACCCATGCCCTCCTCAATGCTGGTACTTGGAAACTCAACCTAACCACAAACACGTGGACAAGTGGTTGTGGTCAGGGACGGTATATCTCACTGAAGGCACACTTGGTTAACATAGTGGAAGCAGGGGCCCACTCTGACCTTGGTATGGTGCACGTCCTCCCAACTCCTAGTATTGCGGGCCCTATATAAATCTGGGTTGCCCCCACAGTCTACAGATCCTGCACCTCCTCCTTCGCCTCTCTTCAGCCTCCATCTTAAAAAGTAGTGTGGAGCCCAGCCGTGCTTGGAGCCACAAATCCTAGAAGGGTGCACTAAAGGATTTATCCACAAGAGGCCCTCAGAGCATTCACACACCTTCTCCCTTCCTCAGACCACCAGAGGGAGCCTGTATAGGAAGATAAAAATTAGGGAGAAGGCAGGAAGACCACACACTCTAGAGAGGACACTCTAGGAACAGGGCAGTTCGCTCTAGCAGAGAACACTCTGAGACACTGAAACAGGTCAGTCTGCAGTGTGAGACTCATCACTCAGCTCAAGTCAGCGAGCTAGGAGCGTGCCGACGCTCTAGAGAGCGGCAGAAGAGGCAGCCAGCTAACTGCCAGTGTGTATAGCCTAGTGAGGGCCCGAGTAGGCGGAAGGCTAGAGGAGAGAGTAGCAAGGGGGCAGAGGAGCCTTACCAGCTCACCCCAGAAAGCACATACCGGACACCAAGTCCGAGCTTACAGGGATCTCCACGACTCAGTAGGAGACAACCGAAATTCCTGGAGGACTACAGGTCCCAGGAGCACCAAAGAGCTGATACGTAACAGAGCCAGGGACACGGAGACCCTACAAGCAGGGAGTGTGTACTCCAGGAGAAGGCCCTACCACAAAGTCAGCCAGTGCAGGACAAAGAGACAAAGTTAGGCCTAGCTACAGGCAGGTCAGAAACTTACTACAGAGAGGCAAGAAACAGGAGGCCCTACACCTGCTCACTGGGGAGAATCCGGACGTGCACCCTTCACCCAACAGTGCTCCGGGATGTTCCTGCTCTAACTCCAGTAAAGGTACCGAAGTGACTTGTGTGTGCTCCCCTTCTTGTCCTTGCCCGGCTGGGTTCCCTCTGTCCTGCATCCCTACACTTATGCTGCCCTGAAGGCCCGCTCCACCTGTGGGGAGTGATACCACCTAAGCTGCCACAACACCGGCCTCAGTGGACTGCTGCAGCGCTGGTGATCCTCACCAGACACCACAGGTGGCGTCACGATTCACTGACATTATCCCCTGTAAATATCCCCTTTTGAGGGTAAGAGCCCAGGGCCACGGACCGAGCCATGGCCACCGTGACATCCCCCATAGAGATCAACGGGCTCGGGTGCGAATACCCCACAGCCCTGGCTGGGCGGCTCATCTAGCTGGCGTCACGAACAGGATTGCGTGCCCGCGGCAACGGAAGAAGTTGTGCCTGTTGCCACCGGGTACTGTGCGCTTTACTAAAAGACTGTATATCGTATGGTGGTGAAGATTTCCCGCCATTATCCGCCATTACTACGTCACCGCGGGAAAACTAGGAGGCGTACCTGTAAAAGCGCGCTGAGTTTTGGACATGCCCCACACGCTGACGCGGCGGCAGGTCCTGGCAGGGAGCTCCAGTGAACGCTCTGACGCGGGAGCGTCGGCGACGCAGGTCCTACCAACAGACTGTGCCCTGCGGAGTTGCGGCCTACAGAGGAATGTAGGCCACGGTTCACTAGGGGGGCGCCGAGATGTCGCAGCCCTCGTCCGACGGCACGGCCCAGGCCGACAACCCTGATGATCAGCCCTCGACTGCTGCCGCGCAGGCCGCAGCAGCCGCCCCATCACCTGGCCTGTAGCCCCTATAGTACCTCTGACTCTACCGTACAGGCCTGGAGCAAAGTGGCTTCCCCAGTACAGCGGCAAGCCAGACACCCTGTCGGGATTCAATCGCAAAATATGCAGGATACTGGACATGTATTCTATGTCAGACAAGCAAAGGGCTGCAGTAGTTGTGGAACAATTGACTGGTGCTGCGGAGAGAGAAGTAGAAACGTGGTCAGCCACAGACCAGGAATCAGTGCCCGCAATTTTCAAAAAGTTACAGACTGCCTTTGAGGACCGCACTGAAGCAGACCTCCGCATGAGGTTCTACCAATGCTCCCAGAAACCGGAGGATAGCGTTCGAGACTATGCCTGCCGTTTACAAGGGGCCCTGCGAGCTCTAAAACAGGTTAATCCAATCAGCGTCACCAATGAGAGTAAAATGCTCAAAGAACAATTTGTACGGGGGCTGAGGTCCCAAGCGGAGAGCAGGACTGTGCGTTGGTGGTCCTTGGATCATCCAGATGCTACCTTCGATGCCCTTAAGGACATGGCTATAAAGGGACTGCAACCCCTGGAAACAGCAAATACCGCAACCCAACGTTACCAGGTGAGGCCACTCTAACGCCGGCAGCACCCACCTTTTCCCCGCTGGTTGCTGAAGCCAAAACGCAGGCAGCGCCCCCTACTGAGCTGGACTGTCTATGCTCAGAAGTGCGCCAGCTGACCAAAAACCTGGCCACTGTAATGAGTGCCCTGCAACTGCGGATGGAACCGGAGACATAAGGAAAGATCCTGCTAGCTGACTGCCCTGAGGATGTCCCCTGGATGAACCGGAGAAGGAGGATGTCGCCACCCCGGAGGAGGACAATGCCACCCCCAGGAAGGACCAATGACCAGCGCCATTCTCACCGAGAGATCGTCTGCTACCGCTGCCAGAAGGAAGGTCACACCGTACGCCAAGTGTCCTTTAAACGAGCAAACCCTGGGTCCGAGGGCCAGCACCCAGGAATAGACTAATCAGGCCCCTCAGACTGGCACCACAGTTTTGTGGGAGGAAGACCTTTCCTATCCATCATACTGGACGGCATCGCAATACCTGCCCTGCTGGACACCGGATCCCAGGTAGCCATCATACCTGATATCCTTTACAACAGATACTGGTTTATGGACAGTCTCCAACCCCCAAACCCCGACTTTGCAGTGTACGCCTCTAACGTCCTCCCTCTTGACTTACTTGGGGCCAAGAATGTAGCCGTAAAAGTGGGGAGGGTGGAGTTAAAGGACCAGGGACTTATTGTAGTGAAGACTGTCAATGAGGAAAATGGACTGAATGTGGTACTAGGCACTAACGTTATTGGTAACTGTTTGGAGGAGGTTGTGTTTTTACTCCAACAGCTCGCCGATGTTGCCAGACCAGGGCAGAAGAGAGTGATCCAGAAGGAGATCCAGGCCCTGATGTGCCAGCAGCGAGTGGAACTGACCGGTGGTGAGATTGGTAATGTGCGGGTAACAGACCCGACACCCATTGTGATTCCCCCAATGAGTGAAATGCTTATTTGGTGTAGAGCAGCAATAGGTCTGAAAGGACAGAGCTACCAGGCGGTAGTAGAACCCCTTTGCTCAGAGCACAGACCTACACTCTTAACTGCCAGAAGGGTAGTGGACGTACGCAATGGGAGGGTGCCCGTCCGTCTTCTCAACTGGGAGAAGATGAAGTCAAATTACCACGTTATGCCACTGTTGCCAAGTTACATGCTGTAGATAATAACTCCATTCACACGACGGAGTCCTTAACCTCCCCAGAACCAATGGAGGTTAATGGCCCGGCAACCCAGGTGGAGGATTGGTGTCAGCAGATCCATGTTGGGACAGACACCACTCCAGCTCACCAGAAACAGGGGGTACATCGGGTGGTCCAGGAATACGCACAGGTATTCAGCAAACACCCACTTGACTTTGGGGAAGATTAAGGAGGTACAACTTCACATCACCACAGGCAACCATCCCCCCATTAAGGAACGGTACAGGCCTATACCTCCAGAACATTACCAGCAAGCCAAGGAGATGTTGCGTGACATGAAGGAAGCAGGGGTGATAAGGGTTAGTTGTAGTCCCTGGGCAGCTCCCCTAGTTCTAGTCAGGAAAAAGGATGGAAGCATGAGAATATGTGTGGATTACAGACAAGTAAATCACATTACACATAAAGATGCATACCCTTTACCACGTATTGAGGAATCTCTGGCTGCCTTAAAGTCTGCTAATTACTTTTCCACCCTTGACCTCACTAGTGGGTACTGGCAAGTAGCTGTGGTTGATGAGGATCGGGAGAAGATGGCCTTCACCACCCCGATGGGACTCTGTGAGTTCGACCGAATGCCGTTTGGACTCAGCAGTGCCCTCGGCACGTTTCAAAGAGTGATGGAGTGCTGCCTGGGACACGTCAACTTCGAGACTGTGTTACTATACCTGGACAACGTGATTGTGTACTCCAAAACGTATGAAGACTCTTGAAGCACCTGGCGGAAGTATTTGAGTCACTGTCCCAGTATGGGATGAAACTGAAGCCCTCAAAGTGCCACCTGCTCAAGCAAAAGGTACAGTACCTGGGACACATTGTCAGTTCAGAGGGAGTAGCGACAGACCCAGAGAAGGTCACTGCCATCCAGAAATGGCCAGGGCCGAAGAACCACAAAGAGGTACGTCAGTTCCTGGGACTGACAGGATACTACCGGAGGTTTGTAAGAGACTACACTAAGAAAGCAGCGCCTCTGCAAGACCTCCTGGTAGGACAGTCCCCAAGGGCAGAAATCCCCCGTTCCACTGGGTAAAGAACAGGCTGAATCATTTCGAGAAATGAAGCAGATCCTGACAGGTGACGAGATCCTAGCCTACCCTGACTACAACCAACCGTTCCTGCTGTATACGGATGCCAGCAATGAAGGACTGAGAGCTGTCTTAAGTCAGAAGCAAAATGGCCTAGAGAAAGTCATCACCTATGCAAGCAGGAAGCTCCGCCCAACTGAGAGGAACCCCTAGAACTATAGCAGCTTCAAGTTGGAGTTCCTGGCGCTGGTCTGGGCCATTACTGAATGGTTTAAGCACCTCCTAGCCTCCAGCAAGTTCACTGCCTACACTGACAATAACCCCTTGACGCATCTTGAAACAGCCAAGCTGGGAGCCATGAAACAGCGATGGATGGCTCGGCTGTCAACTACAAGTTCACAATAAAGTACCGGTCAGGCCGCAAGAACTCCAACGCTGATGCCCTGTCCAGGATGCCTCACCACTCAGACACAGAAGAAGAAGTGGATGACCTGGAGGAGATTGAACTACCTGCCTTTCACAGGAATGGGATGATCCACGAGCAACGAGCCTTCAGGAGGCAGCGTGGTAAGACGTTAAATCCTTTACCTCACCACAGCTGGAAGGAGACCCAGGACAGCGACCTGGTTGTCAGCCGTATCAAGGAGCTGATAACTCAAGAAGGTTCCTCCTTGGAGAAGGATGCGTCTCCACAACCAAGGCAGCTGTGGAATGAGAGAAGCCGGCTGTTATCTACCGTGAGAAGCTGTGCCGGAGGTACGTCAATCCAAAAACCCATGAGATGGTATGGCAGATAGTAGTCCCCAGGACGGACATCCAGATGGTGCTGGCAGCCTACCACAATCAGGCGGGGCACTTTGGCTGGAAAAAGCTAGAGAACCTGTTGAAGTGTCGATTCTACTGGGTGGGAATGCGCAGCTCCATTGAGAGGTGGTGTAGAGACTGTGGACCCTGTAGCCTCAGAAGAAAAGACTACAGCAGCCAGAAGGCACCCCTGCAACCCATCAAGACGACTTGACCCCTGGAGATTGTGGCCCTGGATCATGTCAAGTTGTCACACAGCCGGTCAGGATACTCCTATGCCCTGACTATGGTGGATCACTACTCCAGGTTCCTGGTGATCGCCCCTGTCAAAGATCTGACGGCAGAGACAGCAGCAAAGATGTTCAAGCATATTTCTGCAGACCCCATGGATACCCTGAGCAGGTGCTAACTGACCAAGGCCCAGCCTTCGAGGCCGAATTGTTCAAAGACTTCTGCCATCTGTACGGATGTAAAAAGATAAGAACCACACCGTACCACCCACAAACCAATGGTCTCTGTGAAAAGATGAACAACATCGTCATCGACCTGCTCAAGACCTTACCACTTGAGGAGAGAAATCAGTGGCCAGACCTACTACCTGACCTGGTAGATCTGTACAATCACATACCTGTGAGTTCCACCAATTGCACCCCAGCTTATCTCATGCGGGCACCCCAGCTTATCTCATGCGGGAAAGCTGCCCATGGATCTGGAGCTTGGTGTTGTAGAACCAGAAGCAGATGCAACCACTGAGGACTGGGACACGACCAGACAGGAGCAGTACAGAAAAGTACAGGCCTGCGTTGAAGATAGTCTAACTCGAGTGAGAGACAAGCAAGAGACCCACTACAACAAACGTGCGCCCGCAGAACCCTTCACACCTGGTGAAGTTGTGCTGAAAAGAAAGAGGAAAACTCACAAACTCGATGACCAGTGGGAGAGAGCCCTACACTGTGTTGAATTCAAGATTTGATAACAGGAACACGTGTTTGATCAGTAAAGATGGAGGGAGAACGACTGCAACAGTATCTAGGGACCACCTGAAGTTGTGTCCAGATCTACTAAAGCCCCAAGAAGAAGTGCCTTTCATCACCTCGGAGAGACCTGAAGAAGCAGTAAATACATACTGATTTGGGAGACTTTCCAGCAGATTGGCCTCGAATCGGAGAAGCAGTCATAATCCCAGTACTCCAATTCTTCAACAGCCAGAAGAACCTCCACAGCAAGTTGAACCTGTAAGCGCTGCAGAAGAGCCTAGTGCCGCAGAAGAGCCTGCGCAAGTAGAATCCCCGGAAGAAGGATCCCCTGCAGAAACAGAGCCAGATGGCCCAGCCCATGGAATACTTGCCAGTCCCGTAGAGAGGTTAAGGCAGTTTTACAACTCACTCGCACGTAGAGCAGACAGGGCAACTGATACCTCACAGACCATCGCACCATGCAGATCAATACGTACACAAGAGGTCAAAGCCCTGCTAGGTACAGAGAATAGTCAAACCTCTGGCAGATGTAGATAGTTACCCCTGGATATTGTATATTACTGCATTATCTTGTTATTTTCATGTGTTCATTGACATATTTGCTAATTTATATTTTGCCCCCTAATGGACAATCCAAGTGATATGGACACTTGCTCAATTGCTTTTCTACTACCCTTTGGTATTCAAGAACTCAGTGGCTGAGGACTATGAGCAGCCCAAATACTTAAGTGTATTAGTTGCACTCCTCAAGTGCTTCTCTTTGAGTAACCTTTCCGAAAGAGACTTGGACTTTCTGGTTGCTCATTTCTTACTGCTTTTGCAATATTATATATATATGTATATAGTAATTTACCTTTTATGCAACGTTCAAGTGTCATCACCTCCCATAAAGGGAAGATTGTTTATTGTTTATTGATATGTTTGGAACAAAAATGTACTTCATCCCGGAGTGCTGAGCTTTGCTAGGGGGGAATGTGGAGCCCAGCTGTGCTTGGAGCCACAGATCATAGAAGGGTGCACTAAAGGATTCATCCACAAGAGGCCCTCAAGCATTCACACACCTTCTCCCTTCCTCAGACCACCAGAGGGAGCCTGTATAGGAAGATAAAAAGGAGGGAGGCAGGAGACAAACACCTGAGAGGGCACGTTAGAGGGCATTCCCCCCTCTCACAGGGGAATCTCGAGCCCTTCCCGTGGGGTCCCCCCTCCATCTCCCGGCCCCAGTGGGGTTCCTCACAAGACGTCGGTCCCCCACCTCTTGCTCAGCCTAGTTGTGCAAGGTTTTTCTCTGCCTCTCCGGTTTTGTATTGTGCCAGAACTGGTCAATGGCGACAGACGTTTTTGGGAAAAAGCCCCTTTTTCCCCTTCTAGCATCCCCAGGGTAAGATCCCATTGGAGATCGGGGATCACTGCTCAGGTACTGCAGCAGCTCTTTGGCCCGCCGGGAAGGGTCCTAAAATTACATGTTTCTGAACATTTTTCTCTTTGGCCCTTTTTTGGGCGACCCTGTAGTTGCTTCTATAAAAAAAGGGGTTGTATGCCATGCGGCCAAGCGAGTATCAATTGCTTTATTTTTTGCCTTGTGATTTTTCCGCATGTTTTGGGATCGGCTGAAAAACCCCCCTAGAATAAGGCTTCCCCGGTGAGGAGATCTTGATTGCGTTGCTTCTGCATGATACGGAGTACCCACAGAGTTTTGTGTATCCCGGGGGTTTAAACAAACATCCCTATCTCTGCTCTTTATCTCAGCGATTTGTAGTGTAACAAGTTCGCTTTTTACCGCCCTTTGTCTACAGTATTTAATTTGCCTCTGACGTAACAGAGTTTTTCCCATACCGAATCGACTCAGCAGGTCGCCCGCACGGTGGACCCCGAGCTGCGAACGACCCACTATTTATATTTATCTGGGCATTCCGCGACCCTAAAAGACACTCTAGGAACAAGGAAGTTCTTCAGCAGAGAACATCTGAAACACGGGAAAAAATCAGTCGCAGTGTGGCTCACTCGCTCAAGTACGACTAGGGCATGCCACCTTAAACGGGGAAGGACAGCCAGCTAAATCCATGTTAAACCTAAAAAAAAAAGGCCTGAAGATGGAAGGCTAGGGAAGAGTACAAAGGGGAGAGGGCCTTCCGCTCACCCTAAAGCACATACCGGGCACCGGGGCCGGCTTACAGGGGTCTCCACGACCCGGGGGAAAAAACCGGAATTCCTGGGACACAGGTCCCAGGGGAAACCCAAAAAAATGAACGTCGAGCCCGGGGGCATGGAGACCCCACAAGCAGGAAAGGGGACTCCAGGGGGAAAGGCCCCACCCAAAGTTGCCATGCAGGGCAGAGCAAAGTTAGGCCTAGCTACGGGGGGGGCAGAAACTTTCTACGAGAGGGGAAGAAAAAGGGGGCCCTACACCGCTCACAGGGGAAACCACCCCCCCCCCCCCCCC
>JARQOD010000005.1:317273572-317316469 GCA_033576555.1 Oophaga sylvatica | reverse complement strand
GCAGCGCCCCCTACTGAGCTGGACTGTCTATGCTCAGAAGTGCGCCAGCTGACCAAAAACCTGGCCACTGTAATGAGTGCCCTGCAACTGCGGATGGAACTGGAGACATAAGGAAAGATCCTGCTAGCTGACTGCCCTGAGGATGTCCCCTGGATGAACCGGAGAAGGAGGATGTCGCCACCCCGGAGGAGGACAATGCCACCCCCAGGAAGGACCAATGACCAGCGCCATTCTCACCGAGAGATCGTCTGCTACCGCTGCCAGAAGGAAGGTCACACCGTACGCCAAGTGTCCTTTAAACGAGCAAACCCTGGGTCCGAGGGCCAGCACCCAGGAATAGACTAATCAGGCCCCTCAGACTGGCACCACAGTTTTGTGGGAGGAAGACCTTTCCTATCCATCATACTGGACGGCATCGCAATACCTGCCCTGCTGGACACCGGATCCCAGGTAGCCATCATACCTGATATCCTTTACAACAGATACTGGTTTATGGACAGTCTCCAACCCCCAAACCCCGACTTTGCAGTGTACGCCTCTAACGTCCTCCCTCTTGACTTACTTGGGGCCAAGAATGTAGCCGTAAAAGTGGGGAGGGTGGAGTTAAAGGACCAGGGACTTATTGTAGTGAAGACTGTCAATGAGGAAAATGGACTGAATGTGGTACTAGGCACTAACGTTATTGGTAACTGTTTGGAGGAGGTTGTGTTTTTACTCCAACAGCTCGCCGATGTTGCCAGACCAGGGCAGAAGAGAGTGATCCAGAAGGAGATCCGGCCCTGATGTGCCAGCAGCGAGTGGAACTGACCGGTGGTGAGATTGGTAATGTGCGGGTAACAGACCCGACACCCATTGTGATTCCCCCAATGAGTGAAATGCTTATTTGGTGTAGAGCAGCAATAGGTCTGAAAGGACAGAGCTACCAGGCGGTAGTAGAACCCCTTTGCTTAGAGCACAGACCTACACTCTTAACTGCCAGAAGGGTAGTGGACGTACGCAATGGGAGGGTGCCCGTCCGTCTTCTCAACTGGGGAGAAGATGAAGTCAAATTACCACGTTATGCCACTGTTGCCAAGTTACATGCTGTAGATAATAACTCCATTCACACGACGGAGTCCTTAACCTCCCCAGAACCAATGGAGGTTAATGGCCCGGCAACCCAGGTGGAGGATTGGTGTCAGCAGATCCATGTTGGGACAGACACCACTCCAGCTCACCAGAAACAGGGGGTACATCGGGTGGTCCAGGAATACGCACAGGTATTCAGCAAACACCCACTTGACTTTGGGAAGATTAAGGAGGTACAACTTCACATCACCACAGGCAACCATCCCCCATTAAGGAACGGTACAGGCCTATACCTCCAGAACATTACCAGCAAGCCAAGGAGATGTTGCGTGACATGAAGGAAGCAGGGGTGATAAGGGTTAGTTGTAGTCCCTGGGCAGCTCCCCTAGTTCTAGTCAGGAAAAAGGATGGAAGCATGAGAATATGTGTGGATTACAGACAAGTAAATCACATTACACATAAAGATGCATACCCTTTACCACGTATTGAGGAATCTCTGGCTGCCTTAAAGTCTGCTAATTACTTTTCCACCCTTGACCTCACTAGTGGGTACTGGCAAGTAGCTGTGGTTGATGAGGATCGGGAGAAGATGGCCTTCACCACCCCGATGGGACTCTGTGAGTTCGACCGAATGCCGTTTGGACTCAGCAGTGCCCTCGGCACGTTTCAAAGAGTGATGGAGTGCTGCCTGGGACACGTCAACTTCGAGACTGTGTTACTATACCTGGACAACGTGATTGTGTACTCCAAAACGTATGAAGACCTCTTGAAGCACCTGGCGGAAGTATTTGAGTCACTGTCCCAGTATGGGATGAAACTGAAGCCCTCAAAGTGCCACCTGCTCAAGCAAAAGGTACAGTACCTGGGACACATTGTCAGTTCAGAGGGAGTAGCGACAGACCCAGAGAAGGTCACTGCCATCCAGAAATGGCCAGGGCCGAAGAACCACAAAGAGGTACGTCAGTTCCTGGGACTGACAGGATACTACCGGAGGTTTGTAAGAGACTACACTAAGAAAGCAGCGCCTCTGCAAGACCTCCTGGTAGGACAGTCCCCAAGGGCAGAAATCCCCCGTTCCACTGGGGTAAAGAACAGGCTGAATCATTTCGAGAAATGAAGCAGATCCTGACAGGTGACGAGATCCTAGCCTACCCTGACTACAACCAACCGTTCCTGCTGTATACGGATGCCAGCAATGAAGGACTGAGAGCTGTCTTAAGTCAGAAGCAAAATGGCCTAGAGAAAGTCATCACCTATGCAAGCAGGAAGCTCCGCCCAACTGAGAGGAACCCCTAGAACTATAGCAGCTTCAAGTTGGAGTTCCTGGCGCTGGTCTGGGCCATTACTGAATGGTTTAAGCACCTCCTAGCCTCCAGCAAGTTCACTGCCTACACTGACAATAACCCCTTGACGCATCTTGAAACAGCCAAGCTGGGAGCCATGAAACAGCGATGGATGGCTCGGCTGTCGAACTACAAGTTCACAATAAAGTACCGGTCAGGCCGCAAGAACTCCAACGCTGATGCCCTGTCCAGGATGCCTCACCACTCAGACACAGAAGAAGAAGTGGATGACCTGGAGGAGATTGAACTACCTGCCTTTCACAGGAATGGGATGATCCACGAGCAACGAGCCTTCAGGAGGCAGCGTGGTAAGACGTTAAATCCTTTACCTCACCACAGCTGGAAGGAGACCCAGGACAGCGACCTGGTTGTCAGCCGTATCAAGGAGCTGATAACTCAAGAAGGTTCCTCCTTGGAGAAGGATGCGTCTCCACAACCAAGGCAGCTGTGGAATGAGAGAAGCCGGCTGTTTATCTACCGTGAGAAGCTGTGCCGGAGGTACGTCAATCCAAAAACCCATGAGATGGTATGGCAGATAGTAGTCCCCAGGACGGACATCCAGATGGTGCTGGCAGCCTACACAATCAGGCGGGGCACTTTGGCTGGAAAAAGCTAGAGAACCTGTTGAAGTGTCGATTCTACTGGGTGGGAATGCGCAGCTCCATTGAGAGGTGGTGTAGAGACTGTGGACCCTGTAGCCTCAGAAGAAAAGACTACAGCAGCCAGAAGGCACCCCTGCAACCCATCAAGACGACTTGACCCCTGGAGATTGTGGCCCTGGATCATGTCAAGTTGTCACACAGCCGGTCAGGATACTCCTATGCCCTGACTATGGTGGATCACTACTCCAGGTTCCTGGTGATCGCCCCTGTCAAAGATCTGACGGCAGAGACAGCAGCAAAGATGTTCCAAGCATATTTCTGCAGACCCCATGGATACCCTGAGCAGGTGCTAACTGACCAAGGCCCAGCCTTCGAGGCCGAATTGTTCAAAGACTTCTGCCATCTGTACGGATGTAAAAAGATAAGAACCACACCGTACCACCCACAAACCAATGGTCTCTGTGAAAAGATGAACAACATCGTCATCGACCTGCTGAAGACCTTACCACTTGAGGAGAGAAATCAGTGGCCAGACCTACTACCTGACCTGGTAGATCTGTACAATCACATACCTGTGAGTTCCACCAATTGCACCCCAGCTTATCTCATGCGGGCACCCCAGCTTATCTCATGCGGGAAAGCTGCCCATGGATCTGGAGCTTGGTGTTGTAGAACCAGAAGCAGATGCAACCACTGAGGACTGGGACACGACCAGACAGGAGCAGTACAGAAAAGTACAGGCCTGCGTTGAAGATAGTCTAACTCGAGTGAGAGACAAGCAAGAGACCCACTACAACAAACGTGCGCCCGCAGAACCCTTCACACCTGGTGAAGTTGTGCTGAAAAGAAAGAGGAAAACTCACAAACTCGATGACCAGTGGGAGAGAGCCCTACACTGTGTTGAATTCAAGATTTGATAACAGGAACACGTGTTTGATCAGTAAAGATGGAGGGAGAACGACTGCAACAGTATCTAGGGACCACCTGAAGTTGTGTCCAGATCTACTAAAGCCCCAAGAAGAAGTGCCTTTCATCACCTCGGAGAGACCTGAAGAAGCAGTAATACATACTGATTTGGGAGACTTTCCAGCAGATTGGCCTCGAATCGGAGAAGCAGTCATAATCCCAGTACTCCAATTCTTCCAACAGCCAGAAGAACCTCCACAGCAAGTTGAACCTGTAAGCGCTGCAGAAGAGCCTAGTGCCGCAGAAGAGCCTGCGCAAGTAGAATCCCCGGAAGAAGGATCCCCTGCAGAAACAGAGCCAGATGGCCCAGCCCATGGAATACTTGCCAGTCCCGTAGAGAGGTTAAGGCAGTTTTACAACTCACTCGCACGTAGAGCAGACAGGGCAACTGATACCTCACAGACCATCGCACCATGCAGATCAATACGTAGCACAAGAGGTCAAAGCCCTGCTAGGTACAGAGAATAGTCAAACCTCTGGCAGATGTAGATAGTTACCCCTGGGATATTGTATATTACTGCATTATCTTGTTATTTTCATGTGTTCATTGACATATTTGCTAATTTATATTTTGCCCCCTAATGGACAATCCAAGTGATATGGACACTTGCTCAATTGCTTTTCTACTACCCTTTGGGTATTCAAGAACTCAGTGGCTGAGGACTATGAGCAGCCCAAATACTTTAAGTGTATATAGTTGCACTCCTCAAGTGCTTCTCTTTGAGTAACCTTTCCGAAAGAGACTTGGACTTTCTGGTTGCTCATTTCTTACTGCTTTTGCAATATATATATATATGTATATAGTAATTTACCTTTTATGCAACGTTCAAGTGTCATCACCTCCCATAAAGGGAAGATTGTTTATTGTTTATTGATATGTTTGGAACAAAAATGTACTTCAGCCCGGGAGTGCTGAGCTTTGCTAGGGGGAATGTGGAGCCCAGCTGTGCTTGGAGCCACAGATCATAGAAGGGTGCACTAAAGGATTCATCCACAAGAGGCCCTCAGAGCATTCACACACCTTCTCCCTTCCTCAGACCACCAGAGGGAGCCTGTATAGGAAGATAAAAAGGAGGGAGAAGGCAGGAAGACAACACACTCTAGAGAGGACACTGTTAGAGGTCGAGTTCCCGCCTCTGCACAGGGGGAATCTCGAGCCATTCCCGCTGGGGTCCCCCATCCATCTCCGGCCGCAGTGGAGTCTCCTCAGCAGAGACGTCGGTCCCAGCATCTTGCTCAGCCTAGTACTGTGCAGAGGTTTACTGCTGCCTCTCCAGGTTCTGCTATTGTGGCCAGAACTGGTCAATGGCGAGCAGACGTCTTTAGGACTAAGTCCTGCGTTTCTCCTTCTGAGCATGCCCAGGGTAAGATCTCTCATTGGAGATCAGGGATCACATGCTCAGGTACTGCAGCAGCTCCTATTGGTCCGCCAGGAAGGTCCTGAAATTACATGTGTTCTGAACAGTTTCTCATTGGCCCTTTTCTGGCAGACCCTGTAGTTGCTTCTATAAAAAAAGGGTTGTATGGCCATGCGGCCAAGCGCTAGTATCAATTGCATTATGTGCTTTGCGCCAGTGTGATCTTGCACGCATGTGGTTAGGACTCGGCTGAAATAACCCCTAGAATACAGGCTTCTCCGGTGAGGAGATTGCTTGATTGCGTTGCTGTCTGCATGATCACGGACTGCTATCCGCACAGCAGTTATCTGTGTATCCCTGTGGAGTTAACAGGACACAGTACCTATCTCTGCGTCTTTATCTCAGCGACTCTGTAGTGTAACAGAGTTCGCTTATACCGCCATATTGTGCTACAGTATTTATATTTGCGACTCTGTGACGTAACAGAGTTTGCCTATACCGTAATCTGACTAGCAGCAGGCTCTGCCTGCACGGTGGACCCGAGCTGCGAACGCACCCACTATTTATATTTATCTGGTGCATTCCGCAGACCCTAACAGACACTCTAGGAACAAGGAAGTTCGTTCTAGCAGAGAACACTCTGAAACACGGAAACAAATCAGTCTGCAGTGTGAGACTCACTCAGCTCAAGTCAGCGAGCTAGGAGCATGCCGACGCTCTAGAGAGCGGCAGAAGAGACAGCCAGCTAACTGCCAGTGTGTATAGCCTAGTGAGGGCCTGAGTAGATGGAAGGCTAGAGGAGAGAGTAGCAAGGGGGCAGAGGAGCCTTACCAGCTCATCCCAGAAAGCACATACCGGACACCGGGTCCGAGCTTACAGGGATCTCCACGACCCAGTGGGAGACAACCGGAATTCCTGGAGGACTACAGGTCCCAGGAGCACCAAAGAGCTGATACGTAACAGAGCCAGGGGACATGGAGACCCTACAAGCAGGAAGTGTGTACTCCAGGAGAAGGCCCTACCACAAAGTTAGCCAGTGCAGGACAGAGACAAAGTTAGGCCTAGCTACAGGCAGGTCAGAAACTTACTACAGAGAGGCAAGAAACAGGAGGCCCTACACCTGCTCACAGGGGAGAATCCGGACGTGCACCCTTCACCCTACAGTGCTCCGGGATGTTCCTGCACTAACTCCAGTAAAGGTATCGAAGTGACTTGGGTGTGCTCCCCTTCTTGTCCTTGCCCGGCTGGGTTCCCTCTGTCCTGCATCCCTACACTTACTCTGCCTTGAAGACCCGCTCCACCTGAGGGGAGCGATACCACCTAAGCTGCCACAACACCGGCCTCAGTGGACTGCTGCAGCGCTGGTGATCCCTTACCAGACACCACAGGTGGTGTCACGATTCACTGACATTATCCCCTGTAAATATCCCCTTTTGAGGTTGAGCGCCCAGGGCCACGGACCGAGCCATGGCCACCGTGACATCCCTCATAGAGGTCAACGGGCTGGGGGGCGAGTACCCCACAGCACTGGCTGGGCGGCTCAGTAGCACATCAGTCAAAAGCTGGAAGCACAGCAACACTGCCTCATCAAAACGGCAAAAGGCTGTGCTGAAGCTAATATGCTTAGGTGACAAAACGCACAATGATGAAGAGTTCTGGACAGCTCTGAAAGAGCAGGCAGATCTGTGGCTGACACCGCTGAACCCACAGCCAGGCATGGTTGTGTGTGATAATGGCTGGAAACTGGTGGCTGCTCTGTGGTGACGCGAGCTCAGACACATGCCATGCCAGGCAAATGCACTTAACCTCATTGGTCAACGTTTTCTGAAAAGCGACAAGGAGCTGCCAGATCTGCTAGGAAAAGTACAACCCTCTGCGTACCCATGTTAGAAAGTCAGCTACAGCTTCATCTGCCCTTGCTGTGCTTCAGCAGCGCTTGCAGCTTCTGGTTCACCGATTGGTGTGTGATGTTCCCAGGCTTTGGAACTCTACACTAAAGATGTTGGAAAGGATTTGTGAGGAGAAGAGGGCATTTGGTGATTAGTCTATCAGCATCAACAAGGTTGTCAGTATTCAGTTCTGACTTCACACATAAGATCTCAGGAGTGGACATGGATGTCAGACATATGTACCATCCTCCAAAACTTTGAGGAATACAACAAGATGGTGAGCGTAAATGACGCCATCCTCCTTCTCTGTGTTCTAATCTGAATAGTTATAGTTATTTATATAGCGCAAATATATTAACAGTTTAACATTTTGAAAAACAACAGTCCTAAGTAATGATAACAATAATACAATAATTAAACCAAAATAAAGCGACCCTGCTCGTGACAGCTTACAATCTACACTAAGTAACAACAATAACAATAATTAAACCCAAAAAAACAATTGTGCTTGTGACAACTTCAAATCTACAATGAGGTGGGGGAGATAACAACTACAGGGGTGTATTTACAATAATGTATTGAAAATTATATTACTGAGGTTAGTCGAAAGTCGAGGAGGCCTGAGGACAAGTAGGAGGAGGAGCGCATAGTCAGTCGTCCTCTTGGTGAGGACACGGAAGTATTGACTGTTAGCAGTCTTGCACGCATGGCTGAGTTTGTTACGCTGCCTTTCCGTCACCCTCGTGTTATAAAAATTTTGGGTGACTGGCAATACTGATTGGTGACACTTCTAGACCCACGCTACAAGTAGAACTTTGCATCTCTTATTCCAGAGACAGACAGATGTACTAAAATGTTGGAGGACCAGAGACCCCTTCTTGCGGAATTATTAAAAAAATTCCCATATGAAATGCTAGCAACAGAGGTCACAGTTTGTTGGCAAAGCAAGGAGTACAGGTGAGAGAGACACAACTCCAATCCAGCAGAGGCAGTGGAACACTGGCAAAGTTTGGGGAGAGTTTTCTCAGATCCTCCCATTGCCCTGGCCTGAGTCACGGTGGACTCTCACAAGGAGTGAAAACTTTGTGAAAATGCTGAGGGAGTAACTTGCTGACCGTACCAACGTCCTCTGTCATTCCTCGGTCCCTTATAATTATTGGTTATCAACGCTGAACACATGGATGAACTGGCTTTCTGTACTCTCTGCACGTGCGCTGTACTCACTGTCAAGGAGCGCACGGCGCCTCGCTCTCTGGCGTCACTGAGCACACAGCACCTTGCTAAATAGCAGTACCGCTTTTAGTGATGATAGCCAACGGAACAGTCCTTTGCTGTGCCAGTGCTCTAAGGATGGAGCACGCTGATCAGCCTCCTATCCGCTGCTTGTCCACGCCAAAAAGCTATGCTGTCATGCCCACTTTTTATTAAGCTGGCCCCCTGCCTGTAGGTCACCGGATCTGTCTGTCTGCTGCAGTTCGCCGCATCGTCGGTGCTTTGGATACATAGTGCACTGCCCCCCTTCGTGCTCACACACTCACAGGTTCCCTGTGTAAACATGCCCCCTCTTCATGGGTAATGGGACCTGTTCGTTCCCCTTTTCCTTCCCCTGGGAAACAGGGGACGCAGCCTTGACATTTCCGGACCTGTCGCAGCACAGGTACCCGCAGCCCGGTCATCCTGAATCTGTACATATCTGGCCAATCAGTTCTTTAATGCAAGCATCATAGAAGGCATGTTCTTGCAATTTTCCAGAGAAAATTGTACATTACATCCAGAACAGTGTCACTTTGAAGGACTTTGTGGCTCATATCAATCCACAACATGACACTAGTAGTCTCTTACTTCTAATTCGGTGGAAACTCTTCTCAGTGTTTATTGGATAGTTTGTCTTATGATACATCATTTGTATAAATTTAACATTTGAATATCAACAATATAAGTATGATTACATTTAAGCTTCATTAATACAATTTAAAAGGAACCAAGTTGGTGAAGTTACATTACACTATAAATACAATATACAAAACATTGTTGTCATATACATGGGTGGGAGTAACAACTAGGTGTGTTTACAATATTATTGAAATTTATTATGAGTTATCGCAAGTCAGTAGCCCTGAACATTGAGTATTAGTTCCTTGTCAAGTCAGTCCTCTGTAGGCACGGAAGTATTTTTAATTCTTGCAGCTTGTAAGTTGTGGTTACGTGCTTCCGTCACCTGTTTCAAATTTGGGACATGCATCTGTGGTGACCTCTGGATCAGCTAACAATCAAACTTTGCATGTCTTATCCAAGACAGACAGATTCGCTAAAGATTCGAAACAGAACCCCTTCTTGCGTCATGTTAGATTCCTATATGAATGCGCAGCACGAGGCGACGTGTTGCTGCAAGATGTACGGTGAGTAGGACACAACTCCATCCGAGTTCATCGGCATGGCAAAGTTTGGGGTAGTTTATCGATCTCTGTGCCCTTTGCTACTGATTAGGGACTTACAGCAATGTAGAGATCGTAAACTTGTATGTAAGAATGCTAAATGTGGCCGCCATTTCTGATAATTCCCGCTTAGATATTGGTTACGTGCATGGATGATACTGGATTCGCTGACTGGATTGGCTGTAGTACTGTCAGAGCACGCGACTAGATTTGGCGTCAGAAAGCAACAGATCTTGCTTAATAAGCAGTTACGCTTTTATGTGAGTTACAACAATACTTTTTTACAGTGTTTAAGGATGAGCGCCTTATCCCTGCTTCGTGCATGCGGTTACATAAAAGTATAGGACTATTGCCTACTATTATTAAATGCACGACTGTAGCAGGGATTGATCTGTCTTGGTGCGGACTATATTCGGGGATGGGCGAAGATCGAAGTGGAGGGGCAGCATTCGGTGGTGGTGAAGTCACATTCGCGGAGCGCTCTCACAATTGACACCTTGAAACTGCATCCAAAATGTACACTCTTAATTGCTGCAAAAATGTCAAGTCTCTTTTTGCTCAGTTGTCGAAAGTTCAGGTATTTATGATACTTGTCGAAATTCCAGTATAGTATGAACTCAGCTTCCATCAGTTAAACCAGGCCATTAGTTGCAGTCTGCCCTGCTCTTTCCAGTGCTCTTCCATATCGTTTCATTCTAGATATTCTAGAACATTTGCTTGTATACAGAGACACAACATCACCCTAGCACTCACACTCTCTCCTCACTTTATCTGTGCAGTGACAGGCCCTTAGCAGGCAGAGATGATGATGGTGGTAGTAGTTGGAACATTAGCATTATGAAGCAGCCATAATAATTGAAACAGAAATTTTACCGAGTATTTTCCAACGATTACAATATTGGTTATTTTGGGCCTATAATTTTTAAAAATAGGGTAAAGACGGGTAAATCAGATAGAATTAGGTGAATAGCCCGAATTAGCCACAATTAGTCACAATACATCAGACGTGATAACCACATGCTAAATATTTGGTCTGAATTTTTTAATTTTTGAAAAAGGCTTTTAAAAAAACAGACTCGGGAAGACCTAACAGTTGGACTGTCAACTTCCATCATGTTGGTGTTGCGGGGAACAGTTGCCCGCCTTCTGTCTGCTACCACCACATGGCTTCTTCCTGCCTGAAGGGGTGCTACGCCTCCCTCCCCCTGTGTGCTGCTGTCCTTGCTCTGCATGTCCTCCTGACAGGTTGGGTCATTTACTATATCAGCTACCACCTCATCTTCCACTTCTGCGAGAAGATGTGGGTGTATTTGTTGGCCCAATTTCAGATTGCCCATGGCTTCTGCCTCGGCATGCACCATGACCATCACGGCCACTTCCCCGTCCCTTGCCACGTGCCTTGCCCATTGTCAATAGACTCGAATATTATACACGTTCACTACAAATGAATTGGGAGCAAACTTGTGTGTGATAAGTGTGTGGGAAAACCACACTTTAAAATATGTGGACTGTAGTTACAAATGTTTTTTTGCTTAGCCAATTGTTGCCACAAAGTAACTTAACACATAGCAAAACCACTAGAATAGGTAGGCTAACAATGCACAAATTTGTAGCACACGGATGAATGATGCGCGTGTCACAGATATACCTCACTGTAAAATATGTGGGTTGTTTTATTTAAAAAAGCAACATAGTACTGTATATAACTTGAGTAACAGACAGGAAAGCACAGGACTACCAGCCTAAAATGCACCAATTTGGAGCACACGGATGTATGAGACATGTCACAGATACACCACACTCTAAAATATCTGCCCTGCTTTTTTTTAACAAAGCAACATAGTACTGTATATAACTAGAGTGGCAAACAGCAGGAAAAATTGAATACCGGCCTAAAAGGCACAAACTTAGAGCACACAGATATATGAGCTGGCACGGAGATACCACACTGACAATTCTGTGGCCTGCATTTTTGGGCTAACTAGTGCTGTATATCACCCAGGATAAAAAAAAATAAAACTGACATAAACTACCCAAACTTTGAGCACACACAGATATGAGCTGCTACTGAAATACCACTACGACAAATGTGTGCCTGTTTTTTTTATTTTTGGGCTAACTAGTGCTGTATATCAGGACTGTGATACCCAGGACAAAAAAGAAAACCAGCCTACACTGCCCAAACTTTGAGCACACACAAATATGAGCTGCCATGGAGATACCACACCAAAAAATGTGTGACCTGTATTTTTTTATTTTTTGTCGAAATACTGGTGTATATAAGTACAGTCACACCCAGGCCAAAAATCAAAACTGGCGTACATGGACCAAACTTTCAGTACGCACAGATATGAGCTGGCACGGAGCTACCACACCGTAAAATGTGTGGCCTGCATTCAAATTACACCTGGGGCTAGCTATATACAGCCAATATATCATACAGGTAGCAGCAGCATCACCAGAACACAGGAAGTGAATGGACCCTCTTGATGTATGCAATGATCTATATACACGCACATACAGTGCCTGCAGGCCTTGCACTGATGTGTATAGAGCGAAGTACACTCCCCTACTTACCTAACACTGGAACCTAATATACTCTGGAATTAGACCTTAGAAGGACTGTTGGTTTATCTGGATTTGAGTAGTTTAGGATGGTAGACCCCACACTGACTAAGAAATCGCCAAATCTGACCCTATCTCAGCAGCAGCTCTCACTACACTATCTCAATCCGGAGCCGAATGCGGCAAGCAGGGCAGCGTCCGGTCTCTTATACCCCTGATGACGCTGTGCCGCCAGCCAATCACTGCACGACCACAACAAAGATGGCTACGGCATTTCATTGCCTGGTAGACTATTCCTGCATTGTGATTGGGTCTGTAAAGTCCACCAAAAAAGCTGGGTGTAGACCGAGTAATCCCAGAAATGCTCGTTGCTCACCGAGTACCGTGATGCTCGGGCGAGTAATGAGTAGTGGCGAACGCGTTCACTCATCACTAATATATACACATAGAATACATTTATATATATATATATATATATATATATATATACATATATATATACACTGCTTAAAAAAATAATGGAATACTCAAATAACACATCCTAGATCTAAATGAATGAAATATTCTCATTGAATACTTTGTTGTGTACAAAGTTGAATGTGCTGTCAACATAATCACACAAAAATCATCAATGGAAATCAAATTTTTGAACCAAAGGAGGCCTGGATTTGGAGAGACCCCCAAAATGAAAGTGGAAACAAGTCGAAATGAAAATCAAAACAAGACAAAATTAAAGTGGAAACAAGTCAAAATGATGCTCAGTATTGTATGTGGCCTCCACGTGCCTGTATGACCTCCCTACAACAATGCCAGGGTTAAAAAAAGACACACAAACAATAATTAAAAATTCTTTTAATGAAATAATTACACATAGTTTTGACCAAATTTATTATTCTGCCAATCCATCTGAATCCTTTGCTCTCCTGTAATAAAAATAAATAAAAAAGGAACAATATCCATACCTCTCCGCTGTTCAGTCAGGTCCCCCGCTGCAATCCATCAATGGGGTTACCTAGTTTACCACCGGGAACAGTGCTAATGCTACCGGCCCGGCTGTAAACCACTGCAGTATGAATTAAATCATATTTGCTCAGCCTCCCCGGCTGACTGGAGATGAACTCAGGAGCGTGGGAAAGTTTCTGTACTTTTTGCCATGCTATTGAGTTTACGTCAGGTCAGCCGGGGACGCCGCGCAGCCTCACTGATGTCAGCGGTAGTCACTGAGGCTGCACGGAGTCCCCGGCTGACCTGAAGTGTATTAGATAGCGTGGGAAAAAGTTCAGAAACTTTCCCACGCTATCAGTTCATCTCCGGTCAGCCGTGACTGCTGCACACACATGATTTAATTAATTCTGCAGTGGTTTACAGCCGGGCCGGTAGCATTAGCACCAGTCCCGGTGATAAATTAGGTAACCCCTTGTGATGGATTGCAGCGGGGGACCTGACTGAACAGCGGAGAGGTATGGATATTGTTGCTTTTTTATTTATTTTTTTTATTACAGGAGAACAAGGGATTCAGATGGATTGGCAGAATAATAAATTTGTTCAAAAACTATGTAATTATTCATTAAAATAATTTTTAATTAATGTGTGAGTCTTTTTTAACCCTTTACTACTATAGGATTAATAATGGATAGTTGTCTTATTGACACCTCTCCATTATTAACCTCTGATTAATGTCTTCTTTCTATAGCAAGGTGACATTAACCCCTTATTCACCCATAAGCCCCGCTAAAGGCAATGGGAATAGAGAGACTAAGTGCCAGAAAAGGTGCATCTAATAATAGATGTGCCTTTTCTGGGGTGGCTGGGCCACATGTTTGTAGCCGGGGGGGGGGGCAAAAACAATGGTCCCTCTCTAGGCTATGAATATCTGTCCTCAGTCACTGGCTTTCCCTCTCTGGCGAAGAAAATTGCGCGGGAGCCCACGCAATTTTTTTTCCACGATTATAGCCTTAGATTTAACCCCTAGAGTTCCCAATTTTTCGTAACACAAACTACTAAATTGATTAAACACTGACATATATAAATCGTTTTGATATGACATGGTTTACTATATGTAAACCATGTGTCATATAATGTCGGGTTCGGTAATGATTTTACTGAAGCCAGCAATTCATTTAGCGGCTATTATGCTATGTAGAAGCATAATATATATCTCAATGACATGTATGTATATATATATATGTGTTATCTATGTGTATATATGTACATGTCAGTGTGTCAGTGTGATTTTACTGTACAGCTCACTGAATTACCCGTTTTTAAAAAATGGATCCGTCGAAAACCGGAAGAAATGGATGAAAAAATTGATGCGACGGATCCGTCACATCAGTTTTTCACAATCTGTGACAGATCCTTCAATTGGTTGAGACAATGGATTGTGACTGACGGCAAAAAACTGAAGTGTGAAAGAGGCCTTGGTGAATCGGGGCATTAGGGTGCACTCAGACATATCGTTTCCACATGTGCATTCCTGTGAGGAAAACACTGGAAGTGATTCTCTAACTGCCATGGTTTCTTGGATAAAATGAGCTTTTAAAGTTTGCATAAAACCAAAATAATTTGTTTTCAAAGCTGTGCTGCAATAACGATATTGCAAACATTGATTGTGAATATACCTTTAATGTTAATATGGTTCCACGTGCCCGCCAGCCAGCTGCACCAATGCCCAGTGTCTCTGTGCCTACCAGGATCTGAGGTTTCATGGATCACCTCAACAGATGAGCCTGACAGCTCTTCTATGCAAATTAATAGGTGATAAGGTACAGTATTCTGCAGCAGGCACAGAAGAATGTATGGGACTGCTGGGGACCTCTTGCACAATTCTTATATCCAGCCAGAGTAGATAACAACTGATCAGTGGGGGGAGGAGTGTTTGCCACCAAACTTATTAATGATTTAAGTCCCAGAAAACCCCTTTACTGAACTTTTAATAGTATGACTATACTTTGCAACATACAGCCACGTTTTACATTCATATTACAATTTGGCTACAGATCAGTAATGTTATTCTAATAAGCAAGCTATGGGCTTTGTAATAGTTCTTGTTTTGCTTTTTTTCTTATGGAATTATTATGCTTTACAATATTTTCAATAAAACTGACCAGTGGTTGTTTACTGTATCTATGAACAGTATGGGACACTACCAATTTATATATTCTGCAAGGAATCAGTTGTTTTGGCCAAAGATTAGTTTCTGCCTTGCAAAGCACGGACTTGTTTTGATGTGCTACATTGCCATTTGCCCCTTATGCAGTAATTGAATGGGCTACAAGACATTGCATGACAGTTCATTATAGCCCTTTGTTTTGGTTTGATTTGGTTTTTTTGTTTTGTTTTTCAATTTATTGCTTAAACATGTTTCAGTTTTTCATTTAGATTAATTTTTCCTCCACTTCTTCATATATTGCCATTTTCTCTAAAATACCAAATTTTTCAGACAATAATATGCACACACTAGAAAATAATAAAAATAAGAATAAAATTACAAGAATAAGGTTTATTGTATATATCATATGGATAATATGCAGTTGTTTTGGTACAGACATAGTAATGTATGAAAGCTGAAACATCATCACAATGCCAGTCACAATTCTACATCACATTCCCACCTAAAATTTCCCCTGATTATACCTACTACACCTGCCTGAGCATCACCCCCTCACTACGTTAACCAGAGTGCCACACTATCATTTCAATATGGTGCCCTATTATATTGGCAGTACAGTGCTCTATCATTACCACGGATAGCCTTGCAAAGCTTCAACTCTTCTGATTCAAAAGCAATGTGAGCATTTCAGGAAATGGATATGCCCAATCAGTGTATAAAGGAGGAATTTGTCATAGGTGCTTCTGCTGCAAGTGTGGAAGCATAGATAGAAGGTTCTGTAACACACCTGTGCAGATTTCCTGGTTTTTGTCTACAAATGTGTATAATATTTGCTCACTTAAAGTCACACAGACGTTTGTGTGTATTCTGACCACATAACTGGGATGCAAATGTGGGGTTCTTTAGACAGTGTTACAATGAATGTCTATCTGTCGGTCAGAGTTACTGTAGTACTCACCACCACAGCCCACGTCCTACTCTGTCTCCTCCTTCTTAGTCTGTAAAAGTGCAGGTCCCGGGCATTTTGCATAGGATGCACATGTGCACACTTCCTCTCTTTTAAAAGGACAGCGTGCATCCGCCTAAAGTGTCCACAGCCAATGGCTGGAGAACACTTTCTATTTAAGGTACCTCCTCCAGTATGGAGGTGCCTGTGTAACATTGTAAGTTTGTTCCTAAACACTCTTTTCAGGTCTCAGTGCGCGTATTCCTTTATACCTGCCTGTCTATCAGCCATGTCCGCCTGCTTGTACATCAGCCAATCCAGTCCGCACCTGCCGGTTCTCTTCTGTTCTTGAGTCTGCACCTGCCACTGCTCTTCTGTTCCTCAGCCAGTCCAGTCCGCATCTGCCAGTGCACTTCTTTTCCTCAGTCGGTACAGTCCTCACTCGTCATTTCTCTTCTGTTCCTCAGCTAGTCCAGTCCGCACCTGCCAGTGCTCTTCTGTTCATCAGCCAGGTCAGTCCACACCTGCCAGTGCTTATATGTACGTCAGCCAGTCCAGTCTGAATCTGTGGTTCCCATGTTCATGCATCTACTGTTCCTTACTTTGAGCAGTCCCAGCAACCAGTCACTAGGGTATCAGCTGCCATCTTCCTGAGGTCAGTCCTGGAGTAGCACCTGTCCCCACCCTCTTGGTCTCTCCTCAGATAACAGTATTGTCAGCCACCATGTATCCAAGATTGGATTTGGTGAGGCACCTAGTTATGCCCCTCCAAGCTTTCCTCGGTCCACAGCACAGTGGTCCCACCACCCAGCCCGTTACAGTTTGCACAGGACATGGAATACGCTGGCTCCCATGCCTCTCCTTTCGCAGACCTGTACCTGGAGGTCTCCCACCAGAAGGAGCAGTAGGATAAAATGCTCTCCTACCTACAGACTGTAATCATCCATCTGGATACATTGACAACCCCGGCAACACTCGCATCTACTCAAGCTGCGACTACCTAGGCCTTGTCACATTAACCTGCCAGCTGTGTACCTGGTTCCGGACCCCATCTGTCTTCGCTTCAATGCTATGGGGAGACCCTGACTATATTGCCAGTTTATGAATCAGTGCACGCTGCACTTCGAACTCCTGGCTTATCAGTTCATCTTCAACCTGGCCTAAATGGCTTTCATCATGTCTCATCTCTTTGGTGAAGCTTTAGATTGGCTCATTCCCCTATGGGAGAGAGAGGACCCCCTTGTATAGATTCTCCAGAACTTCCTAGAGGCCTTCAGGAGAGTTTTCAATGAGCCTGGACATGCATCCTCAGCGGCCTCTTCTCTCCTCTGTCTGCATCAAGGAAACCTCACAGTGGATCAGTATACTGTATGTTTCCACAAATTTTCTTCTGAACTCGCCTGGAGTAACAAAGCTCTGGTGGCCACCTTCTGGGAGGGCCTCTGACTGAATTTAAGATGAGCTGGCCAGTTATGGCATACCCTCCTCACTTTATGACCTGGTGTTCCTGGCTACACGGTTTGATATCAGATTCCAGGAACGCTCCAAGGAAGTGATTTGTGAGAGAAGAACCTTACGCCTGGCACCTACCTTCCCAAGGCCAGTGTTTCAGCATGCCTCTGCCTTGGCAACCTCCTCAGAGTTTATGCAAGTAGACCAAGTGACAATGGCCAAGCATCGCTAGGAGGTTCGTTGTACTAAGGGTAAGTCTTCTATTGTGGCAGTTCCAAGCATGACATCCATTACTTTCCAGAGAAACCATGAAACTCCAAAGCCTAGGGTCTGTTGGAGAGGCTACTCTGGGCAAGAACTACTCCTTTCCATCACTGTCTCTGATTGAAGTTGTTTCCTGTGGCAACATCCACGTTGTTGAATCAGTCTACCTGGACTCCGGTTCTGCAGGTAATTTCATCCAACAGGTCCTTATGGAGTGATGTAAGATCCTGGTCCAAAGTCTACAGCATCAGTTGGCAGTTTCCTCAGTGGATGAAAGACCCGTCTCTGAGGCCATCTTTTCCATTACTGAACCAGTGGAAATTTGGGTAGGATTGCTGCACTCTGAAAGGATTCCTCTTTATGTGCTGTCCGGTTTTTCTCATGCTCTGCTTCTAGGCCTGCCATGGCTGCTAAAACATGAGCCAGTCTTGGACTTGAAGTCTGGAAAGGTACTCTACTGGGGTCAACTCTTTCACGAGAGTTGCCTTTCTCTCATTCATGCTGCCTGACCTTCAACTTCTTCCGCTAATTTGTTTGGTTTGCCTGCTGCATATTGGACGTACACGGACATCTTTGACAAAAAGGAAGCTGAGACTTTGCCACCTTATAGGCCACATGACTGTCTGACTGACCATCTGCCTGGCACATCTCCTTCATGAGAAACTCAACTGCGAGGGACGTATAACCTGATTCGAATTCACCATGGAGACTTATGGAAGATGGCCTTTAACACCCTTGATGGCCATTACGAGTAAAGCGTTATGCTGTTTGGGCACTGTGATGCCTCAGCCATCTTCCAAGAACTGGTTAACTACATCTTCCAGGACCTCCTTTACACATGTGTGGTGGTGTATCTAGACGATATCTTCGTGTTCTCTCCTGGTCTGTCAACACACAGAAGGGACATTCGCCAGGTTCTGCTGAGGATAAGGAGGAATTGTCTATATGCCAAATATGAAAAATGCGTCTGTCAGCAGACCTCCCTACCGTTTCTTGGGGTATATAGTTTCTGAGACCGGCCTGAGGATGGATTCCGAGAAGATTGCTGCCGTTTTGAAGTAGCCCCTGCAAGACGGTATTACGGCTATCCAGCCATTTTTCATTTTCGCAAATTACTATCTCCAATTCATTATGCATTTCTCCTCTCAGACTGCTTCTATTTTTGTAAAAATCTGCATCTTCCTAACCATAACAAACAATTCTTTTTGGAGGTGGATGCTTCCTCCTCAGGAGCTGGTGCCGTTCTTACTCAGAAGTCTTCATCTGGTCGCGTGGTGACATGCGGCTTCTTTTTTAAAATCTTCTCTGAACCTAAACACAATTACACTATTGGTGATAGAGAACTGCTCGAGATCAAGCTGGCTCTGAAAAAGTGGCAATACTTGCTTTGAGGAACGATGTACCCTGTGGTTATATATACTAATCACAAGAACCTTGCCTATCTGCAAACTGCACAGCAACTAAACCTTCGACAAGTCAGGTGGTTGTTGTTCTTAGCTCGTTACATTTTCACTCTCCATTTTTGGCTGTCTGGTAAAAATGTCAAGTCGGACGCTCACGCCAGATCTTTCCAGGCCTCTGACCAGAAGAAGGGGCTTTAACACATTGTCGAGCCCTCTAAAATAATTATGGTCGCTACATTAAACTTGTGTCTCTTCCCTCTGGTAAGACCTATGTAGTAAAACCTGAAAGGAAGCGGATTCTTCTCTGGGGTCACTCTTCTAAGCTGGCAGTTCATGCCGGACAGAAGAACAGGCTCTCCTCATTTCCCGACTCTAGAGATGAGCGACTTTGCCTTTTTTAGGGTCGAGTTGGGTTTCGTGAAACCCGACTTTCTCAAGAGTTGAGTCGAACAAAGTCGGCCGACTAACGGAAATGGTCGAGTCAGAGTCGAAAATACGACCCCAATGCAAGTCAATGGGGAATAAAAGTTGGCAGGGAGTGGAGGATAGTAAACACACTTACAGTGCCCATTTCAATGCCAACGACATCAATTCTTATTACTTAAGCTTCTCAACCTTAATTAACTTTATAATAATAGTAATCCATTGAAAACTGGGGGTTATTAGGCTAAAGTTGTGGGGGGGGCAGTGCTGGCCCCAGGTTTTCGTAGGCCCCGGGCCAAAGAGTCTCAGTAGGCCCCTTTAACCATACCACAATTCATGATGCTCCGATACAGCAGAAAAATATAAGTATAGTACAATGCCAAATACTTCACTTCTTACATTACATGAGTGATATCTATTTCAAATTCTACAATAGCTCAAAAAACGGACAGTATAGTACTCCATACAGTATTACGGGCACCACATAGTGTGCCATACAGAATAATGAGCCCCATATATAGCTCTATACAGAATAATGAGCCCCATATATTTCTCAATACAGAATGGGCTCCATATAATGCTCCATACAGAATAGACCCCATATATGCTCCATATGATGCTCCATATATAAAGGACCCTATATGATGCCCCATAAAAAATGAACCCCATATGATGCTCTGGTATATGATGGGCCCCATATATGATGATCCAGTGTATGATGAACCCCATATAATGCTCCAAATATAATGGTCCCCATATATAATGCTCCATATATAATGGTCTCCATGTGATGCTCCATATATAATGTTCCCCATATAATGCGCCATATGTAATGGACCCCATATGATGTTCCAGTATATGATGTGCCCCATGGATGATGCTCCAATGTATAATGGGCCCTATCTATGATGCTCAAGTGTATGATGGGCCCCATATATAATTCTCCAGTGTATAATGCTCCCCATATATTGCTCCAACCATTAAAAAAAATGAAATACCTCTCCTCGCTGGGCACTGCTCTACTCTGGACTCCTCAGCGTCGCCATCTTCCAGCTCTCTGCACTGTGACTGTTCAGGCAGAGGGCGCACAGACATGACATCATCGCGCTCTCTGACCTGAATGTCACTGTCAGGAAACGCGGAAGACGTCACAGCCGTGGAACAGGGAGAGGTAAGTATTGCAAGTGCTGGGGCCCTGAACTAGCAGGGGGGCACACTTGTGGGTGCCGGGAACTGGCACAGGGCCCCTCATAGTATGCCGGTGTCTCTGATGGCAAGTGGTCTCCCCCACCTGCTCAGGGCACCGGCACATGCCCGGGTGCGCCAAGTGCTGACCCCAGCCCTGGGGGGTACAGCCCAGTTAGGGAGGTGGAAAAACTTGCATATGTTGAGGTGTAGGCTGGACGTTCAGCAGCTGCAAATGGAGGAATTGGAGAAGTCAGAGGAAGAGGAGGACAAAGCGAGCCATTTTGCTGGCAACCTATGTGTCATCAGGGGAAGGTGGAACAAAATACTTTGAAACCCAGGCATGGTTCATTTTAATAAAGGTGAAATCACCTACATTTTTGGTCGACAGCCGGGTCCTTCTTTCTGTCAGGATTGATCCAGCAGCACAGAAGACTCTTTCTGATAGCACAATACCAGCAGGGCAAGCAAGCTCCTGTAAGGCATATTGTGCCAATTCAGGCCAGGTGTCCAGTTTACAGGCCCAGTAGTCAAAGGGGAATGAACTGTGAGGGAGAACATCGATAGGGGAGGAGAGGTAATTTTGAAACATAGTTGACAACTGTTGTCTCCTGTCTGTTGCAATCGATTCAGTATTACTAGTCGTGTGAGAGTTACTCGAGAAATCAGACCACAACATGGTCATGAAACCCCAGTCTCCAACGACACTTCGGCTGTGTGCACCACGAACACCTCTTCCATTTGGCCCAGTACGGCTCGTGGTAGAACCTGCACCGCTGCTGTGTGCTGGGAATGCCTTTAACAAACGGTTTACCAGAGTTGCTTGTTTGTTCACCAATATTAGCTCTAGGTTCTCCTGTGGCATGATGTTCTGTAATTTGCCTGTCATGGTCCAGTCCGGAGTTTATGCTCTGCTGTCCTCTCAGGACTGGTCATGCGGGGGTTAATTTCCTCGGCCTCGTTCTAGAGTTAGCTGGGCTATTTCAGTCCATCACAGCATGCTGACCAGTATTAGTGATAGCTCAAGCTTCCAGTTTAGAGCCTCTGACTCTTGTTCCTTGGTGATCCTCCTGTCTTTGCCTTGTTTACTCGTGTATGACTCGGACTGACTTTGACCCCGTCTCTTGGTATCCGTCTCTGCTGCTACGTTCTGTCTGGCTTTTGATTCCCTGGCTTGTACCCCGACCACGTCTCCCGTCTCACGTTTTTGGACCCCGTGCTCGGGTTTGGCTTTTTGACCCTCAGCTTGGCATTTTGACTACGTGTATTGCTGCTCCTTCTGGTACTTCTGCCTCTGTACGGTTTTGACTCGGCTTGCCTGACCACGCTCACGCCACTTGGCGCCTGTGCTTCTGCTTTGTAGAGCTACTCTGTGTACGCAGTCTCACGTCCCTCCCTGGCTCCCTCTGGGGGAGGTTGCACTACGCTGCAGTAGCCTGACAGCTCCCATCTGGTTTTGACCTATTGGCTTGTTTCTGACCACGGGCTTGCTGAGACCTCTGGTACTTTGTATGACTGATTATTCCTAACCCAGCTTTGGATGTTTTTATTGCCACCTGTGGTGGTTTTGGCTGCTGCAGTGCAGTCCTGCCCTGGGAGTGTGTAATCCCCTCTTCCCTCTGTTACCTACAAGTGGAGCACACACTAGCCTGCGTTGCAGCTGCTTTACATTGCCTTTATAGCATGGATCGAGGATACTGGCCAACCAGTAGTCGTCATCCTTCATAATTTTGGCAGCGCTGGGGTCCCTTTTTTGGATCCGCAAGACATAATCACACATGTGGGCCAATGTTCCAGATGTCAATGATGCACTGCCAGTGGTGGGTGGAGGAGCACTTTCTGCCAAATCCACATCCCTCCATTCACGCACAAACCCTGTACCTGACCTTGGCAAGCCAACATTTTCTCTTGCCCCCTGAGAAGCATCATCCTCCCCAAAATAATCATCTCCCTCATTCTCATCCTCTTCTTCCACCTCGTCAAGGACAGTTCTCTGAGCAGACAATGCCTGACTGTCATGAAGGCTTCCCTCCACCTCCTCCGCTGCAGACGCCTGATCCTTAATGTGCGTCAAAGTTTGCATGAACAGACGCATAAGTGGTATGATCATGCTTATGATGGCATCGTCTGCGCTTACCAGCCGTGTGCATTCCTCAAAACACTGAAGGACTTTACAGAGGTCTTTCAGCTTTGACCAATGCACACCCGACAACTCGATGTCTGCCCTCAAACTGCCTGCCTGTGGATCCTCCCACAAATGCATTATAGCCTGCTTCTGTTCGCACAGCCTCTCAACCATGTGCTTGGTGGAGTTCCACCTTATTGCAACATCTATGATTAGGCGGTGCTTGGGGAGGTGGAGCGATCGCTGCAGCCTCTGCATACGACTGGAGTCTACGGGCGAGCGACGGATGTGCGAGCACAGTCTTCGCACCTTATGGAGCAGGGCTGGTAACTCCGGATAATTATTTATGAAGCACTGCACCACCAGGTTCAAGGTGTGAACCAGGCAAGGAATGTGTCTGAGTTTTGCCAGAGCTATGGGGCCACAAAATTACGGCCTATATCACTGACTACCTTGCCTGGTCAAGATGTAGACTGCCCAGTCATGACTCAGTTTCTCGCTGCAAGTAGTTGGCCAGTACCTCCGCGGTGTGTCTGTTGTCGCCCAAAAACAACATCTTTAAAACAGCTTGCTGACGCTTACCACTAGCTGATCGATAGTGGGACACCTCTTGTGCAACACTGGCAGCTGCGGATGGAGTGCTCATGCAACTTCGCTCTGTCGACGAGCTTTTGCTTCTGGAGGAGGAGGAGGGTCGAACGCCTACAGCCAACTGTTGCCTATAACGTGGGCTAGGCAGCACTGTCCCACCGCCGCTGTCCCCTGTGGACCCTGCATCCACCACATAAACCCAGTGTGCAGTGATGGACACGTAATGGCCCTGGCCATGCCTCCTGGCCTATGCATCTGTTGTGAGGTGCACCTTTCCACTCACTGATTGTTTGAGTGCATGGACAATGCAGTCTTTCACATGCAGGTGGAGGGCAGGGATGGCTTTTCTAGAAAAGAAGTGCCGACTGGGTAGGTCATAGTGTGGGACAGCGTAGGCCATGAGCTCTCCGAACAATGCGCTTTCAACCAAACGGAAGGGCATCATCTCTAATGAGATCAGTTTGGCAATGTAGGCGTTCAAAGGCAGTGAGGTTTTGTAGTCCATCCACGCTTGCAAGTGCATGGTGTTTAAATGTCTAAGCATGCAACTGGTATTCAATTTTCGGAGATTTTTCCCTCAGCTAACGGTCCTTCCGCAATTCTTACAGATAACCTTTGCCTCATCATAGGATTTAGGTCAAAAAAGTGCCACACTGCACTCTCCCTACTATGGGATAAATTTTTAGGGCTTGCACGCAGTGCTAATTTGACCATCTGGCCAAGCTGTCCTGCAACTCTTTTTGTTTTTTTTAACATGTTTTTGGACTGCTACGGGCCTGCCAGAAAACCGCAGCTGCGATGTCGATGCCTGCCACGGATCCTCCTACTCTTCTAAGCTGTTGCCAGGGGCAGCCTCTTCCACCAATCCATGCCAATCCAGGTCAACAACTGGGTCATCCATCACCTCCTCTTCAATTTCATCTGCACCTTCCTCTTTGTCACTGTGTAAGGTGTTAGAGTATGCGGGAAGGGACACCTGAGTTTCATCAGGGTCAGATTCTGGCTCAGTAGACTGCGAGGGCAATGTAGTGTTCTGGGTGAATGTACCAGCAGAATCATCTAGCAGTGACTGTGCATCAGTGCACTCCATGTCATATTCATCTTGGACTGGGGAATTCAGGATTTCACTCGATACCCCAGGCATGGTATGTGAAAAGAGCTCCATGGAGTAATCTGAAGTGTGGCCTGCCGCATCCTTCACTTTTGGTGGGGGTGAAGGACATAAGGAAAGATGTCATTCCTGACCAGGAGCCTGCACTGATGACTCAGTGCATGCATTTTTTGAAAGTTCAGAAGAGGAGGCGATAGAGCTGGAGGCTCTTTCGGCAAAGTAAGCCAAAATCTGTTCCAGATGCTCCGGCTTTAAAAGCGGTTTACCTACTCCCAGAAAAGGGAGCATTCCAGGCCTTCTGGAGCCAGACGATGACACAGGCTCAACACCTCCTGCCTTATGTGCTATTGGGGTTTTGGCACTACCAGCAGATGCACCACCGCCACCACCATCATTCCCAGCTGGCCCCCACCACCCACGTCCGCGGCCTCTTCCACCTTACTTCCTCATGTTTGGGAAAATGTACCAAAATTACCAGCAGATATATGGTACTGTATGAGGAGCGTACAGCTGTATATGGCATATGGGAAAATTTAAATCTCTGTATATATTTCCGGAGTCACACACAGACTATCACTAAGTATAGATTTGACCGTAATACAAAGAGCAGATATACGGTACTGTCTCAGAAGCGTACAGCTGTATACGGTGTAGGGGAAAATTGCAATCTCCGTATATATTTCCAGAGTCACACACAGACACTCACTCAGCATGGATTTGACCGTAATACAAAGAGGAGATACACGGTACTGTCTCAGAAGCGTACAGCTGTATACTGTGTAGGGGAAAATTGCAATCTCTGTATATATTTCCGAGTCACACACAGATAGTCAGCATGTATTTGTCCGTGATACCAGCCAGTATACGTAGTGTGTGAGGAGCGTACAGCTCTATACGGTGTAGGGAAAATTGCAATCTATGTATATATTTCCGGAGTCACACACAGATAGTCAGCATGTATTTGTCCGTGATACCAGCCGGTACACGGTAGTGTGAGGAGCGTACAACAATATATGGTGTAGGGGAAAATTGCAATCTCCGTATGTTTTCCAGAGTCACACACAGATAGTCAGCATGTATTTGTCAGTGATACCAGCCAGTACACGGTAGTGTGTGAGGAGCGTACAGCTCTATACGGTGTGGGAAAAAATGAATGGTCGGTAAGTGTGCAGAAAAAAAAGAATAAAAGTATAAGTGCTGTGTAAACAGCAGTCTGCACTGCAGTGTACACACAGCAATACAGCTATCAGGCAGCCTAATAACCAGTGCTGCTGCACACAAGAAAATCCTCCCCTGTCACTGCACACTAACTGTACAGCACAATTGCTATCAGCACAAGCACATAAGAACTTCTCTTTCCAACCCTAACTCTCTCTCTACTGATAAACAGCATCAGCAACCTCTCCCTACTGTTAAGATCAGCAGAAGTAAAATGGATGTCGGCGGTCAGGGCTTTTATAGACACTATGACGCCCCCCAAAGCAAGCCAATCACTGCAATGCCCTTCTCTAAGATGGTGGTGGACGCTGCACATGTCATATCGTTGCCCACAGTGTACATCCTTGCTCATTGGCTGAAAAAAGGCGCCTGCAAGCATTATGGGAAAAACGACTTGAGTGCTGGGGTCAACGACCGCATGGCCAACTGAACGCTATCGTCGGGTTTCGGCAAACGAAACCCGACTTTGGCAAAAGTCGGCGACTTTTGAATCTGACCGACCTGCTTCGCTCGACTCTACCCGACACTATTGATGGCCGATCCTGCTCATAGACATTGCGTATTTTGTCTTTCCTGTCCCTCCTGCGCCCAAAACAAGACTCCCAAGCTGCTTCCAAATGGTCAGTTGCTTCCGTTGCCCATGCCATAGGCTCCCTGGCAGCACATTGCTATGGATTTAATCACCGATCTGCCAGTATTGGCTGGAAATACAGTCATCTGGGTCGTCGTGGATCGCTTCTCCAAGATGACTCACTGCACTGCCCAGCTTTTCATCTGCGTCAGTGCTAGCAAAAGAATTTATTCTACATATTTTCTGCTTCCATGTTCTACGGCTCCACATTGTCTCAGATAGAGGCATCCAGTTTACTTCTTGTTTCTGGAGGGCCAGCTGTAAGATACTGAATGTTACCTTTTATTTCTCATCATTATATCATCCTCAGTCCATTGGCCAGGTGGAGCAGGTCAATCACATCCTGTCTAATTTCCTCCAGCAATTTGTTAATGCTCACCATAGTGACAGGGCTGAAATCTTGCCTTGGGCCAAATTCTCATACAATAACCATGTGAGTCTTTTGCCAAATCTCCTTTTGTTGTGGTCTATGGTCAACATCCCAAAATCCCGTTTCCTGTGTCTACCAGCTTCGATATTCCGTCTTCTGATTCCCTTGTCAAGAGTTTTTCGGAGATCTGGGCGGACACTAAGTCGTCCTTATTGAAATCCTTTGATGAAATAACACACGGACAAGAGACGTCTGGATTCACCTCAGTTTCACCCTAGAAATAAGGTCTGGCTGTCATCTAAGTATGTCCATCTCGGGGGCGGAGCCTGACGGCAATGTGAGCGGTCACATCTCCCTGAGCTCTCCCGCTGCTGCACAAATTAACCCACGATCTGCAGCGCCACCGCCAGCCTCAGCTGACCGAACGGTGGGGGAAGAAGTGCAGATCACCGGGAACGCAGGAGAGACCGGAGGTGAGCCGTAATGACCTGCAGCAAAAGGCAAAAGGACCCGGGGTGTGCAGACTCAGGCAGCTCCCAAGATGGCGCCGACAAGAAGGAAGAGGCGGCCAGGCTTAACGCTGCATGCCAGCGCCGCATGAGGCTGCGGCGAAATTAGAAAAGTTTGCCCGCATTGAAGGTAATATGAAACAGCAAGAGTCAGAGGGAGAGGAGGAGGAAGATGGGGATGAAGGGATGGAGTTACTGGAGGAGGAAAGAGGGAAAACCCAGTGAGCAGCATCCCTGAAGGGGAGAAAATGGCGGTGGCAGCAAAGGAAGAGGGGGAGATTCAAGAAAATCCCACTATTAAAGACGTGTTCACAGTAGTATCTTTCTGTAAGCAGGCACTAACTACGTTAACCCAGCAAGTCCTGGGAGTACAGTCTGAAGTGGCCACTATAAAAAAAGGACATACATAAGGGTAATACCAGGACGGGAGAAGTGGAAAACAGAGTGGGAGAGGCGGAAGATTGGATTAATAAATTAAAAAAAACGGAAAAACAGTTTAAGCAACAACTTTCTGAAGTCATGATAAAAAATGATGACCTGGAAAACCGTTCCAGTAGGAACAATATTAGGATCGTGGGGCTCCCGGAAAAGAATGAGGGGAGGGATCCCACTGAATTTATTGAGAAGTGGCTGAGAGATCAAATCGGAGCAGACTCCCTCACTAAATTCTATGCAGTGGAGCAGGCGCATAGAGTACCAATGCAACCACTACCCCCGGATAATACCCCATGTGTTATTATTGCAAAGTTACTTCATTATAAGGATCGAGATATCATTATCCGTAAAGTACGAGAATCAGAGGAGATTACAATGAATGGCCAACGTATTGGTATATATCCTGACTATTCAGTAGCCGTACAGAAGCAGAGAATGCAGTTTGGTGGGGTAAAAAGACGCTTGAGAGAATTAAGAGCCAAATATTCAATGATGTTCCCTGCTAAACTGCGATTGGCGGCCATGGATAAAGTCTTCTTTTTCTCGGATCCTGAGGAGGCCACAAAGTGGATTGATGTCAACGGTCATGGAATATAATAATACTGCTTGAAAGAGCGGTCGGCTGAGGACACTTAGTAAGCGGATTCCTTTCAAGATTACAGGGAACAATTGATATTCAGTATGGATGAATTGGGGTGGAGACACCCATAATACTAGCTATGCAAGCATATATGTGCTCTATTTTTTCAAAAAATTTTCTTATTCTTTTGTTTTTCTTTTTGGCCCTAAGGGTGACCCAATCATTACTGGTGGACTAGTATTGGTTGACTGAAAAAGAAAGGAGTCGATACGAAATAGTTCAATTTTGTGTATAGCCCTGACAGAGGGCAAGGCGGAGATAAATACTGTTTGTAATCGCAGATGTGTTATATTAATGTATATTATATGTGCTATAACTTTTCGTTTGCACTTACAGAGAGACAAATTGTGGTGGGGGAAAATATAAGAGTGCACAGCGGGAGGGGGAGAGAGATAATGAGAGCAAAGTGGACAAATGGGTAAGTGGGGAGATAGCAAAAGTTAGTGGGAGAGAGGAGAGCAGTCTCTGGAAGAGTATTTCAGGAGTGAAAACCCCATGGCTCTTAGAGAGCATCCAAGGAGAGGAGGAAGAAGGGGGGAGTTGGGTAGGGGAAGGGGGAGGGGGGAAAGTTATCGACAATAAAAGTAAGAAATGGCAGAATGATGGGAATGGTATTTATTATATATAATTGGGTAGCTTTAAAGTTATAAGTTGGAATGTTAGAGGCTTATCGGAGAAGAACAGAAGGGCGACATATTTAAATGTATGCAGGATCAGGGGGCGGCAGTGATATGTCTCTTGGAAACTCATTTACAGAAGGAAACAACCCATATTACCAATAGAAGATGGATACAAAAGGCATATAACTCTACATTTTCCAATTACTCTAGAGGAGTCTCGATTTTAATTAATAGGTCCACTTCGTTTGAAGAAATAGATGTGTACATTGACCCAGAGGGACAAGGTGTAGCAGTTAAAGGAATGTTTTTTGGATGACCCTTGTGTCTAGTGGCACTTTACATTCCACCTCCTTATTCTAGTACTAAGATCAGAGTGATGAGGGAATATGCTAAAAGAAGTGGAGGAATGTCGCTGCTAATGATGGGAGATTTTAATAATGTGGTAGATATTTTCTGGGACAGGAATAAGAGACTACCAAATGTACAAGGCAGCACCATTACAGTATTTGGTAACTTCATCAAAGAAATTGGTCTGACTGATGTATGGAGGGTTAGGAATGAAGGGAAAAGGTGTTACTCATGTCACTCCACATCACATGGCACATTGTCATGGATTGATTTGGCACTAGCAGATGGACTGTCAGATGCCATGATAAGAGAGGTACAATATCTTCCAGAGTGATTTCTGATCATAGTCCAGTTATGGTGGATATTGGATATGGGTCACAGAAAGGAATAGTCAAGGAAGGATGAAAAATACATCCTGTTTGGATACAATATCTTAATGTTCAAGGGATTGAAAAAGAGTTAGAAGATTTTTTTATTCATAATGATGGGAGTACAGATAAACTTGTGGAATGGGATGCGATGAAGGCCTTTCTTAGAGGATTGTTATTTAGGGACATCTGTAGGAGTAAAACACAGACTAAAAAAGAGGAAAATTAAAAAGTGGAAGCACTAGGGAGAGCGGAGGAAGAGGCTATACATAATGATACACCTGAAACTCAACGGGGCCTGAGGAACAGATTAATATGTCTTAATAGATAAAATGACTAGAAGACAGGCGTTCCAAAAAGACAGGTTTTACGTTGAAGGGGAGAAAGTGGGACATCTTTTATCTGTTATCGCCTCGGCACTACACTAGCCACTAAGGAGACTCAATGTCTCCAAAAATTCAATATAAACAGCACAAAAAGGCAGCAACACTCACCTGCCCAGATCTCATAACAAATGCACTACAGGGTGCAGCCAGCCCATAAAGCAAGATGTTAGCAGCACAGGTGCAAAATACCAGATTAAACAGCCACTCTGCACATACCCATTCAAGGAGGGGATGACTGCTCAGTATACAATTGCACAATAGAGGCCCGTATAGTGTGCTGTTCACACAAGGATACTGCACAGTGTCTGGTTCACAGCCTATTAGTTACGCCCCTAATATTCGACTAGGCGGACTGGCCAGTACACTCTCAATACAAGCTTATGTATTTTGGCCAAAATATTAACTAATACCCCACTATTTTTGTATTTTTTGCACTTTATTTTTCGGGGTGCAGCCAAGCCCAAGCACGTTTTGGTCTCACATGAGGGGTATTCACACTGGTGCGCATGGAGAGTGTACTGGCCAGCCCGCCTAGTCGAATAGTAGGGGCGTAACTAATAGGCTGTGAACCAGACACATACCGGCCTCTATGAGAGAAGCAATGATAGTAGTGATTCCAAAGGAGGAAAAAGACCCCAGAATACCCGAATCATATAGACCAATTTCACTATTAACAGTAGATATTAAAATATTGGCAAAAGTTTTAGCTAATCGGCTGACCGGGGTCATTTCTTCTCTGATACATCGAGATCAGGCGGGATTCATGCCTAATAGATCTACTGCAGGCAATATAAGGAGGCTATATCTTAACTTTCAAATACAAGCGGATAATTAGGGTCGTAGAGTGATTGCTTCATTAGATGCCCAAAAGGCGTTCGACAGTGTACAATGGGAGTATCTATGGAGAATTATGCAAAAATTCGGGTTTGGGCCGCGATTTATAGAATGGGTGCAACTACTCTACTCTCAACCCACTGCTAAGGTCAGAGTTAACGGAGCAATTTCCTCATCCTTCCCTTTAAATAGAGGAACCAGACAGGGATGTCCGCTGTCGCCACTCCTCTTTGCTATAGCAATTGAATCATTAGCTGCTGCTATTAGGGGGAATCGGGGAATTCAAGGATTTAAGCATGGGGGCATAGAGGAAAAAGTTGCTCTGTATGCAGATGATTTGTTATTGTTCCTGGGGGATCCGTCTGAGTCGTTGAGTTGTGCCATGCAGACAATCGAAAGGTTTGGGGCCATATCTGGGTTGAGAATTAACTGGTCCAAATCTGTTTTGTTTAAAGTGGATAGGGAGGTGGAGTGGACGGATAGAAATATTGAAGTCAACAAATTACAGTGTAAAGAGACCTTTAAATATCTGGGGATACAGACTTCCTTGCCAATTTCAGAGTACCTTAATATTAATTTGATGCCATTACTTCAGAAACTTAAAATCAAAATAGAGATATGGAATAAACTGCATTTAATGGTGGTAGGAAGGATAAATCTTTTTAAAATGATCCTGATGCCTAAACTGCTATATATTTTACACAATGCGCCTATGTGGATTTCTAAAAAAAGATTTGGGTCTTTGAATGTGATGGTTAGAGCGTTGGTATGGGGGAAGAAACCGGCGAGAATAAAGTTGGAAATTCTTCAGAGACCCAAAGATGAAGGGGGAATGGCGTTGCCAAACCCAGAAATTTATTTTCTAGCCTCTCAGAGTCAGCACTTTAGAGGGTGGTCAAAATCTGGATCTGGTGATTCTGTTAAAAGAATGTTAGAACATTGCATGGGGGATAGGCCGGTACTAGAGGGATTGGAAGGTGGTAACATTAAAAGACTAGGGGGGAAAATGCCCACGCTAGAGCTCATAGATAAAATCTGGAACACAATAAAAAAGGTGAGAGGAGTAACGGGACTAACTAAATTTATGCCCATATGGAATAATAGCAATCTGCCAGAGATAAAGAAAATAGGTACAATACGGGAATGGACAGAATGAGGAGTAAGGTATATGTTTCAAATAATGGATGGCGAAAAACTTAAACCTTTCCCGCAGTTACAAAATGAGTTCCTATTGACAAATACAGAATGGTATAGATATGGGCAGGTTAAATATGCAATTAGAACCCAGAGAGTACAACAGAGATTGGTAGCAGAAACGGATTTAGTTCTGGAGTACATTTGTCAAGAAGGAATCACTGGGGGGGGTAATCTCAAGCACTTATAAAGATTTGATGCATACCTTTCTTTTGGGGTTTCCATTGAAAGCTAGGCTTAAATGGGAAGAAGAAGTGGGAAATATAGAAGATGACGTCTGGGAAACTATATTGGAGTATATACCCAAACGCTCCATGAGCGAACCTGCCAGACTATCGCATATTTACGTAATTCATAGAGTATATAGATCACCCTAATAATAATCAATATGATTGAAGGGGCATATGGTTGTGAAGTCTCTGGAGATCCTGTTACGTGTTTACTGGGCTATGTGCAAGAAATTGTAGTTGATAATAATAGTAAAATAGCTATTGCTAGACTACTTTACTGTGCTAGGAAATTAATTGCAAGAAACTGGACTAATCCTGAACCTCTATCAATAGAGGAATTCTCTGCAAGAATAAAACATATTATACATTTGGAAAAAGGTATCTATGAAAGAAGAGGTAAACTGAACATACATTAAAAAATTTGCAATATAAAGGATTGTGAGAGATGAGACCTTTAACATACAATGTTTTTTATTCATCAATTTATAAGGAACAAACAAAAATGATTGTATCGCAAACATAGATACGAGTAATAGACGTATAATTTTTATTTACATCTTCTGTCATAATAAAGATAAACAAGTGGAAAAGCTGTCGGTTGGGGGAGGTGGGGGATCGGAGGGATAAAATAAGTTTGTATATTGTTTGGAGCATTCAGTTGTTTTGAATAATGTTGTATCTATGAAAAATTGGTTTAATAAAAATCTATCTGATTTAAAAAAAAAGTATGTCCATCTCAAGATACCCTCCTATAAATTGGATCCTTGCTTCATCGGTCCCTTCGAGGTGTTGGAACAAATTAAGATGGTGTCCTTCTTACGAATCCCCAATTCCTTCTATGTGTCTCTTCTCAAACCTGTCATCCTCAGTTCTTTTTTCAAAGATCCTGATACCATACCTGCTCCAGTCACCACTGAAGATGTTTACAAGGTAGAGAACATTATAGCCACCAAGAGGGTAAGAGGTGAAACCTTATGTAACGTCCCTGCCGGCGTCACTGCATGGCTTTCCATCTCCCATCAGGCAGATACACCATCTTGCTTACCCCTCCGGACCATGCTGTGAGTTCTGCCCTCTGCCTGCTCCATGCTGTGAACCTCCTGTCCTTGGCTTGCTATGTGCATACTTCCTGGCTGTATGTTTAGGGCGGTGGCGTCTGCACTACCTGAGTCTTAGAGAGACTGTGTGCACTCTCCTAATATGTCCCCAGCCTATTGCCTAGAGCTACCGGGTACTTAAGTCATCTCCACCCATAGGGAGATGCCTAAGCAACAAACTCAGTCTGCATTCTGCTACTGAGTTGCCAGATCTTGTCCTGTTTTCCACCTCCCTGGAGGTTGCATATCCAGGCCAGTTTCTGTGCTCTTTGTGTCTTGTTTTCTGCTTCCCTGAGGGCAGCATACCCAGACCTAAATCCTTAGTCCTGAATTTGTTCTCGTGTCTTTCCGTGTCTGAACTGAGTCCTATATCGGCCCTGTTTGTATTCTTGTCTGTAGACTTCCTTACCATGCTGTGTCTATCCTTGTGTCTACTCCTCTTGCTCGCAGATTCTGTACCAGTAAGTGTCTCTATCTGGTTGTCGCTGCACAATGATAGTGTCCTTGGTGTTCACTTGGTACTTCACTGAAAGTACTTGTGTTTATCGGTTCTGCTCTGTTCTCTTTGCCTCAGCGGCTCCACTCGCTCCTGTTCCGCACCCAGCAGCTTCACTCTGCTCTCCTGCTCCACACCCTGCGGCTTTGCTCTGCTCTCCCGCTCCACACCCTACAGCTCTGTTCGCTCCTGTTCCACGTCCTGCGGTTCTGCTCTATTCCTGTTCCGCATGCTGTAGCTCCTCTCGCTCTGCAATCTGCGGCCCTATAGCCCTCTAGTCTGAACAGGTTCCTACCTGTTCCTATATTCCTACCTGTCCATGTTCCTGTCCTTCCTGAAACAGTTCCTGTCCCTCTAGTCTGAACTGGTTCCTAGCTGCTCCCTTGTCTTACTCGTAACCGGCCAGTGTTCCTGCCCTACCCATTACGGTTTTGGTTCCTCCAGAGTACCAGCCATGCCCGCCTGCCTGCCAGAGTGCCAGCCATGCCCACCTGCCTGCCAGAGTGCCGGCCGTGCCTGCCAGAGTACCAGTTGTGCCCATCTGTACTTGCTCATAACTGTCATTAGTGTTCTGTCCCCAGTGGGGTCAGCTGCTACAGCCAGACACTGCCGGGAGTGGTACCTGGCAGCTACCTGCTGCACAAGCCTGACCTCACCACTAGAGGCTCCAGTAAACACCAAGGTAACTGCTTAGTCACGCCCCTCCAGGGTAGTCTGGTTTGTGGCACAGTGGGGCCACAATCCTTGCCATCCAGTCAGGGCACGTTACACCTTTTTTCTTGTAAATTGGAAGGGGTTCAGTCCTGATAAGAGGCCCTTGGAGCCCAGGAAGAACATATATGCCCCTCTCCTCCTGGAGAGATTTCTTGCAGGCTTGAAAAAGAGGGGGCATAAAGGGGGTACTGTAGCACTGGTATCTCTGCCCTCTGCCCCTCTCCTTTGGCAGAGACGATAGCGTACTCACCACTGCGGTCCCTGTCCTATTCTGTCTCTTCCTTCCTGGTCTGTAGAAGTCCATGGTGCATTACCTCTTGCAGGTCCATGGACATTTAGGCTTAGGGCGCGTGAGCACTCTTCCCCTCTCTTGAAGGGGTCATGCGTTTCCTCATAAAGTGTCTCCAGCCAATGGCTGGAGCACACTTACTATGTAAGGCACTTCCTCCAGCATGGAGATGCCTGTGCAACATTGCAAGTTTGTTCATAAACACTCTTGCTATTTACCTTGTTCCAAAGTTTCTATCAGTCATTACATGTCTCACATTTGTAACACCCCATTTTATTTTAAATAAGCTCTGGAGATAGGATCTCCCTGAGAATTGATCTGGAATGTAGAATTTAACAGCCAATTTGCATATTAATAAAAATGTGGATTACTCTGGAATAATTCATCGAATCACAGACATCAAGGTATTATTTTATTAAATTTTCTCTTACCTACATGCCCATACAGATGGCTTAAGAGCATTGATCCTACTGACAGATTCCTGTTAATTTTGTTAACTAGGATTAGAAAATTATACCCTTTTTTTAGGGAGACGAAACAGGATTACTGTTTTCCAATTGAAGAATCTATGGCTTGTTGCCATCAAGACTTTAAAAACAATTAGATCCATTTTGGGAGCTGTTTCTTATTTGTGCACCTTTAAAAGATTACATTTCCCAGCATCAATAGACTAGTCTAGCCCTATGAAAAACAGGGAGCAAAGAGATGTGTAGCTGGCATGGATGTGCAGTGGTTGCTGCAGGAGAAGCATAGTAGAGTGTTAGGACAGGGAAGGCAAGGAGAGGGATGGCAGGTTAGAGGCTGCAACAGCAGCCTCAGCATCAGAAATTTCGGTATATATGACATGATGGACAAAGGCTAGATGCCTGGCTGAGTTTTGTTCATCTGCACTTGCAGCAGCAAGCCAGTGTAGAAAACAATCAATGGACAGTCAGGGAGGCAGACAGATGACAGCAACAGCAGCCCTAGCAGCAGCAGTATGATCTAGCACTATAAAACACAGTGGATATACAGGAGATGTGTGGCTGGAGTAAAAAACTGTAGAGTGCCTAATTAATGAGACCTGCCTCGCAGTTTAAGAATTGCTGCTTTAGGCTATGTTCACATGTTCAGTAATCATCCGTTAGAAGGGATCCAGCAGCAATCCGTTAGCAAAACAGTTGTGAAAGCATAACCTTTTGGTTAATTTTTAATAAACTGATTTTAGCTAGATCCGTTTTGTTAATGTGTGGCCCAGCTATGCAGGCACACATAAAATCCAGGAGAATGCACAGGAAGGTAATCGCAAAAGCTTTCTATTCATGCACTTCACTCACACTTTCAGACACACCCACTAGGGGTATAGGAGGTAGTGACACGTAGCAGAGCTGATTCAAGCTTCCTGTCTAAGGACAGTGCAGATCAGTCAGAGAGTTTCCTGTCTTCGGACAGTGCAGTTCAGTGCTAGTTCAGTCTGGACTAGGAGAGAGGACTGAATCCTCGCAGAGCTAGTGTAGCTCACCTGACAAAGAAGTGGAGGCTAGTACGGGTGAAGTGAATCATCCTAGCCTAGTCAGAGCTACCCTTAATCAGTACCTCAGCAGAAGCTGAAACAAGGAGGATACTGAGAGCTGCTCAGCGAGCTCTGGAGAAAGCTGACATTTCCATCAAAAGCTACCAGTGCTTATGCTAAGAGCGAAAGCAGGGCGAAGGGCGCATGGAGAAGGACAGAGAAGTGCTTCAGGTACCAGATTACCTGCACTAATTCACCGGACACCGGAGTCCGAGGCATTGCTAGAGCTTCATGCTTAGTGATAAGAAAACCGGAGACTTTCTGGACTACAGGTCGCAGAAGGCAGCTCAATGTGTCGATACGTAACTGGAGTCAGGAGAACAGGAGTCTTGCGGGACGCTGCAGAAATAGACTTAGTTCTACCACTGAAAAGGCTCTACCACTATGTCGGCCGGGCGTAGTTGCTATTGAAAGAGTTAACTTCGCTTCACGCAAGTTTGGACTCAGATACATATTGAAGTTAAGGAGGCCTCTAACCTGCTCAGCGGTTACCCGAATGTGCATTCTCCACCCCGACCAGCTCCCCGGGATCTGCTTGAACCATCTACCAGTAAAAGGTATGAAAAGAAGCTGCATTGTGTGTGACTGAATTCTTAGCTACACCCATCATCACCATAGACTTCCAGGGACCCGTCTCACCTGTGGGAGACTCACCACCCAGCTGCCCCCATAACACCCCCTGTGAAGATCCTAATAGCAGCGCTGGTCCAATTGACCAGATACCACAGGTGGCGTCACGAACTACCTATCCTAATAATCCCCTGTAAATATCCCCCAACGCTTGACTGCCAGGGCCACGGACCGAGTCCCGCTGCCAGTGACATCTCCCATAGAAATCTATGGGCTCGGCTCCGAGTACCCCATAGCCCTGGTATCCACAATTGTGGTGCGAGTCAATTAACTTGGCGTCACGAACAGGATACGAAAGCTTGCAATTGTGAGTCCTGTGTGCCTTTATTGAACTGTTTGGTGAAAAAGACTGTTTGCTGTGTTTGGCGCCATTTTCCGCCATTTTGGCCGCCATATTCGCGCCCTCAGGCGCTGGTGAAGAAGGGGGGCGTACCTAAAATAACGCGCAGTTTCCTGGACACGCCCCCAACCTGCACCCCAATCTGCATCGCGAGCCGCATCGCGAACTGCATCGCAATCTGCATCGCAAGCCGCATCGCAAACTGCATCGTAATCTGCATCACAATCCGCATCGCAAACTGCATCACAATCTGCATTGCAATCCGCATCGCAAACTGCATCCCAAGATACTGCGGCATCATCAGAGCGCCAGCGAAAAGGTCCTGTCTCCACCGCTGTGCTGCGACGCTGCAGCCTGTGAAAGAGGTAGGCTCAGATTAACCAAGGGGGCATCAACATGTCGCATCAACCGGCAGACGGAGCGGCCCCCGCCGGACGCCCCAATAGCCCACCGCTTGGCGTTGTAGCGCAGGATGGAGGTGCAGGCCCCTCACCTGGCCCGGTGGTCCCGCTCATGCCGCTAACGCTCCCATACATGCCTGGAGCGAAGTGGCTCCCCCAGTACAGCGGCGAGCCAGACACCCTGCCAGGATTTAAACGGAAGATATGTAGTATTTTGGATATGTACTCAATGACTGAAAAGCAAAAAGCTGCTGTGGTAATAGGACAGTTAGCTGGTGCGGCTGAGAGAGAAGTAGAGACTTGGCCCACTGCAGACCAGGAGTCAGTACCTGCGATTCTCTTAAAGCTACAGGCCATCTTTGAGGACCACACAGAAACGGATCTCCGGATGGCATTTTATCAGTGCTTCCAGGGAACGGGTGACAGTATTAGGGACTACGCCTGCCGACTACAGGGGGCCCTGCGAGCTCTTAAACAAGCTAACCCTACAAGTCCCATTGATGAGAGCCAAATGTTGAAAGAGCAATTCGTGCGGGGACTGAGGTCTCCAGAGGAAAGCAGGACTGTAAACTGGTGGTCCTTGGATCATCCAGATGCCACCTTTGATGCCCTAAAGGACATGGCAATAAAAGGACTGCGACCCCTGGAAAAGCCTGAGGTGGCAAATCAGTATCACCCGGGTGAAGCCACTCTTAAGCCGGCAGTACCCACCTTTTCCCCGCAGGTGGCAGAAGCTAAAACGCAGGTGGCACCCCCTAGTGAGTTGTAATATCTGCGCTCAGAAGTGCGCCAGCTGACTAAGAACTTGGCCACTGTAATGGATGCCCTGCAACTGCGGAAAGAGGAAGGAGGAAAGATCCTACTAGCCGACTGTCCGGAGGATGTCCCTTGGATGAACCGGAGGAAATGGAGGACGTCGCCACACCGGAGGAGGACCACGCCACCCCCAGGAGCGACTCCTGATCAACACCATCCTCGCCGGGAGATCGTCTGCTACCGCTGCAATCAAAAAGGTCATATGGCTCAGCAATGTCCTTTAAACGAGCCGATCCTGGGTCAGAGGGCCAACACCCAGGAGTAGACTCATCAGGCCCCTTAGACTGGAACCGCAGGTTCGTGGGTGGACGGCCCTACCTGTCCATGATTCTGGACGGGATTGCAATCCCTGCACTGCTGGACACTGGATCTCAGGTGACCATCATACCTGATGTCCTTTACAATAAATTTTGGTCCATGGACAGTCTCCAGCCCCCAAACCCTGACTTGACAGTGTACGCCACCAATGGTCTCCCTGTTGAAGTAATTGGAGCCAAAAACGTGGACGTAAAAGTGGGCAGGGTGGAGCTGAAGGATCAGGGACTTTTAGTGGTAAAGACTGTAAATGAGGAGAATGCCTTAAATGTGATACTAGGTACTAAGTTATCAGTAACTGTCTGGGAGAAGTTGTGTTTTTGCTCCAACAGCTCGCTGAAGTTGCCAAGCCAAAGCAGAAGGGAGTGATCCAGAGGGAGAGCCGGCCCTGATGTGCCAGCAGCAAGCGAAGCTTACAGATGGTGAAATCGGTAATGTACGGGTCACAGACTCAAACCCCATTGTAATACCCCCAATGAGTGAAATGTTAATATGGTGTAGAGCAGCCATAGGTCTGAGAGGACAGAACTACCAAGCAGTAGTAGAACCTCATCGCTCAGAACACAGACCTACACTCATGATTGCTAGAGGGGTAGTGGAAGTAATAAATGGGAGAGTACCAGTACGACTTCTCAACTGGGAGACGATGAAGTAAATTTGCCACGTTATGCTACAGTTGCTAAATTACATGCCGTAGATAACAATTCTATCCTCACAACCGAGTCCTTAGCCTCCCGCCAACCAGCGGAGGATAATGATCCAGCAAACTCGGTAGCGGACTGGTGTCAGCAGCTTCATATAGGGACAGACACCACTTCCGTCCACCAGAAACAGGGGGTACTACGGGTGGTACAAGAGTACGCACAAGTATTTAGCAAACACCCACTTGACTTTGGGACAATTAAGGGAGTACAGCATCATATCCCTACAGGCAGTCATCCTCCCATCAAAGAGCGGTACAGGCCTATACCTCCAGCCCACTATCAGAAAGCTAAGGAAATGCTGCATGACATGAAGAAAGCCGGGGTGATAAGGGATAGTTGTAGCCCTGGGCAGCACCTCTAGTTCTAGTTAAGAAAAAGGATGGTAGCATGCGAATGTGTGTAGATTATAGGCAAGTAAATCGTATAACACATAAAGATGCATACCCATTACCACGCATAGAGGAATCCTTAGCTGCTCTGAAAACGGCTAACTACTTTTCTACCCTCGACCTTACTAGTGGGTACTGGCAAGTAGCTGTGGCTGAGGAGGATCGGGAGAAAACTGCTTTCACCACCCCAATGGGACTCTGCGAGTTTGACAGAATGCCGTTTGGCCTCAGCAGTGCCCCAGGAACATTCCAGAGAGTGATGGAGAGCTGCCTAGGACATCTCAACTTTGAAACCGTGTTGCTGTACCTGGACGACGTGATTGTGTACTCCAAGACATATGAAGATCATTTGAAGCACCTGGCAGAGGTATTCGAGTCACTGTCCAAGTATGGGATGAAACTAAAGCCCTCTAAATGCCACCTGCTCAAACAGAAGGTACAGTACTTGGGACATATTGTCAGTTCCGAAGGAGTAGCGCCGGACCCCGAGAAGGTCACAGCCATCCAGAAATGGCCGGAGCCGAAGAATCTAAAGGAGGTGCGTCAGTTCCTGGGATTAACAGGTTACTACAGGAGGTTCGTGAAAGATTACACTAAGAAGGCGGCGCCTTTACAGGACCTCCTGGTCGGACAACCTCTCAAGAGCAGAAACCCTCCATTCAATTGGGGAAAAGAACAAGCTGAGGCATTCAAAGAGATGAAAGAGATCCTGACCGGTGATGAAATCTTAGCCTACCCTGATTACAACCAACCGTTCCTGCTGTACACTGATGCCAGTAACGAAGGATTAGGAGCAGTCCTCAGTCAGAAGCAGAACGGCCAAGAAAAAGTCATCGCGTATGCAAGCAGAAAGCTCAGGCCAACTGAGAGAAACCCAGAAAACTACAGCAGCTTCAAACTGGAGTTCTTGGCGCTGGTCTGGGCCATTACCGAAAGATTCAAACATTACCTTGCCTCCAACAAGTTCACTGCGTACACAGACAACAACCCCTTGACGCATCTGGAAACAGCCAAGCTGGGAGCCATGGAGCAACGTTGGATGGCTCGGTTGTCAAACTATCAGTTTACCATCAAGTACAGAGCGGGCCGTAAAAATGCTAACGCGGACGCCTTGTCCAGAATGCCGCATGAATCCGACACGGAGGAAGAATCAGACGATCTGGAAGAAATCGAGCTACCTGCGTTCCACCGAAATGGGATGGTCCAAGAGCAACGAGTCTACAGAAAGCGGTGTGGTGAGATGTTGAACCCTTTACCTCATCACAGCTGGAAGGAGACTCAGGACAGCGATCCAGTGGTCAGCCGTATCAAGGAGTTGATAAAACAGGAAGGTTCCTCCTTGGAGAAAGACGCACCCATACCAGCAAAGCTCCTGTGGAATGAGAGAAGCCGGTTGTTCATATACGTGAGAAGTTGTGCAGGAGATACGTCGACCCAAGAACCCATGAAATGGTTTGGCAGATAGTGGTCCCCAAAGCAGACATCCAAATGGTGTTGGAAGCTTACCACGATCAAGCAGGACACTTTGGCTGGAAAAAGCTGGAGACTCTGTTGAGGTGTCGTTCTACTGGGTAGGGATGCGCAGCTCCATCGAGAAGTGGTGCCGGAATTGTGGACCCTGTGGACTCAGACGAAAAGACTATCATAGTCAGAGAGCACCCCTGCAGCCTATCCGGACGACTCGTCCCTTGGAGATTGTGGCATTGGATCACGTCAAGTTGTCCCCAAGCAGGTCAGGATACTCGTATGCCCTGACCATGGTGGATCACTATTCCAAATTTCTGGTGGTCGCCCTGTCAAAGATCTGACAGCAGAGACAGCAGCAAGAACCTTCCAAGCCAGTTTCTGCAGACCACACGGATATCCCGAGCAGGTACTGACTGATCGAGGTCCTGCATTCGAAGCTGAACTGTTTCAGGAATTCTGTCAATTGTATGGATGTAAAAAGATCAGAACAACCCATACCACCCTCAGACCAACGGCCTTTGTGAAAAGATGAATCACATTGTCATGGATTTACTGAAAACTGTACCACTGGAAGAAAGAAATCGGTGGCCAGACTTGTTACCTGACCTGGTTGACTTGTACAACCACATACCAGTAAGCTCCACCAACTGCACTCCAGCCTACCTTATGAGAGCAAGACCGGGAAGGCTGCCAATGGATTTGGAACTGGGAGTGGTAGAACCAGAGGCTGATGACAGTGCTGAAGATTGGGACACAACTCGACAGGAACAGTACAAGAGAGTACAAGCCTGTGTAGAAGACAGTCTCAACAAAGTAAGAGAAACACAAGAGAAGAACTATAACAAAAATGCTCCCGCTAAGCCTTTAATGCCTGGAGAAATGGTGCTCAAAAGGAAAAGAAGAATGCACAAGTTGGATGATCAGTGGGAACAGGAGCCATATGTCGTGCAGAATTCCAATTTTGATAACAGAAAGGTCTGTACCATTAGTAAGGATGGAGGAAAAACGACTGCAACTGTGTCTAGAGATCATCTAAAGTTGTGTCCTGGCTAGTGTTGAGCGATAT
>JARQOD010000005.1:317221893-317273472 GCA_033576555.1 Oophaga sylvatica | reverse complement strand
AAAACACAGTGGATATACAGGAGATGTGTGGCTGAGAAAAAAACTGTAGAGTGCCTAATTAATGAGACCTGCCCGCAGTTTAAAAAATTTGCTGCTTTAGGCTATGTTCACATGTTCAGTAATCATCCGTTGAAGGGATCCAGCAGCAATCCGTTAGCAAAACAGTTGTGAAAGCATAACCTTTTGGTTAATTTTTAATAAACTGATTTTAGCTAGATCCGTTTTGTTAATGTGTGGCCCAGCTATGCAGGCACACATAAAATCCAGGAGAATGCACAGGAAGGTAATCGCAAAAGCTTTCTATTCATGCACTTCACTCACACTTTCAGACACACCCACTAGGGTATAGGAGGTAGTGACACGTAGCAGAGCTGATTCAAGCTTCCTGTCTAAGGACAGTGCAGATCAGTCAAGAGTTTCCTGTCTTCGGACAGTGCAGTTCAGTGCTAGTTCAGTCTGGACTAGGAGAGAGGACTGAATCCTCGCAGAGCTAGTGTAGCTCACCTGACAAAGAAGTGGAGGCTAGTACGGGTGAAGTGAATCATCCTAGCCTAGTCAGAGCTACCCTTAATCAGTACCTCAGCAGAAGCTGAAACAAGGAGGATACTGAGAGCTGCTCAGCGAGCTCTGGAGAAAGCTGACATTTCCATCAAAAGCTACCAGTGCTTATGCTAAGAGCGAAAGCAGGGCGAAGGGCGCAGTGGAGAAGGACAGAGAAGTGCTTCAGGTACCAGATTACCTGCACTAATTCACCGGACACCGAGTCCGAGGCATTGCTAGAGCTTCATGCTTAGTGATAAGAAAACCGGAGACTTTCTGGACTACAGGTCGCAGAAGGCAGCTCAATGTGTCGATACGTAACTGGAGTCAGGAGAACAGGAGTCTTGCGGGACGCTGCAGAAATAGACTTAGTTCTACCACTGAAAAGGCTCTACCACTATGTCGGCCGGGCGTAGTTGCTATTGAAAGAGTTAACTTCGCTTCACGCAAGTTTGGACTCAGATACATATTGAAGTTAAGGAGGCCTCTAACCTGCTCAGCGGTTACCCGAATGTGCATTCTCCACCCCGACCAGCTCCCCGGGATCTGCTTGAACCATCTACCAGTAAAAGGTATGAAAAGAAGCTGCATTGTGTGTGACTGAATTCTTAGCTACACCCATCATCACCATAGACTTCCAGGGACCCGTCTCACCTGTGGGAGACTCACCACCCAGCTGCCCCCATAACATCCCCTGTGAAGATCCTAATAGCAGCGCTGGTCCAATTGACCAGATACCACAGGTGGCGTCACGAACTACCTATCCTAATAATCCCCTGTAAATATCCCCCAACGCTTGACTGCCAGGGCCACGGACCGAGTCCCGCTGCCAGTGACATCTCCCATAGAAATCTATGGGCTCGGCTCCGAGTACCCCATAGCCCTGGTATCCACAATTGTGGTGCGAGTCAATTAACTTGGCGTCACGAACAGGATACGAAAGCTTGCAATTGTGAGTCCTGTGTGCCTTTATTGAACTGTTTGGTGAAAAAGACTGTTTGCTGTGTTTGGCGCCATTTTCCGCCATTTTGGCCGCCATATTCGCGCCCTCAGGCGCTGGTGAAGAAGGGGGGCGTACCTAAAATAACGCGCAGTTTCCTGGACACGCCCCCAACCTGCACCCCAATCTGCATCGCGAGCCGCATCGCGAACTGCATCGCAATCTGCATCGCAAGCCGCATCGCAAACTGCATCGTAATCTGCATCACAATCCGCATCGCAAACTGCATCACAATCTGCATTGCAATCCGCATCGCAAACTGCATCCCAAGATACTGCGGCATCATCAGAGCGCCAGCGAAAAGGTCCTGTCTCCACCGCTGTGCTGCGACGCTGCAGCCTGTGAAAGAGGTAGGCTCAGATTAACCAAGGGGGCATCAACATGTCGCATCAACCGGCAGACGGAGCGGCCCCGCCGGACGCCCCAATAGCCCACCGCTTGGCGTTGTAGCGCAGGATGGAGGTGCAGGCCCCTCACCTGGCCCGGTGGTCCCGCTCATGCCGCTAACGCTCCCATACATGCCTGGAGCGAAGTGGCTCCCCCAGTACAGCGGCGAGCCAGACACCCTGCCAGGATTTAAACGGAAGATATGTAGTATTTTGGATATGTACTCAATGACTGAAAAGCAAAAAGCTGCTGTGGTAATAGGACAGTTAGCTGGTGCGGCTGAGAGAGAAGTAGAGACTTGGCCCACTGCAGACCAGGAGTCAGTACCTGCGATTCTCTTAAAGCTACAGGCCATCTTTGAGGACCACACAGAAACGGATCTCCGGATGGCATTTTATCAGTGCTTCCAGGGAACGGGTGACAGTATTAGGGACTACGCCTGCCGACTACAGGGGGCCCTGCGAGCTCTTAAACAAGCTAACCCTACAAGTCCCATTGATGAGAGCCAAATGTTGAAAGAGCAATTCGTGCGGGGACTGAGGTCTCCAGAGGAAAGCAGGACTGTAAACTGGTGGTCCTTGGATCATCCAGATGCCACCTTTGATGCCCTAAAGGACATGGCAATAAAAGGACTGCGACCCCTGGAAAAGCCTGAGGTGGCAAATCAGTATCACCCGGGTGAAGCCACTCTTAAGCCGGCAGTACCCACCTTTTCCCCGCAGGTGGCAGAAGCTAAAACGCAGGTGGCACCCCCTAGTGAGTTGTAATATCTGCGCTCAGAAGTGCGCCAGCTGACTAAGAACTTGGCCACTGTAATGGATGCCCTGCAACTGCGGAAAGAGGAAGGAGGAAAGATCCTACTAGCCGACTGTCCGGAGGATGTCCCTTGGATGAACCGGAGGAAATGGAGGACGTCGCCACACCGGAGGAGGACCACGCCACCCCCAGGAGCGACTCCTGATCAACACCATCCTCGCCGGGAGATCGTCTGCTACCGCTGCAATCAAAAAGGTCATATGGCTCAGCAATGTCCTTTAAACGAGCCGATCCTGGGTCAGAGGGCCAACACCCAGGAGTAGACTCATCAGGCCCCTTAGACTGGAACCGCAGGTTCGTGGGTGGACGGCCCTACCTGTCCATGATTCTGGACGGGATTGCAATCCCTGCACTGCTGGACACTGGATCTCAGGTGACCATCATACCTGATGTCCTTTACAATAAATTTTGGTCCATGGACAGTCTCCAGCCCCCAAACCCTGACTTGACAGTGTACGCCACCAATGGTCTCCCTGTTGAAGTAATTGGAGCCAAAAACGTGGACGTAAAAGTGGGCAGGGTGGAGCTGAAGGATCAGGGACTTTTAGTGGTAAAGACTGTAAATGAGGAGAATGCCTTAAATGTGATACTAGGTACTAACGTTATCAGTAACTGTCTGGGAGAAGTTGTGTTTTTGCTCCAACAGCTCGCTGAAGTTGCCAAGCCAAAGCAGAAGGGAGTGATCCAGAGGGAGAGCCGGGCCCTGATGTGCCAGCAGCAAGCGAAGCTTACAGATGGTGAAATCGGTAATGTACGGGTCACAGACTCAAACCCCATTGTAATACCCCCAATGAGTGAAATGTTAATATGGTGTAGAGCAGCCATAGGTCTGAGAGGACAGAACTACCAAGCAGTAGTAGAACCTCATCGCTCAGAACACAGACCTACACTCATGATTGCTAGAGGGGTAGTGGAAGTAATAAATGGGAGAGTACCAGTACGACTTCTCAACTGGGGAGACGATGAAGTAAATTTGCCACGTTATGCTACAGTTGCTAAATTACATGCCGTAGATAACAATTCTATCCTCACAACCGAGTCCTTAGCCTCCCGCCAACCAGCGGAGGATAATGATCCAGCAAACTCGGTAGCGGACTGGTGTCAGCAGCTTCATATAGGGACAGACACCACTTCCGTCCACCAGAAACAGGGGGTACTACGGGTGGTACAAGAGTACGCACAAGTATTTAGCAAACACCCACTTGACTTTGGGACAATTAAGGGAGTACAGCATCATATCCCTACAGGCAGTCATCCTCCCATCAAAGAGCGGTACAGGCCTATACCTCCAGCCCACTATCAGAAAGCTAAGGAAATGCTGCATGACATGAAGAAAGCCGGGGTGATAAGGGATAGTTGTAGCCCCTGGGCAGCACCTCTAGTTCTAGTTAAGAAAAAGGATGGTAGCATGCGAATGTGTGTAGATTATAGGCAAGTAAATCGTTATAACACATAAAGATGCATACCCATTACCACGCATAGAGGAATCCTTAGCTGCTCTAAAACGGCTAACTACTTTTCTACCCTCGACCTTACTAGTGGGTACTGGCAAGTAGCTGTGGCTGAGGAGGATCGGGAGAAAACTGCTTTCCACCACCCAATGGGACTCTGCGAGTTTGACAGAATGCCGTTTGGCCTCAGCAGTGCCCCAGGAACATTCCAGAGAGTGATGGAGAGCTGCCTAGGACATCTCAACTTTGAAACCGTGTTGCTGTACCTGGACGACGTGATTGTGTACTCCAAGACATATGAAGATCATTTGAAGCACCTGGCAGAGGTATTCGAGTCACTGTCCAAGTATGGGATGAAACTAAAGCCCTCTAAATGCCACCTGCTCAAACAGAAGGTACAGTACTTGGGACATATTGTCAGTTCCGAAGGAGTAGCGCCGGACCCCGAGAAGGTCACAGCCATCCAGAAATGGCCGGAGCCGAAGAATCTAAAGGAGGTGCGTCAGTTCCTGGGATTAACAGGTTACTACAGGAGGTTCGTGAAAGATTACACTAAGAAGGCGGCGCCTTTACAGGACCTCCTGGTCGGACAACCTCTCAAGAGCAGAAACCCTCCATTCAATTGGGGAAAAGAACAAGCTGAGGCATTCAAAGAGATGAAAGAGATCCTGACCGGTGATGAAATCTTAGCCTACCCTGATTACAACCAACCGTTCCTGCTGTACACTGATGCAGTAACGAAGGATTAGGAGCAGTCCTCAGTCAGAAGCAGAACGGCCAAGAAAAAGTCATCGCGTATGTAAGCAGAAAGCTCAGGCCAACTGAGAGAAACCCAGAAAACTACAGCAGCTTCAAACTGGAGTTCTTGGCGCTGGTCTGGGCCATTACCGAAAGATTCAAACATTACCTTGCCTCCAACAAGTTCACTGCGTACACAGACAACAACCCCTTGACGCATCTGGAAACAGCCAAGCTGGGAGCCATGGAGCAACGTTGGATGGCTCGGTTGTCAAACTATCAGTTTACCATCAAGTACAGAGCGGGCCGTAAAAATGCTAACGCGGACGCCTTGTCCAGAATGCCGCATGAATCCGACACGGAGGAAGAATCAGACGATCTGGAAGAAATCGAGCTACCTGCGTTCCACCGAAATGGGATGGTCCAAGAGCAACGAGTCTACAGAAAGCGGTGTGGTGAGATGTTGAACCCTTTACCTCATCACAGCTGGAAGGAGACTCAGGACAGCGATCCAGTGGTCAGCCGTATCAAGGAGTTGATAAAACAGGAAGGTTCCTCCTTGGAGAAAGACGCACCCATACCAGCAAAGCTCCTGTGGAATGAGAGAAGCCGGTTGTTCATATACGTGAGAAGTTGTGCAGGAGATACGTCGACCCAAGAACCCATGAAATGGTTTGGCAGATAGTGGTCCCCAAAGCAGACATCCAAATGGTGTTGGAAGCTTACCACGATCAAGCAGGACACTTTGGCTGGAAAAAGCTGGAGACTCTGTTGAGGTGTCGTTCTACTGGGTAGGGATGCGCAGCTCCATCGAGAAGTGGTGCCGGAATTGTGGACCCTGTGGACTCAGACGAAAAGACTATCATAGTCAGAGAGCACCCCTGCAGCCTATCCGGACGACTCGTCCCTTGGAGATTGTGGCATTGGATCACGTCAAGTTGTCCCCAAGCAGGTCAGGATACTCGTATGCCCTGACCATGGTGGATCACTATTCCAAATTTCTGGTGGTCGCCCCTGTCAAAGATCTGACAGCAGAGACAGCAGCAAGAACCTTCCAAGCCAGTTTCTGCAGACCACACGGATATCCCGAGCAGGTACTGACTGATCGAGGTCCTGCATTCGAAGCTGAACTGTTTCAGGAATTCTGTCAATTGTATGGATGTAAAAAGATCAGAACAACACCATACCACCCTCAGACCAACGGCCTTTGTGAAAAGATGAATCACATTGTCATGGATTTACTGAAAACTGTACCACTGAAGAAAGAAATCGGTGGCCAGACTTGTTACCTGACCTGGTTGACTTGTACAACCACATACCAGTAAGCTCCACCAACTGCACTCCAGCCTACCTTATGAGAGCAAGACCGGGAAGGCTGCCAATGGATTTGGAACTGGGAGTGGTAGAACCAGAGGCTGATGACAGTGCTGAAGATTGGGACACAACTCGACAGGAACAGTACAAGAGAGTACAAGCCTGTGTAGAAGACAGTCTCAACAAAGTAAGAGAAACACAAGAGAAGAACTATAACAAAAATGCTCCCGCTAAGCCTTTAATGCCTGGAGAAATGGTGCTCAAAAGGAAAAGAAGAATGCACAAGTTGGATGATCAGTGGGAACAGGAGCCATATGTCGTGCAGAATTCCAATTTTGATAACAGAAAGGTCTGTACCATTAGTAAGGATGGAGGAAAAACGACTGCAACTGTGTCTAGAGATCATCTAAAGTTGTGTCCTGGCTAGTGTTGAGCGATATTGCTCGATATCTAAAAATATCGTATCGAAATTGTATCGCCGATATCACTAAATATCGTCGATATCCGATTTCGATAGCGGAAGTCCCATGTAAGTCTATGGGAACAAAATATCGAAACTAAAAAAAACCTTTATTTCCTTGTAAACACTAAATATACACACATAGAATACATATATATATATATATATATATATATATACATGTCATTGTGACATATATATATACATATATGTATAGTTTATACACTTCTACATAGTAAAATATCCTCTGATTCAATTGCCGGGTAAAGCCGGCTTCTGTGAAAAGACAGAAGCACCCGACATGAAATGACACTTGGTGTACATAGGGTTAACCATGTCTTTTCATGTCGTTTGCAATCTGATTTGCACAAACAATTACATCAGTCTATGTGTGCAAAATTTCACACCTGTAGGGGTTAATTAAAGGTGTAAATTCGTTGTAAAAAAAACTGACTTTTTTGCTACGAATTTACACCTTTAATTAACCCCTACAGGTGTGAAATTTTGCACACTTACACTCATGTAATTGTTTGTGCAAATCAGATATCAAACTACATGAAAAGACATGGTTAACTCTATGTAAACCAAGTGTCATTTCATGTCGGGTTCTGCATTTTCACAAAAGCCGGCAATTGAATTAGCGGCTATTATACTATGTAGAAGTGTATGAACTATAAATATAAATATATATATATATATATGTGTCACAAATTTAATGACATGTATATATATATATATGAGGTGTAAAATTGCTGAAAAAAAAATGCGTGGGCTCCCGCCCTATTTTCGCAACCAGACAGACAAAGCCAGCGAGTGGGGGCAGATAATAATAGCCCAGAGAGGGACCATTATTTTTGGCCCCCCCCGCTACTAACATCTGCCCCCAGACACCCCAGAAAGGGCAAATCTCTAATTAGATTTGCCCTTTCTGGCACTTTGCCCGTCTATTCCCATTGCCCTGTAGCGGTGGCGAATGGGTTAATAAGGGGTTAAAATGACCTTGCAATTGAAAGGTCACTTTAAGCCAGGTTAATAATTGAGAGCTGTCAATTAGACAACTATCAATTATTAATCCTATTGTATGAAAGAAAAATCAAACACACACACTTTAATAAAAAAGAAGTTTAATGAAATAATCACACAGTTTTTGACCATATTTTATTTTCCTGCTAAAACCATTTCCTGTAATAAAAATAAAATAATAAAGCAAAATTATTCTTACCAATCCGATGCACAGTCAGGTCCCACGGTGTAATCCTTCAGAAAGGGTTAATGTTTACTGCAGGGACCGCAGCTAATGCTGCAGCCTCACAGTAAACCCCCAAATGAATGAGTTCCTCTCCTGGCTGACAGGAGAGGAAGTGGAAAGCTTAATTGATTGCTTTCCACTTTCACTTCAGGTCAGCCAGGGACACAATCAGTGACGTCAGAGGGAACTGGTTAACAAAAATAGGGGTTCCCTTTGAAAAAAAAATGGCGTGGGGTCCCCCCTATTTTTGTTAACCAGCCAGATGAAGCAGACCGCTGAGGCCTGGATTTTCAGGCTGTTAAGGAGCCAAGATCCATGGACCTTGCCAGCCTGATAATACCAGGCCACAGCAGTCTGCATATCTTGGCTGATTAACAAAAATAGGGGATCCCCTCGAAAAAATTGGCGTGGGGTCCCCCCTATTTTTGTTAACCAGCCAGATGAAGCAGACCGCTGAGGCCTGGTTTTTCAGGCTGGTAAGGATCCAATATCCATGGACCTTGCAAGCCTGATAATACCAGGCCACAGCAGTCTGCTTAGCTTGGCTGGTTAACAAAAATAGGGGATCCCCTTGAAAAAAAAACGGCGCAGGGGTCCCCTATTTTTGTTAACCAGCCAAGTAAAATGCAGACTGCTGCGGCCTGGTATTAAAAGACTGTCAAGGCCCATGGATTTTGGCCCTCAACAGCCTGATAATACCAGGCTACAGCAGCCCCACATTTGGCGCATCAAAAGATGTGCCAATTGTGGCACTTTACCCGGCTCTTCCCACTTGCCCTGTAGCGGTGGCAAGCGGGGTAATAAGGGGTTAATGTCACCGTTGATTGCACGGTGACAATAAGCCCGGTTAATAATGGAGAGGCGTCAATAAGACACCGATCCATTATTAATCCCAAAGTTATTAAATGCATAAAAAAAAGACAAAGCAAGAAAAAAGTCTTTTAATGAAATAAAAGAGACAACACAGTTTTCATTTCTTTTATTACTCTCTCATTCCTGCGACGCCATCGATCTCCTGTAAAAAAAGAAAAAAAACAAACCAACAGTATACCACCTGTCCGACGCAGTCCATAGTAACGATTGTCCCACGACGATCCAGCTCTGCTACATCGCAATGACAGGCAGAGCCTGTCATCGCGACGCAGCACAGCTGATTACCTGGTTCCCCGGCGGTGACGTCATCGGACTGACTGCTTTACGGCCGGGATTACCCAGCAGTCACTGCAGTTATCGCGAGAAACTGCATGTGACCGCCGGGGAGAAGAGGATGGCGGCCATTAAGCAGTCCGGGATGTGACCGCCGGAGATCTTCTGCCAGGTAAGTGCCGCTGACTCCTGACAGACCCGACCGACGGACACTGACAGTGACAGACCCGACCGACGGACACTGACAGTGACAGTGACAAATCCGATTCCGGTATTCGATAAGACGAAAATATCGAAACGAATTATCGAAAGGCCGATAGAGCTAATATCGGCCGATAGCCGATATTTGCATTATCGTATCGCTCAACACTAGTCCTGGCCCATTAAAGCTCCGTGAAGAAGACCCTGTTGTCCATCAAGAAGAGAGTGCTGAAGCGGTCATACATACGGATTTGGGAGATTTACCTGTGGATTGGCCCAGATTGGGAGACGCTGTAATCATTCCTGTGTTGCAGTTTTATCAACCGCAAGAAGAATCTCTACATCCAGTCACACCAATTGTGCCAGTAGAGCCAGTTCCAGAGGGACCTGTTCCAACAGAACCTCAACCATTAGAACCCCAAGAAGCGGACCCGCAAGAAGCAGCACCACAAGAAGTGGAATCCCCTGGTGAAGCTGGTGAAGCAGTACCGCCTCGCCCAGCCACTAGTACACTTGCCAGATCCATAGAAAGGTTGAGACAGTATTACCGTTTGCCGTTACGCAGAACAGAAAGGTTAGAGAATACTATACCTGACACCACACCACGTAGGTCAGAACGAACAACTAAAGGAAAATTACCAATTCGCTATCAGGAGTAGTCCTAGTAAACTAGTCTAGCAAGACCCAGACAGGGTTTATTGTCACTGACAAATTGTATAAAGTTTGAAAAAGTATTAATGTAATTATTTGAAATGTGTTTTAACCATGCCAATGGACTGCGTGGCTGTGGACTATGCCAGCCCAAAACTTTCATTGTAAATAGTTGCACTACGGTGCCCTATCTTGGTTTTACATGAAACCATTACTATCTACCTCTGAAGAAAAACCCGTATGGTGTGGCCTAGAGTGAGGTCTGCAGTCAGAAGTCCTGCAGCCCACCCAGGACCCACGTGGGAGGTTTTTGGTGCGGGTCCTCCACAAGTATCCTGTATTTATGAGCATGTCTTGATATTTTGATACTTTTGTATTCTTCATTGTACAAATTGTAACGTTCAAGAAGCCTCACCTCCCGGATGGGATGAGTTATAATGTTGTTGTTTAATGCAAAACAAAAAAATGTTTTTCTTTTTCTCTTTTACAGCCCGGGAGTGCTGTGTTTAACCAAGGGGGGATGTGTGGCCCAGCTATGCAGGCACACATAAAATCCAGGAGAATGCACAGGAAGGTAATCGCAAAAGCTTTCTATTCATGCACTTCACTCACACTTTCAGACACACCCACTAGGGGTATAGGAGGTAGTGACACGTAGCAGAGCTGATTCAAGCTTCCTGTCTAAGGACAGTGCAGATCAGTCAGAGAGTTTCCTGTCTTCGGACAGTGCAGTTCAGTGCTAGTTCAGTCTGGACTAGGAGAGAGGACTGAATCCTCGCAGAGCTAGTGTAGCTCACCTGACAAAGAAGTGGAGGCTAGTACGGGTGAAGTGAATCATCCTAGCCTAGTCAGAGCTACCCTTAATCAGTACCTCAGCAGAAGCTGAAACAAGGAGGATACTGAGAGCTGCTCAGCGAGCTCTGGAGAAAGCTGACATTTCCATCAAAAGCTACCAGTGCTTATGCTAAGAGCGAAAGCAGGGCGAAGGGCGCAGTGGAGAAGGACAGAGAAGTGCTTCAGGTACCAGATTACCTGCACTAATTCACCGGACACCGGAGTCCGAGGCATTGCTAGAGCTTCATGCTTAGTGATAAGAAAACCGGAGACTTTCTGGACTACAGGTCGCAGAAGGCAGCTCAATGTGTCGATACGTAACTGGAGTCAGGAGAACAGGAGTCTAGCGGGACGCTGCAGAAATAGACTTAGTTCTACCACTGAAAAGGCTCTACCACTATGTCGGCCGGGCGTAGTTGCTATTGAAAGAGTTAACTTCGCTTCACGCAAGTTTGGACTCAGATACATATTGAAGTTAAGGAGGCCTCTAACATGCTCAGCGGTTACCCGAATGTGCATTCTCCACCCCGACCAGCTCCCCGGGATCTGCTTGAACCATCTACCAGTAAAAGGTATGAAAAGAAGCTGCATTGTGTGTGACTGAATTCTTAGCTACACCCATCATCACCATAGACTTCCAGGGACCCGTCTCACCTGTGGGAGACTCACCACCCAGCTGCCCCCATAACATCCCCTGTGAAGATCCTAATAGCAGCGCTGGTCCAATTGACCAGATACCACAGGTGGCGTCACAAACTACCTATCCTAATAATCCCCTGTAAATATCCCCCAACGCTTGACTGCCAGGGCCACGGACCGAGTTCCGCTGCCAGTGACATCTCCCATAGAAATCTATGGGCTCGGCTCCGAGTACCCCATAGCCCTGGTATCCACAATTGTGGTGCGAGTCATTAACATTGAAGTCTATGGACAATGGATCCATTAATTAGCCATCTTCCATTTGAAACTAATCCAGTAAGGCTGGAGTCACACACACCGTCTAAAAAATCGGACCGTTTTAGACAGACGAGAATCGCACAAATGTTTCCTGAACATTGCTCCGTCATCCGATTGGAATGCGAGGATGCGATTTCTCGCATCTGAGCGTACGTTTGACATCCGTTTGACATCCGTCTGGCGAGATTTTGTCGGTGGCTAGCAAAAACGACATATAATGGATCCAAATTATAGTTTTTAAATCACAAAAGTAAAAATAGATATATACACATTGAATACTATATATATATACAGTACAGACCAAAAGTTTGGACACACCTTCTCATTCAAAGATTTTTCTGTATTTTCATGGCTATGACAATTGTAGAATCACGCTGAAGGCATCAAAACTATGAATTAACACATGTGGAATTATACTTTACACTTTACAAAAAAGTGCGAAACAACTGAAAATATGTCTTATATTCTAGGTTCTTCAAAGTAGCCATCTTTTGCTTTGAATACTGCTTTGCACTCAGAAAAGGTGAACGGATGGACTCTACATGCCTGGTTAACACCGTGAAGCATGGAGGAGGAGGTGTGATGGTGTGGGGGTGCTTTGCTGGTGACACTGGGGATTTATTCAAAACTTTTGGTCTGTACTGATATATATATATATATGTCATTGAGACATATATGTATATACATATATTTATAGTTCATACACTTCTACATAGTATAATAGCCGCTAATTCAATTGCCGGTTTCTGTAAATTATTACAGAACCCAACATGAAATGACACATGGTTTACATACAATTAACCATGTCATTTCATGTAATTTGATATATGGCTTTCACTAACAATTACATGAGTGTATGTGTGCAAAATTTCATACATGTAGGGGTTAATTAAATGTGTAAATTCGTTGTAAAAAAATGTGTGGGCTCCCGCAGTATTTTCACCACCAGACAGGGAAAGCCAGTGAATGGGGGCAGATAATATTAGCCTAGGGAGGGTGCATTTTTGTGCCCCCCCCGGCTGCTAACATCTGCCACCAGCCACCCCAGAAAAGGCACATCTATGATTAGATGCGCCTGGCACTTAGCCCGTCTGTTCCTATTGCCCTGTAGCGGTGGCTAATGGGTTAATAATGGGTTAAGGCCACCTTGTTATTGGAAAGTGACTTTAAGCCAGGTTAATAATTGAGAGTTGTCAATGAGACAACTCTCAATTATTAATCCTATTGTATGAAATGAAAAAAAAAACACACACACATTAATTAAAAATCATTTTAATGAAATAAATACACAGTTTTTGACCATATTTTATTGTACTGGTAATCCTTCGATTCCCTTGTTCTCCTGTAATAAAAAAAATAATAATAAAACAACATTATTCTTACCTCTCCGGCGCTCAGTCAGGTCCCACGCTGCAATCCATCTGAAGGGGTTAACATGTTTACAGCGAGGACTGCAGCTAATGCTGCCAGCCTGGCTGTAAGCCCCCGAATGAATGAGCTCATCTCCCCAGCTGACAGAAGATGAGCTGATTAGTGTGGGAAGCTTAATTGATTGTTTCCCACGGTAATCAGTTCACTTCAAATAAAAGAAAAACGGATGGCTAATTAACGGATCCGTTGTCCATAGACTTCAATGTTAAAAAAAAGGATCTAGCTAAAATCAGTTTTTTTAAAAATGGACAAAAAAGTTGTGTCTGCGCAACCTATTTGCCAACAGATTGCTTCTGGGTCCATTCTAATAGATGATTATTGGACACTAGATGGTTGCCAGATTCTAATGCATTGGGTATTCTAGAATATGTATGTAGTTTATTTATGAAGATTTAAGAATAATGCAATGAATACACCGGATTTTCCGGGTAAAATATATACATTATCATTAAATGTTATTGCTCATAGAACGTAATACAACTGAACGAAATTATTAAACAGATCATCAAAATATATAAACCATTACATGATGTAATGTATTTAAATAAATCATCGGACGAAAGAAGTACATCGACACTATACCATATTTGTTAACAATATCAACCCAAAATATTTTTGTTCACCACATTTCTTGTGAATACCTTTTGACTATCTATAAGCAACTTTCCTTGTAAAGGGGTATCAAAAACTTGCACCTTGACGTTGGATCTCATTTTAACTCTTGAAAATGCAACGTAGAGTTGTCCATGACCAAAAACGGGCTCCAGTAGATATATGCCAACACGCTGTAGAGTTTGACCTTGTGACTTGTTTATTGTTATGGCAAATGCTGGTTTTACTGGAAACTGTCGACACCAAAGCCTAAATGGAAGACCGATGTCCGAAGGACAATGCGTGGAATGAACAATTTAATCAGCAACGTGGGATTTCCGTTACAGACAGAATTAGACGATTATATAGTAGACTAGATGGTGGCCCGATTCTAACGCATCGGGTATTCTTGAATATGTATGTAGTTTATTTATGCATGGCTCCGCTCCCACCCTCCCATCCTTGTATGCATGGCTCCTCTCCCACCCTCCCATCCTTGTATGCATGGCTCCCCTGTCCCATCCTGTATACATGGCTCCACTCCCCCCTCCCCTCCTTGTATGCATGGCTCCGCTCCACCCTCCCATCCTTGTATGCATGGCTCCCCCCTCCTATCCTTGTATACATGACTCCCCGGTCCCATCCTGTATACATGGCTCCGCTCCACCCTCCCATCCTGTATACATGCTCCGCTCACCTCCCATCCGTATACATGACTCCGCTCCACTCTCCCATCCTGTATGCATGGCTCTGCTCCACCCTCCCATCCTTGTATACATGGCTCCGTTCCCACCCTCCCATCCTTGTATGCATGGCTCTCCTGTCCCATTCTGTATACATGGCTCCGCTCCCCCCTCCCCTCCTTGTATGCATGGCTCTGCTCCACCCTCCCATCCTTGTATGCATGGCTCCCCCCTCCCATCCTTGTATACATGGCTCCCCGTCCCATCCTGTATACTGTACATGGCTCCGCTCCACCCTCCCATCCTGTATACATGGCTCTGCTCCACCCTCCCATCCTGTATACATGGCTCCATTCCCACCCTCCTATCCTTGTATGCATGGCTCCGCTCCCACCCTCTCATCCTGTATACATGGCTCCGCTCCACCCTCCCATCCTTGTATGCATGGCTCCGCTCCACCCGCCCATCCTTGTATGCATGGCTCCGCTCCCACCCTCCCATCCTGTATACATGGCTCCGCTCTCACCCTCCCATCCTGTATACACGGCTCCGCTCACACCCTTCCATCCTGTATACACGGCTCCGCTCCCACCCTCCCATCCTTGTATGCATGGCTCCTCTCCCACCCTCCCATCCTTGTATGCATGGCTCCCCTGTCCCATCCTGTATACATGGCTCCGCTCCCCCCTCCCCTCCTTGTATGCATGGCTCCGCTCCACCCTCCCATCCTTGTATGCATGGCTCCCCCCCTCCTATCCTTGTATACATGGCTCCCCAGTCCCATCCTGTATACATGGCTCCGCTCCACCCTCCCATCCTGTATACATGGCTCCGCTCCACCCTCCCATCCGGTATACATAACTCCGCTCCACTCTCCCATCCTGTATGCATGGCTCTGCTCCACCCTCTCATCCTTGTATACATGGCTCCGCTCCCACCCTCCCATCCTTGTATGCATGGCTCCCCTGTCCCATTCTGTATATATGGCTCCGCTCCCCCATCCGCTCCTTGTATGCATGGCTCTGCTCCACCCTCCCATCCTTGTATGCATGGCTCCCCCCTCCCATCCTTGTATATATGGCTCCCCGTCCCATCCTGTATATGTACATGGCTCCGCTCCACCCTCCCATCCTGTATACATGGCTCTGCTCCACCCTCCCATCCTGTATACATGGCTCCGCTCCACCCCCATCCTGTATACATGGCTCTGCTCCACCCTCCCATCCTTGTATACATGGCTCCGCTTCACCCTCCATCCTGTATACATGGCTCCACTCCACCCTCCTATCCTTGTATGCATGGCTCCGCTCCCACCCTCTCATCCTCTATACATGGCTCCGCTCCACCCTCACATCCTTGTATGCATGGCTCCGCTCCACCCGCCCATCCTTGTATGCATGGCTCCGCTCCCACCCTCCCATCCTGTATACATGGCTCCCGCCTCTCACCCTCCCATCCTGTATACACGGCTCTGCTCACACCCTCCATCCTGTATACACGGCTCCGCATCCCACCTCTCCACTCCTTGTATGCATGGCTCTCTCCACCCTCCCATCCTTGTATGCATGGCTCCCCCCCTCTATCCTTGTATACATGGCTCCCCTCCCATCCTGTATACATGGCTCCGCTCCACCCTCCCATCCTGTATACATGGCTCCGCTCCACCCTCCCATCCTGTATACATGGGCTCCGCCTCCACTCTCCATCCTGTATGCATGACTCCGCTCCACTCTCCCATCCTGTATGCATGGCTCTGCTCCACCCTCCCATCCTTGTATGCATGGCTCCCCTGTCCCATTCTGTATACATGGCTCCGCTCCCCCCTCCCTCCCCTCCTTGTATGCATGGCTCTGCTCCACCCTCCCATCCTTGTATGCATGGCTCCCCCCCCTCCCATCCTTGTATACATGGCTCCCCGTCCCATCCTGTATACTGTACATGGCTCCGCTCCACCCTCCCATCCTGTATACATGGCTCTGCTCCACCCTCCCATCCTGTATACATGGCTCCGCTCCACCCTCCCATCCTGTATACATGGCTCTGCTCCACCCTCCCATCCTTGCATACATGGCTCCGCTCACCTCCCATCCTGTATACATGGCTCCACTCCCACCCTCCTATCCTTGTATGCATGTCTCCGCTCCCACCCTCTCATCCTGTATACATGCTCCGCTCCACCCTCCCATCCTTGTATGCATGGCTCCGCTCCACCCACCCATCCTTGTATGCATGGCTCCGCTCCCACCCTCCCATCCTGTATACATGGCTCCGCTCTCACCCTCCCATCCTGTATACACGGCTCCGCTCACACCCTTCCATCCTGTATACATGGCTCCGCTCCCACCCTCCAATCCTGTATACATGGCTCCGCTCCCACCCTCCCATCCTGTATACATGGCTCCGCTCCCACAATCCAATCCTATATACATGGCTCCGCTCCCACCCTCCCATCCTTGTATGCATGGATCCGCTCCCACCCTCCCATCCTTGTATGCATGGCTCTGCTCCCACCCTCCAATCCTGTATACATGGCTCCGCTCCACCCTCCCATCCTGTATACACGGCTCCGCTCACACCCTCCCATCCTGTATACATGGCTCCGCTCCCCCCCCAATCCTGTATACATGGCTCCGCTCCCACCCTCCCATCCTGTATACATGGCTCCGCTCCCACTATCCTATCCTATATACATGGCTCCGCCCCACCCTCCCATCCTTGTATCATGGCTCCGCTCCACCCTCCCATCCTTGTATGCATGGCTCCCCCCTCCATCCTTGTATACATGCTCCCCGTCCCATCCTGTATCATGGCTCCGCTCCACCCTCCATCCTGTATACATGCTCCGCTCCACCCTCCCATCCGGTATACATGCTCCGCTCCACTCCCCATCCTGTATGCATGGCTCGCTCCACCCTCCCATCCTTGATACATGGCTCCGTCCCACCCTCCCATCCTTGTATGCATGGCTCCCCTGTCCCATTCTGTATACATGGCTCCGCTCCCCCCTCCCCTCCTTGTATGCATGGCTCTGCTCCACCCTCCCATCCTTGTATGCTGCTCCCCCCTCCCATCCTGTATACATGGCTCCCGTCCCATCCTATACTGTACATGGCTCCCTCCACCCTCCCATCCTGTATACATGGCTCTGCTCCACCCTCCCATCCTGTATACATGGCTCCATTCCCACCCTCCTATCCTTGTATGCATGGCTCCGCTCCCACCCTCTCATCCTGTATACATGGCTCCGCTCCACCCTCCATCCTTGTATGCATGGCTCCGCTCCACCCCCCATCCTTGTATGCATGGCTCCGCTCCCACCCTCCCATCCTGTATACATGGCTCCGCTCTCACCCTCCCATCCTGTATACACGGCTCCGCTCACACCCTTCCATCCTGTATACACGGCTCCGCTCCCACCCTCCCATCCTTGTATGCATGGCTCCGCTCCCACCCTCCATCCTTGTATGCATGGCTCCCCCCTGTCCATCCTGTATACACTGGCTCCGTCTCCCCCTCCCTCCTGTATCATGGCTCCGCTCCACCCTCCCATCCTTGTACATGGCTCCCCCCCTCCTATCCTGTATACATGCTCCTCCATCCCATCCTGTATCATGGCTCCGCTCCACCCTCCCATCCTGTATACATGGCTCCGCCCACCTCCCATCCGGTATACATGCTCCGCTCCACCTCCCATCCTGTATGCATGGCTCTGCTCCACCCTCTCATCCTTGTATACATGGCTCCGCCCCCCTCCCATCCTTGTATCATGGCTCCCCGTCCCATCTGTATATATGGCTCCGCTCCCCCCATCCTGTATGCATGGCTCTGCTCCACCCTCCCATCCTGTATACATGGCTCCCCTCCCATCTGTATACATGGCTCCCCCTCCCATCCTGTAATTACATGGCTCGCTCCACCCTCCCATCCTGTATACATGGCTCGCTCCACCCTCCCATCCTGTATACATGGCTCCGCTCCACCCTCCCATCCTGTATACATGGCTCTGCTCCACCCTCCCATCCTTGTATACATGGCTCCGCTTCACCCTCCCATCCTGTATACATGGCTCCCTCCACCCTCCTATCCTTGTATGCATGGCTCCGCTCCACCCTCTCATCCTCTATACATGGCTCCGCTCCACCCTCACATCCTGTATGCATGGCTCCGCTCCACCCTCCATCCTGTATGCATGGCTCCGCTCCCACCCTCCCATCCTGTATACATGGCTCCGCTCTCACCCTCCCATCCTGTATACACGGCTCTGCTCACACCCTCCATCCTGTATACACGGCTCCGCTCCCACCCTCCCATCCTTGTATGCAAGGCTCCGTTCCACCCTCCCATCCTTGTATGCATGGCTCCCCCCCTCCTATCCTTGTATACATGGCTCCCCCCCGTCCCATCCTGTATACATGGCTCCGCTCCACCCTCCCATCCTGTATACATGGCTCCGCTCCACCCTCCCATCCGGTATACATGACTCCGCTCCACCTCCCATCCTGTATCATGACTCCGCTCCACTCTCCCATCCTGTATGCATGGCTCTGCTCCACCTCCCATCCTTGTATGCATGGCTCTCCCCTGTCCCATTCTGTATACATGGCTCCGCTCCCCCTCCCTCCTTGTATCATGGCTCTGCTCCACCCTCCATCCTTGTATGCATGGCTCCCCCCTCCCATCCTTGTATACATGGCTCCCCGTCCCATCCTGATACTGTACATGGCTCCGCTCCACCCTCCCATCCTGTATACATGGCTCTGCTCCACCCTCCCATCCTGTATACATGGCTCCGCCCACCCTCCCATCCTGTATACATGGCTCTGCTCCACCCTCCCATCCTTGCTACATGGCTCCGCTTCACCCTCCCATCCTGTATACATGGCTCACTCCACCCTCCATCCTTGTATGCATGTCTCCGCTCCCACCCTCCATCCTGTATACATGCTCCGCTCCACCCTCCCATCCTTGTATGCATGGCTCCGCTCCACCCCCATCCTTGTATGCATGGCTCCGCTCCCACCCTCCCATCCTGTATACATGGCTCCGCTCTCACCCTCCATCCTGTATACATGGCTCCGCTCCACCCTTCCATCCTGTATACATGGCTCCGCTCCACCCTCCATCCTGTATACATGGCTCCGCTCCCACCCTCCCATCCTGTATACATGGCTCCGCTCCCACATCCAATCCTATATACATGGCTCCGCTCCCACCCTCCCATCCTTGTATGCATGGATCCGCTCCCACCCTCCCATCCTTGTATGCATGGCTCTGCTCCACCCTCCAATCCTGTATACATGGCTCCGCTCCACCCTCCCATCCTGTATACACGGCTCGCTCACACCCTCCCATCCTGTATACATGCTCCGCTCCACCCTCCAATCCTGTATACATGGCTCCGCTCCCACCCTCCATCCTGTATACATGGCTCCGCTCCCACTATCCTATCCTATATACATGGCTCCGCTCCCACCCTCCCATCCTTGTATGCATGGCTCCGCTCCCACCCTCCCATCCTTGTATGCATGCTCCCCTTCCCATCCTGTATACATGGCTCCGCTCCCCCTCCCCTCCTTGTATGCATGGCTCCGCTCCACCCTCCCATCCTGTATGCATGGCTCCCCCCCTCCATCCTGTATACATGGCTCCGCTCCCACCCTCCCATCCTGTATATATGGCACCACTCCCCTCCATCCTGTATACATGGCTCTTCTCCACCCTTCCATCCTTGTATACATGGCTCCGCTCACCCTCCTGTCCTGTATACATGGCTGCACTCCCACCCTCCCATCCTTGTATGCATGGCTCCGCTCCCACCCTCCCATGCTTTATACATGGCTCCGCTCCACCCTCCCATCCTTGTAAGCATGGCTCCGCTCACACCCTTCCATCCTGTATACATGACTCCGCTCCCACCCTTCCATCCTGTATACATGGCTCCGCTCCCACCTTCCATTCTATATACATGGCTCCGCTCCCACCCTCCCATCCTTATACATGGCTCCGCTCCCACCCTCCAATCCTGTATGCATGGCTCGCACCCCCTCCCATCCTGTATACATGGCTCCGCTCCCACTATCCCATCCTGTATACATGGCTCCGCTCCCACCCTATAAACATGGCTCCACTACCACCCTCCCATCCTATATACATGACTCCGCTCCCACCCTCCCATCCTTGTATATATGGCTCCACTCCCACCCTCCAATACTATATACATGGCTCCACTCCACCCATCCAATTCTATATACATGGCTCCGCTCCCACCTCCCACCCTGTATACATGGCTCAAATCCCACCCTCCACTGGCTCCCCGTCCCCCCATCATACTTACCCTCCTCGCTCCGTCGCTGCTTCTCTATCAAGGCGCGTCACTTCTTCCTCTGTGGTGCGGTCACGTGGTACCACTCATTAAGGTCATGAATATGGACGCCACGCTATGGGAGTGGAGTTCGCATCCATATTCATGACGTTAATGAGCGGTACTACTTGACCGCATCGCACAGGATAGAAGCAGACACGCCGGACAGGGATGCAGGGAAGGAAGGTGAGTATGTACGTGAAGATGACCCGCGCTACAGTTCGGAGATCACGGCTAGAGCTGCTGATCTCCCGACGATAGCGGTGGCTTGCCTGGTTGAAATCCTGCGCCATGATATGGTCGCGCCGGCCAGAAGTGATTGGACACAACCAGTCAGCGACTCAGGATTTCCATTGCAGACAGAAGTGAAAAGTTAGACAATTATATAGTAGATGTGAACACAGCCTCAGACTGTATCAACATTATATAGATTTGTTTAAAAAAATCCATTTTGCATTTTTGTCTGATTTAACCATAAAACATCTAGCATTGACCAGAAAGACAGTAATGTGCAACTCATATTTTGTGTTACCAATTACTTAATAAGGAAATTTGCACAATAACATTTTTTTATTTACTTCAATAGGAAATGTACAAATAATTATTATAAACTATTGTTCTAGGCACAGTGTGGACACAGCAAATTCTATCTCTGATACTTAATGATGGACATAGGAATGGAATGGAACATATGACAACATGACCAGAGCACCATGGCTTGAATATAACATAACCAATGTGAACTTCAGTAACCATCCATCTCCTCGTCTTTTCTCATCTCATCTGCCATATTATCTAATGCCAAGTGATCTGAAGCGCAAAATAGGAAAAGTAAATGCCATAAGTTTTAATTTAAATTAAGTTATTTTCTATTTTAATTAATGCAAATAATGTCTTTGTGATACTGTGCAGAACAATAGAACTTTTGGCCCTAGCATCCCTTTCCTCTCATATGAAGGTTACTGTAATAAAGGAAGCCATGTACTAATTTACACTACTCGTGAATAAGATGTCTTAGAAAACCTCCATGGATTATAAGTTATATTGTAGGGTCTGTATAACATGAGAGCAGGAAAAGCATTGTCAAATGTAAACTAGTGGTCACAGAATTTTCTTAATGTTGTCAATTGATAGGTAGTTGCCTTTTATTAATTGAATATAGAATCACTGTCCATGTGTTATATCTGGTTTTGCCGCTCAGCTCCATTGATCCAAAAAAAGGCTGTGGTACAACACCACATGCACAACTTGCAGGTGGTTTTTGATCGAAAAAGCCATGAAAAATAATTTTAATCTGATTTTTTTCCTCCCCTTTTTCCAAGAGTCAAAAACATTATTTTCAGACACCATGGTTGCATGAGGGCTTTTTTTCTGAACAAGTTGTAGTTTTGAATGACACCATTTGAGAACCATTACTTTTTAATATTTCTATCTAAGGAGATGTGTGAGGAATTTTTTTAAAGTGGCAAGCTGGCATATTATATTAGTATCATTTTGGGGTAAATAGAGCATGCTCGGTACTTGATCGGGCATCAGCATGCTTGGGTACGTTCAGTACTTGATTGAGTATCCCTGGTGCTCTTGCACATGTTCAAGTGCCTTGCTGCAGAAAACAAACACAACTCCCTATCAGGCCTGCCTACATCTTTTGTATTCAATACTTCTGTTAGCTATATTTACTGTAGGGCTAGCTGCTGGAGATGGACTAATAGTGCATTAAAGGTTTTATTGCAGAAAACAAAAAGCGAAATTAATTATCAGGCCTGCATCTTTTCTAGTCCCTATTAATTCTCCTCTTAGCTTCATACCTAATTTAATATCCACAAGGCATGCGGTAAGGGACAGGGCAGTAGACGTGCTGTGATGGTTCCTGGAGAGGCCAAGGCCGTAGGCAAGGTGAAACTGTGTCTACTTAAGAAGCACAATAAACGTGATCATACACAAGACCTAGATTCTGGTCCCACTTTGCAGGACACCACTCTTGAAGCCAGAAGTGTGCAAACAGATGGTCGATTGGATAGCAGATAATGCTTCCAATGTTTCTTAGCACCACCCTGTCTTCCACACGGTCCAGTCTCACTAGCCAAGTGTCTGGACCACATTATCCTCACCCTGATCCTCCTTCCTCCCACCATGGTGACTTCCAGGAGACAAATGTTTCCACACTCGATTACTCCGAGGAGCTCTTTACATGTCCATTAGGGATGAGCAAACATGCTCCGTGATTATATTGTCAACCATAGAGTATTAGGTGATTTGTGAAACATGTCTATGTTACAGTATATAACACTCCAAAAAAGCATTGGAACATTTTCTTGTATTCAATTAGCATCCATATAATATTACGTGGTCTGTGGTATATTTTAGTGTTACATAACAGTCTGAAAAAGCATTGCAACATTTTTCTGGATTCAATTACTCATCCATATACTATTACGTGCTTTGTGGTACATGTCAGTGTTATATAATACTCAAAAAAAGTGTTTACATTAAAAATAAACTTGTTTTCAAGAGACCTAACAATTAGAAAATGCATAAGGTCTGAGGTAAAGACAGAGAAGTGTAAGTGCTGAGGAGTGGGGCAGGTGCGACTACCCCGTTGCTAAAGCGCAAGAAACACGCACATCCACTAGACATATGTTCCTGTCTCACTTTGTAGGGAGGCACGGTACACCACTTCTGAAGCCAGAGCAGTGCTACTAGGTGGTCAGTTGGATAGCAGACAATACTTCCAGCATGCTTGGCAGCATCACCCAGTCTTCAACCAGCCAACAGTCTTGATTACTTAATCATCACCCTGAACCTCCTTCCTTCCTCTATGTTGAATCCCAGGAGACTAGTGATCCACACTATGACACTCTGAGGAGTTATTTATAACTTAATTTCTTGATTGTGTACTCTCACCCTGCATGTTCCAAGAGGGACAGACGGAGATGTTCTTTAGAGATGCACAAAACTTAGAGTAGCCATAGCCATAAGAAAATGATGGTTTGGAAAGGGAACTTTTGTCTAAGGAGGAAGATGATGATGAGGCACAGTTGCCAATAAGTCAAATTGTTGTTAAGTCACCAAGTCAGGAGGACCAGAGTACGGGAGTGGAAAATGAGATGGTGATGAAGTCAGCAACCTAACCTGTGAATTTGGCATGCAGAGCAAGCCCAGCAGTGCTCAGGTGTAGAGATCAGAAGCACCAAAACAGGAAGGAAAAGGCAGTGGGGTGACCAGAGGGAGAAGGCGAACAACTTCTGCAGATCAATGACCCTCCTGAATTTCTCAGTCAAAGAGTTAGCACGTCCAAATCCTTATCCCAGCAGAGAGATGGTTAGGGTTGGGATGAAGATGTGAACAGTTGACATGTGCCCAGAACAGCAGCCAGTGGAATCGCAATCCACCCGCTGCTATTAATGCATTAAATGTTGCTGTCAAACTCTGACAGCAGCATTTAATGTGCGCTTCTGGCCATTGGGCCCAAAATCCGCCCATCTGTGACCCCTGTCACGTGATCGCGGGTCACCGATAGGAGACCTCTATGGTTGTCACTGCCGAATTTCTATGAGTTGGCGGAAAACTGATCACTGGTGGGAGTTAGAAATTCGCATATTATCGTTCAAAGATAGCTTTGCTTCAAGCCAAATGTTGTATTTTAAACAGTAAAAAAACAAAAGCCTCCCAACTATGCTTTGATGACATTGTATTAATGGAGAAAACAAAGCCCTGGTTAATGGGTAAGGCTAAAATTCACATATTTTCAAGGAAAGGGCCCCGGAGCTAAATAGATAGCTAAATTGAAAAAAGGTCAAGAACTACTGCTTTTCTTGAGACCTTATTGCGAGCCCATTTCTCAGGCCATTCTTGAGCTTACCAATGAGAAAAGAAAAAAATCCCGTAGCCCTTATCCATATCTGTTGAAAATAGCAAAGGTAGAGAGTCTGCAGAAACAAAGGATATCCGCTAGCACAACCTGCCATTGAAATTTGACAAGAATTTCAGCCAAATTTTAATATCCTCTTTTAATTCACGACCTAGTGTAATGTGGGAAGCTGAAGACTGATAACCTTTGGTGGTGTCATAAAGGCATCTGGAAAAGACTCTACCCATGGAAAAATATTTAGAGTTGAGAGTCCTCAGTGGTTGATACCTTTTAATGGCTAACTGAAAAGATGGTAACAAATTGCAAGCTTTCGAGACTACTCAGGTCTCTTCATCAGGCATAGACTAATACAACATCTGAAGAATCACATATTCATACACAAAATAGCACAGAAAAAATGCAATAGGTAGGACAAGTGACTTGAAGCAGAATAGTCATTATGGCAGAGGGATGAGCATAAATATTGGAACAGTTCATAGATAAGGAGTGTGAAAGTTTTATTACCCTCTGATTGGGGTCTGGTAATGTTTTGTGATGTTTTCACAGGGTATTTGGAGTAAATTCCTTAATTGATGTAGTAGGCCATAAATCCATGTGATAGGTTCATTCCAGCATTAAGAGTGTCAAAGGTCACCATCAATTTGTATTCGTAAATTCTTCTTTGTCTCAGAGATGTGAAATTGCCTCTGAGTACAAGTATTTTCATATCTAGCAAGCTATGATCAGGGGAGCAAAAATGTTTTGCCACAGGTAGATCCATTCTTTTTTCTCTTATTGTGTGGCGATGAGAATTCATCCTTGTTCTCAGTTTTTGCCCGGTCTCCCCCACATACAGACCCCCAGTTGGACATTTAGTACATATAATTAGGTACACCACATTAGATGTGATGCAGCTGAAAGTACCTGGTATCTTGTAGTCCCGATGGGAGTTGGGGATCTTTATCTTGTCCGTGGTCATTAATAATGGACAAGTTTTGCATTTCTTCTTGTTGCAAGGAGAGGTTCCTGCCGCTGTTGGGGAGGACAGGGAACTTCTGACAATGATGCTTCTTAGATTTGGGGGCTGCCTAAAACACAGTAGAGGGGATCTGAAAATATGGATTTTAATCGGGCATCTTTTTGTAGTAAAGGTTGTAGTTTCTGTGCAGCTCCCCTTAGCACCTCCAGATTTGGATTGTAGGTGACCACTAGAGGCACCCGGTTATTTTCTTCTTTAGCTTTGTAATGTAGCAGGTGATTCCTTGATATTCTGGTGGCTCTTGTAATTTGGTTTTCAATTGTTCTTGGATGGTAGCCCTGATTTAAAAAGGTCTTTCTAAGGCGACCAAGGTGTTCATCTCTATCCATGGGGTTGGAACATATACGGTTGTATCTGATGGCTTGGCTGTAGACAATAGAGTTTTTTATGTGTTTTGGATGGAAACTGTCCCATTTAAGGTATGTTGGACGGTCGATTGGCTTCTGATACAGGGATGTCTCTATTTCATTGTTCTTTAGCTTAATGATGGTGTCCAAAACGTTAATTTCAGTGCTGGAGTAGTTGAGTGTTAAGTTGATGGTGGGATGAAATTGATTGAACTGTTCATGGAACGTCTTTAGCTGTTGCTCAGACTCCGTCCAGATGATTAAGATATCATCAATGTAGCGGTAGTAGGCCCGAGGCCTGATGGGACATGAGGACAGAAAGTCGCTTTCAAGCTTGGCCATGAAAAGATTTGCATACTGAGGAGCCATTTTACTTCCCATAGCTGTGCCAGTCTCCTGTAAATAGATCTTGTTGTCAAATTTAAAGTAATTGTGGGTGAGGATGAATTTTGTGAGTTTCACCACAGAATCAGCATCATTCCCGGTGTTTTTCATGAAGTCTTTGCAGGCATTTAATCCATCCTGGTGTGGGATATTAGAGTACAAGGATTCCACATCCATGGTGGCCAGGATGGTTCCTTCTGGTAGAGGACCTATTGCTGCCCATGGAAATAATTCTTAGGGCAAATTTTAACATGCCTAAAAGAGATTGAAGATCTTTTAAAGTGACTTTATCTTTTGAAAGAAAAAACCTTCAAGATGCTACAAAGTTTTAAGATCATATCAGCGGGTAACCTACATTCCATTTTGGCTGAGTCTAATGTTATACAAAGAAATTCCAATGACTTAACAGGATATACAGCTTTCTCATAGGTGATGAGGACTCCAAAATCATTACACAGAGAAATGAATTTGTTGAGGAGATCAAGACATACCTCGGAGTCCGAAGGGCCAATAAATAAAAAATCATTGATAGTGTAACATTCCACCTTTATTAAATTCATATTGAATGACCCAATGTAAAATTGAAGAAAAAGTCTCAAAATAAAAACAAGAAAGGAAAAAACCCATGGTAAGCATTTATCGAAAAGAACATATCAAAATAGAAACCTAAGGAGTTAAAGCCTGAGAGATTTACTGGAAGGAGTCTAAACGCCGATTTAATGTCGGATTTAGACATTAATGCATTCCAACCATACTTTCTAAGAATATCAACCGCCAAGTCAAAAAAGCATAATTGACCAAAGATAACGATTTGTCAACCAAGTAATTCAAAAAAAAAAATATGCAGAAAAGACAAATGATGTTTGAGTCTGAAAGAGCCAGACTTTTTTAGGGACAACTCCTAGCAGAGAAATGCAAAAATTTTTCAAAAGGGGGTGAGGAAAAAGGACCCTCTTGCTACTTCAGGAAATTTTGATAAAGAAAGGAAATTATTAACCTAATTGCAGCCAGTACCTTTAAAGGGAGGTATGTAAAACCTATTGGAAAAACCTCGGTATAACAAATCCCTACTCTCGAGATCTGGGTACTTGCCTAGCCAAGGTGACATTCTTTCCAAAGTCACTGGGGTCAGAGATTTTAAAAATACATTGCTGGCATGATGCTGAGTGTTTTGGGATCGCTTTTTAAAACATTTGGACATAGATTGTGCACCTCCCCGCGCAGAATGAACATTCATGCTGAAACATACAATTATAGAGCCATTTGAAAGATGTTTCGTTAAACGCAAAGCAAATGCCCTGTTTATTGGTTAAATTTAATGGTTGCTTATTAAAGTTTGCCTCTGTGGGAGCATTAAATTATTCCAGAGACCTACGCACTTAACACCCTAAGTAACATTTGGATGAACCCCTAACTTCTGAAAAAAGCCTCATTGTAAATTAGCCATGCCATCCCGCCAAAGTTACAATAAGCTTCAAGAATTATGTCAATATGTGGAAAAAGCCCACTGCATAAATTAGGAAATTTTTCGCCAAGGACAGCAGAGTAAATAGAAAATGCTTGAAGCCAGTTGTTGAAAGATTTTGGTAGGGCTCCTCACTTGTTAGAATCAAACTTATCCTCTTTTTTAAAAAAAAAATTACCCTGCTGATCTCTGTAACAGGCAATAAACTGAACAGATCAATATAATTCTTGCTCCAAATTTGCTCTTTGATGGAGGCACTCAAATGGAATCCTAAGGGGGATAACTCACAAGTAAGAGCCTCCTTCAAATGAGACTCTGGTATGCCAGGTGTAGACTGCACAGGTGTTGGGTTGTAATTCAAATGCTGCTGATTGGGTTCAGGCAAAACAGATTTAAGTGAATCACCCAAAGCCTCAACCAGCAGTCTTTTAACTAAAGCTTTCAAGTTTAAATGAGACAAAGACAGGGGCACATGGAGAGTCTCACCCTTCCTGGAAGTCCTTGTTCCTGGTCCATATCTTCTGGGCAGCCCGCACTGAAGCCTGAACATGGCTGCGCTGAAGCTTGTGGCTCCTTTTGGTGGGACATGACCTCAGCAGCTAGACACATCCTTGGCAAATCCTGATGATGTCGCCGGCAACATGTCTTGATGAGGTGGGAGTTCTCGGGATGGGATGCGAGATTTCCAGGGACGGTGTCGCGACTTCCTCGCATGCACTTCCTGTGCACAGCTCACAGAACTTGCTGAAGATGTTGGCAGAGAATATGACACTCTGGGTCTGTGAGTGCTCTGAGCACTCCTGCTTCTCTGGGATGCTGACGGGTTTTCAGCTGTTGATCGATGAGGAAAAAACATTACAGGAGGAGGCGAAATTACTTCTACATCTGCTGAGGTAGGTTTTATAGCTAGGCAGCTTCTTAGCCATTCTGCTCCATCCTCTTTCCCTGCCCTCCCCACCAGCTGCTGAAGTAAGCTGTCTTCGTTCTTCTGACAGGATGATGAGATAATTGGCAGCACCTCAGATCTTTGTACCTTTTCTCTTCCCGGTCTTTTTCAAAGCAGCCAATCAAAAACATGAAAAAGAGGGTCAAAAACCATCAGATAAAACTGGAATTAACCTGCTGGTGGAATCCACAGCTTACTGCTTGACCTTTTGACATTGCCTCATATGAAGGGACTAACTCTTAAAAACCAAAACATAACAAAAACCAATACTCATATAAAATTAAGCTATGGTATTGTGGAGCCCAGTTGCGACTGGATTCATATTTTCCAGAAGGGTGCACTGAAGGAATACACCACTAGAGATCACTATATACATTCACACACCTTCACTCATCCCTAAGTCCACCAGAGGGAGCTCCAATAGTCATATAAAAGGAGAGTGAATACAGGAAAGTGAGTTCAGGAGCTCATTTAGCTCAGTCAGAGCAGTTTGAAGGAGCAGTCTGAAGAGAGAGTCTGCAGAGCAGTTCAGTTCAACAGAGTGGAGGCTAGTAAAGTGGAGTAGAATCCACTCCAGTCTAGTCAGAGCTGAGAGGCGTAGTGCAGCTCAGTGAGAAAGCGTGCCGACGCTTAGAGAGCGGCAAAGAGGCAACCCACCAACTGCCAGTGTGTGATCGTGTGAGGGCCTGGGTAGGCCGAAGGCGAGTGGAAAGTGACTGAGGTAGAGGAGCCTTCATAGCTCACCTCAACAAGTATTGACCGGACACCGGGGTCCGAGCCTGTAGGGATCTGTTGTGAATGTTTTAGAAATAAATTCTGAGCAGAAGCTCCCTCTGGTGGTTACAAACAGTACTGAACCATTCAATGAGGATTGGCAATCAGGATTCACAGACTGGCTTGATATAAGGGAGATTCCCTCCCATCATGGTTGCCGGTGATCAATTGTTCTTGTCTCAACTGTGGTTCCTGGTTCACTTGGAAGCTTGCTGAGTCTTGCCTCTTCTTCTGCTTTCAGATAAGATATTTTCTGTTTTTGTATTTGTGCTTACCATTTGCATATTTCTCTGCATTTCTGTGAGGTTAGCCAGGTTCCCTCCCCCGGGGGGCTTGGGCTCCTCTCAGTTCCACTGGAGCCATTGTTATTTGTTCATTTGCCTTTTCCAGTTTTTTTCAGTGGCTGCGGCTTAGTTTTGTTACACCAGAGAACTGATTTAGGTGGTAGAGGTCATGTGATCTCAGGTGTGTTTGCAATCAGTAGCGTTGGCATTTTTTAGGGTTTTTTTGGATTGCAGTGAGTATCCTTTCTATCCTTTTCTGTCTACGCAGATTGGGCCCCAGCGTTTGCTCATACTATTTTCTGTCTGTGTCTGTATTTCCTCTTGTCTAACCGCTATTACATGTTTGGGGGCTTCCTATGTTCTTTAGGGATCTGCTCCGGGGCAGATAGCTTTCCTCTTTCTATCTTTAGGTGTAGTTAATCTCTCAGGCTGTGACGAGGCGTCTAGGACCAACGTAGGAACGCTCCACGGCTGCCTTTAGTTGTGGTGGTTAGTCAGGGTACTGCAATCCAGTAGATTCCAACCTTTCTGGTGTATTGCCGTTTTTGCCTGCTCTCCTCAGCTACCGAAACATAACAGTATCACCTGCCTAACTGAAAATTGTATGATACTCACAGAAGGGAAAAATAGTGTGGAAAGAAAAAAGTTGTCAGAGTTGTCAGAGATTTTTTTTTTCTGTTTCTTGCATTTTTTCCCTCTTTTTCTCTGGGTGCTGAGGAGGATTTTTTTTTTCTCTCAATGGAGCTTGCACAGCTGTCTGGCCTTGTGGATCAGCTTGCCACTGAGGTTCAGAGTATTGCTGTCTATCTTGCTGGGTTGCCGATTGTGGAACCTAGGATTCTCATGCCAGATTTGTTTTTGGGAGATCGGGCCAAATTTCTGAATTTCAAAAATAACTGTAAGTTGTTTTTTGCCTTAAAACCTAAGTCCTCAGGGAACGCAGCACAGCAGGTTCAAATTGTCATCTCTCTCCTGCGCGGCGATCCTCAGGATTGGGCTTTTTCCCTGACACCTGGGGACCCTGTTTTGAGTGATGTTGATGCATTTTTTCTGGCTCTGGGGATATTGTACGATGAGCCTAATGTCACTGATCAAGCTGAAAGAACCTTGTTGGCATTAAATCAGGGGCTTGAGGACGCTGAGTTGTACTGTCAGAAATTCCGAAAATGGGCAGTCCTAACCAAATGGAATGATGATGCTTTGGCAGCCCTTTTTCGGAAGGGGCTGTCAGAGAATGTAAAAGATGTTATGGTGGGTTTCCCTGCTCCCTCCGGTCTCAATGATTCTATGTCATTAGCGATTCAAATTGACAGACGTTTGCGTGAGCGTAGAGGTATGCGAGGAATGGTGTTGCCTTGTGGGCCAGCTTCTGAACCCATGCAGTGTGATAGAGTGGCTTCTGGGGCACAGCGTCATGAGTTTAGAAAACGCAATGGGTTATGTTTCTATTGTGGTGACGCCTCTCATGCTATTTCTGTCTGCCCTAAGCGGGGAAGACGTTTTGCACGCTCAGTTGTCTTGGGTAGTGTTCAGATTAAATTTCTGTTGACTGTTACCCTGATTTGCTCCCTGTCCACGTTTTCTACTCAGGCTTTTGTTGATTCGGGAGCAGCTATTAACCTGATGGATTTTGATTTTGCCAAACGTTGTGGGTTTCCCTTGATACCCCTACGGAAGTCTATTCCCCTACTGGGGATTGATTCTACTCCTTTGGCTGAGAATAAACCCCAGTTTTCTACTCAGGTGATAATGAGGGTTGAATCTGATCATCAGGAGTGTGCAAATTTTTGGTACTGTATAATCTGCATGACATTATTGTACTAGGTTTCCCTTAGTTGCAGTCTCATAATCCTGTTTTGGATTGGAAATCTGTGTCTGTAACCAATTGGGGCTGCCAATGTGTTAATGCCAACACTCCTGTTTTTTCTGCCTCTCCCCAGTTTCAGGATGTTCATGACTTTTTGACTGATTTTTCTGATGTGTTTAGTGAAAGTAAATCTGCATCCTTGCCCCCCCATAGGAGCTATGACTGCGCTATTGAATTAGTGCCTGGTAGTAAATTCCCTAAAGGTCGCCTTTTTAACTTGTCTGTACCTGAACATGATGCTATGCGGTCTTATATCAAGGAGTCATTGGAGAAGGGTCATATCAGACCATCCTCTTCACCCTTGGGTGCCGTTTTTTTCTTTGTGGCCAAAAAGGATAGTTCATTAAGGCCGTGTATTGATTATCGTCTCTTGAACAAGATCACTGTGAAATATCAATATCCATTACCCTTGATTTCTGACCTGTTTTCCAGGGTGAAAAGTGCTACTTGGTTTACCAAACTTTACCTCAGGGGGGCGTATAACCTTATTCGCATTAAGCACGGGGATGAATGGAAGACGACGTTTAATACTCCAGAGGGGCATTTTGAGTACCTAGTGATGCCCTTTGGGCTCACTAATGCTCCTTCCGACTTCCAGTCCTTCGTGAATGACATTTTCAGGGATTTTGTGGATAAATTTCTAATTGTTTATTTGGATGATATCTTTATTTTTTCCAATGACTGGGACTCTCATGTGAAATATGTTCGGACTGTGTTCCAGATTTTGAGAGAGAATGCCCTGTATGTGAAGGGATCAAAATGTAAGGTTCTGTGTACATGTTCCTGAAACTCAGTTTGTTCGTCAGCCATTTTACTTTCTGTCTTGCTGCAGCTATCTTGCCCTCAGTCAAAATGGAGTTTCCAGCTTGCATGTTCCCGCCCTGATTCTCTCCTTTTGCTTCTTAAGCAGCCACAGCTGAGCAATCAGTGCTTCAGAATCTAGCCTGCAGTGAACCTGTGACCTGACTCCTAAAGCCTTGGACCTTGTACTCCAGCTATTCCTACTGAGGAACTCTGAAGCACTTGTGGACTCTGAACCCTGCTCTTTGAAAGACCCACGTTTGCATGGACTTACGGTAACAGAGAAGAAGATCCTGAACCTGTTGTGGAGAGTGATTGCTGAGCTTAGATTACTCTGGCCTGCTGTGTCTCCTGCTTCTGTGTCTGCAAACTGTGTGACTATTTTTGCCAACTTGTATGAAGCAATACAAGACTTTCTATATCAAACCTGTGTCTCATGTATTTTCATCGCACCCAAGCACAAGACGCTATATGAACTGTACTACATACATTACAAGATTCTGAAGCCAAAAACGTTAGTGTCTGCTGGGTCTGGAAAGGCTGTGTCTGCTGTAACTGTGGATATCAGATGTCCGGTTGTACTTTCTGTGATGACAGTGGTTGTGACTTCTCACAACCATTCCAGGTGAGCAATTCCCTTAAGTGTTTTTTTTTCTGCAGTGTTACCACAGGTAAACACTATTGTTTTTTTTTTTTCTCTTTTCTCTTTTTTGTCTGCTGTAACTGTGGATATCAGATGTCCGGGTGAACTTTCTGTGATGATAGTGGTTGTGACTTCTCACAACCATTCCAGGTGAGCAGTTCCCTTAATTTTTTTTTCTCTCTGCAGTGTTACCACAGGTAAACACTATTGTTTTTTTTTCTCCTCTCCTCTTCTTCCAGTACTCCTGTCTTAAAAGATCTGGAAAATGGAGGCCCGCATAAAGGAACTTTGCGGAGTGACTGATAATATCCTTGCAGATTTGCAGAATATAAAGACCCGTTTTTCAAGCCTACAGGACCTCACTAATCACAATTTGCAAGTGTTTGGACAGACTGCCCAGGATTTGCGAGCCAGGATTGAGGTTCTAGAAGAGCGAGTCCAGGCTCCTGCCGTAGCCCCGAGTTCTGGGATTCCCAAGTTGCCCCCTTTTCCTTTTGGCGGTGAACGTGAGAAATTCAGGGGATTTATTAATCAATGCAATCTTTTTTTTTCTGCACATGCTTCACAATTTCCCACTGAACGATCTAAGGTGCTTACTATAATTATGTTGCTTACCAACAAGGCTTTGATGTGGGCAAACCCTCTGATTGAGATTGAGGATGATTGTTTGAATCACCTTGATGCTTTTATTTCAGCCATGGGGCAGGTGTTTGATGACCCCAATCGAGGTGCAACAGCTGAAGCAGCCATGTTAGCTTTGCGCCAAGGTAAGCACTCGGTAGCTGAATATGCCTTGGATTTCAGGAGATGGGCCCTTGATACCACCTGGGACAGTTCCGCCAAAAAATCTATTTTTCGAAAGGGGTTATCTCCACTGATTAAGGATGAACTTGCTCGTGCCGACCCTCCCACTGCGTTAGGTGACTTTATTAACTACTGCATCCGTATTGATACTCGTCTGACTGAACGCAGGCAAGAGAGATGGTTCGAAAGCAATCGCACTAACCTTTTCCTACCTTCCTCTCCAGCTAAGGAACCTTTGAGTAGGATTACACGGGAACCTGAACCTGAACCCATGCAGGTAGACTCTTTACAACGACGGGTTAGTGATGCACGCAAGGAACATCGTTTTAAGGAAAATCTATGTTTCTATTGTGGTAAGTCAGGGCACTTCATTATAAACTGCCCCAGCCGTTCTCGTAAGACTACTGCAGCACTCATTCATTGTGAGTGTTGCGAGAGGGGATCTGTCAGGTCCGAGCCTCAGGCTCCAGAGAGATCTGCAGCAACAGATCTTGATTTCTCGGACTTAAACTCCGTTACCTCTGAGGACGTTGACTGTGTAAACGCTGCCATTTTTCAAGTTTCCTCAGCGGTGTCCCAGCTGAGTTGTAAGAAAAACAATTCTCATTGCTTTCTTTCCATCAAACTCTGGGTTGACTCAGTCTGGGTGTCTAGCTCTGCTATGATCGACTCAGGGGCAAGTGGAAATTTTATGGATGTCTCCTTTGCTCTGAAACAGGGGATACGTTCAGTGAAGAAGGCTACTCCAGTACAGATGGAAACTGTGGATGGCTCCCTGCTGACCTCTGGACCAGTGGATCAGGAAACAGAGCCTTTGAGGGTTCTTATGGGTAAAGATCATCAAGAGAAACTGTCCTTTATGCTTATCTCTTCTCCCCACTTTCCCATTATTCTAGGGCTACCATGGCTGCAGGCTCAGAATCCTACCATTAACTGGGAGACCAAGGAATTACACTTTCCAGAGAAACAGATAAGTCCAAAAGTTTCAGCTTGCTCTGTTCCTAAAGGAACCATGTCAGTCCCTGAACTACCAGCTGTATACCAGGACTATGTGGATTTATGTGACAAGAAGAACGCTGACCAGCTTCCTCCTCACCGTCCATATGATTGTCCAATTGAATTATTGCCTGGAGCAGAGATACCTTTTGGTAAGATCTACCCCCTGGCGGGGCCCGAGCTAAAGGCTTTAAAGGATTACATAGACGAAAATCTAGCCAAGGGCTTCATACGCCCCTCTTCATCTCCTGCAGGTGCACCCATCTTCTTTGTAAAGAAGAAAGATGGATCTCTGAGACCATGCGTAGACTATAGGGAACTCAATAAGGTTACTATTAGAAACCGTTATCCATTGCCTTTAATCCCTGAGTTATTGGAGAGAGTGCGACTTGCCAAAATTTTCTCTAAACTAGATCTTCGTGGGGCCTATAACTTAGTCCGTATTAGACCTGGGGATGAATGGAAGACTGCATTCAGGTCACGCTATGGACACTTTGAATATCTAGTTATGCCTTTTGGTCTGAGTACCGCCCCAGCCACTTTCCAACACTTGGTGAATGACATCTTCAGGGATCTCCTAGATACATTCGTGGTAATTTATTTGGATGATATTCTAATTTTTTCTAACTCCACAGAGGAACATCATGGACATGTGAGAATGGTCTTGGAACGTCTAAGACAAAATCATCTTTACATCAAACTTGAAAAGTGTGAATTCCATAGGACCGAAATTCAATTTCTGGGGTATGTACTGTCTACACAAGGAATTAGTATGGATGGAAGCAAAACCCAAGCCATCAAGGATTGGCCAAGTCCTAGAAATGTGAAGGCGGTACAGCGCTTCATCGGGTTTGCCAACTTCTATAGACGTTTCATTAGAAATTTCTCTGAGGTAGTGTCACCTATCACCCAACTTACCCGGAAAGAGTCTAGGTTCTCCTGGACTCCCCAAGCCCAGGAAGCATTTTCCCGTCTAAAAGATAAATTTACCACTGCACCTATCCTAGTACATCCCAACCCCGAGCTTGCCTTCATAATAGAGGTGGATGCTTCAGACTGTGCCGTTGGAGCTATACTCTCTCAGAGAACAGGTGAGAAGAATGTCTTGCATCCCTGTGCCTTCTTTTCCCAGCAGTTGTCTTCGGCTGAGAGGAACTACGATGTGGGCAATAGAGAGTTGTTGGCCATTATTGCCGCCTTCAAAGAATGGAGACACCTTCTTCAGGGAGCTGCACAGCAAATAGTCGTCCTGACAGATCATCGTAACCTTGAGTTTATCAGGTCGGCTAAGTGCCTGACTCCTCGCCAGGTTTGCTGGAATCTTTTCTTAAACCAATTTAATTTTATCATTTCTTATAGACCAGGATCGCGCAATGGAAAGGCTGATGCACTCTCTAGGATTTACTCAGCAGAGACACGTCCAATTACTCCTCCTAAGACTATTCTTCCTGACTCTAGATTCCTAGGAGTAATTCATAATCAAGACCTACTTAAGGACATCAAGGAAGCATACCATGCGGATTCCTTTTTGGCACAACCCCCAAGGGACGTAAGTCTTGTCTTTAAGAATGGTGTGTGGATTCAGGGACAACGCCTGTATATTCCTGAAACAGTCAGATTGAGAGTATTGCAACTCATTCACGATTCCAAGATAGCTGGGTATAGAGGAATTCTAAAGACACAGGAATTTCTCTCTCGTTTCTTTTGGTGGCCCACTTGCAGGAAGGATGTTTTAAACTATGTCACTTCATGTGAAGTCTGTGCAAGATGCAAAACACCTCGCTCCTCACCAACTGGTCTGTTACAGCCTCTTCCCACCCCGTCCCGCCCGTGGGGATCCATTTCTATGGACTTCATTGTGGAGTTACCAACCTCTCAAGGGAAGAACACCATTCTAGTGGTGGTTGACCGTCTAACAAAGGCAGCTCATTTTATCCCTTGTGTCGGCTTACCCACTGCAAAACAGACATCAGATTTGATGATTAAAGATGTGTTTCGCTTACATGGAGTACCGGATGAGGTTATTTCGGATCGAGGGGTGCAATTCACTTCTAGGTTTTGGCAAAATTTCTGTGCAGCATTGGACATTAAAGTAAACCTTTCTTCTGCTTTTCATCCCCAGACTAATGGACAGACCGAACGAACCAATCAAACCCTGGAGCAGTATCTCCGCTGCTTTATCTGCCACCTACAGGATGATTGGGTGGATCTACTTCCATTAGCTGAGTTCTCGTATAACAACTCTCAGAGTGCCTCCACTAAGCAGTCTCCTTTTTACTCTAATCTAGGTTATCATCCTAACATTCTACCACGATTTCCCATAGAAACGCCTTTACCAGCAGTGGCTGAAAGAATCACGTCTTTACAGAAGAATATGGATCTTCTAAAGGAGAATCTGGAATCGGCTCAGGAAAGGTACAAGAAAGCAGCAGATAAATTTCGTAAACCTGCACCAGCTTTCAAGGTAGGAGACTTGGTCTGGCTGTCAACCAGAAATCTTAAGTTAAGGATTCCATCGTCTAAGTTGGGACATAAGTACATTGGACCCTATAAAATCAGTAAAATTATAAGTGCCGTTGCTTGTCGTCTTCAACTGCCCAGAACTATGAGAATTCACCCTGTCTTTCATGTATCCCTACTAAAGGCTGCGACACCCAATACGTTTCCTGGACGTTCTTCTCCTTGCTCTGACCCAGTGCTAGTCGATGGTCAGGAAGAATTTGTGGTGGAAAGGATTTTAGATTCCAGGTTGTATAGAAATCAGTTACAATATCTGATCAAATGGCAGGGCTACCCAGTGGAGGACAACTCATGGGAACCAGTCAATAACGTTAATGCTCCTCGCTTGCTCCGTCAGTTTCATCAGAGGTACCCACACAAGCCTGGCCTGAGGTCATCCGGAGGTTGTCCCTAAGGGGGGAGTAATGTAAGGTTCTGTGTACATGTTCCTGAAACTCAGTTTGTTCGTCAGCCATTTTACTTTCTGTCTTGCTGCAGCTATCTTGCCCTCAGTCAAAATGGAGTTTCCAGCTTGCATGTTCCCGCCCTGATTCTCTCCTTTTGCTTCTTAAGCAGCCACAGCTGAGCAATCAGTGCTTCAGAATCTAGCCTGCAGTGAACCTGTGACCTGACTCCTAAAGCCTTGGACCTTGTACTCCAGCTATTCCTACTGAGGAACTCTGAAGCACTTGTGGACTCTGAACCCTGCTCTTTGAAAGACCCACGTTTGCATGGACTTACGGTAACAGAGAAGAAGATCCTGAACCTGTTGTGGAGAGTGATTGCTGAGCTTAGATTACTCTGGCCTGCTGTGTCTCCTGCTTCTGTGTCTGCAAACTGTGTGACTATTTTTGCCAACTTGTATGAAGTAATACAAGACTTTCTATATCAAACCTGTGTCTCATGTATTTTCATCGCACCCAAGCACAAGACGCTATATGAACTGTACTACATACATTACACAAAGTGTCTTTTTGGCGTACAGAGGATCTCATTTCTGGGATTCATTTTGTCTCCATCTGTTATTGAAATGGACCCGGTCAAGGTTCAGGCCATCTGTGATTGTGTTCAACCTACTTCATTAAAGGCTCTTCAGAGATTCTTGCCAATTTTTATTGTAAATTTATTGGTAATTTCTCTGTTATTGTTAAACCATTGACTGATTTGACCAAAAAGGGTTCTGATGTGGTGAATTGGCCTCCTGAGGCAGTCTCTGCGTTTCAGGAACTTAAGCAGAGATTCACTTCTGCTCCTGTTCTACGGCAGCCTGATGTTTCTCTGCCATTTCAGGTGGAGGTTGATGCCTCTGAAATTGGGGCAGGTGCCGTTTTGTCCCAAAGAGATCCTGAGACCTCTAAGAGTAACCCTTGTGCCTTTTTCTCTCGAAAATTTTCTCCTACTGAACGTAATTATGACGTGGGTAATCGGGAGTTATTGGCCATGAAGTGGGCTTTTGAAGAGTGGAGACATTGGCTGGAGGGAGCCAAACATCAAGTGGTGGTCCTCACGGACCATAAGAATCTGGTTTATCTGGAATCAGCCAAGCGACTTAATCCTAGACAGGCCAGGTGGACCTTGTTTTTCACATGTTTTAATTTTGTGGTTTCCTTTCTTCCTGGCACTAAGAATGTTAAGGCGGATGCCCTCTCAAGGAGTTTCTTTGCGGACTCTCCTGAGTTATCTGATCCTACTGTTATTTTGAAAGAGGGTGTAGTTCTTTTCGCCATCTCGCCCAATTTGAGACTGGCTCTGGAAGGGTGTCAGGAGGATAAACCCGAGCGCTGCCCTATTGGGAAATTGTTTGTCCCAGACCGGTGGAAAAAGAGTGTGATGTCTGAGATTCATTTTCCGCGTTGGCCGGTCATCCCGGAATTTTTGGTACCAGAGACTTGGTGAGTCGGTCATTTTGGTGGCCTACTTTGTCTCATGACGTCAGGGAGTTTGTGCAGTCCTGTGGGACTTGCTCTCGCTCCAAGCCTTGCTCTCGCTCTAGTGGTTTGTTGATGCCATTGCCTGTGCCCAAGAGACCATGGACCCATATCTCTATGGATTTTATTTCCGACCTCCCTGTTTCTCAGAGAATGACCGTTATCTGGGTGATATATATATATATATATATATATATATATATATATACCTCTCTCTTTCTCAGATTGAGTTACTCACTCCATTCAATCATCATTCTTGTTTCCACTATGGGAAACACCACAATCAGACACTCACAGTTGCTCATATCCCTATTCCCTGTTTTTTCACAATGTCAAAAAGCCTAATTGATCCCCCTCTGGCATTTTTCTTTTTAGACATTTCACCTCATCTCTTTATCAAATATGAGACTTCTCCTATTCTTTTGTTTTACTTCTTTTTAATATTTTATCAGTTTTATGGTATTTATTGGTAATAAAATGTGTTAAAAAGTTTTAATAATATTCAAATGTTACAAATCAAATGTCTTAATATCAATAATACTCATCTGAAGTCACTGTTACAACTTTGACATAGTCATGTGCTCGGTTTGGCGTGTTTTTTTTTTTTAAAAAGACCGTTTATAAGACAAAAACTCAAGATAATATATATATGCAAAAAATATATGACTCTCTGATGCCAGCAGCTTAGTGTGTCTGTCAGAGCATTACAATTGGACATGACATCAGGAAGAGAGAGAGGAAACAAGAAGAAAGAATACAGAACACATGTTGTAATGTAGATTGAAAATGCTGATGAGAACAGAGAGCACAGAACATGAAAGTACCGCAGGGAAAGATGTGTGTCGCTGAGAATTCATTATTATTATTATTATTATTATTATTATTAATTTTTATAACGCCATTTATTCCATGGCACTTTACATGTGAAAGGGGCAAATATAGACAAGAACAATAAATATGAGCAAAACAAGGCACACACAAGTACAGAAGAAGAGAGGACCCTGCCCGCGAGGGCTCACAGTCTACAGGGGATGGGTGAGGATACACTAGGAGAGGGTAGAGTTGGTTGTGCGGTGACTCAGTAGACAGACTAACTTTACGATATACTGACAAGGGGGTTGAAAAAACACAGATGACTCTGCGTAGAACAGTGCACTGTTGCAGGCAAGGGGTGTCATGATATATGGATGACAGAAGCAGTGAGAATGGCAGCCTCCCAAGCGCAGATGTAAGGGGCGGTCTCATGGTAACACATACTGAGTCGCCCTCCAGAGCAATGGGAACTCGGATCTGAGCCTATAGACTACTATGGGGGATGTCACGGCAACACAGCTCAGTCCGTGGCTCTGGTGCTCACCCTTTGATGTGGGATATTTACAGGTGAATTGAATGTTGGAATGGGGATTCGTGACGCCACCTGTGGTACCTTGTCAGGGTGACCAGCGCTGCTATGCAGATCCACTAAAGGGTTAATATTGTGCAGCAAGATGTTCGGCCTTCCACTGGTAAGGCTGAGTCCTTCAGGGCAGATACTGTAGATGTGTAGGGATGCAGGACAGATGGGGACCCGGCAGTTAGGGGTAATAAGGTAGACACACACATAAGTCACTTTGGTACCTTTACTGAAGATGTTGCAGGCACTCCCTGGAGCACTGTAGGGTGAAGGGTGCACATCCAGATTCTCCCACTGAGTAGGTGTGTGGCCTCCTGTTCTCTGCCTTTTTGTAATGAAGTCCTGGCCTGCATGTAGCTGGGCCTAACTTGGTCTCCGTCTTGTACCTGGCTGACCTTGTGATTGGACCTTCTCTCTGAAAGAACAGGGTCTTTTATGGTGGATCCTGCCGGACTCCATCCTCCTGATCCTGCTACGTATCAGCTCTGTGGTACTCCTGGGACTTGTAGTCCTCCAGGAACTCCGGTGTTCTCCTAATGGGTCGTGGAGATCCCTGTTATGTTTCGGTAGCTGAGGAGAGCAGGCAAAAACGGCAATACACCAGAGAGGTTGGAATCTATTGGATTGCAGTACCCTGACTAACCACCACAACTAAAGGCAGCCGTGGAGCATTCCTACGTTGGTCCTAGACGCCTCGTCACAGCCTGAGAGATTAACTACTAGTGTTGAGCGATACTGCTCGATATCTAAAAATATCGTATCGGAATGGTATCGCCGATATCACTAAATATCGTCGATATCCGATTCCGATACCGGAAGTCCCATGTAAGTCTATGGGAACAAAATATCGCAACAAAAAAAACCCTTTCTTTCGTTGTAAACACAAAATATACACACATAGAATACATATATATATATATATATATATACATGTCATTGTGACATATATATATATACATATTGTAGCCTTTCAGGGGGTTTAGCTCTAGGATCGCTGTCTGGGTAGACAGAATGGCATATAAACAGTTCATTCAGACAGCAGTTCTGGTGTAAAACTGGCCGCAACCAGCTTTATTAAAGTCCACAGCAAACAGATAAAACAAAGCATAAACAGAAAACCTGGGCTTGTCTAGCCTCTAATTACACTTAGATAGATGGCCCTCTCTATCCGGGACCCAGACTCTACCAGTCTGTGCCCAAACAACACATATCACATATGTTACCAGTTTGGAGCTTCACAGATACTCCTCCTTGTGTCTGAAGGCACCTTCCATGTCCAGACTTGAGAGAGATCCATTCCTGTTCAGCCGCTCTTCACACGGATTCGCACTGAGACTACTCCTATGTCCGGGGTCCTTCCTGCACCCAGACTGAGATAGCTCAAACTCCTGGAGACTGCTTCCCTGTGCCAGGACACCTCCCTGTGTCCAGGCTAAAGACAGCTCTAACACTCTTGGAGACTGCTTCCTTGTGCCAGGACACCTCCCTGTGTCCAGGCTAAAGACAGCTCTAACACTCTTGGAGACTGTTTCTTGTGCCAGGACACCTTCCTGTGTCCAGGCTAAACTAGCTCTCAGATTGTGTTTGCAGACACCTACTTCTGGTCTCCTAATTAAGACCTGAGTAGTTTCAGGCTTGTGCTGCAAGTGTGTGCTGAATGTGAGGTGTAGTGACCTTTCTCTACCACTAGGTTTACAAAGCCACACATTTCCCTTATACCTAGGTGAAATGTACACCCCATTCATCACATATTCACTCACTGTCTCACATATCCCCTCCCTCTTCTCCAGACCGGAGGGCTGGTCATCCAGACCGGAGGGCTGGTCAACAATCCAACAGAGACAGTGAACTCCGGACCAGTCATGGCCCTCACCAGCTTCATCTCCACCACTGTCACTTGTATCTTCACCTGAGTCATAGCCAACATCAGCTTTCTCTTTATCTGAAGCATCCGCACTACCCTGTACCCTCCCAGGCCTATACTCTCTGCGGGCCTCGGGTATCCTGCACGGTTTCATCTTGACCTTAGGGCCGGGCTCATTTTCAATATAGTGCCTGGCCAGAGAAGTACGACCCGACACATCAGAACACTTCTGCTGACTCTTCCTCAGAAACTCACGTACCTCCTGTCCCTGGTGCACTGACCATGTGTCACCAACTATCACAGAAGGTATAGGGGGTTTTTCACTTTTCTCCAGTTCCCCACTTTCAGGCTCTTCTGGCAAGACATGCCCAGAAGCCCCACCGTCCGTCCCACACTCTACTTCTTCAGTCACATCTGGCTCACTGTCAGGGCTATACCCTTCATTTTCATTCATATCCTGCTCACTGTCAGTGTCACACAATTCATTTTCACTCACATCCTGCTCACCATCAGGGCTATACAATTCATTTTCATTCACATCTTGATCTGGAACCTTAGTTAACATGTCATCCACAACATTAACTGCACCATCTGGTCCCTCAAGTATGTGACTATGTGACAACCCCAGCACTATACTTCTATATAGTTCAGGTACTAGGAGCTGACTCACGACCTCTCCCTGGACTTCAGTGTCTCCACACAACAGGTCATTGTTCATGGCAGCATGAGGAAACCTCTCCTCAGAGCCAGGCTCTTGGGAAACCTCATTTAGAACAATCATATTTTCCTGGGCCGTTTCAAGAGTGGGGTCTCGCCACTGCTCACTCTCAAAATTGTCACAGGACACAGGCAAGTCAGGGACACTCGGTTCCCGAGAACCACCATCCTCGTCTCCCAACATCACCTGCAAAGGAATTTCATCACTATCACAGTCATCATTATTATCAATATCATTATCATGACTATGATCAGAATCATCATCACTATCATGATCATCATCAGCATTATCAATATCAGCATCATTATCATGGTCACCATCATTATCACATAATTTTAATGGCCCACTAGCATTGTGTTCCGCCCCTCGGGACTGCGCACCCTCAACAGGAGCTTCATCACACTGTCCATCAGAAACATTTTTCCCCCAGAGATCCTTAGACTGGGGAAAGTCATTACCCAATATGACGGGGTGAACCAGGGTCTTCACTACCCCCACTTCACATGAAACCTCCCCGAGTTTGGGGACCAAGTCCACGGCAGTCTCTGGGTAGACTTTGGTGTCTCCATGGATGCACACCATACTCAGGTGCTTATCAGGGATGAAGTCCCTATCAATCAGGCTGTCACATACGGAAGTCACTGGACTCTCTGAGTCCAAGAGGACCTGTGCTGGGCAGTCCTTTACAACCACCGGGGACACCTGTGGTCCAGTCTCTTCGGCTGAGGTGGACACACACACAGGTTCTGCGCAGGGAGAGAGGGACCTGCCAACATCACGGCACATAGGCTCCCCCTCTAGTGAACAGCCGGCTGCAATTTCACGACATCTCCAACACTGTCCACCACAATCACCCTCCCATATGTCCCCTATAGCTGGAACGCTCTTACCGCGAGAGTTCAGCGTCCGGGAACTCTGAAGCGACGACCTCTCAGACGGCTGTACCTCAGGAGGACGTGTTCGGGTGTAGCGGTTCACCATCACCTTTCCAACTCCATAATCAGGCTCGCTGACTGCAGACTCCCAACTGTATCTCCAGTCACAAACTCCCCTGGCACGGGCTGTCACCGTAACACTCAGCCGGGTACGAATCTCCGCTTTCAGCTTGGCATAGTCTTGGCTGTCCTGCTCGCTCAGGTCAGCATAGGCCACCTGGGGCACTCCAATCAGATAGGGGGCGACCATCATGGCCCATTCAGATAAGGGCAGATTCTCCTTCTCTGCCAGTTCCTCAAATCTAGTGAGATATACCTCCACATCATCACGAGGTGTCATCTTTTCAGGGACCGTCTTACCGCCTTCTTTACAACGGACAAGTCAGGTGCCTTCACAACATTACTCTGGGACGAGGTGCTGAGAGCTGCAATCTGCTCCAACACCCGTTATTCTCCTGCTGCTGCTGCAGGATTTGCTGCTGGTACTGCTGCATGCACTGCTGGTGCTGCAGCTCCATGGTCCGCTGGGCCTGGACCAGGTACTCAATGAGCTCCTTCATACTGCCGGACTTATCTGTCTCAACCACGGCAGTTTTATGTTGCACATTAACTTGTGCCATTTGTTCAAACAGCGCCTCCATGCTGTCATCCATGCTGTCAGACTTCTCTGTCTTAACAACGGCAGTCTTCACTCAAGACATACACACTCTACAGTCTTTTCCATAGAAAAATTCAGCTCTGTTGTGCAGACACTTTTTTTTTTTTTTTTTCCTTTGCAAAGTCTATTAGGGCTCCTGTCTCTTTAAGACTGCTCCACAGACTTTTCCTTTGCTGCTGCACATTCCACAGTCATTTTCACAACAAGTTCAGCTTTGCTGTGCATACATTTTCTCTCTGCAGACCCTATCAGGGCCACTGTCTCTCCAAGACTGCTCCAAACAGACGTTTCTGCTGACACACTTTTTTTTTTTCTCTGCTGCTATTTCAACAGACTTCACCTTTATTGCTGTCTCTAAGCCTCTGTGCTGCATGCACACTCCAGCACTAACTGTATCAGCCACTGCACTGCCCCAGCATTCTCCGCCAATTGTAGCCTTTCAGGGGTTTAGCTCTAGGATCGCTGTCTGGGTAGACAGAATGGCATATAAACAGTTCATTCAGACAGCAGTTCTGGTGTAAAACTGGCCGCAACCAGCTTTATTAAAGTCCACAGCAAACAGATAAAACAAAGCATAAACAGAAAACCTGGGCTTGTCTAGCCTCTAATTACACTTAGATAGATGGCCCTCTCTATCCGGGACCCAGACTCTACCAGTCTGTGCCCAAACAACACATATCACATATGTTACCAGTTTGGAGCTTCACAGATACTCCTCCTTGTGTCTGAAGGCACCTTCCATGTCCAGACTTGAGAGAGATCCACTCCTGTTCAGCCGCTCTTCACACGGATTCGCACTGAGACTACTCCTATGTCCGGGGTCCTTCCTGCACCCAGACTGAGATAGCTCAAACTCCTGGAGACTGCTTCCCTGTGCCAGGACACCTCCCTGTGTCCAGGCTAAAGACAGCTCTAACACTCTTGGAGACTGCTTCCTTGTGCCAGGACACCTCCCTGTGTCCAGGCTAAAGACAGCTCTAACACTCTTGGAGACTGTTTCTTGTGCCAGGACACCTTCCTGTGTCCAGGCTAAACTAGCTCTCAGATTGTGTTTGCAGACACCTACTTCTGGTCTCCTAATTAAGACCTGAGTAGTTTCAGGCTTGTGCTGCAAGTGTGTGCTGAATGTGAGGTGTAGTTTCTCTACCACTAGGTTTACAAAGCCACACATTTCCCTTATACCTAGGTGAAATGTACACCCCATTCATCACATATTCACTCACTGTCTCACAATATATTTATAGTTTATACACTTCTACATAGTAAAATAGACTCTGATTCAATTGCCGGGTAAAGCCGTGACATACCCCATAGAAGTCGACGGGCTCGGTGCCGAGTACCCCCAAAACCTCTGGCTCTGTGCGACTCAACTTGGGCGTCACGAACAGGATTCTGTAGCTCGCTATAAGCGAGTCCTGTGTGCCTGAATTGAACTGGTTTTGTGCTTGAGAATTGCTAAAATCATCAGAGAATGTATTTGCCATTTTTCCGCCATATCTGCGTCACGACGAGGCACTGGTGAAGAAGAAGGGCGTGCTCTTCGTGGGTGTACACTCACTCAGTGGCGCAAAAACGATGGCCGACCATTCTAAATGGTACTGCAATGTAAGATCGTGCCCCACAGCTCTTCAGTTCCGCCTCCTCATCCTCCTCAGTGTGCGGAAACTAACACGAAGGTCCCGCCTCACTACAAAAGAGGGGCCCTCTCCAGATGCTAATGACACATGTGACTTGGCAGAGATGGCTAATGGACACGAGCAGAAGTGTGAAGGGATGGAGCAGTCAGAGCTCTCCCCCCACGGAAGCGACCCGATCGCCACGGAACCACCGTTGGGCACCCGGCCTGGAAACCCTCCTACGCTGCAAGAAGCGGAGGATACCCTAAGAGGCCTGGCCCGGCACCGGGAGGAGGTCGCCAGGATGGAAGCCAGCTGGCGTGCCCCAAAACTAAACTTGGAGCGGCGCCAATCCCTCTTACCTGAAGTGTCTGTACCGGAAGGTGAGGCACCCGTTCTAGTAGAGGAGTCCGTGCGGGCATCCCAGCCCTTGCAATGTGATCCGGTTGACGTTGTCGCAGTGGAGGCACCCGTTCCTGCAAAAAACTCTGCACCGGCAGCACCCCAGATCCCGCTGTCTGCCCCCGTCGCTGAGACAGAAGAAGCGACACCCGTCCTCATGGAGGAGGCCGCGCAGGCACCAGAGGTCTACCTGTCTGTACCGGAGCCCCGACTGTCATCTGTTCCAGAGCCGGCTGCTTCCTCCGCAGGTGAGCGCCGCCAGGACTGGGGGGCGCCAGGAGAGCTGCCGCAGACCGGACATCGTAAACTGCAGTTTGATGGTGGAGACATGGAGATGCTGGTGGAGGAGAATTACAATCGGCGTCAGGAGGAAGAGTGGAGACGTTGGGAGGGGAAGCAGAGCGACAAAGGGAGCAGCGCGAATCCCAGAAGCTTCGCCAACGTCACATCGAGAAGGACCGGGCAGATAAGGACCGATGAGAAAAGATAAAGGAACCCTGTGGGAGCTGCGGCGTAAGGGTGCAGTACGGAGCTTTAAATTGAAAGGTGGTTGGGGCTTCATCCAGGAGCCTGGACTTTATTTAGAAGTGTTTGTGACCCGGCGGGACGTGGAGACTCACCTCCCAGAAGGACACCCGGGGAGGGACCTGTTGCCAGGAGACTTGGTGACTTACACCCGACACTGGGGTTACAATGGATGGTATGCCCTAAATGTTACCAGGTGCGACCCCTACTCCCCAGAGTGTCAGGAACCTGTGAGACCCTCGGAGCCTTCAGCCTCCCACATCCAGGCCTCTGCACAAGTGCCCACCCCACGCCGTAAATCTCCCCAGCCTTCCTCAGTGGTCTCCTCAGCAGCCCCAGCTATGGACATGATAACTATAGCTGGCCCGTACCCGGCGCCTGTTAGGCCCGTTGGGGTTCGTTCAGTCCGGGACATAGGGCTCCAGACCCGGAGGGAGATGAAAGAGGTGGCCACACAGACACAGATAGCGGGTCACGACTTGACTGTACAGGCCACACGACGTCATCAGGTCCTGGTGGTCCTTGGTGTCTCGGATGTTTGGCAAGCATCAGAAGAGTACCAGGTGGTACCTGGAACACCCCTGCTAAAGAATTATAAATAACCCGGACAGGGTCCCTGTATGTAAATAGTTAAATTGTTGATGTACCCGGACGGGTGAATGTTCATAAAAAAAATTTTTAATTTAATAAAAAACACAACACAGTTTTCATTACTTTTATTACAGTCTCATCCTGCGACGCCATCGATCTCCTGTAAAAAAATGGAAAAAAAAAAACAGCAGTATACCACCTGTCCGACGCAGTCCATAGTAACGAGTGTCCCACGATGATCCAGCTCTGCTACATCAGAATGACAGGCAGAGCCTGTCATCCCGGCGCAGCACAGCTGATTACCTGCTTCCCCGGCGGTGACGTCATCGGACTGCTTTACGGCCGGGATTACCCTGCAGTCACTGCAGTTATCGTGAAAAACTGCATGTGACCGCCAGGGAGAAGATAATGGCGGCCATCAAGCAGTCCAGGACGTGACCGCCGGAGATCTTCTGCCAGGTAAGTGCCGCTGACTCCTGACAGACCCGACCGACAGACACTCACAGTGACAGTGACAAATCCGATTCCGGTATCCGATATGACGAAAATATCGGTACTCGGAATCGAAAGCCCGATACAGCTAATATCGGCCGATACCCGATATTTGCAGTATCGTATCGCTCAACACTATTAACTACAACTAAAGATAGAAAGAGGAAAGCTATCTGCCCCGGAGCAGATCCCCAAAGAACATAGGAAGCCCCCAAACATGTAATGGCGGTTAGACAAGAGGAAATACAGACACAGACAGAAAATAGTATGAGCAAACGCTGGGGCCCAATCTGCCTAGACAGAAAAGGATAGAAAGGATACTCACTGCAATCCAAAAAAACCCTAAAAAATGCCAACGCTACTGATTACAAACACACCTGAGATCACACGACCTCTACCACCTAAATCAGTTCTCTGGTGTAACAAAACTAAGCCGCAGTCACTGAAAAAAACTGGTAAAGGCAAATGAACAAATAACAATGGCTCCAGAGGAACTGAGAGGAGCCCAAGCCCCCGGGGGGGAACCTGGATAACCTCACAGAAATGCAGAGAAATATGCAAATGGTATGCACAAAAACAAAAACAGAAAATATCTTATCTGAAAGCAGAAGAAGAGGCAAGACTCAGCAAGCTTCCAAGTGAACCAGGAACCACAGATGAGACAAGAACAATTGATCACCGGCAACCATGATGGGAGGGAACCTCCCTTATATCAAGCCAGTCTGTGCATCCTGATTGCCAATCCTCATTGAATGGTTCAGTACTGTTTGTAACCACCAGAGGGAGCTTCTGCTCAGAATTCATTTCTAAAACATTCACAACAGTACCCCCCCTTGAGGAGGGGTCACCGAACCCTCATTTGTGCAACCAGGTCAGTCAGGATGAGCTCGGTGATACGCACGGATCAGTCTCCTAGCATGGATGTCCGAAGCAAACACCCAAGAATTGTCCTCCTGACCATAACCTCTCCACTTAACCAAATACTGGAGTTTCCGTCTAGAAAAACGAGAATCCAATATTTTCTCAACCACATACTCCAGATTGCCCTCAACCAAAACAGGGTCAGGAGGTCAGGAGGCACAGCCATAGGAACCACTGGCTCGACAAACCTCTTCAATAAGGACTTGTGGAACACGTTATGTCCCTGGAAGAAGTAAACGAAAGGAAACAGGATTAAGAATCTCCATGATCTTATAAGGTCCAATGAACCTTGGCTTAAACTTAGGAGATGCATCTCTCATAGGGATATTTCTTGAGGACAACCAGACCAAGTCCCCCACTTTAAACCGAGGACCATCAGTCCTATGCCGGTTGGCAAACCGCTGGGCCTTCTCCTGAGAGAGGGACAACCTCTCCACTACCTGGTCCCAAATCTGCTGCATACGCTCCACAACAGAGTCAACACCCGGACAGACAGAAACCTCCGTCTGTCCCGAAGAAAATCGAGGGTGAAACCCAAAATTGCAGAAAAATGGAGACATCAAAGTGGCAGAGCTAGCCCTATTATTAAGAGCAAACTCAGCAAAGGCAAAAAAGAGACCCAGTCATCTTGATCAGCAGACACAAAGCATCTGTCACGCTGTCTCTGCAAACAGGAGGACCGGGATCTATGCTGACCCTAAAGCTGGGGTCCTGACTAATCCCTCTACCTGGAGGTACTGTTGATGGTACAGAGGTCCAGGCCGCCAGCGTAACCCTATCTCCTGTGAATCCCTGACCACTGTAATCTAGTCCTGAGAAGGACCCTGATTACCACCACAGGGAAACGGGAAGGTAACTGCCTACACACAGTATAAGACGAACGAGACAGTACAAGGGGTAAAACAAAAGACACCTTGCATACAAAACTACCACTACAGAGGGAACACCAACGGGTAAGGAGATAAATAATAAAGCGAGGAGAGGAGAAAACCACAACAGGTACTCTTAGCTTTAGACTTCTCAATATGATCCGCTCTGCTGGTCTGCATGAAAGCTTTCACCGACACTTCCCTAGCAGACAGGCAGGTATTTGAAGGAAACCAATTATCGCAACATTAATTGCAGCTGAGCGAGGCTGGTCTTGTCCAGCACAGAGAGAGGGAGAATTAACTCTCTCAATGCCGAAAAACACCCAGCAGCAGAAACTCAGCTGTGAGAAGTCAGGGTGTGCAATCGCGACGATCTTCACAGCGACACACCCGTGACAGTACCCCCCCTTCTACGAGGGGCCTCCGGACCCTCAGGGCCGGGTTTATCTTGGTGAGTAGTGTGGAAGGCCCGAACCAATCGGTCTGCGTTAATATCCGACGCAGGAACCCACGTCCTCTCCTCAGGACCATACCCCCTCCAATGAACAAGGTACTGAAGGGACCGCGATTCAGACGTGAATCGATGACTCTCGACACCTGGAACTCCAAGTTACCATTGACCACCACAAGAGGAAGAGGTAAAGGTGAAGGTATCACCGGCGCCACATACCTCTTAAGCAACGATCTGTGGAACACATTATGAATTTTAAATGTGGGAGGGAGGTCAAGACGGAATGCAACCGGATTAATTATAGAACTGATCTTGTATGGCCCGATGAACCTGGGACCCAGTTTCCAGGAGGGAACCTTAAGTTTTATATTCTTGGTAGACAACCATACCAGATCGTTCACACTTAGGTCCGGACCAGACACTCTCCTCCTATCAGCCATACGTTTGTATCGGTTCCCCATAGTACTCAGATTATTCAGCACTCCTCTCCACACTGAAGCAAGTGACGACGAAAATCGTTCCTCCTCAGGAACCCCAGAAGAGCCCCCCCTATTGAAGGTACAAAACTGGGGTGAAAACCATATGCCCCAAAAAACGGGGACTTACCAGTGGACTCGCTCCGCCTATTATTTAGAGCAAACTCCGCCAGAGGCAAGAAAGAAGCCCAGTCCTCCTGGTTCTCTGACACAAAAACACCGGAGATATGT
>JARQOD010000005.1:317153002-317221793 GCA_033576555.1 Oophaga sylvatica | reverse complement strand
AATTTTATAACACTGAACAGTAAAGAAAAAATAACATTTTACCACTAAAATGTTGTTTTAGCCCCAAGTTTTTAATTATTATAAGGGCTAATAGGAATTTTTTAAAAGAACAAACTGAGGTGCACCAATATCCTATATGTATTCGAGAAATGTTTTTCAGGCACAGTGCAACGCTCAGAAGGCAAGATTTTACTGTTATGGTTTGCAGGTACCATGACTAACTGAGCGAGCAGATGAGGTACCAGAACAGCAGAATCCCCATAAGTGACTCCAAATTACAAACTACACCTTTCAGTAAATTAATCTAAGGGTGCAGTGATTATATTGACACCACAGGTGTGTCACAGAATTTTATACCATTGGGCAGTGAAGAAAAAATAACTACATTTTTACCACCAAAATTTTGTTTTAGCCCCAGATTTTACACTTTCACACAAGAAGTGGGTAAAAATGGCACCATAATTTTCTGACAATTTCTTCTGAGTGTGGCAATACCCCATATGTGGCTGTACAGTACTTCTTAGCCATACGGAAAGACTCGGGAGGAACGGAACGTTGTTTGCCTTCTGGAGTGCAGATTTTCCTAAAACAGTTTGAGGACTCCATATACCTCATTTTGGAATTTATACCCTTTTGGGAATTTATCTACAAGTGTAGTGACGATTTTGACTCCATGGGTATTTTCCACAAATAAGCAACAATGAATGTTGCCGAGTGAAAATTGCAAACTGGCGAGTAGTGAGCAGTACGCTGTAGTGACCAGTACATTGCAGTAACCAGTAAATTATGCCCAGTCCATGCTTCTGTAGACATGCACCCATAAGTTAGGCAGGCTCTCATTGCTTCAGAATGTCCAAACATGTGGGAGCTATATGTGGTTTAGGTACACTGTGGGGCTCAGAAGGGAGGGGGCATCTTGATTTGGGAGCGCGGAATTTGAGGAACTTCTTTTGGGGGGTGAGGAGCCATTTCGCTTTTCCAGAGCCTTTGTAGGGCCAGTAATGTGGAAGCCCCCTATATTTCCGTTAACAGATGACAGACCTGAGTGAGGGCTTTCTTTTTTTGTGGACTGAGTTGAAACTTTTATTGTAAACATTTTACATAACGTAAGGGATCACATTTATCCGGCGATCTACGCTGATCACTTACCTTGGGGTTTCCATCTAAATGTCTGAGTGACGTGATTCACTATAATGAGGCAATGATGCAGCACAGTTACTCTGGACTCCGTCTGGCCTCTGTTCAGCAGTGTTCTTCTTTACAGAAGTGCACAAAAAATTGTGGCACTTTTAGGCAATCCTAAAAAGACGGACATCGCTGGATCCCAGGTCTTATGGCGTCCACAGTGCCTCCAGCTGCCTTATTATATGGAATCTTCCACCAGAGGTTCCGTCTGAATCAGGTATTTCAGACATTTACATGGAAACCCTGGTGTAAGCACTCAGCGCAGAATAAATATGAGCCGAGCCTTAGGCCGGGGTCACACTTGCGAGTGCCATGCGAGAAACTCTCATGAGTCTCTCGCATAAATACCCGGCACTGCCATCGACACTCGGACCGGAGCGTTCAGCTGCATAGAAATACATGCATCCGCACACCCCAGTCCTGAGTGCCAGCGGCAGTGCCGGATATTGATGCGAGTTTCTCTCATGGCACTCGCAAGTGTGATGCCGGCCTAAGGCTCGGCTCATATTTATGCTGCACTGAGTGCTTACACCAGTTTTCCATGTAAATCTCTGAAATACCTGATTCAGATGGAACCTCTTACAAGTGTGGCCCCGGCCTTACTGCGATCTTTGGGAGGCAGAATGAAAAAATCAACAGCAAGTGAAGAATTGGTTTTACTTATTTTTTAGGTCATTCCTCGTGTGGTATAAGTGATTAAGCGACTTTATTCTTCAGGTCAGTGCGATTAAAGCGATACCAGATTTATATCGGGTTTTTGTGTTTGGCTGCTGTCACACGGTAAAAGATTCTTTTTATTGCAAAAAATAGTTTTTGCATCACCATATTTTGAGAGCTCCAGATTTTGGCTTGTTTTTTGCGGGACGAGTTGACGTGTTTATTGGTACCATTTTCGAGCACATGATATTTTTTGATAGCTTTCTATTTAGATTTTTGGGAGGCAGAATGAACAAAAACCAGCAATTCAGGAATTTTCTTTTTTGGGGTGACTTTATGCTATTCCGTGTGTGGTAAAATTGATAAGACAGTTTTATTCTTCACTGCCATTACAGCGATACCAGATTTATATATTTTTTTTAATGTTTTGGCGCTTTTACACAATAAAAACTATTTTATAAAAAAAATATATATATTTTTGTATCACTTTATTCTGAGAGCTATAACATTTTTATTTTTCCCCTCATGGAGCTGTATGATGGCTTATTTTTGCGGGGCAAGATGACGTTTTCAGCGGTACCATGTTTATTTATGTCTGTCTTTTTTATCAGGTTTTATTCCACTTTTTGTTCAGCAGTATGATGATAAAGCAATGTTTTTTAATCTTGTTTTTTATTTATTTTATTATGGTGTTCACTAAAGGGGTTACCTAGTGGGACAGTTTTATAGGTCAGATTGTTGCAGATATGGCGATATCAAATATGTGTACTTTTATTGTTTATATATTTTTTCATACAAATATTTATAGATACCATATCTCTTGATTTTTGTATTATTTTTACTTTTTTTATATTTTTACAATTTTTTTAAAAAATGTTTTTACCTTTTTTTTAACCTTTTTACTTTATCCCAGTATGGAGCTATCATTTTTTGCAGGCTAATTGCTTGCATAGCATGAGGATAGCATAGCAGAGAACGTTGCTGATCATGCACTCCCATGACCAAGCAACTTTCCTAGGTCTGGTGACCCGGATGTCGTCATGACGAAATCGGGTCACCATGGCAACAATCAGGACTCTGCGTCAGGCTGCGGGGTGTCCGATTCAAAGGCATAGGTGCTGTCACCCCTCTGCCTGCTCCCAGAATGCTACAATCGTGTGCGCGGGCAATCACAATAGCGTAATAATCCAGGCACAGGGATGGATTATTATGTCCAAAGTCAGAAAAGACTTAAATAAATTGTACTAATATTTACAGCCATGCTCATGTAAGGACACCAAGACATTATGGTTTAAAACTGGGAAAATCACAAAAATAAATGGGATTCACACCCTGCTGTGCCTCTTTTTTTTTTTCACCAAACTTGCTGCATATACTGATACCAAGTGCAACTGTGTAGCCCTGGTGTTAGGCACACACAGTACCCTGGAGAGTGTGTGGCGAGACAGCAGTTTAATGCTAAATATCCATTCACTCAACATATACTAGACACACCCTTAGGGTAGTGCAGTTTACTCTTGAGGGAGTGGTCAAGGTGTATGTGTTAGAGTGATTAAGTCTGTGTCTGGACTTCAGAGAGAGAAGACGTCTGGAGGGAGGAAGCAGTCCAGATTGCTCTATCATCAGTTCGGAAAGTGGAGTCTAGTACAGGTGGTTTAATTCACCTCAGCCTAGTCAGAGCTGTACCTCATCAGAATACACTGGAAGGAAAGAAGAAGTTTAGTGCAGAAAGTCTTCAGTATCCTGTCTAAAGGACGGTGTAAGGTTCAGAGACGTGCTCCTGCCTATTGATAACTGAGCATCTGTAACTAACTTTGAAGTGAAGAAAGTGAATGAAGGAAGTGACTGCTCGACCCTTGGCTAGTGTGAGTGCTTATGTTACCAGCGAGGACAAGGCGAAAGGCACAGTGGTTTATTGGAATAGTGCTGACGGATTGAAGAAGTCCTGCACATTGCAACCGGTCACTGGGGACCGAAGGATCACTATTGTTACAAGCATAGTGGTAAGAAAACCAGGAATTTACCGGACCTTAGGTCGCGGCAAACAAGCCCCATATAGTCAGTACGTAACTGGGGTCAGGGGGAGTGAAGACTTTGAGTCAGTGCACGATAAGATAAGAATTCAGCTCCCTCGCAGGAAGGCTCCTGACACAAAGCTGACTGGGCGGTACAGCTATAGATTAGCTGGAGTTATTGAGGGAACTACGCTTCAGGCTGGTTGTACTCATTGTATTGGAAGTAAAGGAGGCCCTAACTTGTCCAGCTGCTGTCTCAAGATACACTCTCCTTGGATCAGCCTCCCTGGGACCTGCCTGAACATCTTACAAGTAAAGGTATGGAAAGACGCTGACCGTGTGAGACTGTGTTATTTATCTGCACTCGACTTCACTATCTTCATAGACTTTGAGGGACCAGTCCCACCTGTAGGGGACCCGACATCTAGCTGCCTCACCATCCCCTCAGAGATCTACAGCAGCGCTGGTACTAATTACCAGAAGACTACAGGTGGCGTCACGAACTGTATATAAACCTATCCCCTGTAAATATTCCCCCAACATACGCCAGACCGCCAGGGCCACAGACCGAGCCACAGCTGCCTGTGACAAAATCCCCATAGACTTCCATGGGCTCGGCTCTGAGTACCCCATTGCCCTGGTAACCCACAATTGTGGTGGCGGGTCGACACAAAAAATTTGGCGTCACGAACAGGATGCGAAACTCGCAGAATTGCGAGCCCTGTGTGCCTAAGGAATTGTTTTTGTGAAAAAGGACTGTTTGCACTTTTGGCGCCAAAATCGCCATTTTTGTCGCCATATTCGCGCCCTCAGGCGCTGGAGAAGAAGGTGGGCGTACCTTCGTGGGCGTCTACCCCCCTGTGGCGCGAATAAAATGCCTGCCCTCTCAAAGTGCTATTACAACATGCGATCCTGCCCTACAGCAAAGGAGGTCCGCCTCCTCTTCACCTTCCCTGCGAGGAGGAGGAGACGCAAACCCCACCTCCACGGAAGAGACCGGATGTCTCCGCAGGAAGAAGAAAGAATCTTCTGGAACATCATGGAGGCAGGACGTGTGCAGCCGAGCAGGGAAGCGGAGGAAGGCAGGCCCCGTGCCCCAGCCAAGCTGCCACTAGCACCGGAGTTATCCGTGCTCCTGCACCTGCAGCAGGCGTTGCTAGAAACAAAAGAAGAAAATGCACGCCTGAAGAAGATGGTCCAGCACCAACCTGGATTTGAGGAGATCGAGAGACGCCGATGTAACTTGATGCAGTGGCGACTGTGGAACACGGCGTCCTCTCCCCTCAACGACCCCCCACGATTCCAATTACCGAAGATTCTGCTGCCCAAGGCGAAGGAGCAACCGGAGGCTGCCCCCGAAAGTACCAATCCTGATCCCACCGGTGAAGCGGTGGAGGCGAAGGAGGTTGAGGAGGTATCGCCAGTTCCGGAACGCCCGCCCGGCCAGGAGGCCGCAGCAGATGATCGGTCCCCGGCAGGGACACCGGAGGGGTCCTGTCCGTCGTTACCAGACGTCGACTGGGACGAGATGGCGCGCCTGGATGACGTCGCCTATACCGCCCAGTGGGAACATGAATGGCAGAGTCGTGAGGAGAAGCAGAAACGCCAGCAGGAGGAAGAGCGGGAAGCTCAGCGGAACCGTCAGCGACAACATGCAGAGCTGATCGCGGACAAAGAGAGTGTCCGGAGAGATAAAGGTACCCTGAGGGAACCGCGGCGGCAGGGGTGTGTGACTGAGTTCCAGCTCCGGAAGGGCTGGGGCTTCATCCGTGAACCGGGCCTCTAACCAGGGGTCTTTGTCAGCAGGCGTGACGTAGAATCTCACCTGCCGCAAGGCCATCCCGGGAGGGACTTAGTAAATGGAGACATTGTCACGTACACACGGCATTGGGGAATGAAGGGATGGTATGCCCTTAACGTCACCATCGTCCGTGACCCCGTCCCCGACGCAGGTAACGTCATCACTACCGCAGCGTCCCCGTCTCCAGCTCAAGCAGTATCCGGTCGTGCCCCAGCATCGCCCCCTGCAAATTCATCGCAACTAGCGACCCAGATTTCATTGCAAAGGAAAGCCACCTCTACATCGCAACATGCGACCCAGTCTCAATCGCAATCCATGACACGGTCCATATCGTTAACTGTGATTGAAACGCAATCGGTGTCACGTGAGGAGAATGTACCCGTTGCGCCCCTAGAGGTTCGCACGAGAACTGTGGCGACCCAGACCCTAATCGCAGCGCATGATTTGCTAGTCCTGGGAACTAGGGCCCATTGCATTGTTCCAGCCCCGGGGTGGAAAGTGTATTAGAAGAAAATGAATAAATAGTAAAGAAACGAATCGGTGGGATCCATATCGGGTCTACCATAAGTAAAAAGTTTGAGAATGTTTTATAAAGTTTTGCATATATATTTTGCTAACTGTAGAATGCCCGGCTGGGTAACCAGAAAAAGTTTTGCACTTTAGTATAATAATGTGATATTATATCTATGTCTTTGGTTTTACAATGGACTTTGAGGTTGAGGACTGTGCTAACCCAGAACTTATTTGTACATAGTTGCGCTTCGGTGCCTTATCTTGGTTTTACATAAACCAGCACAATTACCTCTGAATACAAAAACCCGTGTGGTGTGGCACTGAGTGAGGTCTGCATTTGGATGTCCTGCAGCCCACCCAGGACCTACGTTGAAGGTTTGGTGCGGGTCCTTCACAAGTATACTGTATATTTATTGAATGCTATTTAATACTTTTGTATTTCTATATATAATGTTATTGTTCGCAACGTTCAAGATATCCTCACCTCCCGGATGGGACGAACCAATGTTAATTGTTTAATGTTTTCATGCATAAACAAAATGTCTCTTTTGTATTTTACAGCCCGGGAGTGCTGTCTTTTACCATGGGGGAATGTGTAGCCCTGGTGTTAGGCACACACAGTACCCTGGAGAGTGTGTGGCGAGACAGCAGTTTAATGCTAAATATCCATTCACTCAACATATACTAGACACACCCTTAGGGTAGTGCAGTTTACTCTTGAGGGAGTGGTCAAGGTGTATGTGTTAGAGTGATTAAGTCTGTGTCTGGACTTCAGAGAGAGAAGACGTCTGGAGGGAGGAAGCAGTCCAGATTGCTCTATCATCAGTTCGGAAAGTGGAGTCTAGTACAGGTGGTTTAATTCACCTCAGCCTAGTCAGAGCTGTACCTCATCAGAATACACTGGAAGGAAAGAAGAAGTTTAGTGCAGAAAGTCTTCAGTATCCTGTCTAAAGGACGGTGTAAGGTTCAGAGACGTGCTCCTGCCTATTGATAACTGAGCATCTGTAACTAACTTTGAAGTGAAGAAAGTGAATGAAGGAAGTGACTGCTCGACCCTTGGCTAGTGTGAGTGCTTATGTTACCAGCGAGGACAAGGCGAAAGGCACAGTGGTTTATTGGAATAGTGCTGACGGATTGAAGAAGTCCTGCACATTGCAACCGGTCACTGGGGACCGAAGGATCACTATTGTTACAAGCATAGTGGTAAGAAAACCAGGAATTTACCGGACCTTAGGTCGCGGCAAACAAGCCCCATATAGTCAGTACGTAACTGGGGTCAGGGGGAGTGAAGACTTTGAGTCAGTGCACGATAAGATAAGAATTCAGCTCCCTCGCAGGAAGGCTCCTGACACAAAGCTGACTGGGCGGTACAGCTATAGATTAGCTGGAGTTATTGAGGGAACTACGCTTCAGGCTGGTTGTACTCATTGTATTGGAAGTAAAGGAGGCCCCTAACTTGTCCAGCTGCTGTCTCAAGATACACTCTCCTTGGATCAGCCTCCCTGGGACCTGCCTGAACATCTTACAAGTAAAGGTATGGAAAGACGCTGACCGTGTGAGACTGTGTTATTTATCTGCACTCGACTTCACTATCTTCATAGACTTTGAGGGACCAGTCCCACCTGTAGGGGACCCGACATCTAGCTGCCTCACCATCCCCTCAGAGATCTACAGCAGCGCTGGTACTAATTACCAGAAGACTACAGGTGGCGTCACGAACTGTATATAAACCTATCCCCTGTAAATATTCCCCCAACATACGCCAGACCGCCAGGGCCACAGACCGAGCCACAGCTGCCTGTGACAAAATCCCCATAGACTTCCATGGGCTCGGCTCTGAGTACCCCATTGCCCTGGTAACCCACAATTGTGGTGGCGGGTCGACACACAACGTCAATGCGTACCTTATAGTTGGGTCCCTGTCCTTACCAGTAACCTCTCTTGGACTAAAAAGCCTACAATATATGAAGCAGGAAGGAACCTATTCACACTAGTTGGGATGTGCTGGTCAGTTTTTTCTGTTTGCATATACTGATAGCCATGTTTTTGCTGCTTTTTTGCACTTACTCGTTGCTTTCTATGGGTGAAAAAAACTCGAAACAATTGACATGGTGCAGTTTTCAAATGCACAGCTGTTTTTAAATTCAATCAGGAAAAAAGTAAGTGCGTCCATCAGATTTCTGAAATCTCATAGCTTTTGCTGGTACTGTAAAAAGCAGCTTTTAATTTACATTAGAAAATCTAAACAAAAAAACGCATCAAAAATGCAATGTGTGAACATTGCCTAACTGTCAGTACTCTAAGTTTTTATGACAAATGTCAACAGCTGCTCACCCTAATCACTCTAATTTTTAAAAGTTGAAACTGAAAAAGCTTAAAAATTAATACTATACATTTTTTCAATACTTGAATTTTTTAATGACACATTCCCTTTAAATTGTAGATACAATTTGGTATTCAAATTAGACTATTGATCCAATTTTATAAATTTTACCCAAATTAAGTTGTAATTTTTTTGTGAGAGAACTACATATCTCTCATCTTGAATTATGTTAGCCTCCCCCAACTGAAATTTGTCAAGGGCATTAAAAAGGACACTTCACCAGTTTTAGCATGTTAAACTGGTCACATCATGGAACAGTGGCTACACCTCCTGTAGTAAGATTTGTTCAAGATGCACATAATTTTTAAAATGTACAGTACCTGACTCATTAAGAGCATGCCCTTTTAATTAATCTGATGCATCTTACTCCAACACTCCCCTTCATCGAGACTAGCATGGACAGCACCAATCTTATTTAGGGCTTTTATCTGTGCATACTGACCAAGTACAGTATGGTAGCCAATAATAGAACTAGAAACATTTAATTTGATCATTTCCAGTAAGCACTTTATTATTGTAAACTTGAGAATTGTATTATCTTATAAGACCACTAAATATACCGTATTTTGTGGATTTTAAGACGCACCAGACCAAAAGATGCACCCCAAATTTTGGGAAGGGATATAGGAAAAACATTTTTTTATAAAATGGCAGTGCATAGTATAGTCCGCTTTTAGAGTAGCTTACGGGTGGTGGGAGGAGGCTGCTGTGGAGCGGGCTCCCAGGAGGCAGGATCTCTGCATGAATTTGGCATCGGCAGGAGTTAGGTGATGCTGCAGGCTCCAGACTGGGAGGAGGGGATGTTTGGCAAGTGTGTGGCGAACCCCATGTTTTCACTAAATGTTGGTAGTCCCCACACTTCCCATTCTTTTCACTGCTGTTGAATTCAGGAAAATAGCTGCTGGAGGCAATGCATGCACAGACTGAGATCTCGGGAGCCAAGATCTTCATTTTTTCAAAGTCCAACACAGTGAAAAGAATTGGAAGTGCAGGGACTACGCCGACAGTTTGTGAAAGCCCAGGGCCAGGTGCAGCCTCGCACTGCCAAACACCCCCTCCTCCCAGCCCGCAGCATCGCCCCATTCCTGCCACCACAGCTTCCTGTAGGAGCGACCCTGCCTCCTGGGGACCTGGGAGCCTCTCTCCCCCCTGGTAAGCTACATTCAGGTTATAAGATGCACTTCCATTTTCCTCCCAAATTTGGAGAAAGAAGTGCTTTCTATAATCCAAAAAATACCAATGAGCTCATGAAGGAAGTCTATTATATTTCATATCTCATACATGAGGAAAAGTGTGGTTATGCTGTAATACTAATCATAATTTACAAATTCACATTAACTATTCTCTTTTTGTGCATTCTTGTAGCATTTTTTCTTTTCATTTCAGGACCTTAGATCTGCAGTGCTGAAAATATGCACATTTTTAGGCAAAAGTCTTGATGAGAAAGCAATTGACATGGTTGTGCAAAAAGCGACTTTTAAAAACATGAAAGATGATCCAGTTGCAAATTATACATTTTACCCAAATGAGATTATAGAAGCCAGGGAAAATGGATTTCTTCGTAAAGGTAAATGAGTTAATATTTATCTAAAATCAGTAGTTTACATTTATAAGCACTCAGGTTATAATATTTATGTACAGCTTTGCAATTAGAGATTTATGTATATACTAGATGTGGGCCCGATGCTATCGCATCAGCAGGGCAGTGACATCACGATGGGGGCAGCTCTGTGGCGCTGGGGGTGGTGGCTGTCTCTACCCCCTCCCCCACCATGCTCTCTCCCCCAATGTATGTAAGTAAATGTATTTTTACATGTGTATGTATGTTTGTGCATATTTGTGTATGTGCATGTGTGTATGTGTGAATGTATGTGCATGTATGTGGGTGTGTATGTGCGTGAGTACATGCATGTTTGTGTGTATGTGTGTTTGTGTATGCATATGTGTGCGTACATCTGCAAGTGTTTGTATGTGCATGTTTGTGTATGTGCATATCTGTGTGTATGTGCATGTTTGTGTATGTGCCTATCTGCGTGTATGTGTATGCACGTGCATATGCGTGTTTGTGTGTATGTGCGTGTATGTGAGCGTGTATCTGCGTGCACATATGCACGTTTGTGTGTATGTGCATGCTTGCGTGTGTATATGCGTGTTTTTGTGTGCATGTGTATGTATGTGTGCGTGTATCTGCGTGTTTGTGTGTATGTGCATGTTTGTGTGTATGTGCGTATGTGTGTATGCAGACATACTGTTTGTGTCTGTGTATGCACGTGCGTATGCGTGTATGTGCATGCTTGCGTGTTTTTGTGCATCTGTGTATCTGCGTGTGTGTGTGGGGACATTATACTGTGTGTATGTGTTTGTATGTTCGTGCTTGCATGTGTACTTGCGGACATTATACTGTGTGTATACGCGTGCATATGCGTGTTTGTGAGTGCGTGTGTATCTGTGTGTGTATGCACGGGCATGTGTGTTTGTGTGTATGGGGATATTATACTGTGTGTATGCGTATGCATGTGTGTATGTGCGTGCATGTATGTATGTGTTTGCGTGTGTATTGCCTATCTGCTTGTGGGTATGTATGGGCGTGTATGCACTTGCATGTGTATGTGCGTGATTGCGTGTGTGTATATGTGCGTGTGTGTATGAGTATGTGGGGACATTATACTGTGTGTGTTTGTATGTGTGTGTTTGTGTATCTACATGTGTGTATATCTGCATGTGTGTATGCACGTGCGTGTGTGTGTGTGTGGGTTCATTATACTGTGTGTATGCATGTGCGTATGTGTGCCTGTTTGTATGTGCGTGCTTGCATGTGTGTATGTGCGTGCACGTGAATGTGTGTGTGGGGACATTACACTGTGTGTGTATGCGTGTTTGTGTGTGCGTATGTGTGTATCTGCATGTATATATGCATGTGTGTATGCACGTGTGTATGTGCATGCTTGTGTGTGTATGTGGAGACATTATACTCTGTGTATGTATGTGTCTGTGTATGCGTGTGTTTGTGTGTAAGTTCGTGCATGTGTAAGTGCATGTGGGGACATTATACTGTGGGTATATGTATGCATGTCTATGTGTGTATATATGTGAGTACATCTATGCATGTGTGTGTGTACATTCATGTCTTTAGTGTGTGTGTATGTGGGGTGTGTGTTCCGCCGCTACCTGCCCACCCACCTCCATTCAGTCGCAGCCGGCAGGACAGACGATGGTTTGCGGCCTGTACTGGAGATGGGGTGAGGCGCTACCAGAGCACGCCCGCACCCCATCTCCAGCATAGGCCGCAAGCTGGGGTCTTTCCTGCCTGCTGTGACTGCACGGAGGTGGGTGGGCAGGCAGCGGCGGGATCCGGTGTGTGTAGTCAGGCGGCGGTGGGTCCTGGCGGCGATTTGGTGAGGGTCCAGCAGCAGGTTCAGTGGCGGCGGGGGGTCCGGCGTGGGTGTCCCGGCAGTGTCCCACTGGTGGTACTGCTTAAGGGCCTGGTACCACCACAGGTGCCATATTGAATACCCATCACTTGGGTATTCCAATTTGGCGGTCGGCGTACTTCCGCTGCAGCGCTTTGGATTGTGGGATTCGAGGACGTCCAGACGGAAGTGGATGAGGGACAATTTTAGGTAATTATATAAATTGATCTCTATAACATCAGTAAAAGGGCTCATATTTATCTGTGAGAAAAACGGACGAGTGCAATCCAATAAAAATTTGGATTGCACTAACCAATGTTAATCTAGGAGTTCCTGCTGGTCTGCGATTTTTGTCCTCGTATCTCGGACGAGACTCGCCAGTGCAAGTCAACGGGGGTGACAAAAAAATATCACACGGCACTCAGACCATGCCAATGCCGTCCGATTTTTACACACTCAAGTCCTTGAAAACCCGACATTTCATCAGCTGCATACAGTAAAATGACAGCATGACCTGTCAGAATAGAATAGACAGAATAGATATAAAGAGGTCAGTGACATTTATAATTATTACAGTGCATGTGTAGCTTACTGAACATGTTTTTAACTAATAAATGAATAATTTTCTGAAAAACAGTGGGATCCCCTGACATTTTTTTAACCAGGGAAAGGAAAGGTGACAGGGGCTGATGTTTATAGCCTGTGAAGGGGGTAATACCCATATAGCTTCCCAGGCTATTAATATCAGCTCACAGTTGTATACGTAGTCTTTACTGGTTATTAAAATGGGGAACCCGGTGTCACGCGTTTACTTCAACAGGGAGGAGCCAGAAGACTGCAACTTCTGATTTCTTCTACTCCTGCACTGATTAAAAGAATTTCACCTTCATATTAAATGCTGTACATTTCTGTTCTTTCAGTTAATCTGCTCATTTGAAAGCTCTTTGAGCGTTAAGGTTTTCAGGTGTGCACTGCTAGCCACTCTAATCTCCTATATAATCTGGGTCCTGGCTAGTAATCATTGTCAGAGTAGCTTATGCTGCATGGCTAGTGGTTGTTGGTGGTTGTTATTAGAGAAGGAGTTTGGTGGATTTTTCTGTGACTGTTGCTAGGTTTTGAGTGTGTGATAATTCCCTTTCTTCTCCAACTTTGATTTAACCCCATCCTCCACTCTCCGGTGCATACCTCTGTTGTATAATGGTATCTTTGGTATTTTTTATTATCTCTGTTTATATTACCTTGTTAGTCTTGTTGGAGTATTACGGCACACTACTACTCCCCTCTTCCCTATATAGGGTAAGGGTACAGACTGTGGGCTGAATCAGGAGCTAAGGCAAGGTACATTGCCCCGGCGCCTTCACCATCAGAAGTAATCCAGGGAACAGGGCAAGTTAGGACACCCATAACTTTAGGAACAGGGAACAAGCCCCTGGTCCTGGGACACCTGACAACAGAGTCATGACTTCCAGACAAAAAATGACATGGGGTCCCACCTAAAATTAGTAACCAGCAAAAGCTAGACAGACAGCTGCGGGCTGACATTAATAGGCTAGGAAGGGGCCATGGATATTGTCCACCTCCCAGACTAAAAACAAAAGCTCTTAGCTGCCCCAGAAATGGTGCATTTTATGAATCTGGCTCTTCCCACTTTCTCTATGGCGGAGGCAAGTGGGGTGATAGGGTTGAGGTGAGGAATTTGTTTTTGTTTTTTAAACTCTTTTACAGGGGATATGGGCATCGGTGGATTATCTTCATATTGGGAACTGGTGAGGATTATGTTGCTTTTTCATTTTTAATTTTTTACAGTGGACATGGTCTTTAATGGATTGGGTGTAAAGGTGAGTATAAGTGGTTTTCTCATTTTAAATTCAACAAAGGAGTCTGTGTCATTATTTCAAATAAAGTACTTTATTCAGGGTGTTTTTTATTTACTATATGGGGTTAGTAATGTGGTGTCTTATAGATGCCTCTACATTACTAACCCATGGGCTTGATGTCATCTGACTATACAAAGGTGACATCAACCCCAATCCTAACACCCCACTTTGCCACCTCCAAAGGCCAAGTGGAAAGAGCTCAGTTAAGTGCCAGATTTGGTGCATCTTATGGATGCACCATTTCTGAGATAGCTGAGAGCTGATGTTTTTAGTCTGGGAGGGGGCCAATATTCATGGCCCCTTTCTAGCCTATTAATATCAGCCCGCAACTGTCTGCCTAGCCTTTGCTAGTTATTAATTAAATGGGGCACCCAACGTCACTTGTTTTGAACGAGATGGCAATGGAAAACATATTGATAAGTTACCATCTGGTTACTGTAGTCATGTCATCCGGGTCCAGGAAGGAAGCCCATACAATGATTTCTTATTGGTAGGCCAAGTCTACCAGTTGCCTGATGTGTATTGGCTTTGTGGGGACATGAAAATTAGGCCCAGATTACATACCCCTTGGACAGGACAGTGTGCTATGGTAAAAGCCCTTATGCCCTTCCACATATTTGATCTACCCAGTTGGGATCAGGCCCTCCAAAAAGGCCAACTACCCCCAAGAGTGAGAAGGGAATTACAAGTTTCCTTTGACCCTCATGTCTACATGGATGCCATCGGGGTTCCACAGGGGTTCCTAATGAGTTCAAGGGCAGAAATGAGGTAGCAGCTGGATTTGAAGCAATCATTCCCATGATTGGGATAATCAAAAACGTGCAATGGATAAATTAGCTATACTATAATCAATAAAAGTTTGCTAATTTCACTAGAACTGCTGTAAAAGGACTTGCTGAGCAGCTAGACTCCACATCTATTATGGCTTTCCAAAACAGGATGGCCTTGGACATGATATTGGCAGAAAAAGGTGGAGTCTGTAAAATGATAGGTACAAGTTGCTGCACGTTCATACCAAATAATACCACCCCAACGGCAGTATATCCAAGGTACTCAAAGGCCTTACTGACCTTTCTGAGGAACTAGCCCGAAACTCAGGGTAGAAGACACCTGGGACACTTGGTTTGGGTGGTGGGATGGGTGGAAAAGATCACTCACAAAGTTTGCAAAACCTACTCTATGTGTTTTAATCATATTAGCCTTAATTCTATGCTGCATAATTCCTTGCCTTAAGAAGATGACGAAGGAAACCATGACTACAGCAATAGCCATCCATTCTGACTTGAACGACCTAATCAGGGGCACCTTGGAAGAAATACCATATCCACCTCCCCCGCCTGAATATGCTGGCTTGAAGCACACTGATGAGGGAGAGAATAGGGTCTGATTTCCTCCGCGCAAGTCCGTTAAGAGGGGGCCCGTCTGCTAGAGATGGGTAATATTGTATTCGGTGAAGATTAGTATAGTTAGTTGACGCGCACCACACTGAGGTGTGGTACCAGGGCTATGGGGTACTCGGAGCCGAGCCCATGGAAGTCTATGGGAGTTGTCACTGGCAGCGGGACTCGTTCCGTGGCCCTGGCGGTCATGCGATGGGGGATATTTACAGGGGATTATTAGGATAGGTAGCTCGTGACGCCACCTGCGGTGTCTGATCAGATTGACCAGCGCTGCTATTAGGATCTTCACAGGGGATGTTATGGGGCAGCTGGGTGGTAAGTCTCCCACAGGTGAGACTGGTCCCTGGAAGTCTATGGTGATGATGCAGGGTGTAGATAAGAATTCAGTCACACACAAAATAGCTTCTTTTCATACCTTTTACTTGAAGGTGTTTCAGAAGATCCCGGGGAGCTGGTCGGGGTGGAGAATGCACATTCGGGTAACCGCTGAGCAGGTTAGAGGCCTCCTTATCTTCAACATGTATGTGAGCCCAACTTGCCTGAAGCGAAGTTAACTCTGAACTCTCCAGCTTTCTCTATAGCTGTAATGCCCGGCCAACATTGTGGTGGAGCCTTCTGAGTGGTGAGAACAGAGTCCTTCTATGCAGGGCCCTGCTAAAAGTCCTTGTTCCTCCTGACTCTGATTACGTATCGACACTTAGGGCTGCTCTCTGCGACCTGTAGTCCAGATGCCTCCGGTTATCTTGTTACTATGCTTGAAACACTAGCAACGCTTCGGACTCCGGTGTCCGGTGATTTAGTGCAGGCAATCCAATACCTGAAGCACTTCTCTCTCTGTCTTCTCCACTATGCCCTTCGCCCTGCTTCCCGCTCTTAACATAAGCACTTGTAGCTTTCGATGGTGAGGTCAGCTTTCTCTAGGGCTCGCTGAGCAGCCCTCAGTATCCTCTAAGTCCAGGCTGGACCGACACTGAACTGATCTGTCCGAAGACAAGAAACAGATTCCACTACTCTCCCTCCTAGGTTGACTGACTCCCACTCCTTTCAGCTACGTGTCACTCCCTTTTATACCCCTGATGGGTGTGTCTAAAAGAGTGAGTGGCAGTGAATGCATATCAAGCATTGCGATTACCTTCCTGTGCACTCTCCTGGATTTTATGTGTGCCTTACATAGCTGGGCCACACATCCCCCCTTGGTTAAACACAGCACTCCCGGGCTGTAAAAGAGAAAAAGAAAAACATTTTTGTTTTGCATTAAACAACAACATTTTTAACTCATCCCATCCGGGAGGTAAGACTTCTTGAACGTTGCAATTTGTACATTAGGAAAAATACAAAAGTATCAAAATATCAAGACATGCTCATAAATACAGGATACTTGTGGAGGACCCGCACCAAAAACCTCCCACGTGGGTCCTGGGTGGGCTGCAGGACTTCTGACTGCAGACCTCACTCTAGGCCCACCATACGGGTTTTTCTTCAGAGGTAGATAGATAGTAGTGGTTTCATGTAAAACCAAGATAATGCACCGTAGCGCAACTATTTACAAAGCAAGTTCTTGGGCTGGCACAGTCCACAGCCTCTCAGTCCATTGGCATGGTAAAAAGACACATAGATAGATATAAATTTAGAAATCAAGTATTCACATATATCTCAACAACTCACTTTACTTGCTTTACCCAACCGGGTATTCTATGCAATATGTAAAACATCATCATATACAGCAATAAAGTGCAAATTGGCAAATCTTCTTCTATCAACTTTTTACAATTCTTGGATACGGTAAACCCCTGTCTGGGTCCTACCGGTCTTCACTTTTCTTGCTAATTTAGATAACGTCTTCCACTCCTGGGGCTGGAACGACGCGATGTTCCTTAGAACGCATTACAAACAAGTCATGACCTGCTATTAGCTTTGAGTGGCCACGTTTCTCATTTTAACTGGTGACCCAACGGGTATTTCTTTTTTGTAGGACGCTGATTGCGTCGCTGCAGTGTACAATTCAAATTGCGCTTCAGAACTGGTCGCAGGTTGCGATGCTGAGCAAGACTTGGATGTAGAGGAGTACGCAGGGGGCGATGCTGGTGCACGGCCTGGTGCGAACGCCAAAGATGACGCTGCTGGGACTTGCGATTCCGAGTAGGACGCAGGTGCGCGCAGTGGCTCAGTTGGGAACGCACTAACCTGCTGCTGTCGCTGCTCCCAGTCGTTTTCTATCGCTGACAGTTGGGTCTCCTCCGGTGTCCCTACCGGGGAACTGCATTCTGCTGCGGCCTCCTGGCCTAGCTGGTACTCCGGAACAGGCAGGACCTCCTCAGCCTCCTTCGCTTCCACCTCTCCATCGGTGGGATCAGGTACAGCACTTTTGGGGGCGGCCTCCGGTTTTCCTTCAGCTTTCTTCAGCAGGGACATAGGAAAGTCAGGTGATGGCGTTATGTCTGTGGGAGAGAGCACTGCGTCCCACAGCAGCCGCTGTGTCTGGGCACGCCAGCGTCTCTCGGTCTCCTCCATGTCTGCCTGGCGCTGGATCAACTTTTTAAGCGCCGCATTCTCCTCCTTGCACTCCAGCAAGGTTTGCTGAAGTTTCTGTATTAGGGATGGCTCCGGTTCAAACAACAGCTTCTCCGGGGAGCAGGGCCTGCGCTCCACCGCTCCACTGCATAGCTGCTCTTGTCCTTCTGCCACCTCGTCCCAGGCCAGACTGTAGTTTCCATCAGGAACCGTCCGGTCTCTTCCGTGGAGGCGGGATTTGCGTCTCCTCCTCTTCGGATAGAGGATCAAGAGGAGGCGGATTTCTTTAGCAGTGGGGTGGGACCGCACATTATAGTAGCATTTGGAGAGGGCGGCCATATCTTTCGCGCCACAGGGGGGTACACGCCCACGAATGCACGCCCACCTTCTTCACCAGCGCCTCAGGGCGCCAACATGGCGGTAAAATGGCGGTATTTGGCGCCAAATGCAGCAACAGTCTTTTCTGCACAAACAGTCAATATAGGCACACAGGACTCACAATTGCAAGCTTCGCATCCTGTTCGTGACGCCAAATAAGCTGACGCGCACCACACTGAGGTGTGGTACCAGGGCTATGGGGTACTCGGAGCCGAGCCCATGGAAGTCTATGGGAGTTGTCACTGGCAGCGGGACTCGTTCCGTGGCCCTGGCGGTCATGCGATGGGGGATATTTACAGGGATTATTAGGATAGGTAGTTCGTGACGCCACCTGCGGTGTCTGATCAGATTGACCAGCGCTGCTATTAGGATCTTCACAGGGGATGTTATGGGGCAGCTGGGTGGTAAGTCTCCCACAGGTGAGACTGATCCCTGGAAGTCTATGGTGATGATGCAGGGTGTAGATAAGAATTCAGTCACACACGAAATAGCTTCTTTTCATACCTTTTACTTGAAGGTGTTTCAGAAGATCCCGGGGAGCTGGTCGGGGTGGAGAATGCACATTCGGGTAACCGCTGAGCAGGTTAGAGGCCTCCTTAACTTCAACATGTATGTGAGCCCAACTTGCCTGAAGCGAAGTTAACTCTGAACTCTCCAGCTTTCTCTATGGCTGTAATGCCCGGCCAACATTGTGGTGGAGCCTTCTGAGTGGTGAGAACAGAGTCCTTCTATGCAGGGCCCTGCTAAAAGTCCTTGTTCCTCCTGACTCCGATTACGTATCGACACTTAGGGCTGCTCTCTGCGACCTGTAGTCCAGATGCCTCCGGTTATCTTGTTACTATGCTTGAAACACTAGCAACGCTTCGACTCCGGTGTCCGGTGATTTAGTGCAGGCAATCCAATACCTGAAGCACTTCTCTCTCTGTCTTCTCCACTATGCCCTTCGCCCTGCTTCCCGCTCTTAACATAAGCACTTGTAGCTTTCGATGGTGAGGTCAGCTTTCTCTAGGGCTCGCTGAGCAGCCCTCAGTATCCTCTAAGTCCAGGCTGGACCGACACTGAACTGATCTGTCCGAAGACAACAAACAGATTCCACTACTCTCCCTCCTAGGTTGACTGACTCCCACTCCTTTCAGCTACGTGTCACTCCCTTTTATACCCCTGATGGGTGTGTCTAAAAGAGTGAGTGGCAGTGAATGCATATCAAGCGTTGCGATTACCTTCCTGTGCACTCTCCTGGATTTTATGTGTGCCTTACATAGCTGGGCCACACATCGTCACGTCAAGATTGCTGTAGTTAGAATAGGCGTGAGAGGACAGACCAATAGGTTCGACGAGAATAGGGTTTTGATTTCGTATATCTCCAAATGGGGGACTGTTACGGATATGGAATTAATATATATTTAGTTATGAAGATATACAAAACACATAGATATATATAAATGCAAAAACACTATATTTGAATCATGAACAAGCACGTACAAAATGAAGATTCTTAGTACACGTATATATCGGTGATGTGGTATCTGAGTTGTGGAAGATCCGGTAGTGAGCAGATCAGCAGACTCAAGGAATCAACACCTTTAACAATAGGCCGATGATGAGATAATGTTTTGGCACGCACCTTGATTTTTCCCTTTAAAAACCCACTGCACTTCCAGTAATAAAGGAGAATCATTTTAGACACCAACATGTTGTCTGCTGTCTTTTTCTTTGCACATGTGCATAATATAATTTGACCACGGGCAATTAAGAAGGGTCTCACCCTAGTGGGATATCTACAACAAGGGTCCACCATTTTAATTATCAGTAAAGGCTAAGTATACAGCTGTGTAGAAGCTACATGCGTATTACCCTTCCCAGGTTATAAATATCTGTCCCCCGCTGTCCGCATTCCCTCTCCTAGTTAATAAAATGCTGGGATCCCAAGCGGTTTGTTTCAGAAATTCGTTCATTACTAGAGATGGGCAGACCCCTGGATGTTCGGTTCCAGAGGGCCAGTATGTGTCCTCCAGGATGCGTATAGAGACATCTTAAACCTGATGGATCACATTGTGTTTATAGCAAAACGTCTGTGAATTGCAAGGGTAAGTAAAATTAAATGTGGATTTGGTCAAAGTAGTTGACCAAGTCGGATTTTAGGAAAACCTGACATGGGTTTTTTATTTTTTAAGAGATTTGCAGGTTTGGTAGTGGGGCGAATTCCTCCCTCCATTCCGGGTTTTGGGAGTGGTTCTATGTACGAGATTCCCATTTAAATTCTCAGTTTTGTCTTGGGTGTGTCAGTTTTTGTTTTTTGCAAGCTGCAGAGCAGGAGGCACTGTGCAACCCTGGACTGTGTGAAGCCAATACAGAGTCAAGGAAATCAAAACGGCTGACATCCCCAAGAGATATGGTGGTGACATTGCCCATGGCAACGGGTTAGAACATGGACTGTTTTTTGAGGATTCGGATGCGAACCGGAGGATATTGTTTTCCTGTTTGTGAGTTTTTGGAATAAAGACATTTTATGTTGAACTTTCTGTGGCCCCTGCCTATCTGTCACACTGTGTAAACCCTGCTGCTCTACATATGGTGGAGAATGCGGGCAGTGTGAATTGAGGCATACCCAAAGCAAGCTTCATGTCGGTTATTAGGCCTGTAATGCTACAGCCCAGGCTTGGCAACAAGATGGAGGAAATCCTGAAACAGTTGGTCCTCACTCAGCAGCAGCAGATGAATAAACTGATTGCAGATTGCGGCATTGTGAGAAGCACCCCCACCACTGACTCCTTTCCATCCCGAGGCCCGTTACAAAATCTGGTCAGCATTGAGGAAGATGATTCCTGAGGACAACATGGAAGCTTTCTTCACTGTGATTGAGTACACAGCGGAGCGGGAGAGCTTGCCGATTTCCCAGTGGGCTGAAGTGGTATATGACTTGCTGCAGCTAGTAAAAAAATGGCTCCAGCCTGAGGCCTTGACCCATTCCCAGAGGTAGAGAGGGTGAGAACTCTGCCAGCGTCTATTCAGAGTTGGGTGAGCCAAGAGGATCTGGGCACCATAAACCAGGTGGTTAGCCTGATCGAGCGGTATACAGCCACCCAGGACTTCATACAGGACTCTGCCACACTACGGTTATCACGACGGGCCCCACCAGCCCACGAGCCTGGGAAAGGGACATGACCCTCTGCTGGAGCCAGTCAGGACCGAGCCCATACTGAAGGGGTTACCCTGGAGGGAGAGTGGCAAAAGATCCGTTTCTCCTAAACCTCTCTCGTGGACTAGCTGTGCCACAGCTATTAAGTGTTGGTGGTGCCAAGGTCCAGGACATGTTGCTGCAAACTGCCTCCTGACAGCCGAACGCATGGACTGTGGGTTTACTCACCATCTTCACCGTGGATACTTTCGTCCCAGTGGGTGAACCCCATCTGTGACAAAATAATATAAATACGAGAAGTATTCAGAACCTAAATCATATGTAAACCTCATAAAATACTTTTTATTAATAAAAACCTTTTTAAAGGTAAAGACCCAAAAATAAACAAACAACAAACGTGCACCAGGTCACACACAAAACACACTCAGGGGATAGTCTAGATGTACCTAGTGTATCACCTAGGCTGGTATCACCTGGCACCCTAGGGGGAACGATGGTTTTGGCGCCCCCGCTCCACGTATACTGCCCCTAGGAGCCCTATTCAGTACTACAGCCACTGAGGATACCGCTGCCTGGATGCTGAAGGGACCCCTATGGCTAGACAATAATCACACCTAACACTAAAAGCACCCTATCCCCATAGTGATATAAAAACAGTGAGGAGTAAATTAGAGGGTATTTGTGATAGTTACCAAATATACCAAATCATTTGATATCAGACAAAAAAGAGAATGCATATATTTAACCATTTGATTAATTTTGTACTAGACAGAATATATTTTCGTGGTAATATGTAATACTCAGAAAGTCATGCTTAGATTATCATCATTCATTTAAACAAATATTCAGCAATCATGGCTGGCATATTGGACAAAAAGGAGTGGAAATCCCACAAAAATCCATAATTATCAAGTCATATGGGTACAATAACCCCTCAAATTGTTCTAATATCAGTGCCAAGATAGCAGCTGAAAAAAAGCATCAAGTCTGATATAGATGGTACTTATCTGCCCATTGCCCTTCATGAAACATCAACGCCTCGACGCGTTTCGCCCCATATGGCTCATCAGGAGGCCCGGTATGGTGACAACATGTGCCACGGTGTATAATAATGAACCCCATCTGTGCCAGGTGCACATCAACGGACAGCAGGCCGAGGCTCTCCTTGTCTCAGGGACCCTAGTGACACTTGTGTATGGGTCACTAATCTCTGGGTTAGAACCCACTGGGAAAAAAGCTGGGGTCGTATGCATTCATGGTGAACTCCGCGAGTATTCGACAGTGGAGGTTGCATTTTTTTCCTTACAGGACTGTTCTGGAAAGAGACTTGCTTATATTCTGGTCCCTGTGGAAGAATAAAATTAAACCCCCCAGGACAAATATTTTTCCGGGTGCAGAGCCCGAAGATCCGGAGACAGGGATTCCTGCCATAGGGGTCACCCCCACAGGGAAAGAGTGTGAACCCAACAGGTTTCCCCTAGAGGTGATGGCAGGATAGGTCGAGGAGACCACAACAATTCCAGAGCTGGAAGTGCCCCGAGGGACTTTTGGGACAGCCCAGCTCCAGGATCCCACTCTGACCAGGGCACTTTATAGGGTTGACAAAATCCGGGACGAAGTAGTGGAACAGCTGGTAATACCCCAATACTACCATCAGGAGGTGCTCGAAATGGCTCACACACGCATGCTGGGTGGGCACTAAGGGGTTAAAAAGACACAGGAACGTATTTTACAAAGGTTCTTTTGGCCAAAGTACAGAGGTTTTGTGAGACAAAACATAATATTTATTTAGTAATAATATAAGAACACTTGAATGTAGATAGGTAGTAGAAAAATTATAAATAGCAGCAAGGTATACAATGTTAATTTTTCTCAATATTTATTACAGACCATGTACCACAATTCATAAAGTAGATTATAAATGATTATTTACTCAGTAATCTCTAAAGTGCAAATACATGTAAAAAAAAAGTGTGCAAAAAACCCCCATAAAGTTTCTAAAGTGCTAATGCATATAAAAATGGGTACAATACACCAAAAAGATTTAACATGCTCAATACTGGTCAAACACTATTTGAATTCAGGAATATCCTGATCAAAACAAATCAACAAGTGTCAAAAGGGAGACACAAAGTGCAATTTTAGTAATTGACCACTAGATGGCACAACTATATCATTTTTAGAAATTGCATGTGCATACACCATAGAAAAAGGCTTGAAGTATTGTTTTCCACTTTTTCAACCATGGCTCTACACAGAGTTTATTTCCTGCCATATTGTCTGCCATAGGCAGATGTATGCATATATTGCATGTGCATACGTAAGCAGATTGCGGGATGCAGTGACAGACAAAAGGCAGAGCAAGGGTTAACAAATTTAACAGTTTAATCAAACATACGGAATTAACTACGCAGGGAGATAAATGGTTAATGGGTATATAGAAAGAACAAGTGCAGAACAATAGCAGTCCAGTTATTAAACTTATCGTGTCCTTTATGCTCCTCCACCGCAGATGATCCCACAGGAATTGTAGCACCGGCAAAGGCCGAAAAGATGTCTTCATCGCCCGCCAGGGCAGTGGGATACTCGGTACCGGCCAGTGTATTGAGGGATGTGTCACAGCGGCGGTGCCCCGGTCCGTGGCCCTGGGCGTCCAATAAAAGTAGATTATATACAGAGGATGTTTAGAGTTTGTAGTAAGGTATTCGTGACGACACCTGTGGTATCTGGTCAATATGGACCAGCGCTGCGGTGCAGATCCTCTGGGATAGATGGTGAGGTGCAGCAGAGTTGGTACAGCCTCCCACAGGTGAGGCTATGGGATCCCGGGGCAGGTAGATGTAGTAAAAGGTGGTAATGGTGCTGGGAGATGCAGCTGAGTGTAGTAGGAGATGCAGGAAGAAACTGAGAAACAGTCAGTGAGTTGCAGTTTCCAAAGCTTTACTTACATTTTTGCAGGCAAAGCATCCAGGGCATTGAATACAGGTCGTACTGGAGTAGGTCAGCCTGAAAGCAGTTTAGGATCCCCTTATTACAGGTGGGATGTGAGGTCTCCTTTCTAGCGCTGTTCTGTGAGGCATTGGCTGCTATAAGCTCCATCCAAGTTCCTCTTGCTCTCTGTCTCTTATCTAAGTTGAACTTTACTCTCATAACATGCAGTTGTAGCCTGTTTCAGGAATCACTCACTTATGGAGTCTCCAGCTCACATGTGCTGCTGCTTTGAAGAAGAGTCTTAATTGGGACAGAGAACCTGCCGTCCTGTGCCCTCCGGATTCTGCTGCTGGGTGTTAGGGTTCGAGTTCCCGCTGCTGCACAAGGGGAGTCTCGAACCGGTCCCGCTGCGGTCCCCATAGAATCATAGAATCATAGAATGGTAGAGTTGGAAGGGACCTCCTGGGCCATCTGGTCCAACCCCCTGCTCAAAGCAGGATTCTCTAAATCATCCCAGACAGATGTCTGTCCAGCCTCTGTTTGAAGACTTCCATTGAAGGAGAACTTACCACCTCTCGTGGCAGCCTCTTCCACTCCTTGATCACCCTAACTGTCAAAAAGTTTTTTCTAATATCTAATCTGTGTCTCCTCCCATTCAGTTTCATCCCATTGCTTCTAGTCTTTCCTTGTGCAAATGAGAATAAAGATGATCCTTCTACAATGTGACAGCCCTTGAGATATTTGTAGACAGCTATTAAGTCTCCTCTCAGTCTTCTTTTTTGCAAGCTAAACATTCCCAAATCCTGCAACCGTTCCTCATAGGACATGGTTTGCAGACCGGTCACCATTCTGGTGGCTCTTCTCTGAACTTGCTCCAGTTTGTTGATGTCTTTTTTAAAATGTGGTGCCCAAAACTGGACACAGTATTCCAGATGAGGTCTGACCAAAGAGGAGTAGATGGCAAATAATGACCTCACGTGATCTAGACTGTATGCTTCTGTTGATACATCCTAGAATTGTATTTGCCTTTTTTGCTGCTGCATCACACTGTTGACTCATGTTCAGTCTGTGATCAATTAGTATACCCAAGTCTTTTTCACATGTGCTGTTACTTAGCCCTATTCCTCCCATTTTGTATATGCTTTTTTCATTTTTATTGCCCAGATGTAGTACTTTGCATTTTTCCCTGTTAAAAACCATTCTGTTAGTTGCTGCCCACTGCTCCAGTTTATTTATATCTTTTTGAATCCTCTCTCTCTCTTCTCTAGTATTAGCTACCCCTCCTAGTTTTGTGTCATCAGCAAATTTGATCAGTTTACCCTCAATTCCTTCATCTAAATCATTGATAAAGATGTTGAACAATACAGGGCCCAAAACAGAGCCTTGTGGTACCCCACTTGAGACATTCTTCCAACTGGATGTGCAGCCATTTACGACCACTCTTTGAGTCCGATCACTAAGCCAGTTATGAATCCACCTAACAGTTGCCTTGTCCATTCCATACTTAGTCATTTTTTCAATAAGGATTGTGTGAGATACTTTGTCAAATGCTTTGCTGAAGTCAAGATATACTATATCTACAGCATTTCCCTGATCCACCCAGTCAGTGATTCTGTCATAGAAGGAAATTAAGTTAGTCTGACATGACTTATTAGTTACAAACCCATGCTGACTCTGTTTAATCACTTCATTCTTATGCAGGTACTTACATACATGTTCTTTAATAATTTGTTCAAAGATCTTTCCTGGTATAGAAGTCAGACTCACCGGCCTGTAGTTCCCCCCATTCATCTCCGGCCGCAGTGGAGCCTGCTCAGCAGAGACGTCGGTCCCAGTGTCTTGCCCATTCCAGTACTGTGCAGAGACTTGCTGCTGCCTCTCCTGGATCTGCTATTATAGCCAGTACTGGAGCAGACGTTTTTGGGACAAAGTCCTGCGTTTCCCCTTCTGAGCATGCCCAGGGTAAGATCTCTCATTGGAGATCTGGGGTCACATGTTCAGGTACTGCAGCAGCTCCTATTGGTCCGCCAGGAAGGTCATGAAACTACATGTGTTTGGAACAGTTTCTCATTGGTCCTTGTTTCTGGCAGGTCCTGTAGCTGTTGCTATAAAAGGGTGGCATGGCTGGGCCGCCATGCGCTAATATCAATCATTATATGCTTAGCGCCAGTGTGGTCATACGTGTGTGTGGTTAGGGCCCGGCTGAAATAAGCCCCTAGAATACCGACTTAATCGGTGAGGAGTTTGGTATGCTAGCTGGTCAGGGTTGGTGTCTTAGATGCCCTAGATTGCCGGCATAACCGGTGAGGAGTTTGATTGCCATATTCAGGGCCTGGCGTTCAGACGCCATAGATTGCGGTGACTCCCGCGAGGACATTAGCGCATGATCACGTTCTATGTTCGCTTAGCTGTTCACTGTGTACCTGGGTGCCTGACAGGACACAGAAGTTTGTCTCAGCGGCTCTGTGACGTAACAGGGTTCGCTTTCAACGCTGGACAGCGCCCTAGCGTGTTTGTTTTGCGACTCAGTTGTGTTAAGTGAGTTCGCACACATCGCCATATAGCGCCGTGGCACTCCTAGCGGCTCTGTGGATTAACAGAGTTCGCACATATTGCCACAGCGCGTTACGGCGTTTATTTTGGCGACTCTGCAGGATAACAGAGTTCGCTTCTTTCGCCATTTTACTAGCAGCAGGCTCCGCCTGCACGGTGGACCCCGGGCTGCGAACGCACCTCTCCACATCTTATATTTGGTGCGTTCCGCAGACCCTAACATAATATTAGCGCCAGGGTCTGGCTAGTAAAATTCCGGATGAACAGCGTTTACAGCTGTACATCCAGCAGCTGGAGGGTAGGTTGGTGGCTCTTGAGCGCACAACCTCAGCTGTGGATGTTACCGCAGTCGCTGTTCAGGCTGCTAGCGTAGCTGCAGCCAGTTTGTCCTCTGCCACCTCTGTCCCTACATTATCCCACCTCCCGCTTCCAGACAAGTTTGCTGGTGACAGCAAGCAATGTCGGGGATTCGTGAGTCAGTGCTCCATACACCTCGAGCTTCTGGCTGCACGTTTCCCCACGGATCGGGCACAAGTGGGCTTTGTGATAGCTCTTCTGTCGGGCAGAGCGTTGGAGTGGGCAACGCCGCTGTGGGAGCGCGACGACCGTGTGGTGCAGAGCGCTTCTCATTTTCTGGAGGCTCTGAAAAAGGTTTTTCTTGGACCTCAGGTCACCCACGATACGGCACTCAAACTGCTAGCAAGTACCCAGGGTTCGGCTTTGGTCAGCCATTTTGCTGTCCAATTTTGGACTTCGGACTCTGGCCTCGGAATTAGAGTGACCAGATAAAGTCCTCATTCCCGTGTTCTGGAGAGGACTGGCGGGTCATGTGAAAGACGCCTTGGCTACCAGGGAGATTCCTGCCACACTGGAGAAGCTTATCGCTATTTCCACCCACGTCGACCTCCGTTTCCACGAGCGGAGGCTGGAACGTGCCCAGTTTAGGCAGAGGGTTCGGTTGGCTCCAACCTTCACCACCCCTCTGGAGGCGCCCGACCTTCAGGAGGTTGCTCCTGCAGGATCTAAATCTCGGGTCACTCGTCCATCCCCGATTTGTTATATTTGCCAGCAGAAGGGACATTTTGCCAACCGATGTCCACAGTGGCTGAATAAACAGTCGCGCCCAGTAACCGTAGGAACAGGGTCACTGGACGCCATGAGTTTTGCCCCTAAAGTGCTCCTCAAGGGGATAATTACCCACGGTTCTACCACCCTACCCGTCAAGCTGTGTGTGGATTCTGGGGCAGAGGGGAATTTTATGTCATCCTTCTTTGCTTCTCGCCACACCATGCCTTTGGTGCTGCTGGCTGAACCAGTATCGGTACGGGTGTTGAACGGAGCAATTCTGCCCTCACAAATCACCCATCAGTCTGTCCCACTCACCTTGTCTATGTCTCCTTCCCATCAGGAGAATATATCATTTTTTATCCTCCCTGAGGGTATAGATGAGGTTTTGTTGGGATTACCCTGGCTCCACCACCACTCTCTCCATATTGAGTGGTCTTCAGGGAGAATTCTGGGTTGGGGTAATTTATGTAAAGGCAGATGCATTAGGGACAGTGTGCAGGTCAACACCACTGAGATGCCCATAGACCTCTCTCCTCTTCCCAAGGTCTATTGGTCTTATGCCGACGTTTTCTCGAAGAAGGCTGCGGAGACTCTTCCGCCTCATCGCCCCTATGACTGTCCTATCGACCTCTTGCCTGGAACTGAGCCTAATAGAGGAAGGGTTTATCCCCTCTCTCTTCCTGAGACAGAGGCCATGTCCCAATATATTCAGGAGAACTTGGCAAGGGGATTCATTAGGAAGTCGGTGTCACCAGCGGGAGTGGGGATTCTTCTTTGTGCAGAAGAAGAATGGAGAATTACGTCCGTGCATTGATTATAGGGGTCTCAACACTATCACCATGAAAAATAAGTATCCTTTGCCGCTAATCTCTGAGCTCTTTGACAGGCTTCGGGGAGCAAGGGTATTTACTAAGATAGACCAGCGGGGTGCGTATAACCTGATTCGCATCCATGAGGGGGATGAATGGAAGACGGCATTTAACACTAGGGATGGGCATTACGAATATCTGGGAATGCCCTTTGGGCTCTGTAATGCCCCAGCTGTCTACCAAGACTTTGTGAACGACATCTTCCGGGATATGTTGACCACCTCGGTGGTAGTCTATCTGGATGACATTCTCATCTTTTCTCCAGATATGGCCTCCCACCGGAGAGATGTTTGCAAGGTCTTCGACCTCTTGCGAGCAAATTCCCTATATGCGAAGATAGAGAAGTGCATGTTTGAGCAGGAGTCTCTACCTTTCCTGGGCTATATCATCTCCGCCCAGGGATTGGCTATGGATCCTGCCAAACTCCAGGCTTTAATGTATTGGCAAGAGCCCCATTCCCTTAAAGCGGTGCAGCGCTTTATGGGGTTCATTAACTACTATCGTCAATTCATTCCCCACTTCTCTACTTTGGTAGCTCCCTTGGTAGCCCTCATCAAGAAGGGAGCTAATCCCAAGTTGTGGTCAGAGGAGGTCACCAAGGCGATCTCCTCCATCAAGTCGCATTTCGCCAGTGCTCCCATCTTACATCGCCCCGATGTCGATAAACCGTTTATTTTAGAGGTGGATGCCTCTTCTGTTGGTGCTGGAGCAGTCCTTTTTCAAAAGGATGCCCAGGGTCAGAAGCATCCCTGCTTCTTCTTTTCCAAGACCTTTACACCAGCAGAGAGGAATTATTCCATCGGGGACAGGGAGTTGCTGGCTATGAAGTTGACCTTCTCCAAGTGGAGACATCTTCTGGAGGGGGCTGTGATGCCCAGGGTCGGAAGCATCCCTGCTTCTTCTTTTCCAAGACCTTTACACCAGCAGAGAGGAATTATTCCATCGGGGACAGGGAGTTACTGGCTATGAAGTTGACCTTCTCCAAGTGGAGACATCTTCTGGAGGGGGCTGTGATGCCCAGGGTCGGAAGCATCCCTGCTTCTTCTTTTCCAAGACCTTTACACCAGCAGAGAGGAATTATTCCATCGGGGACAGGGAGTTGCTGGCTATGAAGTTGGCCTTCTTCGAGTGGAGACATCTTCTGGAGGGGGCTCGCTTCCCCTTCCAAGTATTCACGGACCACAAGAACTTGGTGTAAGGTTCTTTGTCTCTGTTGACATGTTCCTTGAAACTCAGTTTTCCGTCGGCCATTTTGCTTTCTGTCTTTCTGCAGCTCTTGCCCTCAGTTAATATGGAGTTTCCAGTTTTCATGTTCCCGCCCTGATTCTTCCCTCTTGCTTCTTAAGCAGCCTCAGCTGAACAATCAGTGCTCCTGAATCAAGCCTCAGTCAGTCTGTGACCTGACTCCTGGAAGCCTTGGACTTGTACTCCAGCTATTCCCTACTGAGGAACCTTGGAACACTTTTGGACTCTGGAAACCTGCTGTTTGGTGAATCCATGTTTGCAGAGGAATTACGGTACAGAGAAGAGATCCTGAACCTGCTTTGGAGATTTATTGTAGTGCTTGAAGTTACTCTGGCCTGCTGTGTCTCCTGTCGCTGTTCCTGCAAACTGTGTGAACTTTTCAGCATGCTTGTATGAAGTAATACAAATCATTTCATTTCAACCTATGTCTCCTGTGTTTTCCTCGCACCCAAGCACAAGACGCTATAGGAACTGTACACTATACATGACAAGATTCAGGAGCCAATGTTTAGTGTCTGCTGGGTCTGGGAAAGCCGTGTCTGCTGTGACTGTGGATATCAGATGTCCGTTTAATACCTTATGTGATGACAGTGGTTGTGACTTCTCACAACCATTCCAGGTGAGCGCATTCCCTTAAAATTTTACTCTGGAGTGTTACCACAGGTAAACACTATTGTTTTTTTTTTTTTTTTTCCTTTCCTCTTCTCCTTCCAGCACTTCTGCCTTAAAAGATCTGGAAGATGGAGGCCCGCATAAAGGAACTTTGCGGAGTGACTGATACAATCCTTTCAGATGTACAGACTTTAAAAACCCGTTTTGCAAGCCTACAGGACCTCACTAATTATAATTTGCAAGTGTTTGGACAGACTACCCAGGAATTGCGAGCCAGGATTGAGGCTCTAGAGGAACGAGCCCAGGCTCCTGCCATAACCCCAAGTTCTGGGATCCCCAAATTACCTCCTTTTCGTTTTGGCAGTGAACGTGAGAAATTCAGGGGATTTATTAATCAATGCAATTTATTTTTCTCTGCACATGCTTCACAATTTCCCACTGAACGATCCAAAGTGCTTACTATAATCATGTTGCTTACCAATAAGGCTTTGATGTGGGCAAACCCTCTGATTGAGACTGAGGATGATTGTTTGAATCACCTTGATGCTTTTATTTCAGCCATGGGGCAGGTGTTTGATGACCCCAATCGAGGTGCAACAGCTGAAGCAGCCATGTTAACTTTGCGCCAAGGTAAGCGTTCAGTAGCCGAATATGCCCTGGATTTCAGGAGATGGGCTCTTGATACCACTTGGGACACTTCCGCTAAAAAATCTATTTTTCGGAAAGGGTTGTCTCCACTGATTAAGGATGAACTTGCTCGTGCCGACCCTCCCACTGCGTTAGGTGACTTTATTAACTATTGTATCCGTATTGATGCTCGTCTGACTGAACGCAGACAAGAGAGATGGTTCGAAAATAATCGCACTAACCTTTTACTACCTCCCTCCTCAGCTAAGGAACCTTTGAGTAGGATCACAAGGGAACCAGAACCTGAACCCATGCAGGTGGACTCTTTACAAAGACGGGTTAGTGATGCACGCAAAGAACATCGTATAAAGGAAAATCTATGTTTCTACTGTGGTAAGTCAGGGCACTTCATTATAAACTGCCCCAGCCGTTCTCGTAAGACTACTGCAGCAGTCATTCACTGTGAGTGTTGCGAGAGGAGCTCTGTCATGTCCGAGCCTCAGGCTCCAGAGAGATCTGCTGCAAGAGATCTTGATTTCTCGGACTTAAACTCTGTTAGTTCTGGGGACGATGACGGTATAAACGCTGCAATTTTTCAAGTTTCCTCAGCGGTGTCCCAGCTGAGTTGTAAAAGAAACAATTCTCATTGCTTCCTTTCCATCAAACTCTGGGTTGACTCAGTCTGGGTGTCTAGCTCTGCTATGATCGACTCAGGAGCAAGTGGAAATTTTATGGATATCTCCTTTGCTCTGAAACAGGGGATACGTTCAGTGAAGAAGGCTACTCCAGTACAGATGGAGACTGTGGATGGCTCTCTACTGACTTCTGGACCAGTGGATCAAGAAACAGAGCCTTTGAGGGTCCTTATGGGTAAAGATCATCAGGAGAAAATGTATTTTATGCTTATCTCTTCTCCCCACTTTCCCATTATTCTAGGGCTACCATGGCTGCAGGCGCAGAATCCTACGATTAACTGGGAGACCAAGGAATTACACTTTCCGGAGAAACAGATGAGTCAAGGAGTTTCAGCTTGCTCTGTTCCTAAAGGAACCATGTCAGTCCCTGAACTACCAGCTGTATACCAGGACTATGTGGATTTATGTGACAAGAAGAACGCTGATCAGCTTCCTCCTCACCGTCCATATGATTGTCCAATTGAATTATTGCCTGGAGCCGAGATACCTTTTGGTAAGATCTACCCCCTAGCGGGGCCCGAGCTAAAAGCTTTGAAGGATTATATAGACGAAAATTTAGCCAAGGGCTTCATACGCCCCTCTTCATCTCCCGCAGGTGCACCCATCTTCTTTGTGAAGAAGAAAGATGGATCTCTGAGACCCTGCATAGACTATAGGGAACTCAATAAGGTTACTATTAGAAACCGTTATCCATTGCCTTTAATCCCTGAATTGTTGGAGAGAGTGCGGCATGCCAAAATTTTCTCTAAACTGGATCTCCGTGGGGCCTATAACTTGGTCCGTATTAGACCTGGGGATGAATGGAAGACTGCTTTCAGGTCACGCTATGGACACTTTGAATATCTAGTTATGCCTTTTGGTCTGAGTACCGCCCCAGCCACTTTCCAACACTTCGTGAATGATATCTTCAGGGATCTCCTAGATACATTTGTGGTGATTTATCTGGATGATATTCTAATTTTTTCTAACTCCACAGAGGAACATCATGGACATGTGAGAATGGTCTTAGAACGCCTAAGACAAAACCATCTCTACATCAAACTTGAAAAATGTGAATTCCATAGGACCGAAATTCAATTTCTGGGGTATGTACTATCTACGCAAGGGATTAGTATGGATGGAAGCAAGACCCAAGCCATCAAGGATTGGCCAATTCCTAGAAATGTGAAGGAGGTGCAGCGTTTCATCGGGTTTGCCAACTTCTGTAGACGTTTCATTAAGAATTTTTCTGAGGTAGTGTCACCTATCACCCAACTTACCCGGAAACAGTCTAGGTTCTCCTGGACCCCGCAAGTTCAGGAAGCATTTTCCTGTTTAAAGGATAAATTTACCACCGCACCTATCTTAGTACATCCCAACCCCGAGCTTGCCTTCATAATAGAGGTGGATGCTTCAGACTGTGCCGTTGGAGCTATACTCTCTCAGAGAACAGGTGAGAAGAATGTCTTGCATCCCTGTGCCTTCTTTTCCCAGCAGTTGTCTTCGGCTGAGAGGAACTACGATGTGGGCAATAGAGAATTGTTGGCCATTATTGCCGCCTTCAAGGAATGGAGACACCTTCTTCAGGGAGCTGCACAGCAAATAGTCGTCCTGACAGACCATCGTAATCTTGAATTTATCAGGTCGGCTAAGTGCCTGACTCCTCGCCAGGCTCGCTGGAATCTTTTACTAAACCAATTTAATTTTGTCATTTCTTATAGACCAGGATCGCGCAATGGAAAGGCTGATGCACTCTCTAGGATTCATTCAGCAGAGACACGTCCACTTACTCCTCCTAAGACTATTCTTCCTGACTCTAGATTCCTGGGAGTGATTCATAATCAAGACCTACTTAAGGACATCAAGGAAGCATACCATGCGGATTCTTTGTTGGCTCAACCCCCAAGGGACGTAAGTCTTGTCTTTAAGAATGGTGTGTGGATTCAGGGACAACGTCTGTATATACCTGAAACAGTCAGATTAAGAGTATTGCAACTCATCCACGATTCCAAGATAGCCGGGCATAGGGGAATTCTAAAGACACAAGAATTTCTTTCTCGTTTCTTTTGGTGGCCCACTTACAGGAAAGATGTCTTAAACTATGTCACTTCATGTGAAGTCTGTGCAAGATGCAAAACACCTCGCTCCTCACCAACTGGTCTGTTGCAACCTCTTCCCACCCCGTCCCGCCCGTGGGGATCCATTTCTATGGACTTCATTGTGGAGTTACCAACCTCTCAAGGGAAGAACACCATTCTAGTGGTGGTTGACCGTCTAACAAAGGCAGCTCATTTTATCCCTTGTGTCGGCTTACCCACTGCAAAACAGACATCAGACTTGATGATTAAGAATGTGTTTCGCTTACATGGAGTACCGGATGAGGTCATTTCGGATCGAGGGGTGCAATTCACTTCAAGGTTTTGGCAAAATTTCTGTGCAGCATTGGACATTAAAGTAAACCTTTCTTCTGCTTTTCATCCCCAGACTAATGGACAGACAGAACGAACCAATCAGACCCTGGAGCAGTATCTCCGCTGTTTTATCTGCCACCTACAGGATGATTGTGTGGATCTACTTCCACTGGCTGAGTTCTCTTATAACAACTCTCAGAGCTCCTCCACTAAGCAGTCTCCTTTTTACTCCAATCTAGGTTATCATCCTAACATTTTCCTCGATTTCCCATAGATACGCCCTTGCCGGCAGTGGCTGAAAGAATCACTTCTTTACAAAAGAATATGGATCTTCTAAAGGAAAATCTAGAATTGGCTCAGGAAAGGTACAAGAAAGCAGCAGATAAATTTCGTAAACCTGCACCAGCTTTCAAGGTAGGAGATTTGGTCTGGCTGTCAACCAGAAATCTTAAATTAAAGATTCCATCGTCTAAATTGGGACATAAGTACATTGGACCTTATAAGATCAATAAGATTATAAGTGCTGTTGCTTGTCGTCTTCAACTGCCCAGAACTATGAGAATCCACCCTGTCTTTCATGTATCCCTACTAAAGGCTGCAACACCCAATACGTTTCCTGGACGTTCTTCTCCTTGCCCTGACCCAGTGCTGGTCGATGGTCAGGAGGAATTTATGGTGGAAAGGATTCTAGATTCCAGGTTGTACAGAAATCAGTTGCAATATTTGATTAAATGGCAGGGCTACCCAGTGGAGGACAACTCATGGGAACCAGTCAATAATGTAAATGCTCCTCGCCTGCTCCGCCAGTTTCATCAGAGGTACCCTGACAAGCCTGGTCTGAGGTCATCCGGAGGTTGTCCCTAAAGGGGGAGTAATGTAAGGTTCTTTGTCTCTGTTGACATGTTCCTTGAAACTCAGTTTTCCGTCGGCCATTTTGCTTTCTGTCTTTCTGCAGCTCTTGCCCTCAGTTAATATGGAGTTTCCAGTTTTCATGTTCCCGCCCTGATTCTTCCCTCTTGCTTCTTAAGCAGCCTCAGCTGAACAATCAGTGCTCCTGAATCAAGCCTCAGTCAGTCTGTGACCTGACTCCTGGAAGCCTTGGACTTGTACTCCAGCTATTCCCTACTGAGGAACCTTGGAACACTTTTGGACTCTGGAAACCTGCTGTTTGGTGAATCCATGTTTGCAGAGGAATTACGGTACAGAGAAGAGATCCTGAACCTGCTTTGGAGATTTATTGTAGTGCTTGAAGTTACTCTGGCCTGCTGTGTCTCCTGTCGCTGTTCCTGCAAACTGTGTGAACTTTTCAGCATGCTTGTATGAAGTAATACAAATCATTTCATTTCAACCTATGTCTCCTGTGTTTTCCTCGCACCCAAGCACAAGACGCTATAGGAACTGTACACTATACATGACACTTGGTGTATTTGCAGACAGCCCAGCGGCTAAATTCCTGTAAGGCCAGATGGTCCTTGTTTTTCTCCCGGTTCCATTTCACCCTCCATTTCCTCTCCGGTGAGAACATTCGCGCAGACGCTCTATCCCGCTCCGTGGTGTCCTCTGAGGAGGTGGAGGAGGGGCCTCGGCTTATTGTCCCCACAGAAAGCCTAAGAACGGTGGCTCCGGTTTCGCTTGAGTCTGTGCCTCCGGGCAAGACTTTTGTGCCCACCAATTTGCGACCGGAAGTACTCTCTTGGGCACATTCGTCCAGGGTGGGTGGACATTTTGGGACTAAAAGGACTTCTGAGTTGCTGGCGAGGACATACTGGTGGCCGCAGATGGCCCGTGACGTCAGGGAATACGTTCAGGCGTGCGTCTCCTGCGCCAAGAATGAGTCCCCTCGACAACGGCCAGCTGGGTTACTTTTCCCTTTACCGGTGGCAGACAGGCCTTGGGAGATGGTCGGGATGGATTTTGTGGTGGGCTTACCCAAGTCTCGGGGCTGCACCATCATCTGGGTGATAACTGACCACTTCTCCAAAATGGTGCATTTAGTGCCGTTACCACGGTTACCGTCTGCACGGGCCTTGGCAGCATTATTCATTAGGCATATTTTCCGCCTACACGGTATGCCAGACAAAATTGTCAGTGATCGAAGTCCCCAGTTTGCGTCTCGGTTCTGGAGAGAGCTGTGTCGTTTACTCAGCATTGAGTTGAATCTCTCCTCTGCATACCATCCGAGACGAATGGGTTGGTAGAGAGGGCCAACCAGACCTTGGTCACATACTTGCGACATTTTGTCTCTGCCAGGCAGGATGACTGGGCATCCTTGCTACCGTGGGCTGAGTTCGCTCTAAATAATGCTGTGGCTGACTCCACCGGACAGACCCCATTCCTCCTGAACTACGGTCAGCATCCGCAGATACCAGTGCCCATGCCCGTGTCTTCCGCCGATTCCAGGGTGGCAGACTGGGCTGTGGAGGCACGGGACATTTGGGACCGCACCCAGGATGCCATTCAGGCCTCCAAAGAGAGGATGAGGTCTTCGGCCGATGCCCATCGGCGCCCCGCTCCTACATTTGCTCCGGGTGACCTAGTGTGGCTTTCTGCCCGAAACATTAGGCTACGTGTAGAGTCCACCAAGTTGGCACCTCGCTTTTTGGGCCCCTTTAAAGTTCTTGAGCAGGTGAACCCGGTGGTTTACCGCCTAGCCCTTCCGCCTCGCCTTGGTATCACTGACACCTTTCACGTGTCCCTCCTGAAACCCGTGGCCATTTACCGGTTTTCCGAGTCATCTGCCGGGACGTCGGGTTCATCTACCGACGATCATGAGGTGAACTCCATTGTTGGGTGCAAGGTGGTACGAGGCAAAAAAATTTTTTGGTGGATTGGAGGGGTTATTGGCCTGAGGATAGGTCCTGGGAGCCTGCTGAGCATGTTCACGCTCCGCAGCTCATCGCCACCTTTGAGCGCAGCGAGGCCCAGAGAAGGGGGGGCTCTAGGAGGGGGGGTAATGTTAGGGTTTGAGTTCCCGCTGCTGCACAAGGGGAGTCTCGAACCGGTCCCGCTGCAGTCCCCCATTCATCTCCGGCCGCAGTGGAGCCTGCTCAGCAGAGACGTCGTTCCCAGCGTCTTGCCCATTCCAGTACTGTGCAGAGACTTGCTGCTGCCTCTCCTGGATCTGCTATTATAGCCAGTACTGGAGCAGACGTTTTTGGGACAAAGTCCTGCGTTTCCCCTTCTGAGCATGCCCAGGGTAAGATCTCTCATTGGAGATCTGGGGTCACATGTTCAGGTACTGCAGCAGCTCCTATTGGTCCGCCAGGAAGGTCATGAAACTACATGTGTTTGGAACAGTTTCTCATTGGTCCTTGTTTCTGGCAGGTCCTGTAGCTGTTGCTATAAAAGGGTGGCATGGCTGGGCCGCCATGCGCTTATATCAATCATTATATGCTTAGCGCCAGTGTGGTCATATGTGTGTGTGAACTTATAATGGACACCCCGAGCACACAGAAAAAAATTTTTTTAGTCCAAGATATTTCAATTCATTTGTGATTTTTATTTCGGCATACTGATGAAACTCCAGCGAACAAAAGAATCACATTCTTAAAGAAACAACAAAGCCCCAACGTTTCGGCCTATCTGGCCTTCATCCAGGGGAATTCTCTATTTTAAGATAAAATACAACCAAATCAGAAACAACAAAGGCATGTCACAATAAAGGAACAACGTGTTACAATAAAGGAAACATAAAACATAAAAAAATTATATTTCATATTTTCATCTGTTAAACCATTAACCCCATTCATTATGTGTTATAGGGATATATTTTAACGCATCACTATGTAATTAAATTTAATAATCGTAATCAATAATTACATAACGAAAATGTGTCCACAATTTTCCGTGCGTGTTTATATCTAATGGTGATAATCCCTTAATATTATCCGACGGGGTAATCATTTATCATTTATCGCAACCTGTGATATGCGGCTCTATGCCGAAATGTTACCTTAGTATATGGGATATAAATCATAAGGAATAAATGCAGTCGATCCCGTATGTTTCTCTTGTTCCATAGGTATGCCTGCATGCAATGTTAAATACTATGTTTAGGACAAACGCTTCAATGAAAAAAACAGCCGTATGAGAATAAAAATTTTTAACCGGTACTTATGCATCATGGCAAATGCGGTTCCAGGCGATCGGGTGCCGAGTTTCAGACTTTGTGATTCCGGGTTATAATTGTAGTGCCCTGGGCACTGTGTGTGTGGTTAGGGCCCGGCTGAAATAAGCCCCTAGAATACCGACTTAATCGGTGAGGAGTTTGGTATGCTAGCTGGTCAGGGTCGGTGTCCTAGATGCCCTAGATTGCCGGCATAACCGGTGAGGAGTTTGATTGCCGTATTCAGGGCCTGGCGTTCAGACGCCATAGATTGCGGGTGACTCCCGCGATGACATTAGCGCATGATCACGTTCTATGTTCGCTTAGCTGTTCACTGTGTACCTGGGTGCCTGACAGGACACAGAAGTTTGTCTCAGCGGCTCTGTGACGTAACAGGGTTCGCTTTCAACGCTAGACAGCGCCCTAGCGTGTTTATTTTGCGACTCAGTTGTGCTAAGTGAGTTCGCACACATCGCCATATAGCGCCGCGGCACTCCTAGCGGCTCTGTGGATTAACAGAGTTCGCACATATTGCCACAGCGCGTTACGGCGTTTATTTGGCGACTTTGCGGGATAACAGAGTTCGCTTCTTTCGCCATTTTACTAGCAGCAGGCTCCGCCTGCACGGTGGACCCGGGCTGCGAACGCACCTCTCCACATCTTATATTTGGTGCGTTCCGCAGACCCTAACACTGGGACTTTACTTCACCCTCTCAGCCTCGGACTCCAGGAGTCCGGTCTCCGGTGCTCAAACCTGGGGGTGAGCCCTGCTATGGCTCCTGTCCCAAAGCTTGTCTCTCCACGCCTGTCCTCTCTCATCCCTCCAGCTACTCTGCCTAACTCCTCCCCCAGCCAAAATATTCCAGAGGCGCTCTCCTCAAATCAGGTGTTTGAGCTCCCCTTCTGGTCTGGAGTCAGAAAAAGATGTTGCATGCTGTGTTACCTGTTAAGGTATCCCTCTTTGCTTTCAGGCATGACATCACCCTCCCCTGGAGGAAGGCAAGGTCACTGTGGCAACCAAACTCCTGGGGTGCCACATGTCCACAGAGAGGGTCCTTTGAAAGGTGATCTGTCTTCTTGTTGCACAGCTTCTGAATCCACACCTTTGCAGTAGAAAACTTCACAAAGCAGGTTCATGGGATAACAAGCTTTTACTTCTTACAACATGAGGTAAAAGGAAAATGCACAGTCAACACAGCCATTACAGCATTGCATCAGGAAACAGGAACAAAATGAAAGTGAAACTACAAGTGAGACTATTTCTTTTACAATACATTAAACAAAAGGAAACGTTACACAACATCACCATCTACTGTCAGGTCAGCATAAAGTCCTCCTTTTACTTATAATAAGTCCTAATCTGTTGCATATGCCAACACCCTTTCTCAACAATAAGGACTTATTCAATCAAACCCAACTTTTTTATTAGTCTCTGATGTTTATCAGCATTCAACGCCTTCGTGAAAATGCTGTCATTTCTTCAGTAGGGCAATACTCCAACTTCAAGACTCCTTGGTCCTGATGATCTCTCAAGAAATGATATTTCACATCAATATGCTTGGTTCTTGGATTGACTCTTTCCATCTGAGCAAGAACAAGACATCCTTGATTGTCCTCTATTAGTTTTGTTGGTTCCAACTGTGGTTGTCCTAATTCTGTCAACAATTGTCTTAACCACAGTACTTCTTGACTCGCATGTGCTGCTGCAACATATACTGCTTCTGTTGAAGATAGTGTCACAATTGACAGTTTCTTACTTGTCCAACTTATTGGTCCACCTGAGAGAAAAAAAATATGTCCACTGGTAGATCTTCTGTCAGTTGGATCTCCAGCCCAATCTGCATCAACATATCCTGTTAAAATGCAATTATCACCTGTGGATAATTTCAGCTTAACATTGCTAGTTCCTTTCAAATAATGTATTACTCTCTTCACGGCATTCCAATCAGCTTTATTTGGTTTTGATACCTTTCTACTCAGGATTCCTACTGCTGCTGCGATGTCTGGTCTTGTAACGGTTGCTAGATACAGTAGTTTTCCTATTGCTGTTCTGTATACTTCATTGTTTGGTAGCATATTTTTTCACTGTTCATCTCTTTGAGATAATTAGTTTCCATTGGAGACTTTACTGTTTTTGCATCCTTCAATCCAAATTTTTCTGTTATGTCTTGAATCATGTGATTTTGATTCAGTTGAAAACTTACGTCTTCTTCTCTTTCTATCTGTATTCCTAGGTACTGTTTTACATTTCCTAAGTCTTTGATTTCAAAATGTTGCTTCAGGATTTTTAGAATGTTTTCTTTATCCTTTTCTTGTTTAAAACAAATCAAAATGTCGTCTACATATATGAGTACATAAATCCATCTATTACTCATCCTTTTTGTGTACAAGCATGGATCAGCTTTGCTTTTTTGAAATTTTTCATTTGTTAGTACTTCCGTGATTTTGTCATTCCACACTTTAGCTGCTTGCTTTAAACCATATATGCTTTTCTTTAGTTTACAAACTTTGTTTGGATTTCTTTCATCTTTGAATCCAGGAGGTTGTTCCATGTAAATGTCTTCTGTTAAATCTCCATTCAAAAAAGCTGTCTTTACATCCAGATGTCTTAGTTCCATCTGTTCCATTGCTGCAACTGTAAGTAAAGTTCTTATTGTAGTGTGTTTGACACTTTCTGTGTATGCTTTTTATGTTGTAATTTTTGTTGTTCTGCTTTCCATATGGTACAGTCTTTCTATAAATGACCTTTTTTCTTACATCTGAAGCATTCTCTTGTCTCTTTATTATAGGGTTTTTTAAATTCTGTAGCTTTAAGAGTGTTTTCACTGTCCTTTTCAGTAGAAGAATCATTGCTTTGTTCTTTTCTTCTCTGATATTCATCTATTAGTCTTTGTTTTCACAAAATCTAATGTAATGTCAGTTTCTGGTCTCGTCTCAAGGGCATTTATCAAGGCTGTATACGAATCTGGTAAACTGCACAACAATATAGCTGCTATATGGCTTTCCTTAATATCTTCACCAATAGATCTTAGCTGTGATATCACTTCCATCATTGAGAATATATGCTTCTGCATGTCACTGTCTGCACTTAGTCTCATACTGTAAAGCTTTCTTAATAAAAATAATTTGTGATTTAAGCTGGGTCTTTCATACAGTTTTCTTAATGCTTCCCACATTCCTTTCGCTGTTTCTTCATTTCTTATATGTATTAATTGAGCATCATCCACTAATAAGCTAATGGTAGCTCTCACTTGTCTATTTTTCTTATTCCATGTCTGATTATGTTGATCAGGTCTATCTGTAGTGATTACTTCCCTTAAATCATCTTTAGACAACAACATCTCTACTTTAAATTTCCATAGCTGATAGTTCTCATCGTTCAGTTTAGCTACTGCAAGTTTTAGCTCTGTGCTACTTGTCATTTTTAACTGATCTTACTTGTTTGGAGAGACTTCCACTGAAGAATTCTTCTGCATTCACCAGGGTCTTGCTAAGAGTTCCAATGTCCTGGGTATCTAGTATTCTTGGTGCTTGGATCTGTGGTTTCTGGATTCTCTGGGTACGCTGTATCTGGGCACGCTGTGTCTGGGGTGTCTGGGTCTGGGGTGTCTGGGCCCATAACCTGTTGCACAACTTCTGAATCCACACCTTTGCAGTAGAAAACTTCACAGAGCAGGCTTCATGGGATAACAAGCTTTTACTTCTTACAACATGAGGTAAAAGGAAAATGCACAGTCATTTCAGCATTGCATCAGGAAACAGGAACAAAACGAAAGTGAAACTACAAGTGAGACTATTTCTTATACAATACATTAAACAGAAGGAAACATTACATAACATCGCCATCTACTGTCAGGTCAGCATAAAGTCCTCCTTTTACTTATAATAAGTCCTAATCTGTTGCATATGCCAACACTTCTGACGGCAGCGGTCGGTCTCCGGTACCTTCCGCTGAGCCCCTAGTCAATGAACTTGCGCGGCCGCAGCAAACCAGGCCGCAGCACTCTCGGAGTTGAATGTGAGCTGACGTACAGCAAATGGCAGGGAAGGCCGCAAACGAGTGTCTGGTTCTCGGTCTTCTCTCTACCGCACGTGTGCAGTACTCACAGTCTCTGGGTGCACCGTTCTCTCCCTCGGCTTCACTGGTAATCATGGGAGCCGACAAATGCAGCCTGTCGCAGCACCAGTGCTCAGGAGGTGGAGCACGCTGCTCACCCTGCTGCGTGCTGCCTGTTCACGTCAAACTACCTGTCACTGTGCGCACTTTTGCTTTTATCACGCCCCTCTAACCTTGTCATGAGGTTGGTCCGGTCTGGCATTCTTTCCCCCGGGCAACATGGGAGGAAGCCTCAACAGTTCCGGACCTGGCTCGGCACAGATACCAGCAGCCCGGTCTTCCTCCTTACACATAAACCAAAGACAAAAAGAATTTTCATCTTTTGAAAGCAATCAAAATTGTGTTATAATACAGGATCTCCTCACTATAGGCTATACTAAATATGACATTATAATTGTAGTACATGCATACATCTGCCTATGGCAGACAATATAGCAGGAAATAAACTCTGTATAGAGCCATGGTTGAAAAAGTGGGGATAAGAAAACATAGAATACCTTGAGTCAGCTGCGATATGTAGTTAATGTGAAGCTATAACCTCCTGGCCCCGACATGCGTGTTTCTCCCTGCTTCTTTGGGGGCGTGATGCCATAGGCAGATGTATGCATATAATGCAACCATAATGTCATAATTAGTATAGCCTACAGTCATGGCCAAAAATTTTGAGAATGACACAAATATTATATTTTCACATGATCTGCTGCCCTCTGGTTTTTATGTGTGTTTGACAGATGTTTTTATCACAGACAGAAATATAATAATTGCAAACATATGAGTAACAAAAGCTTATATTGACAGTTAGAATGAGTTAATGCAGCAAGTCAATATTTGCAGTGTTGACTCTTCTTCTTCAGGACCTCTGCAATTCTCCCTGGCATGCTCTCAATCAACTTCTGGACCAAATCCTGACTGATAGCAGTCCATTCTTGCACAATCAATGCTTTCATTTTGTCAGAATTTTTAGGTTTTTGTTTGTCTACCCGTCTCTTGATGATTGACCACAAGTTCTCAATGGGATTAAGATCTGGGGAGTTTCCAGGCCATGGACCCAAAATCTCTATGTTTTGTTCCCTGAGCCATTTAGTTATCACCTTTGCTTTATGGCAAGGTGCTCCATCATGCTGGAAAAGGCATTGTTGATCGCCAAACTGCTCTTGGAGGGTTGGGAGAAGTTGCTCTTGGAGGACATTCTGGTACCATTCTTTATTCATGGCTGTGTTTTTAGGCAAGACTGTGAGAGAGCCGATTCCCTTGGCTGAGAAGCAACCCCACACATGAATGGTTTCAGGATGCTTAACAGTTGGCATGAGACAAGACTGGTGGTAGCGCTCACCTTGTCTTCTCCGAATGAGGCATTTTCCTGATGTCCCAAACAATCGAAAAGGGGATTCATCAGAGAAAATAACTTTACCCCAGTCCTCAGCAGTCCACTGCCTGTACCTTTTGCAGAATATCAGTCTGTCCATGATGTTTTTTTCTGGAGAGAAGTGGCTTCTTTGCTGCCCTCCTTGAGACCAGGCCTTGCTCCAAGAGTCTCCGCCTCACAGTGCGTGCAGATGCACTCACACCTGCCTGCTGCCATTCCTGAGCAAGCTCTGCACTGCTGGTAGCCCGATCCCACAGCTGAAACACTTTTAAGAGACGGTCCTGGCGCTTGCTGGTCTTTCTTGGGCGCCCTGGAGCCTTTTTGGCAACAATGGAACCTCTCTCCTTGAAGTTCTTGATGATGCGATAGAATGTTGACTGAGGTGCAATCTTTCTAGCTGCGATACTCTTCCCTGTTAGGCCATTTTTGTGCATTGCAATGATGACTGCACGTGTTTCTTTAGAGATAACCATGGTTAACAGAAGAGAAACAATGATGCCAAGCACCAGCCTCCTTTTAAAGTGTCCAGTGGTGTCATTCTTACTTAATCATGACAGATTGATCTCCAGCCATGTCCTCATCAACACCCACACCTGTGTTAATGGAGCAATCACTGAAAAGAGGTTAGCTGGTCCTTTTAAGGCAGGGCTGCAATTATGTTGAAATGTGTTTTGGGGGATAAAGTTCATTTTCTAGCCAAATATTGACTTTGCAAGTAATTGCTGTTAAGCTGATCACTCTATAACATTCTGGAGTATATGCAAATTGCCATTAGAAAAAGTGAAGCAGTAGACTTTGTAAAAATTAATATTTGTGTCATTCTCAAAACTTTTGTCCATGACTGTATAGTGAGGACATCCTGCATTTTCTAAAAATGATATAGTTGTGCCATCTAGTGGTCAGTCACTAAAATTGCACTTTGTATCTCCCTTTTGATACTTCTTGATTTGTTTTGATCAGGATAATCCTGAATTCAATTAGTATTTGACCAGTATTGAGCTCTTTAAAACTTTTTGTTTTATTGTACCCCCTTTTATATGCATTAGCACTTTAGAAACTTTTTGTTTTTTTGCACACTTTTTTTGACATGCATTTGCAGTTTAGAGATTATTGGGTTAATTATACACATGTGGTCAAAATTGTTGGCACCCCTCATTTAATGACAGAAAAACCCACAATGGTCACAGAAATAACTTGAATCTGACAAAAGTAATAATAAATCAAAAATCTATGAAAATTATCAAATGAAAGTCATGAAAAATATTTTGTATTGAGAGTCCTCAGTGGTTGATACTTTTTAATGGCTAACTGAAAAGATGGTGACAAATTGCAAGCTTTCGAGACTACTCAGGTCTCATCATCAGGCTAGAAAAAAAGGTAGCACACTGTAGCGCTATAGCTTGCAAACACGAAATATGAAAAATGAATTGCATCACTGCCTTAAAAATATGAAAAATTGAGAAGTCTTAGCGCATAAGATGGCCAAATTATGTGTACCTGATAGCCACGTTAAGGCTCTTCTCGTATATCAGGTCCTAACTAATGCCAATCCTCGCTTAGAAAAGTCTGTCTGCATGGGAACATATGAATCCTCTCTTCAGACTAAAATCTACATCTCTGTGGAGGGGTAATGAACCTGGTGTAATTAAAAAGCTTGTGACCAACAGGTGGAGTGCTCAGGTAGAAGGTAAATGAATACATATCAAAAAAACTGACCGGCACATCCAAACATAGATCCAGTGTGAACAGGTGCTAAACCTAGAGTCACCAACTCATGCACATACAAGAAAAAAAGGTAGCACACTGTAGCGCTATAGCTTGCAAACACAAAATATGAAAAATGAATTGCATCACTGCCTTAGGAATATGAAAAATTGAGAAGTCTTAGCGCATAAGATGGCCAAATTATGTGTACCTGATAGCCACGTTAAGGCTCTTCTCGTATATCAGGTCCTAACTAATGCCAATCCTCGCTTAGAAAAGTCTGTCTGCATGGGAACATATGAATCCTCTCTTCAGACTAAAATCTACATCTCTGTGGAGGGGTAATGAACCTGGTGTAATTAAAAAGCTTGTGACCAACAGGTGGAGTGCTCAGGTAGAAGGTAAATGAATACATATCAAAAAACTGACCGGCACATCCAAACATAGATCCAGTGTGAACAGGTGCTAAACCTAGAGTCACCAACTCATGCACATACAAGAAAAAAAGGTAGCACACTGTAGCGCTATAGCTTGCAAACACGAAATATGAAAAATGAATTGCATCACTGCCTTAGAAATATGAAAAATTGAGAAGTCTTAGCGCATAAGATGGCCAAATTATGTGTACCTGATAGCCACGTTAAGGCTCTTCTCGTATATCAGGTCCTAACTAATTCCAATCCTCGCTTAGAAAAGTCTGTCTGCATGGGAACATATGAATCCTCTCTTCAGACTAAAATCTACATCTCTGTGGAGGGGTAATGAACCTGGTGTAATTAAAAAGCTTGTGACCAACAGGTGGAGTGCTCAGGTAGAAGGTAAATGAATACATATCAAAAAACTGACCGGCACATCCAAACATAGATTCAGTGTGAACAGGTGCTAAACCTAGAGTCACCAACTCATACACATACAAGAAAAAAAGGTAGCACACTGTAGCGCTATAGCTTGCAAACACGAAATATGAAAAATGAATTGCATCACTGCCTTAGAAATATGAAAAAATTGAGAAGTCTTAGCGCATAAGTCTTTTCCTCCACCACAGCCCCCTGTCTACCACACGGTCAAGTCTGAGTAGCCGTGAGCCTGGACCGCATATTCCTAACCCTGATCCTCCTTCATCCCACACTTGGACCCTCCGAAGAGCTGTTCACTTTTCCATTTTTAGATTCGGGTCTCTCACCCGGTCCACTTGAAGTGGGGCAAGATGAGATCGCATGTAGCGATGCCCAAATATTTGAGCAGCCACATTCACACGAAGGCGACGGTGGGAACGTGTCACAACAGGTGGACGATGATGAGACATAATTGCCAGAAAGTCAGGAGGAGAACCAGGGTGCGGAAATGGAAGAGGAGGTGGTAAATGATATAGTAACTGACCCAACCTGGCAGGAGGACATGCAGAGCGAGAGCAGAAGCACACAGGGGGAGGGAGGTATAGCACCACAACAGTCAGGAAGAAGCAATGTGGTGGACGCAGACAGAAGGCGAGCAACCATTCCTCGTAACACCAACATGACGGAAGTTGGCAGTACAACTGTTAGGTCTTCCCGAGTCTGGTTGTTTTTTAAAGATTCTGCCGATAACCCCAAACAGGCCATTTGCACCACCTGCCATGCCTGCATCAGCAGGGGTAGCAAAACTACCAGCCTGACCACCACCAGCATGATCATGGCACATGGCAGCAAAGCACCCGACTTTCTGGGCCAAACCCTGGGGTCCAGTAATACTGTCTGCGGGTGACACCAATGCTTCTTCCGCTGTTGTGCGTGGAAGCCAATCCCCTGTCTATGGTACCTGCAAAGATGCCTCGTGCCCTGCACCTGTCATTGCACAAACTCAACTCGCACCATCATTAAGCACGTCCTTGTCTCAGCGCAGCCTTCAGTTGTCCATATCCCAGTCATTGGAATGCAAGCGGAAATACGCAGCCAACGCCCCACAGGCAACAGTACTAAATTCACACATTTCTCGTCTGCTTGCGCTCAAAATGTTGCCTTTTAGGCTTGTGGAGACCGAAGCTTTCCGCAACCTAATGGCGGCGGCTGTTCCAAGGTACTCTGTCACCAGCTGCCACTATTTCTCCCGATGTGCCGTCCCGGCATTACAAAAGCACGTGTCCCACAACATTAACTGTGCCCTCATCAATGCTGTTACTGGAAAGTCCACCTAACCACGGACATGTGGACAAGTGCTTGTGGGCAGGGACGGTACATCTCGTTGATTGCACACTGGGTTAACATAGTGGAAGTCGGTACCCAGTCAGACCTTGTGATGGAACACATCCTCCCGACTCCGAGGATTGAGGGCCTTATGTCAATCAGGGTTGCCCCCACAGTCTACAGCTCCTGCACCTCCTCCTTCTCCTCTTCAGCCTCCATCTCTGAAAAGAGCACATCAGTCACAAGCTGGAAGCACTGCAGCACTGCCTCAGCCAAGCGGCAACAGGTTGTGCTGGAGCTAATATTCTTAGGTGACAAACCACACAATATTGAAGAGTTGTGGACAGCTCTGAAAGACAGGCAGATCTGTGGCTGACACCGCTGAACCTACAGCCAGGCATGGTCGCGTGTGACCATGGTCGGAACCTGGTGGCCGCTCTGAGGCGAGGCAGACTCACACACGTACCATGCCTGACTCATGTGCTTAATCTCATGGTTCAGCGGTGTCTCAAAACCTACCCTGAACTGCCGGATCTGCTTGTGAAATTACACCGCCTGTGTGCCCATTTTATAAAGTGAGCTACAGCTTCAGCCACACTTGCCGTGCTTCAGCAGCGTTTGCAGCTTCCGAATCACTGACTGGTGTGTGATGTTCCCACGCGTTGGAACTCTACACTGCATAGGTTGGAAAGGATTTGTGAGCAGAAGAGGGCAGTTGTTGACTACCAGCATTAACAAGGGAGTCAGTATTCAGTTCAGACTCCACACATAAGACGTCAGGAGTGGACATGGATGTCAGACATATGAACCATCCTACAAAACTTTGAGTACTCCACCAAGATTGTGAGCAGCGATGACGCCATAATTAGCGTCACCATCCTGCTTCTCTGCATTCTGAAAATCTCTCTGCTTACAATGAAAGAGGATGCATTGCAGGAGGAGCATGATAAGTTGGGGCAAGGAACCATACAGGGTGATTATACACAGCCCAACCTCATGTCATCCCAACTTGGATTGGTTGACAATGTGGAGGAGGAGGAGTACAGCATGTTCATTCATCCCGTTGGTGAGGACATGGAAGTCTTGCCTGTTAGTCTGGCACACATGGCAGACTTTATACTGTGCTGAATTTCCTTTTTTACCCTTGTATTATCAAAATTTTTGGTGACACTCATTACTGGTTGGTGACACTACTAGACCCATGCTACAAGGAGAACTTTCAATCTCTTCTTCCAGAGGCAGAAACGTGTACTAAAATGTCGCAGTACCAGAGGGCGGCAGAGGTCACAGTTCATTGGACAACCAAGGAGTAGAGTTGAGAAAGATATAACTCCAATCCAGCAGAGGCAGGGTAACACTGGCAAAGTTCTGAGACAGTTTTCTCAGACCCTCCCCTCTCCCTGGCCCAGAGGCGCGGGTTACTCTCACAAGGAGTGCAAAGTTTGGGAAGATGCTGAGGAGTACCTTGCTGACCGTACCAACATCCTCCATTATTCCTCTGTGCCTTTTAATTATTGGGTATCCAAGCTGGACATGTGGCATGAACTGACTCTCTACGTCTTGGAGGTCCTGGCCTGCCCTGCCGCTAGTGTTTTGTCAGATCGAGTTTTTAGTGCCGCTGGTAGAATTATAACTGATAAGCTCATCAGCCTCTCAACTGAAAATGCTGACAGGCTGACTCTTATAAAAATGAACAAGGGCTGGATTGGGCCAGACTTCTCTACACCACCGAATGATAATAGCGAAACATAACATCTAATACAGTGTCTTTTTTTGGGAGGTATATTCCCATGCAAATCTTCACACTCGCACATGGGTATACACTTCCTGAGTTTGGCTATTTGGTGTGTTATCCTCCTCCTTTTCATCATTCTCATCATCCACCACCACTAGATCACCATGGTGATCGTTGTCCATGATGTAACAGCCACCCTATTGCGTAAAAGATTGTTTATGATGGCCGTAAAAAAATATTTACACAGTAGGTTGATGTGTACCTCCCAAGGGAAAATGTTTGTCACCCCATGGGCATTCCAAGTATAGGAGACCCTCTCCTTTAAACTGGGAAAATATTTTTCGGAGGCCATCCCACATGTCTCTTCAGACACCACCACTAGAACACGAGGGTGAACGTGTTACGTGATGCAACAGGCACTATAGTTTTTTGCCAATAAAGAACAATGGGCCACATAGCCCTAGTCTGCTCACCGTCAGCCACAGGTTCACGGAACTCCTTCTTGACCGGACGAGGATTAATTAGAAGAAAAATAAATGGTTGTTCCAGCTCCTTAAAAAATTCAAAACTATATTCAAAATATGAACATATATAAAAATCCTCATAACACGTGGAGGTAGCTTAGAGACATTCGAGGTTCCAGCAACGCGTTTCAATCTATAAAAGCTGTGACAAAGATCTTTTATAGATCGAAAGTTTGGGATTTTTTAAGGAGCTGAAACAACCATTTCTTTTTCTTCTCTCTATATTTTTGCAAGGGTGTTTATGATGGCCGTAAAAGAAATATTTACACAGTAGATTGATGTGTACCCCCCAGAGGAAAATGTTTGTCAGCCCATACACTTAGTGTATGGTAAGTGTATGGACATTACAAGTATAGGAGACCTGCTCCTTTAAACTGGGAAAACATTTTTCGGAGGCCATCCTCCATGTCTCTTCAGACACCACCACTAGAACACGAGGATGAATGTGTTCCGTGATGCAACAGGCACTATATTTTTTGCAAGGTTGTTTATGATGGCCGTAAAAAAAATATTTACACAATAGGTTGATGTGTACCCACCACTTAGTGTATATGCATTCCAAGTATAGGAGACCCACTCCTTTAACCCCTTAACAACCGCCGATATGCCTTTTAATGGCGGTCATTAACGGCACTGTGGAAAAAGTGAATAGCGCCCCCCACTACCGGGGGTAGCCGAGACCCCAGAGAACATGAATCGGGTCGGTTTTTACCGACCCCGATGTTGCGATCGCCGTTATTAACCCTATAATGGCGATCGCAACAAAAAAAATCTGATGTGCCATTTAATTTCTCTCTCCTCTGATGTGATCGGACATCAGAGGAGAGAGAAATAGAGTCCCCGATCCTCCCTTTGTGGCCCCTTGTGGTCTTAGGGCCCTCCGGTGTCCTCCCGGTGCCGCCGCCATGCTCAAATGGCGAGAAAATGGCGGGCGTATGTGTAGTGCGCCCGACGCGAGGTGTCGGGGGGGTTGGGCGATTTTCTCTGGGGTCTCGGCTGCCTGGGTAGCCGAGACCCTAGAGAACATGATCCGGGTCGGTGTTGTGATAGCCGTTATAACACTATAACGGCGACGGCAAAAAAAAAATTCTCTTCCCTCTGATGTGATCGCACATCAGAGGGGTGAGAATTAGGGTCGCGGATCACCCCCCCAGTACCTTATGTCCCCATGCAGATGTCCTCCGGTCCCCCGGTCCTCTAGCCCCCCTCCTTCCTCTGGCATAAAGAAAATGGTGGGCGCATGCGCAGTGCACCCGCCAAGATCTGCCTGCCTGCACCTAGCAACCAAGGAGAATTTTCTCATTGGCTGCTGGGTTTTGATTACTGTGATAGACCCTATCACAGTGATAAAAAAAAACAATATTTGTAAATATGGCAGCACTTGGGCTGCGGTTTCCCTCTTCTCTACCTGTAGTTGTTCTGGGAGAGTAGAGAGATAGACTACAGTCCAAACGCTGCCGTGACAGTGACAAAAAACACTCCAGCGTCCGCAATCGTCCTTTTTAGGACGTTATCCCGTATCCGCAAGCGTCCTTTTTAGGACGTTGATCCGTAATCCCTGTATCCCCATCCACACTGTCAGGGGATTATAAAAAAAATATATATATATTATTAAAAAAATTTAACCCCTTCACCTCCAAGGGTGGTTTGCACGTTAATGACCGGGCCAATTTTTACAATTCTAACCACTGTCTCTTTATGAGGTTATAACTCTGAAACGCTTCAACGGATCTTCGCGATTCTGAGATTGTTTTCTTGTGACATATTGTACTTCACGATAGTTGTAAAATTTCTTCGATATAACTTGCGTTTATTTTTGAAAAAAATGCAAATATGGCGAAAATTTGGAAAATTTGCAATTTTCAAATTTTGAATTTTTATTCCCTTAAAACAGAGAAATATGTCACACAAAATAGTTAAGAAATAACATTTCCCACATGTCTACTTTACATCAGCACAATTTTGGAACCAAAATGTTTTTTTTATTAGGAAATTATAAGGGTTAAAAGTTGACCAGCGCTTTCTCATTTTTACAACAAAATTTACAAAGCCATTTTTTTAGGGACTACCTCAAATTTGAAGTCACTTTGAGGGGTCTATATGGCAGAAAATACCAAAAAGTGATACCATTCTAAAAACTGCACCCCTCAAGGTACTCAAAACCACATTCAATAAGTTTATTAACCCTTCAGGTGCTTAACAGGAGCTGAAGCAACGTGGAATGAAAAAATGAATATTTAACTTTTTAGTCACAAAAATGATTTTACAAACTTCTTTTTATTTTCACAAGGGTAAAAAGAGAAAATGGACAGATAAAGTTGTTGTACAATTTCTTCTGAGTACGCCAATACCCCATATTGGGGGGAAAACCACTATTTGGACACACGGCAGAGCTCGTAAGGGAAGGAGCGCCGTTTGACTTTTTCAAACCAAAATTGGCTGGAATTGAGATTGGACGCCATGTCGCGTTTGGAGAGCCTCTGATGTGCCTAAACAGTGGAAACCCCCCACAAGTGACACCATTTTTTTTTTTTTACAAAAATGTTTTTTTCGCCCCCAATATTTTATTTTCACAAGGGTAACAGGAGAAATTGGATACCAAAAGTTGTTGTCCAATTTGTCCTGAGTAAGCTGATACCCAATATGTGAGAGAAAACTACTGTATGGGCACACGTCGGGACTCGCAAGGGAAGTAGTAACGTTTTGGATTGCAGACTTTGATGGAATGGTCTGCGGGCATCATGTCGCATTTGGAGAGCCTCTGATGTGCCTAAACAGTGGAAACCCCCACAAGTGACCTCATTTTTGAAAATAGATCCCCAAAGAACTTATCTAGATGTGTGGTGAGCACTTTGAACCCCGAAGTGCTTCACAGAAGTTTATAACGTACAGCCGTAAAGATAAAAAATCTTTGTTTTTTTACAATGATTTTTTTCGCCCCCAATATTTTATTTTCACAAGGGTAACAGGAGAATTTGGACCCCAAAAGTTGTTGTCCAATTCGTCCTGAGTACGCTGATACCCAATATGTGGGAGAAAACTACTGTATGGGCACACGTCGGGGCTCGGAAGGGAAGTAGTGACGTTTTGGATTGCAGACTTTGATGGAATGGTCTGCGGGCGTCATGTCGCATTTGGAGAGCCCCGATGTGCCTAAACAGTGGAAACCCCCCACAAGTGACCCCATTTTGGAAAATAGACCCCACAAGGAACTTATCTAGATGTGTGGTGAGCACTATCAAGTCCCAAATGCTTCACAAAAGTTTATAACGTACAGCTGTAAAAACAAAAAAATCATTTTTTTTACAAAAATATTTTCACCACCAATTTTTTATTTTCCCAAGGGTAACAGGACAAATTGCACAAAAACTCTTGGGGTCCAATTTCTTCTGAGTACGCTGATACCCCATATTTGGGGGTAAACTACTGTTTGGGCTCATGGCAGAGCTCAGAAGTGAAGGAGCACCATTTGACTTTTTCAAAGCAGAATTGGCTGGAATTGAGATCAGACGCCATGTCACATTTGGAGAGCCCCTGATGTGCCTAAACAGCGGAAACCCCCCCAATTCTAACTCCAACCCTAACTCCAACACACCCCTAACCGTAGTCCCAACCCTAACCATAACCCTAACCACAAACCTAACCCTAATCCCAACCCTAACCCCAATCCTAACTTTAGCCGCAACCCTAACCCGAACCCTAACCCTAATTGGAAAATGGAAATAAATACATTTTTTTAATTTTATTATTTTTCCCTAACTAAGGGGGTGAAAAGGGGGTTTGATTTACTATTTATAGCAGGCTTTTATGTTTGGCAGCTGTCACGCTAAAAGACGCTTTTTATTGCGAAAAATAGTTTTTTGCATCACCACATTTTGAGAGCTATAATTTTTGCGTGTTTTGTCCCACAGAGTCATGTGAGGTCCTATTTTTTGTGATACGAGTTGACGTTTTTATTGGTGCCATTTTTGAGCACGTGACATTTTTTGATCGCTTTTTATTTCGATTTTTGGGAGGTTAGAATGAACAAAAATCAGCAGTTCATGAATTTCTTTTGAGGGGGCGTTTATACCGTTCCGCAGTTTTATTCTTCGGGTGAGTACGATTATGGCGATACCTCATTTATATCTTTTTTTATGTTTTGGCGCTTTTATACAATAAAAACAATTTTATATAAAAAATAATTAATTTTGCATCGCTTTATTCTGCAAGCTATAACTTTTTTATTTTTTTGCTGATGATGCTGTATCACAGCTCGTTTTTTGCGGGATAAGATGACGTTTTCAGCGGTACCATGTTTATTTACATCGGTCGTTTTGATCGCGTGTTATTCCACTTTTTGTTCGGCAGTATCATGATAAAGCATTGATTTTTTGCTTTGTTTTTTTTTAAGGGGTTCACTAAAAGGGTTAACTAGTGGGACAGTTTTTTAGGGGGGGTTGTTACGGACGTGGCGATACCAAATATGTGTACTTTTATTGTTTTGTTTTTTTATTTACAGGAAGAAATGAATTTATTGGGGAATTTTTTTTTTTTCCTTTATTTTGGAAAATTTTTTTTACACTTTTGATTTTCATTTTTCTAACTTTTTTACTTTGTCCCAGGGTGGGACATCACTGTATAATAACAGATCGCTGGTCTCACAGTGTGCACAGCACTCTGTGAAACCAGCGATCTCACAGGCATTGCAGGACGATTCCTCAGCGCCTGCTCTCAGCAGGCACTGAGGAAGCCGCCTCCCTGCAGGACCCGGCGGCCATCTTGGATCCTGGGTCCTGCAGGGAAGAGGCCTTCAGAACAGCGCAATCACATCACGCTGTTCTGAGGTCCTCAAGGGAGCACGCAGGGAGCCCCCTCCCTGCGCAATGCTCCCCTGTGCCCCCGATACACAGCGATCATGTCTGATCGCGGTGTGCCAGGGGTTAATGTGCCGTGAGCGGTCCGTGACCGCTCCTGGCACATAGTGCCGGGTGTCAGCTGTGATAATCAACTGACACACGGCGGCGATCACTCCTCGGACTTTACTATATCCCGTCCATGGGAAGATTGGCACGGGTTTTATGGATGGGATAGTACGTCCAAAGGTAGAGAGGAGTTAAATTTTTTTAAGTTAGCGTTAGGGTTAGCATTAGGGTTAGCGTTACACTGTTAGGGTTAGGTTTGGGAGGAAAAAAAATACTAGGTTAGGGTTGGGGTCTGGGGGGTAAGTTTACTCCTTGTGGAGTGTGACATACCAGCTCTAGGTTAGGGTTAGCATATTAGGCAGGGAAATAAAAAAAATTGCCTGCAGAACGTTCAGCATGGAGCAAGCATACAGCCTGCTTTGCTCCGGCAGCGAAACGAAATCTGCCTCTGAAGCAGAGCCGTTTTCAGACAGTGACGACGACTCTTCCTCCATGGGTTCCCCAGCCCGATGGTAGCGGAGTCGGTCGTCACTGCTGAAGGTTCAGAGGAGGCAGGACCAAGTACCGCAGTCACCCCATCGCTGTGGTATAATGACCCCTCATTTTCCCCTCAAATTCCCCCTTTTCTGCTGTCCCAGGAATAAGATTAATGTCGCCAATTTTACCCCCCACTGATTTTTTCCAAATTTTTATTAGCCCCGAAGTCCTAGAATTAATCGTCCACCAAACTAATCTATATGCCCGACAATATATTTCCCAAAAACCCACTGCCTTTCATTCCCGTTCCTGGATGCCCACAAATGTCCCTGAAATAAAAAAAAAATTAGGCCTTACCCTAAATATGGGTATAGTAAAAAAACCACACTCCGCTCTTACTGGGCAGGAAAAGCTGTCCACAGCACCCCCGTATTTGCAGCCGTCATGTCCAGAATCCGCTATGAAGCCCTGATGAGATTCCTCCACTTCAGTGATAATTCCCAAGCCCCCCCAAGAACTGACCCCAACTATGATCGGCTAAATAAATTGAGACCCCTAATTTCCTCCTACAAAATTAATTTCTTAATTCATATACCCCAGAGCAAAATGTGGCAGTAGACGAGTCCTTGATGAGCTACAAGGGCCGTCTGTCATTCCGCCAATTTATCCCCTCCAACGTGCCAAATATGGCGTCAAACTGTATAAAATGTGTGAGAGCTCATCAGGGTACACATCCACATTCCTAATCTATGAAGGTAGGGACCGCCAAATAAACCCCCCAAACTGCCCCCAGACAATTGGCATCCCAGGGAAAATTGTGTGGCAGCTAATGACACCTTTCCTAAATCAAGGGTACCACGTGTATACCGACAATTATTACTCGAGCATCCCCCTATATAAATCCCTCCACGCTGCACATACAGGGCCTGTGGGACATTCAGGAAAAACAAAGTGGGGTTTCCGTCACAGTTGGTGTCCAGACGTTTGGAGAAGGGGGCGTCATTCTCACTCGCAAGTGACCAACTTCTTGCAGTGAAGTGGAATGACAGGAAGGACGTATACATGCTGACCACACTGCATGTGGACACCACTGTGACGGTCAGAGAGAGGGGTGCCACCAGGGACAAGCAAAAACCGTTCTGCGTCACACAATATAATAAATATATGGGTGGCGTTGATTTATCCGACCAGGTTCTGCAACCATACCTGGTCAAGCGGAAGACCAGGGCCTGGTACAAAAGGTGGCAATCTATCTCATCCAAATGGGCACCTACAACAGTTTTGTCCTGTACAAAAAGTCCCAAGGACCCCGCACATTCCTCCAGTTTCAGGAAAAAATTATTGAGGGCCTCATGTTTGACTCAATGGCACCGGGGGATGCCTTCGAGTCTGAGGATTCCCGGAGACTTTCAGAGCGCCATTTTCCTCACCCTGTCCCCGTCACTCCCTCCCAAAGGTATCCTCAAAAACGATGCGGGTTTGCAGTACGCATGGCAAACGGAGTGATTCCTGTTACTATTGCCCCACGTGCCCATCCCAACCAGGCCTTTGTATCTCCCCCTGCTTTGAGACCTACCACACCACCCACAATTATTAGTTTTTTTTAATATAATTTTTATTTTCTGCTTAGAGGCCACAGTAGAGTAATTTGGAACACGTGATAGAAAATATTATCTTTAGTAGATCCCATTTGACCCCATTCCACAATTAATTCCAACACTTGATCAATCCCATACCAAACTACTATTCCAACAAATTCTCGTCCACTTACCCACGTCTGTACACCCCAGAGTGTGGACCCCACAAATGTTCCTGAAAAGTCAGGTCATCTGAAAGTTAATTCTAGGACTTGGTAAATCACATACCAAACTACTATTCCAACAAATTCTCATCCACGTACCCACGTCTGTACACTCCAGAGTGTGAACCCCACAAATGTTCCTGAAAAGTCAGGTCATCTGAAAGTTAATTCTAGGACTTGATCAATCACATACCAAAATACTATTCCAACAAATTCTCATCCACATACCCACGTCTGTACACCCCAGAGTTTGGACCCCAAAAATGTTCCTGAAAAGTCAGGTCATCTGAAAATTAATTCTAGGATTTGTTTACTCACAAACATTTTTGACCATTTATCTAACTTTGACTGTTTTTACGACTGTCTTGCTACACAAAACTTTGGCTTCCATTTCTATTACTTATATTTATGATGGTGATGGGGCATGATCATTTTATTGGAGGATTTCTAAAAATGAGGAATGTTGTGAATACTCTGGAGGCGACTTCTGAGCTGGGGCTCCCTCCGGTGGTTGCTGAGGGTAATGAACTAATTGCTGAATGGCCTTCAGCTGGCTCTGAATGGTCTGATATAAGTGACCTGAGTTCCCATCAGCCTTGCCGGTAAACAATTGTTCTTCCTGGTCTTGCTTGGAGCTCAGCTTGCATTCCTGCTCTCATTCAGATAAGTGATTTGCTGTTTTTTTTCCTCTGGTTGGATTTTCCTTGCTGGTTTGCTGCTTGCAGTGAACTTCAGCCTGGTCCCCTTTTGGGGCCTGGCGCTGCAATTGTGCTCATTTTGTGTTTGCACTTTTGCTCTGTTCCTTTGTCACTTTTTATTTGCTGAATTGCTGTGTGTTACACCAGAGATCTGATTTAGGTGGTAGAGATCGTGTGATCGTGTGATCTCAGGTTTTTTTGTTTTGCAGTCAGAATTCTTTCCTATACTTTTCTATCTAGACAGATTGGGCCCCAGCATTTGCTCATTCTATTTTCTGTCTGTGTCCGTATTTTCTTCTTGTCTCACCGCCATTACATGTTTGAGGGCTTCCTATTTCTTTGGGGGTTCTGCTATGGGACAGATAGCTTTCATCTTTCTGCCTTTAGGTGTAGCTATCTCTCCGGCTGTGACGAGGCGTCTAGGATCACCGTAGGTACGCTCCACGGCTACTTCTAGTGTTGCGGTTAGTTTAGGGTCCTGAAATCCAATAGGTTTCAGCCTCTCTGGTGTATTGCTACTTTGCTATTTTGCTATTTCTCCTCAGCTACCGAAACATAACAGTATTACCGGCCAAACTGAAAATTATATGGTACTCAAAGAAGGGAAAAATAGTAAAAAAGGAAAAAGAAAAGGGAGTTGTCTAAAAAAAATTTTTCTGTTTGTTGCATTTTTTTCCCTCTTTTTCTCTGAGTACTGAGGAGGAATTTTTTTTTCCTCAATGGAGTTTGCACAGTTGTCTGGCCATGTGGGCTTTTTCCCTGACACCTGGGGATCTTGTTTTGAGTGATGTTGATGTATTTTTTCAGGCTCTGGGGGTATTGTACGATGAACCTAATGTCACTGATCAAGCTGAAAAGACCTTGTTGGCATTAAATCAGGGTCGTGAAGACGCTGAGCTATACTGTCAGAAATTCCGAAAGTGGGCAGTCCTGACCAAATGGAATGATTATGCTTTGGCAGCCCTTTTTCGGAAGGGTCTGTCAGAAAATGTAAAGGACGTTATGGTGGGATTCCCTGTTCCCTCTGGTCTCAATGATTCTATGTCTTTGGCTATTCAAATTGACAGACGTTTGCGTGAGCGCAGAGGTATGCATGAGATAGCGTTGCCTTGTGAGCCAGCTCCTGAGCCCATGCAGTGTGAGGGAGTGACTTCTGGGGCTCAGCGTCACGAGTTTCGAAAGCCCAATGGGTTATGTTTCTACTGTGGTGACGCTTCTCATGCTATTTCCGTCTGCCCTAAGCGGGAAGACGTTTTGCGCGCTCAGTTGTCTTGGGTAGCGTTCAGACTAAATCTCTGTTGACTGTTACCCTGATTTGCTCCCTGTCCACATTTTCGGCTCAAGATTTTGTTGATTCAGGAGCAGCTATTAACCTGATGGATTTTGACTTTGCCAAACGTTGTGGGTTTCCCATGATGCCCCTGCGGAAGTCTATTCCTTTACTGGGTTTGATTCTACCCCTTTGGCGGAGAATAAACCCCAGTTTTCTACTCAGGTGATGGTAGAAAAATGAGGGTTGAACCAGATCATCAGGAGAGCTGCAAATTTCTGGTGTTGCATAATCTGCATGACTTTATTGTACTGGGTTTCCCTTGGTTACAGACTCATAATCCTGTTTTGGATTGGAAATCTGTGTCTGTGACCAGTTGGGGCTGCCAATGTGTTAATATTGACACTCCTGTTTTTTCTGCCTCTCCCCAGACTCAGGATGTCCCTGACTTTTTGACTGATTTTTCGGATGTGTTTAGTGAGAGTAAGTCTGCATCCTTACCTCCTCACAGGAGCTATGATTGCGCTATTGAGTTAGTGCCTGGTGGTAAATTTCCTAAAGGTCGCCTTTTTAATTTATCTGTACCTGAACACGATGCTATGCGATCTTATATCAAGGAGTCTTTGGCGAAGGTCATATCAGACCATCCTCTTCACCCTTGGGCGCCGGTTTTTTCTTTGTGGCCAAAAGGATGGTTCATTGAGGCCGTGTATTGATTATCGCCTCCTGAATAAGATCACTGTTAAATATCAATATCCGTTACCCTTGATTTCTGACCTAGAGTGAAAAGTGCTAGTTGGTTTACCAAGCTTGACCTCAGGGGGGCATATAACCTTATTCGCATTAAGCACGGGGATGAATGGAAGACGGTGTTTAATACCCCAGAGGGACATTTTGAGTACCTAGTGATGCCTTTTGGGCTTAGTAATGCCCCTTTCGTCTTCCAGTCCTTCATGAATGACATTTTCAGGGATTTTGTGGATAAATTTCTTATCGTTTATTTGGATGATATCTTGATTTTTTCCAACGACTGGGACTCTCATGTGAAATATGTTCGGCCTGTGTTCCAGATTTTGAGAGAGAATGCACTGCATGTGAAGGGATCAAAGTGTCTTTTTGGCGTACAGAAGGTCTCATTTCTGGGATTCATTTTGTTTCCTTCTGTTATTGAAATGGACCCGGTAAAGGTTCAGGCCATCTGTGATTGGGTTCAACCTACTTCATTGAAGGCTCTTCAGAGATTTTTGGGTTTTGCCAATTTTTATCGTAAATTTATTGGTAATTTCTCCGGTATTGTTAAACCATTGAGATTTGACCAAAAATGGTTCCGATGTGGTGAATTGGCCTCCTGAGGCAGTTTCTGTGTTTCAGTAACTTAAGCAGAGATTCATTTCTGCTCCTGTCCTACGGCAGCCAGATGTTTCTCTGCCGTTTCAGGTGGAGGTTAATGCCTCTGAGATTGGGGCAGGTGCCGTTTTGTCCCAAAGGGATCCAGAGACCTCTAAGAGTAACCCTTGTGCCTTTTTCTCTCGAAAATTTTCCCCAACTGAACGTAATTATGACGTGGGTAATCGGGAGTTATTGGCCATGAAGTGGGCCTTTTGAAGAGTGGTGGTCCTCACGGACCATAAGAACCTGGTTTATCTGGAATCAGCCAAGTGACTTAATCCTAGACAGGCCAGGTGGGCACTGTTTTTCACACGTTTTGATTTTGTGGTTTCTTTTCTTCCGGGCACTAAGAATGTTAAAGCGGATGCTGTTATGAATGTGTTAGAGATAGTTTCTGAGCAGAGGCTCCCTCTGGTGGTTACAGACAGTACTGAACCTTTCAGCGAGGAGTGGCAATCAGGGTTCACTGACTGGTCTGATATAAGGGAGGTTCCCTCCCATGATGGTTGCCAGTGATCAATTGTTCTTGTCTCAATTGTGGTTCCTGGTTCATTTGGAAGTTTGCTGGAGTCTTGCATGCATCTCCTGCTTTCAGATAAGATATTTTTTGCTTTTCTTTTGTGCTTGCTTTTTGCATTGTTTTCTGCACTTTTTTGGAGGTCAGCCAGGTCCCCTCCTGGGGCCTGAGCTCCTCACAGTTTATCTGCAGCCACTGTTATTTGCTCATTTGCTTTTTCTTGTTTTTTTTTGCGGCTGCAGCTTGGTTTTTGTTCACACTGAGATCTGATTTAGTGGGGGGCGAGATCGTATAATCTCAATATTTTTGTAGTCAGAATTGTTGGATTTTTGTAGGGTTTTCTGGGTTGCAAAAAGTAATCTCTCCTGTCCTATCCTATTTAGTCAGCTTGTGGCCCCAGCGTTTGCTCAGTCTATTTTCTGCCTATGTTTGTATTTTCATCTTGTCTAACCGCCATTATATGTTTCGGGGCTTCCTATTTTCTTTGTGGATTTGCTCCGGGGCAGATAGTTTTCATCTTTCTGCCTTTAGGTGTAGTTATCTCTCAGGCTGTGACGAGGCGTCTAGGATCAACGTAGGAACGCTCCACGGCTACCTCTAGTTGTGTCGTTAGTTTAGGAATCTGCAACCCATCAGTTACCAACATCTCAGGTGTTTGGCTACCCTGCTGTTGTTCCTGTCCTCCTCAGCTACCGAAACATAACAGTATCACCGACCGCCATCATGGGAGGGAACCTCCCTTATATCAGACCAGTCAGTGAACCCTGATTGCCACTCCTCGCTGAAAGGTTCAGTACTGTCTGTAACCACCAGAGGGAGCATCTGCTCAGAAACCATCTCTAACACATTCATAACAGTACTGTCATGAATGTGTTAGAGATGGTTTCTTTTCTTTCTGGCACTAAGAATGTTAATGCGGATGCCCTCTCGAGGAGTTTCTCTGCGGACTCTCCTGAGTTATCTGATCCTACTGTTATTTTGAAAGAGGGTGTAGTTCTTTCCGCCATCTCGCCCAATTTGAGACTGGCCTTGGAAGGGTGTCAGGAGGATAAACCTGAGCGCTGCCCTATTGGGAAATTGTTTGTCCCAGATCAGTGGAAGAAGAGTGTGATGTCTGAGATTCATTGTTCTGCGTTGGCTGTTCATCCTGGGATTTTTGGTACCAGAGACTTGGTGAGTCGGTCCGTTTGGTGGCCTACTTTGTCTCATGATGTCAGGGAATTTGTGCAGTCCTGTGGGACTTGTTCTCGCTCCAAGCCTTGCTCTCGCTCTAGTGGTTTGTTAATGCCATTACCTGTGCCCAAGAGGCCATGGACCCATATCTCTATGGATTTTATTTCCGACCTCCCTGTTTCTCAGAGAATGACCTTATCTGGGTAATCTGTGATAGGTTTTCCAAGATGATACATCTTGTGCCATTACCTAAGTTGCCTTCCTCCTCCGAATTGGTGCCTTTGTTACTTCAGCACGTGGTTCGGTTACATGGCATTGTGGAGAACATTGTGTCTGACAGAGGAGTCCAGTTTGTTTCCAGATTTTGGAGGACATTTTGTTCTAAACTTGGTGTTCAATTATCTTTCTCCTCTACTTTTCATCCTCAAACCAATGGACAAACGAGAGAACAAACCAGACCTTGGAGACTTATTTGAGATGTTTTGTGTCTGCTGATCAAGATGACTGGGTCTCTTTTTTGCCTTTGGCTGAGTTTGCTCTTAATAATAGGGCTAGCTCTGCCACCTTGATGTCTCCATTTTTCTGCAATTTTGGGTTTCACCCTCGATTTTCTTTGGGACAGGCGGAGGCTTCTGTCTGTCCTGGTGTTGACTCTGTTATGGAGCGAATGCAGCAGATTTGGGACCAGGTAGTGGAGAGGTTGTCTCTCTCTCAGGAGAAGGCCCAATGGTTTGCCAACCGGCATAGGTCTGATGGTCCTCGGTTTAAAGTGGGGGACTTGGTTTGGTTGTCCTCAAGAAATATCCCTATGAGGGTTGCATCTCCAAAGTTTAAGCCCAGGTTTATTGGACCTTATAAGATCATGGAGATTCTTAATCCTGTTTCCTTCCGTTTGCTTCTTCCAGGGACATTTAAGATCCATAACGTGTTCCACAAGTCCTTATTGAAGAGGTTTGTCGAGCCAGTGGTTCCTATGGCTGCGCCTCCTGACCCTGTTTTGGTTGAGGGCAATCTGGAGTATGTGGTTGAGAAAATATTGGATTCTCATTTTTTTAGACAGAAACTCCAGTATTTGGTTAAGTGGAGAGGTTATGGTCAGGGGGACAAGTCTTGGGTGTTTGCTTCGGACATCCATGCTAGGAGACTGATCCATGCCTATCACCGAGCTCATCCTGATCGGCCTGTTTGCACAAGTGAGGGTTCAGTGACCCCTCCTCAAGGGGGGGTACTGTTATGAATGTGTTAGAGATGGTTTCTGAGCAGAGGCTCCCTCTGGTGGTTACAGACAGTACTGAACCTTTCAGTGTGGAGTGGCAATCAGGGTTTACTGACTGGTCTGATATAAGGGAGGTTCCCTCCCATGAAGGTTGCCGGCGGTGATCAATTGTTCTTGTCTCAATTGTGGTTCCTGGTTCATTTGGAAGTTTGCTGGAGTCTTGCCTGCATCTCCTGCTTTCAGATAAGATATTTTTTGCTTTTCTTTTTGTGCTTGCTTTTTGCATTGTTTTCTGCACTTTTTTGGATGTCAGCCAGGTCCCCTCCTGGGGCCTGAGCTCCTCACAGTTTATCTGCAGCCACTGTTATTTGCTCATTTGCTTTTTCCTGTTTTTTCTGCGGCTGCGGCTTGGTTTTTGTTCACACTGAGATCTGATTTAGTGGGGGGCGAGATCGTATGATCTCAGTATTTTTATAATCAGAATTGTTGGATTTTTGTAGGGTTTTCTGGGTTGCAAAAAGTAATCTCTCCTGTCCTATCCTATTTAGTCAGCTTGTGGCCCCAGCGTTTGCTCAGTCTATTTTCTGCCTATGTTTGTATTTTCATCTTGTCTAACCGCCATTATATGTTTGGGGGCTTCCTATTTTCTTTGGGGATCTGCTCCGGGGCAGATAGCTTTCATCTTTCTGCCTTTCGGTGTAGTTATCTCTCAGGCTGTGACGAGGCGTCTAGGATCAACGTAGGAACGCTCCACGGCTACCTCTAGTTGTGTTGTTAGTTTAGGAATCTGCAACCCATCAGTTACCAACATCTCAGGTGTTCGGCTGCCCTGCTGTTGTTCCTGTCCTCCTCAGCTACCGAAACATAACAGGATGAACTCTCGAGGAGTTTCTTTGTGGATTCTCCTGAGTTATCTGATCCTGCTGTTATTTTGAAAGAGGGTGTAGTTCTTTCCGCCATCTCGCCCAATTTGAGACTGGCTCTGGAGGGGTGTCAGAAGGATAAACCTGAGTGCTGCCCTGTTGGGAAATTGTTTGTCCCAGACCAGTGGAAGAAGAGTGTGATGTCTGAGATTCATTGTTCCTCATTGGCTGGTAATCCCGGGATTTTTGGTACCAGAGACTTGGTGAGTCTGTTCGTTTGGTGGCCTACTTTGTCTCGTGACGTCAGGGACTTTGTGCAGTCCTGTGGGACTTGCTCTCGTTCCAAGCCTTGCTCTCGTTCTAGTGGTTTGTTAATGCCATTACCTGTACCCAAGAGGCCATGGACCCATATTTTTATGGATTTTATTTCCAACCTCCCTGTCTCTCAGAGAATGACCGTTATCTGGGTAATCTGTGATAGGTTTTCCAAGATGATACATCTTGTCCCATTACCTAAGTTGCCTTCCTCCTCCGAATTGGTGCCTTTGTTCTTTCAGCACGTGGTTCGGTTACATGGCATTCCGGAGAACATTGTGTCTGACAGAGGAGTCCAGTTTGTTTCCAGATTTTGGAGGATATTTGTTCTAAACTTGGTGTTTGGTTATCTTTCTCCTCTGCATTTCACCCTCAGACCAAAGGGTAAACCGAGAGAACAAACCAGACCTTGGAGACTTATTTGAGATGTTTTGTGTCTGCTGATCAAGATGACTGGGTCTCTTTTTTGCCTTTGCCTGAGTTTGCTCTTAATAATAGGGCTAGCTCTGCCACCTTGATGTCTCCATTTTTCTGCAATTCTGTGTTTCAACCTCGATTTTCTTCGGACAGGCGGAGGCTTCTGTCTGTCCGGGGTTGACTCTATTGTGGAGCGTATGCAGCAGATTTGGGACCAGGTAGTAGAGAGGTTGTCTCTCTCTTAAGAGAAGGCCCAGCGGTTTGCCAACCGGCATAGGACTGATGGTCCTCATTTTAAAGTGGGGGACTTGGTTTGGTTGTCCTCAAGAAATATCCCTATGAAGGTTGCATCTCCAAAATGTAAGCCAAGGTTCATTGGACCTTATAAGATCATGGAAATTATTAATCTGGTTTCCTTCCGTTTGCTTCTTCCAGGGACATTTAAGATCCATAACGTGTTCCACAAGTCCTTATTGAAGAGGTTTGTCGAGCCAGTGGTTCCTATGGCTGCGCCTCCTGACCCTGTTTTGGTTGAGGGCAATCTGGAGTATGTGGTTGAGAAAATATTGGATTCTCATTTTTTTAGACAGAAACTCCAGTATTTGGTTAAGTGGAGAGGTTATGGTCAGGGGGACAATTCTTGGGTGTTTGCTTCGGACATCCATGCTAGGAGACTGATCCATGCCTATCACCGAGCTCATCCTGATCGGCCTGTTTGCACAAGTGAGGGTTCAGTGACCCCTCCTCAAGGGGGGGGTACTGTTATGAATGTGTTAGAGATGGTTTCTGAGCAGAGGAAGATCATAAGATCATGGAAATTATTAATCTGGTTTCCTTCCGTTTGCTTCTTCCAGGGACATTTAAGATCCATAACGTGTTCCACAAGTCCTTATTGAAGAGGTTTGTCGAGCCAGTGGTTCCTATGGCTGCGCCTCCTGACCCTGTTTTGGTTGAGGGCAATCTGGAGTATGTGGTTGATAAAATATTGGATTCTCGTTTTGCTAGACGGAAACTCCAGTATTTGGTTAAGTGGAGAGGTTATGGTCAGGAGGACAATTCTTGGGTGTTTGCTTCGGACATCCACGCTGGAAGACTTATCCGTGCCTATCATCGAGCTCATCCTGATCGGCCTGGTTGCGCAGGTGAGGGTTCGGTGACCCCTCCTCAAGGGGGTGGGTACTGTTGTGAATACTCTGGAGGCGACTTCTGAGCTGGGGCTCCCTCCGGTGGTTGCTGAGGGTAATGAACTAATTGCTGAATGGCCTTCAGCTGGCTCTGAATGGTCTGATATAAGTGACCTGAGTTCCCATCAGCCTTGCCGGTAAACAATTGTTCTTCCTGGTCTTGCTTGGAGCTCAGCTTGCATTCCTGCTCTTATTCAGATAAGTGATTTGCTGTTTTTTTCCTCTGGTTGGATTTTCCTTGCTGGTTTGCTGCTTGCAGTGGACTTCAGCCTGGTCCCCTTTTGGGGCCTGGTTGTTATGTTTCGGTAGCTGAGGAGTGCAGGCAAAAAAGGCAATACACCAGAGCAGTTGGAATCTATGAGATTGCAGTACCCTGACTAACCACCACAACTAGAGGCAGCCGTGGAGCGTTCCTACGTTGGTCCTAGACGCCTCGTCACAGCCTGAGAAACTAACTACACCTAAAGACAGATATAGGAAAGCTATCTGCCCCGGAGCAGAACCCCAAAGACAATAGAAAGCCCCCAAACATGTAATGGCGGTTAGACAAGATGAAATACTGACACAGAAAGAAAATAGTATGAGCAAACGCTGGGGCCCAAACTAACTAAATAGAAAAGGATAGGAAGGGTACTTACTGCAATCCCAGAAAACCCTGAAAAGCACCAACTCTACTAATTTCAAAAACACCTGAGATCACACGACCTCTACCACCTAAATTAGCTCTCTGGTGTAACAAAATCAAAACAGCAGCCACTGAAAAAACTGGAAAAAGCAAAAGTACAAACATCAGTGGCTGAACAAAACTGAGAGGGCAGAAGCCCCGGAGGGGACCCTGAAGGCCCCCACAGAAGTGCAGGACAAAATGCAAAAATATAGCAAAAACACAAAAGAAGAAAATGTCTTATCTGTTAGCAGGAGATGCAAGACACGACACAGCAGGCTACAAGGGAAACTGGAATAAAGGATTCAGACCAGAACAATTGATCACCGGCAACCCTGATGGGAAGGTGACTCCCTTATATAAGACCAGTCAGTAACACCTGATTCCCAGTCCTCACAATCTTCACTGGACAGACTAGCACGCTTGTAACCACCAGAGGGAGCCTCTGCTCAGAACTCATCTCAAACCCATTCACAACACCTGGTGCTGCAATTGTGCTCATTTTGTGTTTGCACTTTTGCTCTGTTCCTTTGTCACTTTTTATTTGCTGAATTGCTGTGTCTTACACCAGAGATCTAATTTAGGTGGTAGAGATCGTGTGATCTCAGGTTTTTTTGTTAATCAGAAGTGTTGGTATTTTTGCCAGGGTTTTTTTGGGTTGCAGTCAGAATTCTTTCCTATACTTTTCTATCTAGACAGATTGGGCCCCAGCGTTTGCTCATTCTATTTTCTGTCTGTGTCTGTATTTTCTTCTCGTCTAACCGCCATTACATGTTTGGGGGCTTCCTTTTTCTTTGGGGGTTCTGCTACGGGGCAGATAGCTTTCATCTTTCTGCCTTTAAGTGTAGCTATCTCTCCGGCTGTGACGAGGCATCTAGGATCACTGTAGGTACGCTCCACGGCTACTTCTAGTGTTGCGGTTAGTTTAGGGTCCTGCAATCCAATAGGTTCCAGCCTCTCTGGTGTATTGCTACTTTGCTATTTTTGCTATTTCTCCTCAGCTATTTTCAGCTTCTACACTATGGGCTTTAATTTATGGTTCTTGCCGAACCTCTGTTTCCAGACAATACTTGACAGATTCTGTAAAGGGGATTGGTTGTTTTGTGCATATAGCAGCTTTGACCTTGGCGGGTGGAGCTTGCTATGGTGCACCATGTCTTTTGGCACATTCGTCTTTCATATAGGGATTGATGGAGCTAAAAGGACATTGTACGACCAGTCTCTGAAAGTGTCTGCCATGCTAGCCCTGCTGGTGTTCTTTCATCTTTAGAACAAACTCAGCTTTGCCACATAGTTGGCTGCATTTTCCTCCACATTTTGCCCATCATTCCAGTACAGTTTATTCTTCCTGCTACAAAATACTCAAATGCGGGACAACTGTTTTGTTAGCAAGACCAAATTTTATAATCATCCAATGTATTTTTAGGAGCATGCCTCCCTCTGTGAGTAATAATTCCTGGAAGGATTTTCAATAAAGCCAAATTTGTCACATTGTCCCCCATTCTGTCTGAGCACTGCATTTTGTCCAAACAGAAATTTTTGACTACAGATGGGATATCGCCACGCTCATAAGAAATAGGTAACAAATTGTGGAGTCCACTTTTTGGTGTAATCTCTGACAAAAGTGAGAAATTTAGGTCTAAGACAAGATTTTTGTGGAAAAAAATTAACTTTTTCAATATGACGACCTAATGTTATCAATTCTGTGTCGTACCTATGGGTTAAAATTGCTCAATATACCCCTGGATAAAATCTTTGAGAGGTGTTGTTTCCAAAATGGGTCAGTTTTGGGGGGTTTCTGCTGTTTAGGCAGTGTCCAAACACCGACATGGCATCCGCTCTCACAATTTTGAGATTAAAAGTCAAATGGCGCTCCTTCTCTTCCGAGCTCTACCGTGCACCAAAACAGAGGTTTATCCCCACATATGGGG
>JARQOD010000005.1:316912390-317152902 GCA_033576555.1 Oophaga sylvatica | reverse complement strand
GTGGTGGTCCTCACGGACCATAAGAACCTGGTTTATCTGGAATCAGCCAAGTGACTTAATCCTAGACAGGCCAGGTGGGCACTGTTTTTCACACGTTTTGATTTTGTGGTTTCTTTTCTTCCGGGCACTAAGAATGTTAAAGCGGATGCTGTTATGAATGTGTTAGAGATAGTTTCTGAGCAGAGGCTCCCTCTGGTGGTTACAGACAGTACTGAACCTTTCAGCGAGGAGTGGCAATCAGGGTTCACTGACTGGTCTGATATAAGGGAGGTTCCCTCCCATGATGGTTGCCAGTGATCAATTGTTCTTGTCTCAATTGTGGTTCCTGGTTCATTTGGAAGTTTGCTGGAGTCTTGCATGCATCTCCTGCTTTCAGATAAGATATTTTTTGCTTTTCTTTTTGTGCTTGCTTTTTGCATTGTTTTCTGCACTTTTTTGGAGGTCAGCCAGGTCCCCTCCTGGGGCCTGAGCTCCTCACAGTTTATCTGCAGCCACTGTTATTTGCTCATTTGCTTTTTCTTGTTTTTTTTTGCGGCTGCAGCTTGGTTTTTGTTCACACTGAGATCTGATTTAGTGGGGGGCGAGATCGTATAATCTCAATATTTTTGTAGTCAGAATTGTTGGATTTTTGTAGGGTTTTCTGGGTTGCAAAAAGTAATCTCTCCTGTCCTATCCTATTTAGTCAGCTTGTGGCCCCAGCGTTTGCTCAGTCTATTTTCTGCCTATGTTTGTATTTTCATCTTGTCTAACCGCCATTATATGTTTCGGGGCTTCCTATTTTCTTTGTGGATTTGCTCCGGGGCAGATAGTTTTCATCTTTCTGCCTTTAGGTGTAGTTATCTCTCAGGCTGTGACGAGGCGTCTAGGATCAACGTAGGAACGCTCCACGGCTACCTCTAGTTGTGTCGTTAGTTTAGGAATCTGCAACCCATCAGTTACCAACATCTCAGGTGTTTGGCTACCCTGCTGTTGTTCCTGTCCTCCTCAGCTACCGAAACATAACAGTATCACCGACCGCCATCATGGGAGGGAACCTCCCTTATATCAGACCAGTCAGTGAACCCTGATTGCCACTCCTCGCTGAAAGGTTCAGTACTGTCTGTAACCACCAGAGGGAGCATCTGCTCAGAAACCATCTCTAACACATTCATAACAGTACTGTCATGAATGTGTTAGAGATGGTTTCTTTTCTTTCTGGCACTAAGAATGTTAATGCGGATGCCCTCTCGAGGAGTTTCTCTGCGGACTCTCCTGAGTTATCTGATCCTACTGTTATTTTGAAAGAGGGTGTAGTTTCTTTCCGCCATCTCGCCCAATTTGAGACTGGCCTTGGAAGGGTGTCAGGAGGATAAACCTGAGCGCTGCCCTATTGGGAAATTGTTTGTCCCAGATCAGTGGAAGAAGAGTGTGATGTCTGAGATTCATTGTTCTGCGTTGGCTGTTCATCCTGGGATTTTTGGTACCAGAGACTTGGTGAGTCGGTCCGTTTGGTGGCCTACTTTGTCTCATGATGTCAGGGAATTTGTGCAGTCCTGTGGGACTTGTTCTCGCTCCAAGCCTTGCTCTCGCTCTAGTGGTTTGTTAATGCCATTACCTGTGCCCAAGAGGCCATGGACCCATATCTCTATGGATTTTATTTCCGACCTCCCTGTTTCTCAGAGAATGACCTTATCTGGGTAATCTGTGATAGGTTTTCCAAGATGATACATCTTGTGCCATTACCTAAGTTGCCTTCCTCCTCCGAATTGGTGCCTTTGTTACTTCAGCACGTGGTTCGGTTACATGGCATTGTGGAGAACATTGTGTCTGACAGAGGAGTCCAGTTTGTTTCCAGATTTTGGAGGACATTTTGTTCTAAACTTGGTGTTCAATTATCTTTCTCCTCTACTTTTCATCCTCAAACCAATGGACAAACCGAGAGAACAAACCAGACCTTGGAGACTTATTTGAGATGTTTTGTGTCTGCTGATCAAGATGACTGGGTCTCTTTTTTGCCTTTGGCTGAGTTTGCTCTTAATAATAGGGCTAGCTCTGCCACCTTGATGTCTCCATTTTTCTGCAATTTTGGGTTTCACCCTCGATTTTCTTTGGGACAGGCGGAGGCTTCTGTCTGTCCTGGTGTTGACTCTGTTATGGAGCGAATGCAGCAGATTTGGGACCAGGTAGTGGAGAGGTTGTCTCTCTCTCAGGAGAAGGCCCAATGGTTTGCCAACCGGCATAGGTCTGATGGTCCTCGGTTTAAAGTGGGGGACTTGGTTTGGTTGTCCTCAAGAAATATCCCTATGAGGGTTGCATCTCCAAAGTTTAAGCCCAGGTTTATTGGACCTTATAAGATCATGGAGATTCTTAATCCTGTTTCCTTCCGTTTGCTTCTTCCAGGGACATTTAAGATCCATAACGTGTTCCACAAGTCCTTATTGAAGAGGTTTGTCGAGCCAGTGGTTCCTATGGCTGCGCCTCCTGACCCTGTTTTGGTTGAGGGCAATCTGGAGTATGTGGTTGAGAAAATATTGGATTCTCATTTTTTTAGACAGAAACTCCAGTATTTGGTTAAGTGGAGAGGTTATGGTCAGGGGGACAAGTCTTGGGTGTTTGCTTCGGACATCCATGCTAGGAGACTGATCCATGCCTATCACCGAGCTCATCCTGATCGGCCTGTTTGCACAAGTGAGGGTTCAGTGACCCCTCCTCAAGGGGGGTACTGTTATGAATGTGTTAGAGATGGTTTCTGAGCAGAGGCTCCCTCTGGTGGTTACAGACAGTACTGAACCTTTCAGTGTGGAGTGGCAATCAGGGTTTACTGACTGGTCTGATATAAGGGAGGTTCCCTCCCATGAAGGTTGCCGGCGGTGATCAATTGTTCTTGTCTCAATTGTGGTTCCTGGTTCATTTGGAAGTTTGCTGGAGTCTTGCCTGCATCTCCTGCTTTCAGATAAGATATTTTTTGCTTTTCTTTTTGTGCTTGCTTTTTGCATTGTTTTCTGCACTTTTTTGGATGTCAGCCAGGTCCCCTCCTGGGGCCTGAGCTCCTCACAGTTTATCTGCAGCCACTGTTATTTGCTCATTTGCTTTTTCCTGTTTTTTCTGCGGCTGCGGCTTGGTTTTTGTTCACACTGAGATCTGATTTAGTGGGGGGCGAGATCGTATGATCTCAGTATTTTTATAATCAGAATTGTTGGATTTTTGTAGGGTTTTCTGGGTTGCAAAAAGTAATCTCTCCTGTCCTATCCTATTTAGTCAGCTTGTGGCCCCAGCGTTTGCTCAGTCTATTTTCTGCCTATGTTTGTATTTTCATCTTGTCTAACCGCCATTATATGTTTGGGGGCTTCCTATTTTCTTTGGGGATCTGCTCCGGGGCAGATAGCTTTCATCTTTCTGCCTTTCGGTGTAGTTATCTCTCAGGCTGTGACGAGGCGTCTAGGATCAACGTAGGAACGCTCCACGGCTACCTCTAGTTGTGTTGTTAGTTTAGGAATCTGCAACCCATCAGTTACCAACATCTCAGGTGTTCGGCTGCCCTGCTGTTGTTCCTGTCCTCCTCAGCTACCGAAACATAACAGGATGAACTCTCGAGGAGTTTCTTTGTGGATTCTCCTGAGTTATCTGATCCTGCTGTTATTTTGAAAGAGGGTGTAGTTCTTTCCGCCATCTCGCCCAATTTGAGACTGGCTCTGGAGGGGTGTCAGAAGGATAAACCTGAGCGCTGCCCTGTTGGGAAATTGTTTGTCCCAGACCAGTGGAAGAAGAGTGTGATGTCTGAGATTCATTGTTCCTCATTGGCTGGTAATCCCGGGATTTTTGGTACCAGAGACTTGGTGAGTCTGTTCGTTTGGTGGCCTACTTTGTCTCGTGACGTCAGGGACTTTGTGCAGTCCTGTGGGACTTGCTCTCGTTCCAAGCCTTGCTCTCGTTCTAGTGGTTTGTTAATGCCATTACCTGTACCCAAGAGGCCATGGACCCATATTTTTATGGATTTTATTTCCGACCTCCCTGTCTCTCAGAGAATGACCGTTATCTGGGTAATCTGTGATAGGTTTTCCAAGATGATACATCTTGTCCCATTACCTAAGTTGCCTTCCTCCTCCGAATTGGTGCCTTTGTTCTTTCAGCACGTGGTTCGGTTACATGGCATTCCGGAGAACATTGTGTCTGACAGAGGAGTCCAGTTTGTTTCCAGATTTTGGAGGATATTTTGTTCTAAACTTGGTGTTTGGTTATCTTTCTCCTCTGCATTTCACCCTCAGACCAAAGGGTAAACCGAGAGAACAAACCAGACCTTGGAGACTTATTTGAGATGTTTTGTGTCTGCTGATCAAGATGACTGGGTCTCTTTTTTGCCTTTGCCTGAGTTTGCTCTTAATAATAGGGCTAGCTCTGCCACCTTGATGTCTCCATTTTTCTGCAATTCTGTGTTTCAACCTCGATTTTCTTCGGGACAGGCGGAGGCTTCTGTCTGTCCGGGGGTTGACTCTATTGTGGAGCGTATGCAGCAGATTTGGGACCAGGTAGTAGAGAGGTTGTCTCTCTCTTAAGAGAAGGCCCAGCGGTTTGCCAACCGGCATAGGACTGATGGTCCTCATTTTAAAGTGGGGGACTTGGTTTGGTTGTCCTCAAGAAATATCCCTATGAAGGTTGCATCTCCAAAATGTAAGCCAAGGTTCATTGGACCTTATAAGATCATGGAAATTATTAATCTGGTTTCCTTCCGTTTGCTTCTTCCAGGGACATTTAAGATCCATAACGTGTTCCACAAGTCCTTATTGAAGAGGTTTGTCGAGCCAGTGGTTCCTATGGCTGCGCCTCCTGACCCTGTTTTGGTTGAGGGCAATCTGGAGTATGTGGTTGAGAAAATATTGGATTCTCATTTTTTTAGACAGAAACTCCAGTATTTGGTTAAGTGGAGAGGTTATGGTCAGGGGGACAATTCTTGGGTGTTTGCTTCGGACATCCATGCTAGGAGACTGATCCATGCCTATCACCGAGCTCATCCTGATCGGCCTGTTTGCACAAGTGAGGGTTCAGTGACCCCTCCTCAAGGGGGGGTACTGTTATGAATGTGTTAGAGATGGTTTCTGAGCAGAGGAAGATCATAAGATCATGGAAATTATTAATCTGGTTTCCTTCCGTTTGCTTCTTCCAGGGACATTTAAGATCCATAACGTGTTCCACAAGTCCTTATTGAAGAGGTTTGTCGAGCCAGTGGTTCCTATGGCTGCGCCTCCTGACCCTGTTTTGGTTGAGGGCAATCTGGAGTATGTGGTTGATAAAATATTGGATTCTCGTTTTGCTAGACGGAAACTCCAGTATTTGGTTAAGTGGAGAGGTTATGGTCAGGAGGACAATTCTTGGGTGTTTGCTTCGGACATCCACGCTGGAAGACTTATCCGTGCCTATCATCGAGCTCATCCTGATCGGCCTGGTTGCGCAGGTGAGGGTTCGGTGACCCCTCCTCAAGGGGGTGGGTACTGTTGTGAATACTCTGGAGGCGACTTCTGAGCTGGGGCTCCCTCCGGTGGTTGCTGAGGGTAATGAACTAATTGCTGAATGGCCTTCAGCTGGCTCTGAATGGTCTGATATAAGTGACCTGAGTTCCCATCAGCCTTGCCGGTAAACAATTGTTCTTCCTGGTCTTGCTTGGAGCTCAGCTTGCATTCCTGCTCTTATTCAGATAAGTGATTTGCTGTTTTTTTCCTCTGGTTGGATTTTCCTTGCTGGTTTGCTGCTTGCAGTGGACTTCAGCCTGGTCCCCTTTTGGGGCCTGGTTGTTATGTTTCGGTAGCTGAGGAGTGCAGGCAAAAAAGGCAATACACCAGAGCAGTTGGAATCTATGAGATTGCAGTACCCTGACTAACCACCACAACTAGAGGCAGCCGTGGAGCGTTCCTACGTTGGTCCTAGACGCCTCGTCACAGCCTGAGAAACTAACTACACCTAAAGACAGATATAGGAAAGCTATCTGCCCCGGAGCAGAACCCCAAAGACAATAGAAAGCCCCCAAACATGTAATGGCGGTTAGACAAGATGAAATACTGACACAGAAAGAAAATAGTATGAGCAAACGCTGGGGCCCAAACTAACTAAATAGAAAAGGATAGGAAGGGTACTTACTGCAATCCCAGAAAACCCTGAAAAGCACCAACTCTACTAATTTCAAAAACACCTGAGATCACACGACCTCTACCACCTAAATTAGCTCTCTGGTGTAACAAAATCAAAACAGCAGCCACTGAAAAAACTGGAAAAAGCAAAAGTACAAACATCAGTGGCTGAACAAAACTGAGAGGGCAGAAGCCCCCGGAGGGGACCCTGAAGGCCCCCACAGAAGTGCAGGACAAAATGCAAAAATATAGCAAAAACACAAAAGAAGAAAATGTCTTATCTGTTAGCAGGAGATGCAGACACGACACAGCAGGCTACAAGGGAAACTGGAATAAAGGATTCAGACCAGAACAATTGATCACCGGCAACCCTGATGGGAAGGTGACTCCCTTATATAAGACCAGTCAGTAACACCTGATTCCCAGTCCTCACAATCTTCACTGGACAGACTAGCACCGCTTGTAACCACCAGAGGGAGCCTCTGCTCAGAACTCATCTCAAACCCATTCACAACACCTGGTGCTGCAATTGTGCTCATTTTGTGTTTGCACTTTTGCTCTGTTCCTTTGTCACTTTTTATTTGCTGAATTGCTGTGTCTTACACCAGAGATCTAATTTAGGTGGTAGAGATCGTGTGATCTCAGGTTTTTTTGTTAATCAGAAGTGTTGGTATTTTTGCCAGGGTTTTTTTGGGTTGCAGTCAGAATTCTTTCCTATACTTTTCTATCTAGACAGATTGGGCCCCAGCGTTTGCTCATTCTATTTTCTGTCTGTGTCTGTATTTTCTTCTCGTCTAACCGCCATTACATGTTTGGGGGCTTCCTTTTTCTTTGGGGGTTCTGCTACGGGGCAGATAGCTTTCATCTTTCTGCCTTTAAGTGTAGCTATCTCTCCGGCTGTGACGAGGCATCTAGGATCACTGTAGGTACGCTCCACGGCTACTTCTAGTGTTGCGGTTAGTTTAGGGTCCTGCAATCCAATAGGTTCCAGCCTCTCTGGTGTATTGCTACTTTGCTATTTTTGCTATTTCTCCTCAGCTATTTCTCAGCTTCTACACTATGGGCTTTAATTTATGGTTCTTGCCGAACCTCTGTTTCCAGACAATACTTGACAGATTCTGTAGGGGATTGGTTGTTTTGTGCATATAGCAGCTTTGACCTTGGCGGGTGGGAGCTTGCTATGGTGCACCATGTCTTTTGGCACATTCGTCTTTCATATAGGGATTGATGGAGCTAAAAGGACATTGTACGACCAGTCTCTGAAAGTGTCTGCCATGCTAGCCCTGCTGGTGTTCTTTCATCTTTAGAACAAACTCAGCTTTGCCACATAGTTGGCTGCATTTTCCTCCACATTTTGCCCATCATTCCAGTACAGTTTATTCTTCCTGCTACAATATACTCAAATGCGGGACAACTGTTTTGTTAGCAAGACCAAATTTTATAATCATCCAATGTATTTTTAGGAGCATGCCTCCCTCTGTGAGTAATAATTCCTGGAAGGATTTTCAAATAAAGCCAAATTTGTCACATTGTCCCCCATTCTGTCTGAGCACTGCATTTTGTCCAAACAGAAATTTTTGACTACAGATGGGATATCGCCACGCTCATAAGAAATTAGGTAACAAATTGTGGAGTCCACTTTTTGGTGTAATCTCTGACAAAAGTGAGAAATTTAGGTCTAAGACAAGATTTTTGTGGAAAAAATTAACTTTTTCAATATGACGACCTAATGTTATCAAATTCTGTGTCGTACCTATGGGTTAAAATTGCTCAATATACCCTGGATAAAATCTTTGAGAGGTGTTGTTTCCAAAATGGGGTCAGTTTTGGGGGGTTTCTGCTGTTTAGGCAGTGTCCAAACACCGACATGGCATCCGCTCTCACAATTTTGAGATTAAAAGTCAAATGGCGCTCCTTCTCTTCCGAGCTCTACCGTGCACCAAAACAGAGGTTTATCCCCACATATGGGGTTTCAGCATACTCTGGACAAATTGCACAACAACTTTTGGTGTCAAATTCCTCTTGCTACCCTTGTTAAAATAAAAAATTGAGGGCAAAAAGATCACTTTTGTGAAAAAAAATATGCTTTTTTATTGTTACGGCTCTACGTTATAAACTTGTGTGAAGCAATTGGGGGTTCAAAGTGCTCACCACACATCTAGATAAGTTCCTTAGGGGGTCTAGTTTCCAAAATGGTGTCACTTGTGGGGGTTTTCCACTGTTTAAGCAAATCAGGGCCACTGCAAACGCAACATGGTGTCCAATCTCAATTCCAGCCAATTCTGTGTTGAAAAAGTCAAACGGCCCTCCTTCTCTTCCGAGCTCTACCGTGCACCAAAACAGAGGTTTACCCCCACATATGGGGTTTCAGCGTACTCTGGACAAATTGCACAACAACTTTTGGTGTCAAATTCCTCTTGCTACCCTTGTTAAAATAAAAATTGAGGGCAAAAAGATCACTTTTGTGAAAAAAATATGCTTTTTTATTGTTACGGCTCTACGTTATAAACTTGTGTGAAGCTATTGGGGGTTCAAAGTGCTCACCACACATATAGATAAGTTCCTTAGGGGGTCTAGTTTCCAAAATGGTGTCACTTGTGGGGGGTTTCCACTGTTTAGGCACATCAGGGCCTCTGCAAACGCAACATGGTGTCCAATCTTAATTCCAGCTAATTCTGCGTTGAAAAAGTCAAACGGCGCTCCTTCTCTTCCGAGCTCTACCATGCACCAAAACAGAGGTTTACTCCCACATATGGGGTATCAGCATACTCAGGACAAATTGAACAACAACTTTTGGGGTCCAATTCCTCTTGCTACCCTTGTTAAAATAAAAAATTGAGGGCAAAAAGATCACTTTTGTGAAAAAAATATGCTTTTTTATTGTTACGGCTCTACGTTATAAACTTGTGTGAAGCTATTGGGGGTTCAAAGTGCTCACCACACATCTAGATAAGTTCCTTAGGGGGTCTAGTTTCCAAAATGGTGTCACTTGTGGGGGGTTTCCACTGTTTAGGCACATCAGGGCCTCTGCAAACGCAACATGGTGTCCAATCTCAATTCCAGCCAATTCTGCGTTGAAAAAGCCAAACGGCGCTCCTTCCCTTCCGAGCTCTGCCGTGCGCCCAAACAGTGGTTTACCCCCACATATGAGGTATCTGCGTATTCAGTAGAAATTGCACAACAAATTTTGTGGTTCATTTTGTCTTTTAACACTTGTGAAACTAAAAAAATGGTTCTGAAGTAAAATGTTGGTAAAAAAAAAAAAGTTAAATGTTAATTTTTTCCTTCCACATTGATTCAGTTCCTGTGAAGCATGTAAAGAGTTAATAAACTTCTTCAATGTGATTTTAAGTACATTGAGGGGTCCAGTTTTTAGAATGGTGTCACTTTTGGGTAATTTCTGTCATGTACACCCCTCAAAGTGACTTTAAATATGTTGTGGTCCCTAAAATAAATGGTTTTGTAAATTTTGTTGTAAAAATGAGAAATCGCTTGTAAAAACCCTTAAAACTTTGTAACAAAAAAAAATGCTGTTTCCAAAATTGTGCTGATGTAAAGTAGACATGTGGGAAATGTTATTTATTAAGTAATTTGTGTCACATATTGTTAGGGTCTGCGGAACGCACCAGATAAATATAAATAGTGGGTGCGTTCGCAGCCCGGGGTCCACCGTGCAGGCAGAGCCTGCTGCTAGTAAGATGGCGGTATAGGCAAACTCTGTTACTTCACAGAGTTTCAAATATAAATACTGTGACACAATATGGCGGTATAAGCGAACTCTGTTACAACACAGAGTCGCTGAGGTAAAGACGCAAAGATAGGTACTGTGTCCTGTTAACTCCACAGGGAAACACAGATAACTGCTGTGCGGATAGCAGTCCGTGATCATGCAGACAGCAACGCAATCAAGCAATCTCCTCACCGGAGAAGCCGGTATTCTAGGGCCTTATTTCAGCCAAGCCCTAACCACGTGCACACAAATCTCCTCACCGGAGGTGCCGGTATTCTAGGGGCTTATTTCAGCCGAGCCCTAACCACATGCGTGCATGATCACACTGGCGCAAAGCACATAATGCAAGTGATACTAGCGCATGGCCGCATGGCCATACAACCCTTTTATAGAAGCAACTACAGGGCCTGCCAGAAAAGGACCAATGAGAAACAGTTCAGAACACATGTAGTTTCAGGACCTTCCTGGCGGACCAATAGGGGCTGCTGCAGTACCTGAGCATGTAACCCCTGATCTCCAATGAGAGATCTTACCCTGGGCATGCTCAGAAGGGGAAATGCAGGACTTAGTCCTAAAGACGTCTGCTCGCCGCTGACCAGTACTGGCCACAATAGCAGAACCTGGAGAGGCAGCAGTAAACCTCTGCACAGTACTAGGCTGAGCAAGACGCTGGGACCGACATCTCTGCTGAGGAGACTCCACTGCGGCCGGAGACGAATGGGGGACCGCAGCGGGAATGGTTCGAGATTCCCCCTGTGCAGAGGCGGGAACTCGACCTCTAACACATATCTCTCTGATCTAAGGGCATAAAAATTAAAAGTTTGAAAATTGCAAAATGTTTAAAATTTTCTCCATATTTCCATTTTTTTCATAAACGCAAGTTATATCAAATAAATTTTACCACTATCATGAAGTACAATATGTCACACAAAAAACATTCTCAGAATCAGCAGGATCCGTTAAAGCGTTCCAGAGTTATAACCTCATAAAGTGACAGTGGTCAGAATTGTAAAAATTGGCCCAGTCATTAAGCTGCAAAATGGCTCTGTCACTAAGGGGTTAGACTGGGAAAACATTTTTCGGAGGCCATCCTCCATGTCTCTTCAGACACCACCACTAGAACACAAGGGTGAACGTGTTTCGTGATGCAACAGGCACTATATTTTTTTGCAAGCTTGTTTATGATGGCCGTAAAAAAAATATTTACACAGTAGGTTGATGTGAACCCCCCAAGGGGAATTGTTTGTCTGCCCATACACTTACTGTATGGGCATTACAAGTATAGGAGACCTGCTTTGTAATGGGAACAGAATTTTAGGAGGCCTTCCACCACGTCTCTTCCAAGTGGTATTGGGGTGCGTCAAAATTTGGTGCAGGCCTTACATTCACTGCATAGGAAAACAGTATGGGAGAACCACTTCCTAATAATGTGAACTTTGTTGAAATGCTCCAATGCAGGTTCTTCAGCCCAACAACACAATTCTCCACTGCGGGTCCTTCAGCCTCAACACTGACATTCTCCACTGCTGGTCCTTCAGCTTCAACACTGACATTCAACAAAGCAGGTTTTTCAGCCTCAACAATGAAATGCTCCACTGCCAGGTGGTCTTTAGCCTCAACATTGCAATGCTCCACTGCCGGGTCTTCAGCCTCGACTCTGCAATTCTCCACTGCGGTTTCTTCAGCCTCAACACTAAAATTCTCCACTGCAGGTTTTCCAGACTCAACACTGACATTCGTCATTTCCAGGTTTTCATCCTCAACACTGATATTCTCCAATGTAGGTTATTCAGGCTCAACAATTCACTGCATAGCCAAACAATATGGGAGTACCAAATTACCAGGAACAATGCTTTCAGGTGGCCATCGAGTATGTTGGATCAAAGGGTTATTGGGGTGCGTGTAAATGTTGGGGCAGGGCAGGCCTTGCATTCAATGCCTAGGCAAACAGAATGGCAGTACCAAATAAAGCATAATGGGAACTTTGTTTTAATGTGGCCATCCAGTACGTTGGTTCAAAGGGTTATTGGGGTGCGTGTAACATTAGGGCAGGGCAGGCCTTGTATTCAATGCATAGGCAAACAGTATGCCAGTGCCAAATAAATAAGAATGGAAACTTTGTTTTAATGGGGCCTTCCAGTACGTTGGTTTAAAGGGTTATTGGGATGCGTATAGCGTTGTGGGGCAGGACAGGCCTTGTATTCAATGCCTAGGCAAACAGTATGGCAGTACCAAATAAAGCTTAATGGGAACTTTGTTTTAATGTGGCCATCCACTATGTTGCTTCAAAGGGTTATTGGGGTGCGTATAACGTTGGGGCAGGGCAGGCCTTGCATTCAATGCATAGGCAAACAGTATGGCAGTACCAAATAAATAAGAATGGGAACTTTGGTTTCATGTGGCCATCCAGTAAGTTGCTTCAAAGAGTTATTGGGGTGCGTGTAATGTTGGGGCAGAGCAGACCTTGCATTCAATGCTTAGGCAAACAGTATGGCAGTACCAAATAAAGCTTAATGGGAACTTTGGTTTAATGTGGCCATCCACTATGTTGCTTCAAAGGGTTATTGGGGTGCGTTTAACGGGGCAGAGCAGGCCTTGCATTCAATGCATAAGCAAACAGTATGGTAGTACCAAATAAAGCTTAATGGGAACTTTGGTTTAATGTGGCCATCCAGTAAGTTGCCTCAAAGAGTTATTGGGGTGCGTGTAACGTTGGGGCAGAGCAGACCTTGCATTCAATGCCTAGGCAAACAGTATGGCAGTACCAAATAAAGCTTAATGGGAACATTGGTTTAATGTGGTCATCTAGTACGTTGCTTCAAAGGGTTATTCAGTGCATTCAGTGCTAGGGCAAATAGTATGGCAATACCAAATAAAACTTAACGCCTTAGTGACAGAGCAAATTTGCAGCTTTATGAACAGGCCAATTTTTACCATTCTGACCACTGTCACTTTATGAGGTTATAACTCTGTAATGCTTTAACGGATCCAGCTGATTCTGAGATAGTGTTTTTGTGACGTATTGTACTTCATGTTAGTGATAAAATTTATAATATGACTTGCGTTTATTTATGAAAAAAATGGAAATATGGCGAAAATTTTTAAAATTTAGCAATTTTAAAACTTTTAATTTTTGTGCCCTTAAATCAGAGATATGTAACATAAAATACTTAATAAATAAAATTGCCCACATGTCTACGTTACATCAGCACAATTTTGGAAACAAAGAAAAATTTTTTTGTTACGAAGTTATAAGGATTAAAAGTTGACCAGCGATTTCTCATTTCTAAAACAAAATTTACAAACCCAATTTTTCAGGGACCACATCACATTTAAAGTAACTTTGAGGAGTGTAAATGACAGACAATACCCAAAAGAAACACCATTCTAAAAACTTCACCCCTTAAGATGCTGAAAACCACATTCAAGAAGTTTATTAACCCTTTATGTGCTTCACAGGAACTGAAGCAATGTGGAAGGAAAAAATAAACATTTTTTTTACAAACATTTTACTTGAGAACCATTTTTTTATTTTGACAAGTGTAAAAAGAGAAAATGAATCAAAAAATTTGTTGTAAAATTTCTCCTGAATGCGCCGATACCCCATATGTGGGGGTAAACCACTGTTTGGGTGCACGGCAGAGCTTGTAACGGAAGGAGCGCCGGTTGACTTTTTCAATGCAGAATTGGCTGGAATTGAGATCGGACGTCATGTCGTGTTTGGAGAGCCCCTGATGTGCCTAAACAGTGGAAACCCCCCACAAGTAACACCATATTGGAAACTAGACCCCTTAAAGAACTTATCTAGATTTGTGGTGAGCACTTTGAACCCCCAAGTGCTTCACAGAAGTTTATAATATAGAGCCGTGAAAATAAAAAATCATATTTTTTCTACAAAAATGATTTCTTTGCCCCAAAATTTTTATTTTCACAAGGGTAACAGGAGAAATTAGACTCCAAAGATGTTGTGGAATTTGTCCTGAGTATGCCGATACCCCATATGTGGGTGTAAATCACTGTTTGGGTGCATGGCAGAGCTCAGAAGGAAGGAAGCACTATTTGACTTTTTGAGTGCAAAATTGGCTGGAATCAATGGTGAGTGCCATGTCGCATTTGGAGACCACCTGATGTAACTAAACAGTGGAAACCCCCTAATTCTAACTCCAACCCTAACCCCAACACACCCCTAACCCTAATCCCAACCCTAACCATAACCCTAATCACAATGCTAACCCTAATCCCAACCCTAACCACAATTCTAACCCAAACACACCCTAACCCTAATCCCAACCCTAACCATAACCCTAATCACAACCCTAACCCCAACACACCCCTAATCCTAATCCCAACTCTAACCATAACCCTAACCCCAACACCCCTAACTCTAATCCCAACCATAACCCTAACCACAACCCTAAAACTAATCCCAACCCTAAACATAACCCTAACCAAAAACCTAACCCCAACACACCACTTACCCTAATCCCAACCCTAACCCTAATCCCAATCATAATCCCAACCCTAACCCAAACCCTAATGCTAAAACTTTAGCCCAACTCACTTTAGCCTAACCCTAATCCTAAAACTTTAGCCCAACTCACTTTAACATAACCCTAACCCTAAAACTTTAGCCCAACTCGCTTTAGCCTAACTCTAACCCTAACCCTAAAACTTTAGCCCAACTCACTTTAGCCCTAACCTAACCTAAACTTAGCCAACTACTTACCCACTATACCTTAACTACCCAAACCCTAAAACTTTAGCCCAACTCAATTTAGCTCAACTCTAACCCTAGCCCTAACCCTAAAACTTTAGCCCAACTCACTTTAGCCTAACCCTAATGGAAAAATGAAAATAAATATATTTTCTTTATTTCATTATTTTTCCCTATATAAGGGGGTGATAAAGGAGTGTTTATTTACTATTTTTTTTATTTTGATCACTGTGATAGCGTTTATCACAGTGACCAAAATGAACCAATAGGAAAAATCTTACTATTGTTGCTGGGTACCGGCCGGAAGATCTCGGCGGGCGCACTGCGCATGCAACCACCATTTTGAAATCAAGAAAGAAAAGCACCACCGAAATATATGCACACCACAAAAGTCTTTATATGGCAAATATTGAAACAAATTTTATTAGTACAAAACAGGATTAAAACATAATAATAAACACAAAAAAACAACACCATGTCTACTCAGAATAATGCACAGTGCCCAATAAGCATGAATATACATAAATAATCCCTACATCTAACCTTATGGCTCATGAGGCAAATATACTACAGTCCTAGGAACAAATAATTATGAAAACATGGGCTGTCCCATATGATGAAAATCAGGACCCCACCTAATAAAAAAAAAAGGTCCACAGTATCCAACCCAGTAACGAATAATTATGGAGACACAAGCTGTCCCATATGGTGAAAAACAGGACCCCACATAGTAGAGAAGCAGGTCCACAGTATCCAGCCCAGTAATGCTGAATGAACGTCCATATAATGGGACACAAGCCTCATAAAGGTTAGAAAAAGCAAGAGATTAAGATACCAAGTGTCGAACATATAAACGGGCAATCCCCCCAAAGATTCAGGTCCTGAGTAGAGCAAAAGCCGTGGCCCCAAGCGTATCGCCCTAGCAAAGGGGGGCTTCGTCAGGGAAGTGATGAAAAGCATGCCTGTGTGTTGTGAACACCTTTGTTCTGGCTTCTGAGTTTGGGCTCCCTCTGGTTGTTGCTGCTGGTAATGGAGCTGGTCTGGCAGACAGAACTCAGTCACCTGAGGGGGATGATTGGAGATCAGGTGTTACGGACTGGGGAGATTTAAGTGAGCAGCCTTCCCTTGGTTGTTGCCAGTGATTTGGTCTTCTTCCTGAGCCTTTTGGAAGTCAGCTTGCTCCCTGTTTTGTCCTGCATCTTTCAGATAAGTTATTTGTCTGTTTAAATCTGTGGCATTTGTTCCCTGCCTTGCTGTGTGAGTTCAGCCAGGTTCCCAGCGGACTCTGCTTTTTTTGCCACAGCTCATGTCAGTCTCTCTGTATTTCTAGTCTCCTGGTATTTCAGTATCTGTTATTTTGCGTCCAGTTCACACCAGAGTTCTGATTTAGTGGGGGAGAGGTCGTGTGGCCTCAGTATTTTTGCATATCAGACGTGTTGGAATTTTTCTTAGGGTTTTTGCGAGATTGCAGACAGTATCCTTTCCTGTCCTGTTCTATCCAGACAGTTTGGGCCCCATCATTTGCTTATTCTATTTACTGCCTGTGTTTTGTACTTCATCTGTCTCACCATCAATATATGTTTGGGGGCTACCTATTCCTTTGGGGCTCTACTCCGGAGCAGTTAGCTTTCCCCTTTCTCTCTTTAGGCTTAGTTAACTCTTTGGCTGTGTGCAGGCGTCTAGGGCATCGTAGGTATGTCCCACGGCTATTTCTAGTTGTGTTATCAGTTTAGGGGTCTGCAATCAGCTAAGTTACCAACCTCTTTGGGTGTCTGGTTGCCTAGCCTATTTTTCTATTATCCTTCTCGGTTACCGAATCATAACACCTGTGTGTGCTTAAGTAGTCATTGATTAGATTAGTTTACCTAGAAACAGCTGGTGTGATCTGAGGAGAACACCGAATTGTATTGCCACAGCGTGCAACTGCACATGACAGTTTGAAAAGACGCCAGATAGTGATACCAGGGTATGCAACTGCGCATGACAGCTGGAAACAGGAAGAAGCAGACACGACTGTGTATTGTGGAACGCAAGCCACATCAGTGCGCTTGCGCAAGTAAAGATACGAGTGAGTCTGGTGTTTGCAAGATATTGTAACCAGGCTGACGTCTCAGCCAGGAAACATGTATAACAACAAGCATGTGCCCAAAATCGCATCCATACCAGGCAAAGCACATCCATTCTAGCAGACTGCACATATGAAAACACCCCACCCTCATGAAAACATGAGACAACCATACATCAAGCCATCCCCAGGGACAACCATCCAGAAACACTGACATAAATCTACATACACGAAAAATCTAGAAAGAAATTACATGTTAAAGTTATAAACAAATGAATATACAAGATAGAAATAACCTTTATTGCTTTAAAATATATAAATTTATATTAAAAATAGATACATGGTACATGAAATAGAATAAATTCAAGTACCTTCAACTAGTTTGCTAGGAAATACATAATACATGTGATCACAGGAAAATAAATCTAAATATAACCACATAATCCTATCCAGACCCTAAAGGCAAGGTCACCAAAACCCCATGCGGTCACACTAACAGCGCATAAGGAAAAGAACAACATGAGCCAAGTGGGCAAAAGGCCCAAAATGTAAAGTGCCAGTACTTCCGTCCTACCTACAGCTCCATGAGCGATAATGTAAGAGAACCAGCCCCATGAGTCAAATTAATCCAAATCTAGAGAAGAATGCCATCAGGGAACCCAACTAATAGCTATACCATGGCCAAGATCCCAAAAACCCGACGTCAATGGTAAATAGAGGGAAAAAGCAGCAATCCTCAAGAAGGCGGAGTCCTCAGTTCGTCCATAAGTCATCAAATTCTTCTGCAACCAAACAGTTCCTCAGTGATGAGAGGCATGTAGGATCGCCTATGCATATCAGCCGATTCCATTATAGACATGAATCAAGGAGACCTTATCCAGCAATCTTCATAAGCCCAAAAGAGGACTTCACCAAAGTCAGACTCATCTGAGGAATTCCGTAAACAGTAGTTCCTCGTTCAAACCTGCAGGGGCAACAGAACTGAGATTAAAAATCCAACGGGATTCTGATAGCAATAAAGCCTGCTTATATGAACCACCCCTATTGGAATCAAGAATACTTTCAAGCCCTACCACCCATGTGTTCTAAACCTGACCAGAGTGTTGGGCCAAAAAATGGGCCGCAACTGGAGTTAAAGTCCTACCCTTCAAGGAATCACTCGATGCAAGATTAATCGTGGAAAAGTATTTTTGGATCCTGCGCCGCAACTCTTGCGACGTCTGACCCACGTAAACACGCGAGCAGGGACAGACCAAGGCATAGATGACACAGGCTGTTTTGCAGTTAAAGATGATCGAAGTTTATGCCTTCTACCATCACCTGGGTTAACAAAAAAAATCCCTAGTTGACGGCACATAGGAACAAATGCTGCAGCTGCCGCATGCAAAAGACCCCCTAAGACTAATCCCACAGTTCAGCCTAGTGGTCTGCCTCATATAGTGGCTTCTGGTGAGGAGGTCCCTAAAATTGTGAGCTCTCCGAGCCATCAACAACGGTCGATCACCAACCACATCGGTATGGAGATCAGTAGTTAGCATACCCCAGTGTCTTTGCAGAATAGTCCTAATCTGCGTCCAATGATTATTAAAGTTGGTGATTAACCAAGGCTTACCATCCTGTACCTTGGTTCAGGTTTCCAGGAGTGTATCCTGCGTGTGGGCCTTGGCCCATTGGAATGCTGTAGCAATACTCCTACGGGGATAGTTCCTCTGTTTGAAATGATCCGTGAGCTTCAGAGCCTCAGAACGAAAGTCTTCTTCCAAGGATCATGTTATGAATGTGTTGGAGACGACTTCAGAGATGAAGCTCCCTCTGGTGGTTGCTGAGGGTATTGAAACAATTGAGGAATGGGTGTCAGGTGGGGCTGACTGGCCTGATATAAGTGAGCTGAACTCCGATGATCCTCGCCGTTAATCAATTGTTGCTTCCAGGTCTTTGTTGGAATTTCAGCTTGCTTTCCTGCTATCATTCAGATAAGTGACTTTCTGTTTTTTTTTTTCTGTGGTTGGATTTTCCTTGCTTTTTGCAGTCTTGCCTTGGACTTCAGCCGGGTCCCCTTTGGGGGCTTGTGCTGCCCCCCTGTTCTCATTTTGTATTTGCACTTGCTCTCTGTTTCTGTGAAATTTTTTACTGCTGGGTAGCTGTGTGTCACACCAGAGATCTAATATAGGTGGTTGAGATTGTGTGGTCTCAGGTTTTTGTAATCAGAAGTGCTGGTATTTTTGTTAGGGTTTCTTTTGGTTGCAGACAGAATTTCTCTCCTGTACTTTGCTTTCTAGACAGATTTGGGCCCCAACATTTGCTCATTCTATTTTCTGTCTGTGTTCGTGTTTTCCTCTTGTCTAACCGCCATTACATGTTTGGGGGCTTCCTATTTCTTTGGGGTCTCTACTCCAGGGCAGTTAGCTTTCCTCTTTCTATCTTCAGGTGTAGCTAACTCTCCGGCTGTGCCGAGGCGTCTAGGATCACCGTAGGTACACTCCACGGCTACTTCTAGTTGTTGGTTAGTTTAGGGATCTGCAACCCATTAGGTCCAGCCTCTTTGGTGTCTTGCTGCTTTGGCGGTATTTTGCTCCTGTCCTCCTCAGCTACCAAAACATAACAGGTACAATTTCTTCTAGTTGTCAGAAACTGTCCAATGGGAACCCCATTTCTGGTATGCAATGGGTGGAAGCTTCTGTAATCCAATAGACTATTGGTGGCTGTAGGTTTACGGAACAGCTTTGTGGAGATGGAACCATCTTTCACAGAAACCTGCAGATCTAGAAGGTCACAGCGTACGAGGACATGAAGTAAGTTAACAAGATGTTATGCATGTTGTTGTTCAATGAATCAATAAAATCACAACATTCCTCTCTGGTTCCCAACCAAACAAAGAAAATATCATCAATAAACCGTAGCCAATGACAAACTTTGCTCCTGAACAGTTCTGAGGGGTAGACCATGGTGGCCTCCCACCAACCTAGAAACAGATTAGCAAGAGCCGGGGCACATCTGGCCCCCATCGCCACCCCCAAGGTCTGAAGATAGTATGTTCCATCAAACAAGAAGAAATTGTGTCTTAGGATGAAGTCCAACAGGTCCACTATTAAGGAATCGTGCATCCTGTCAGAGTGTCCCAACTGATCTAGAAAATACAGAACAGCTGTGACACCATCCTCATGGCCAATAATTGAGTACAGCGACTCAATATCGCAGGTCACCAACAAGACCTCGGTAGGTAAAGTTAAGTCCAGACAAATTTTAATAAAGTGGGAGGAGTCCTTTACAAACTATGGCAACTCTTTAACCAAGGGCTGTAAAAAATAATCCACATAGGTGCCAGCCTTGTCACATAGGCTCCCAATGCTGGCCACAATGAGCAGACCTGGGGGTCTATCAAGGTTCTTGTGGATCTTGGCAACATATAGAACATAGCTGTAATCGGAGACTCCACCCATAGGAACTTGAACTCCTGATTATTGATAATTCCCAAATCGTGAGCTCTATCCAAAAGGTTTCTAAACTTGACAGCAAATATCCCAGTGGGATCAGAGGGTAGTTTCTTATAGAACCTAGTATTCCCCAACTGACAATGAGCCTCCTGTAGATAGAGGGCATGTGGCCACAACACCACATTATCCCCCTTATCGGCCTCCTTAATAAGGAAAGTGCTATTGGTCTTAAGGCTAGTCAAAACCTTTTTCTCCTCGGCATTGAGGTTATCCGGAACTGGAGAACGTGAAGACAAAGACTAAATATCCTTTTTAACCAGTTCAAAAAATACTCTAATAACGGGCATCAAGGAGAAAGGGGGAGCTGCAGCAGACTTGTTTCTGAAAGGAAACCGATTGTTACCTGCATCAGGCTCATTTTTCTGTAATAACTGTAGTAAATCCTGAAAAACCTGCTGATCAGTTTCATCCAGACCATTCACCATCCGTGGCTTGTTGTGTAGAACTCGAAGGACAAGACACCTGCAGAACAAGTATAAGTCCTTAACTAGAGTGAACTTATCAAGGACCTGTACTGGTGAAAACGTTAGTCCTCTTTGCAAAATCAAAAGCTCAGTTGGAGTTAGTTCATAATCAGAGAAGTTAATGACCTGTAACTTATCATTAGATACCTGTTCATGTGAAGAGACTGCTCCAACAGGAAAATTTGACATCACTTGCGGAGATTCCTGTATTGCTTCTGTGTAGGAGGCCAACGACCTCCGTACCTGGTGGTCCGTAATGGCATTCGAATGGCTCTTGCGCCCTCTTCGAATCCGACCTTGGATCCGCTTTCTGCTGAGGATAAAAAAATCGCTTCCTGATGTATTATCTGCCCCCCTGGGGAGCTCTCGTGTCACATCCATCGTTCTTTGGGCCTGAGGGACCTGTCTCCGATTCCCCTGATGTTTCCATTGAAACGCTTTATGCGAATCAAAGTCATTCCGATCTCTGAAAAACTTGGATTTCTTTTTTTGCATAATGTCCCTATCATATTTGTCCAAGCTGTCTTTGAGCTTCATCTAAAATGGCTGTAGCTGTTTACAAAAATCAAATGTAATCAATTTGGCCTCCAATTCCTTGATCCTGATCTTAGTACTAGCCAGAAGCTCTCTGTCATGCTCCAAGAGCATGTTCATAATTATATTGGAACATTTTAAGGGGCCCAGTTCCCATGTAGTACGAAATGACAGAGAGGGCTCCCAGGCTGGATAGATGGAGACTCTAAGGCCCCGGGGCACTAAGTTGGACTTAATATACTCTTCCAGGCTACGAGTATTCCACCATAGTCTTTTCCCTGTTCTATACGCTGCAGTATGGTCTGAGGTAAATTTGGTAAAATCAGAATCCGTAATAATGTTCTGCCCCAAGGAAAAAATATCAGAGGACTGTGAACGCCAAGCCGCTTCCCGGGCATCCCAGTCCATAATGCACGTTGCCCACACAAATCACACCAATGACTAGAAAAAAACAAAAAGACAATATATGTTGTGACAATGTATAGCCTAATCAAAGAAAAAATTTTCTTTTATATATATATCCTTAATAGGATGTGTGCAGCCCGGTAAAAAGAACACCCACCAAAGAGTGGGCTAAGCATGAAATCAAGGAAGAAAAGCACCATCGAAAAATATACACATCACAAAAGTCTTTATATGGCAAATATTGAAAAAATTTTATTAGCACAAAACAGGATTTAAACATAATTAAAAACACAAATAAACAACACCATGTCTTCTCAGAATAATGCACAGTGCCCAAGAAGCATGAATATGCATAAATAATCCCTATATCTAACCTTCTGGCTCATGAGGCAAATATACTACAGTCCTAGGAACAAATAATTATGAAAACATGTTTTGCTTTCATTTACCACCGACATTGCACCCCTGGTCTATTATCTATGTGTATAGTGGTGCGCCTGGTTTCTCTTTATCTCATGTTGCGACCGCAATTTTCTGACAAAGATGGCGGTGCCCACCGGAGGAGGCAGGACGGCCCGAGGACCACCGGGAAGGTACTAGGGGGGATCACGGACCCTATTTCTCTCTCCTCTGATGTGCGATCACATCAGAGGAGAGAGAAATTAAATGGCACATTGGATTTTTTTTTTTGCGATCGCCGTTATATGGTTAATAACGGCGATTGCAACCCTGGGGTTGGTAAAAACCACCTGAGTCATGTTCTCTGGGGTCTCGGCTACCCCCGGCAGTGGAGATGCCGGAGAAAATCCGACTATGGGTGGCGCTATACACTTTTTCCACAGCGCCGTTAATTAACGGTGCTGTGGTTTAAGTACCCTTAACTACCGCCGTTAAAAGGCGTATCGGCGATCGTTAAGGGGTTAATAGGAACTTTGCTTTAATGTTGCCATCCAGTACATTGCTTCAAAGGGTTATTGGGGTGCGTGTAACATTGGGGCAGGGCAGGCCTTGCATTCCCTGCATAGGCAAACAGTATGGCAGCACCAAATAAATAAGAATCGGAACTTTGGTTTAATGTGGCCATCCAGTACATGGGTTCGAAGGCTTACTGGTGTTAGAACTCTCTTGTTAGATTTTGTTTCAGTTTGCTGGTCACATGACCTTTTTACCCTATTTAGTCTGGCTCCGCCCTTCTGGCTTTGCTGGACTTCATTGTATTATCTACTCTTAAGCTAGCTGGGTGCTTAGGTGCCTTACTCTGTCTGTTTTGCTTGATCTTAGGATCTCTTAGTATTTGTTTTCTGTTTTATTTTCCCTGCTACACTTTCTGTTAGGAGGTGTCCACCTTTTCACGCAGTCCCTAGATCTTGTAGGGATTCCTCCCTCGCAACTATAGGTCTTCGTTCAGACTAGCTGAGGACTTTAGCGGGTCTGGTCGCAGGATCAGGTTCCCCGTTACATCGTAGGGATCCAGCTCAGTCCTATTGTAGGGACAGAATTCCCACCTTTCCTTAGTGCTTGTAGCAGATCATAACAGTAAGTCCAGCCCAAAGAAAAAAAAAATCTCTAAGGAAAGATTTTCTGTTTCATCATGGTCTCGGTTCAGGATTTGGTTCAACGCCTGCAGGGACTTTCTCTGGAGGTGGCTGAGATGAAGCAGCACGTGAGTAGTTGTTCTGGAGCACATTTCGTGGAGCCAAAGGTACGTTTGCCTGATTTATTTTTTGGTGAACAACAAGATTTTTTTTCTTTTAAAAATGCTTGCTTGTTGTATTTCCGTTTGAGACCCAGATCCTCTGGTGATGAATCACAGCGCATAGGGTTCATAATGTCACTTTTGCGCAAAGAACCTCAGGACTGGGCCTTTTCTCTGCAGCCTAGTGATCCATGCTTTAGATCAGTGGATAGTTTTTTTTCTGCTTTGGGGTTATTGTATGACGATCCTGATCGTGTTTCATCAGCTGAGACAGAATTGAGACGTTTGAGACAGGTATCAGGTAATGTGGAAAAATACTGTACTCACTTCCGAAGGTGGTCCACTCAGGTGGGCTGGAACGATTCAGCTTTGAAAAGTTTATTTCTTGCAGGGTTAAGTGAGAGGGTTAAAGATTTGCTGATTGCTTATCCCATACCTGGTAACTTGCAAGAGGCTATGCAATTAGCCATACGGGTGGATAGGAGACTGCGTGTAAGGGTTAATGAGAGTAAATCTGCCTTGTCAGCTCCAAGTTTGGAGAAGGAATGTACTGACATTGGAGAGCCGATGGAAATTGGAGCAATGACACCTCACTCTCGAGAAAAAGAACGCAGATTTGCTCAAGGTTTGTGTTTCTATTGTGGTAAATCTGAGCATTTCATTAAGAACTGTGCGCTTCGAATGAATAAAGAGAGAAAAAAAAATGAGGTCAGTTTTGCCCGCATAGCTTGTTTAAACAATAAAGGTGTCTTTCTTTCTGCTACCACTGCTGTTGAGGAGGAATTAATGGAGTTTCGGGTATTTGTGGATTGTGGTTCTACTCTCAATGTGATTGATGGGAAATTTTTGGAAAAACTAAAATTAAAACCCAAACTTCTGTCTTCCCCTATTAATGTGGTGTCTGTGGATGGTTCTCCCTTGAAAAATGTTACTCACCATATCTGTGAATTTCCTCTTACTATTAATGGTGTTCATCAAGAGAATTTGGATTTGGTAGTTTTGAATAATTTGCCCTCACCGGTGATTTTGGGGTTACCCTGGTTAAAATTGTACAATCCGGTACTGGATTGGTCTACCAATGAAATTAAGTCCTGGAGTCCCAATTGTTATGACAAGTGTTGTAACGGGCGTATTGCTGCTGTAGTTAAGGGGGAGTTACCTGTACCTATTCAGGATTTTTGGAAAGGTTTTTTTCTGATAAGGAATCGCAGGTATTGCCTCCTCATAGAGATTATGATTGTGCAATTGAATTTGTCCCTGGAGCGACTCTTCCTAAAAGTCGTTTATTTAATTTGACTATTCCTGAGAGAAAGGCTTTGGAGGAATACATACAGACAAGCTTGGCCGCCGGTCACATTAGGCCTTCCAAATCTCCTGTGGCGGTTGGATTTTTTTTTTGTTAAAAAAAAGAACGGCGGTTTACGGCCTTGTGTTATGTTACGGTAGCTGAGGAGTGCAGGTAAAAAAGGAAATACACCAGAGCAGTTGGAATCTATGAGATTGCAGTACCCTGACTAACCACCGCAACTAGAGGCAGCCGTGGAGCGTTCCTACGATGGTCCTAGACGCCTCGTCACAGCCTGAGAAACTAACTACACCTAAAGATAGAAATAGGAAAGCTATCTGCCCCGGAGCAGAACCCCAAAGATAATAGAAAGCCCCCAAACATGTAATGGCGGTTAGACAAGAGGAAATACTGACACAGAAAGAAAATAGTATGAGCAAACGCTGGGGCCCAAACTATCTAAATAGAAAAGGACAGGAAGGGTACTTACTGCAATCCCAGAAAACCCTGAAAAGCACCAACTCTACTAATTTCAAAATCACCTGAGATCACACGACCTCTACCACCTAAATTAGTTCTCTGGTGTAACAAAAACAGCAGCCACTGAAAAAACTGCAAAAAGCAAAAGTACAAAACACAGTGGCTGGACTAAACTGAGAGGGCAAAAGCCCCGGAGGGGACCCAGAAGGCCCCCACAGAAGTGCAGGACAAAATGCAAAAATATAGCAAAAACACAAAATAAGAAATTGTCTTATCTGATAGCAGGAGATGCAGACACGACACAGCAGGCTACAAGGGAAACTGGAAAGAAGGATTCAGACCAGAACAATTGAACACCGGCAACCCTGATGGGAAAATGATTCCCTTAAATAAGACCAATCAGTAACACCTGATTCCCAATCCTCACTAGTACCGCTTGTAACCACCAGAGGGAGCCTCTGCTCAGAACTCATCTCAAACCCATTCACAACAGTACCCCCCCCCTTGAGGAGGGGTCACCGAACCCTCATTTGAGCAACCAGGTCGGTCAGGATGAGTTCTATGATACGCACGGATAAGTCTCCTAGCATGGATGTCCGAAGCAAACACCCAAGAATTATCTTCCTGACCATAACCTCTCCATTTAACCAAATACTGGAGTCTTCGTCTAGAAAAACGAGAATCCAATATTTTCTCAACCACATACTCCAGATTGCCCTCAACCAAAACAGGGTCAGGAGGCACAGCAGCAGGAACCACTGGCTCAACAAACCTCTTCAACAAGGACTTGTGGAACACGTTATGGATCTTAAATGTCCCTGGAAGAAGCAAACGAAAAGAAACAGGATTAATAATCTCCATGATCTTATAAGGTCCAATGAACCTAGGCTTAAATTTAGGAGATGCTACTCTCATAGGAATATTCTTTGAGGACAACCAGACCAAGTCCCCCACTTTAAACCGAGGACCATCAGTCCTATGCCGGTTAGCAAACCGCTGGGCCTTCTCCTGAGAGAGGGACAACCTCTCCACTACCTGGTCCCAAATCTGCTGCATACGCTCAACAACAGAGTCAACACCTGGACAGACAGAAGCCTCCGTCTGTCCTGAAGAAAATCGAGGGTGAAACCCAGAATTACAGAAAAACGGAGACATCAAAGTGGCAGAGCTAGCCCTATTATTAAGAGCAAACTCAGCCAAAGGCAAAAAAGAGACCCAGTCATCCTGATCAGCAGACACAAAGCATCTTAGATAAGTCTCCAATGTCTGGTTTGTTCTCTCAGTTTGACCATTGGTCTGAGGATGAAATGCCGAGGAGAAAGACAATTGAACACCCAGTTTAGAACAAAAAGTCCTCCAAAATCTGGAAACAAACTGGACTCCTCTGTCAGACACAATGTTCTCAGGAATGCCGTGTAAACGAACCACGTGCTGAAGGAACAACGGCACCAATTCAGAGGAGGAAGGCAACTTAGGTAATGGCACAAGATGTATCATTTTGGAAAACCTATCACAAATTACCCAGATGGTGGTCATTCTCTGAGAAACAGGAAGATCGGAAATGAAATCCATAGAGATATGGGTCCATGGTCTCTTGGGCACAGGCAATGGCATCAACAAACCACTAGAGCGAGAGCAAGGCTTGGAGCGAGAGCAAGTCCCGCAGGACTGCACAAATTCCCTGACATCGCGAGACAAGGTAGGCCACCAAAAGGACCGACTAACCAAGTCTCTGGTACCAAAAATTCCGGGATGCCCAGCCAATGCGGAACAATGAATCTCAGACATCACACTCTTTTTCCATTGGTCCGGGACAAACAATTTTCCAACAGGGCAGCGCTCGGGCCTATCCTCCTGACACCCCTCCAGAGCAAGTCTCAAATTAGGCGAGATGGCGGAAAGAACTACACCCTCCTTCAAAATAACAGAGGGATCAGATAGCTCAGGAGAGTCCGCAAGGAAACTCCTCGAGAGGGCATCCGCCTTAACATTCTTAGTGCCAGGAAGAAAGGAAACCACAAAATTAAAACGTGTGAAAAACAAGGCCCACCTGGCCTGTCTAGGATTGAGTCGCTTGGCAGATTCCAGATAGACCAGATTCTTATGGTCCGTAAGGACCACCACCTGATGTTTGGCTCCCTCCAGCCAATGTCTCCACTCTTCAAAAGCCCACTTCATGGCCAATAACTCCCGATTACCCACGTCATAATTACGTTCAGTAGGAGAAAATTTTCGAGAGAAAAAGGCACAAGGGTTACTTTTAGAGGTCTCTGGATCTTTTTGGGACAAAACGGCACCTGCCCCAATTTCAGAGGCATCAACCTCCACCTGAAATGGCAGAGAAACATCAGGCTGCCGTAGAACAGGAGCAGAAAATGAATCTCTGCTTAAGTTCCTGAAACGCAGAGACTGCCTCAGGAGGCCAATTCACCACATCAGAACCCTTTCTGGTCAAATCAGTTAATGGTTTAACAATAACAGAGAAATTACCAATAAATTTACGATAAAAATTGGCAAAACCCAAAAATCTCTGAAGAGCCTTTAATGAAGTAGGTTGGACCCAATCACAGATGGCCTGAACCTTGACCGGGTCCATTTCAATAACAGATGGGGACAAAATGAATCCCAGAAATGAGATCTTCTGTACGCCAAAAAGACACTTTGATCCCTTCACATACAGAGCATTCTCTCTCAAAATCTGGAATACAGTTCGAACATGTTTCACATGAGAGTCCCAGTCATTAGAAAAAATCAAGATATCATCCAAATAAACAATCAGAAACTTGTCCACAAAATCCCTGAAAATGTCATTCATGAAGGACTGGAAGACGGAAGGAGCATTAGTGAGCCCAAAGGGCATCACAAGGTACTCAAAATGCCCTTCAGGGGTGTTAAATGCCGTCTTCCATTCATCCCCGTGCTTAATGCGAATAAGGTTATACGCCCCCCTGAGGTCAAGCTCGGTAAACCAAGTAGCGTTTTTCACCCTGGAAAACAGGTCAGAAATCAAGGGTAACGGGTATTGATATTTCACAGTAATATTGTTCAAGAGACGATAATCAATACACGGCCTTAATGAACCATCTTTTTTGGCCACAAAGAAAAAACCGGCACCTAAGGGTGAAGAGGATGGTCTGATATGACCCTTCTCCAATGATTCCTTGATATAAGACCGCATAGCGTCATGTTCAGGTACAGACAAGTTAAAAAGGCGACCCTTAGGGAATTTACTACCTGGCACTAATTCAATAGCGCAGTCATAGCTCCTATGGGGAGGTAAGGATGCAGATTTACTTTCGCTAAACACATCAGAAAAATCAAACAAAAAGTCAGGAACATCCTCAGCCTGGGGGGAGGCAGAAAAAACAGGAGTGTTGGTATTAACACATTGGCAGCCCCAACTGGTTACAGACACAGATTTCCAATCCAAAACAGGATTATGAGACTGTAACCAAGGGAAACCCAGCACGATAATGTCATGCAGATTATATAGAACCAAAAATTTGCAGCACTCCTGGTGATCAGGTTCAACCCTCATTATCACCTGAGTAGAAAACTGGGGTTTATTCTCAGCCAAAGGGGTAGAATCGATCCCCAGTAGGGGAATAGACTTCTGTAGGGGTATCAAGGGAAATCCACAACGTTTAGCAAAATCATAATCCATCAGGTTAATAGCTGCTCCAGAATCAACGAAAGCCTGAGCAGAAAATGAGGACAGAGAGCATATCAGAGTGACAGTTAATAAAAACTTAGTCTGAACACTACCCAAGACAACTGAGCGTGCAAAACGTCTTCCCCGCTTAGGGCAGACTGAAATAGCATGAAGGCATCACCACAGTAGAAACATAACCCATTGCGCTTTCGAAACTCATGACGCTGTGCCCCAGACACCACTCCATCACACTGCATGGGCTCAGCAGCTGGCTCACAAGGCAACACCACTCCACGCATACTTCTCCGCTCACGCAAACGTCTGTCAATTTGAATCGCTAATGACATAGAATCATTGAGACCAGAGGGGACAGGGAATCCCACCATAACATCCTTTACATTATCCGACAGACCCTTCCGGAAAAGGGCCGCCAAAGCGTCGTCATTCCATTTGGTCAGGACTGCCCACCTACAGAATCTCTGACAGTATAACTCAGCGTCATCAAGCCCCTGATTTAATGCCAACAAGGCTTTTTCAGCTTGATCAGTGACATTAGGCTCATCGTACAATAACCCCAAAGCCTGAAAAAATGCATCAACATCACTCAAAACAGGATCCCCAGGTGTGAGGGAAAAAGCCCAATCCTGAGGATCGCCGCGCAGGAGAGAGATGACAATTTGAACCTGCTGCGCTGCGTTTCCTGAGGACTTAGATTTTAAGGCAAGAAACAATTTACAATTATTTTTGAAATTCTGAAACTTAGCTCGATCCCCTGAAAACAAATCTGGCATGGGGATCCTAGGTTCCACAACAGGCAACCTAGCAAGATATGCAGCAATACTCCGAACCTCAGTGGCAAGCTGATCCACACGGCCAGACAACTGTGCAAACTCCATTGGGAGAAAAGATCCTCCCCAGCACCCAGAGATACAGAGGGGAAAAAAAAAAAAAAAAAATGCAACAAACAGAAAAATATCTCTGACAACTTTTCTTCCTTCAAAATATTTTTTCCCTTCTGTGAGTACCATACAATTTTTTAGGGCCGGTGATACTGTTATGTTACGGTAGCTGAGGAGTGCAGGTAAAAAAGGAAATACACCAGAGCAGTTGGAATCTATGAGATTGCAGTACCCTGACTAACCACCGCAACTAGAGGCAGCCGTGGAGCGTTCCTACGATGGTCCTAGACGCCTCGTCACAGCCTGAGAAACTAACTACACCTAAAGATAGAAATAGGAAAGCTATCTGCCCCGGAGCAGAACCCCAAAGATAATAGAAAGCCCCCAAACATGTAATGGCGGTTAGACAAGAGGAAATACTGACACAGAAAGAAAATAGTATGAGCAAACGCTGGGGCCCAAACTATCTAAATAGAAAAGGACAGGAAGGGTACTTACTGCAATCCCAGAAAACCCTGAAAAGCACCAACTCTACTAATTTCAAAATCACCTGAGATCACACGACCTCTACCACCTATATTAGTTCTCTGGTGTAACAAAAACAGCAGCCACTGAAAAAACTGCAAAAAGCAAAAGTACAAAACACAGTGGCTGGACTAAACTGAGAGGGCAAAAGCCCCCGGAGGGGACCCAGAAGGCCCCCACAGAAGTGCAGGACAAAATGCAAAAATATAGCAAAAACACAAAATAAGAAATTGTCTTATCTGATAGAGGGAGATGCAGACACGACACAGCAGGCTACAAGGGAAACTGGAAAGAAGGATTCAGACCAGAACAATTGAACACCGGCAACCCTGATGGGAAAATGATTCCCTTAAATAAGACCAATCAGTAACACCTGATTCCCAATCCTCACTAGTACCGCTTGTAACCACCAGAGGGAGCCTCTGCTCAGAACTCATCTCAAACCCATTCACAACAGCCTTGTCTAGACTTTCGTGAGATTAATAAGATTACTGTACGCAATCCTTACCCACTGCCATTGATTCCTGATTTGTTTAATCAGTTAGTGGGGGCCAAGTGGTTCTCGAAAATTGATCTTCGTTTGGCATACAATTTGTTGCGCATGAAGGAGGGGGATGAATGGAAGACTGCGTTTAACACTCCACTGGGTCATTTTGAGAATCTGGTCATGCCCTTTGGACTTTCCAGTGTTCCGGCATTTTTTCAGAATCTTATTAATGACATCCTTAGACCTTTGATCGGCAGAAATGTGGTTGTGTATTTGGATGACATTTTGATTTATTCATCAGATTTGGAGTCTCATTGGAGGAGTGTGCGTGAAGTATTACAGTTACTGAGTGATAATTCACTTTTTGCCAAACTAGAAAAATGTGAGTTCGCTGTACAGAGACTTAGTTTTTTGGGCTACATTGTCTCCAGTGAAGGTTTTGAGATGGACCCAGTGAAAGTGCAAGCTGTGCAGGATTGGCCTAGACCTATTGGTGTGAAATCAATACAGAGGTTTTTGAGGTTCGACAATTATTATAGAAAATTCATTAAAAAAATTTCTGTGATTGCCAAACCTCTGACCGATCTCACCAGGAAAGGTGCTGATGCGGTTCAGTGGACTACTGAGGCCATTGAGGCTTTTGTGTTGCTAAAGGAGAGGTTCAGCTCTGCTCCCATCCATACGCAGCCTGATGTGACTAAACCATTTTTGGTTGAGGTTGATGCTTCTTCTGTGGGGGTCGGCGCGGTGTTGTCTCAGGCAAAGACGGATGGAGTACATCCCTGTGCTTTTTTTTCAAAGAAATTTTCTGAGTCTGAACTAAATTATGATATCGGTAATCGGGAATTGTTGGCAATTAAACTCGCATTTGAACACTGGCGTCATTTTTTGGAGGGAGCGGAATTTCCTATTCAAGTCTTCACCGATCATAAAAATCTGATCTACCTTGATGCTGCCAAACGCTTGAATGCCCGTCAGGCTAGGTGGGCACTGTTTTTCTCACGGTTTAATTTTACCGTTACTTACATCCCAGGTACTAAAAATGTTAAAGCTGATGCTTTGTCTCGCAGCTTTTCTCCTATGGTGGGTACTGAGGAGGAGGAGGAAAACATCTTGCAAGAGGGGGTTGTTATTGCTGTTTTGGACTCCGTGTTGGAAGATGAGATTCTTAAAACACAGGAGAATGCCCCATCTAACACGCCGCATGGGAGGTTGTTTGTGCCTGGTACCCTGAGGAGAGATTTGTTTGTTGAATGTCATGACTCTCGGTTGGCAGGTCATCCTGGAATCTCTGAGACCAAGAGACTTGTGGGTCGCAGTTTTTGGTGGCCAGGATGGCAGAAGGAAGTCATTAAGTGGGTGCGTCAATGCACTGTGTGTGCTAGATCTAAGTCTTCTCATACTCCTGCTGTGGGGTTGCTTTGCCCTCTGGAGGTCCCTAGTGCACCTTGGACACATTTGGCTATGGACTTTATTACTGATCTTCCCCCCTCTGAGGGTTTCACTGTCATCTGGGTGGTCGTGGACCGTTTTAGCAAGATGTGTCACTTGGTTCCTTTCATCAAACTGCCCTGCGCTCAGACTCTCGCTAAGGCCTTGGTCAAGGAAATAGTCAAACTACATGGCGTTCCTACTGACATTGTTTCCGATAGGGGACCTCAGTTTGTGGCTCGTTTTTGGCGCGCTTTTTGTGACAGGTTGGAGTTCATTTGTCGTTTTCTTCCGGATATCATCCTGAGTCTAATGGAAAGACAGAAAGGAAAAACCAGGATGTTGAGCAGTTCTTGCGTTGTTTTGTAACTGATAATCAAGAGGGGTGGTCTGAGTTTCTGCCACTTGCTGAGTTTGCTCTTAACAATCATACATCCGCTTCTGCTGGTTGTTCGCCTTTTTTTTGTTGTACTGGGAGACATCCGTCTTTTGGGTAATTTTCCAAGTTGGGATCGGCTGTACCTGAAGAGGAGAATTTTTCTGCTGTTTTGGAGAGAGTTTGGACTGATGTGCGTGGTAATCTTCAGGAGGCTAACAAAAGATCCAAAGTGTATTTTGATAGAAAACGACAAGAGGTTTTGTTTGCTATTGGTGACATGGTTTGGTTGTCCTCTAAGAATCTGCGCTTGAGGATTCCGTCTAAGAAATTGGGTCCCAAGTTTGTAGGGCCCTTTAAGGTGCTTCAGGTTATTAACCAATCTGCTGTTAAGTTGGAGCTTCCTACCTCCTGGAAGATTAATCCGGTGTTTCATGTTTCTCTCTTGAAAAAAGCTGAGGTCTCAGATGGAGACGTCTCGGCCACTGTTCCCCTGGTGGTGGAGGATGGGCAATATGAGATTTCCCGCATCCTAAATTCTAGACGGTATAGAGGGGGTTTGCAGTACCTCGTCGCTTGGAAGGGTTATGGACCCGAGGATAACTCATGGTTGAGGGCGGATGATGTTTCTGCGTCTAGACTTGTTAGAGCGTTTCACAAGAGGTTTCCGGATAAGCCTAAGTCCTAGGGGATCCGGAGGATCCTCTTTGAAGGGAGGGTACTGTTAGAACCCTCTTGTTAGATTTTGTTTCAGTTTGCTGGTCACATGACCTTTTTACCCTATTTAGTCTGGCTCCGCCCTTCTGGCTTTGCTGGACTTCATTGTATTATCTACTCTTAAGCTAGCTGGGTGTTTAGGTGCCTTACTCTGTCTGTTTTGCTTGATCTTAAGATCTCTTAGTATTTGTTTTCTGTTTTATTTTCCCTGCTACACTTTCTGTTAGGAGGTGTCCACCTTTTCACCCAGTCCCTAGATCTTGTAGGGATTCCTCCCTCGCAACTATAGGTCTTCGTTCAGACTAGCTGAGGACTTTAGCGGGTCTGGTCGCAGGATCAGGTTCCCCGTTACATCGTAGGGATCCAGCTCAGTCCTATTGTAGGGACAGAATTCCCACCTTTCCTTAGTGCTTGTAGCAGATCATAACAATTGGCGTGCGTGTAAGTTTGAGACAGGGCAGGCCTTGCATTCAATGCATAAGCAAACAGTATGGGAGTACCAAATGAATACTTGGAACTTTGGTTGCATGTGGTCATCCATGACGTCTGTTCAAAGGGTTGTTGGGGTGCATCCAAATTTTGGGAAGCCCTGCCACTCACTGCATACGCAATAACATTATAAGGAACCCACTGTTTAATAACGAGAACAACAAAGCATAGCCGGCTAATGGTTCTCTAAGAAAAGTGAGGGCCCACTGCTGGCACTATAAAAATAGACTTTGTGACTTTTAGAGTCCCTCCTTCATAAATGAAACAGTATGTGTCAGATGATGTGTCACACACCACATGCCAAATAAGGTTGTAAAATTTTAAAATGACATTTCCCAGTGAATGCATTTGTCTTGGTTTAAAACAATGGTAAAGTTGAAAAACATATCAAAAACGCGACGTGTGAACATAGCCCACGTTGTGGATGTACATTTTTTGGGGCGGTTATTTATTCTGTCTTACATACAATCATTACCCTGGAAAGGATGTTCCTTAACATATTTCCCAGGAAAATCCATTTTGGTATTGTTTTTGTATGTTTTATTGTGAGCCTGTAAAAGTGGCGCAACACTCTGACAACATTGTTCACAGCTGTGACTTGGGTGTCAGAAATGCTTCCAGGGGTATTCCCCATGATGTTCCTGTAAGGAGGTGAACAGGAACAGTGTTATCGGTCCGAGATGCCCTCTGGAGCCGGAACTATCGGGGCCATCATCAGTGTTGCAGGGGGAGACTTGTCTGTGTGGGGAGAGGCTGAGCACCTGACAGAAAGGGGCGTGGGAGACTTAAAAGGGGCAGAGCGCAGGAAAGGCAGACACTTGGCAGGAGGGCGACGACAGAGCAGGACGAAAGTTGACTCCCTCTCCTTGACTCCGATTGCTAACACCACTGGAGCCAGCTTTTACAGACTGACCGACACCTGCAGTCACTACCGGGCATCTCTCTATGAACTCGGCCCCTAACGTACAGTACAGCAGACGTCCCGTCTCTTCCTGAACATTGTTATCCTGTGCGAGGCCTAGTCACTCCTACGGCCTGTACAGCTTTGTGCTCCCGGTGTACTGCGTCACTTCCGAGGAACCAGCAGAAGGAACTGTATTCTTGCTTAAGCGGACCCAAGATCAACGGACCCAAGGCCAACAGAGCTGGATACTTCGGCACGGTCAGGAGACGGTGAATTTCGTTCCTACGCAGCAGAACCAGAGACTTTGTACACGGATTGCAACGCCGTCGGGAGTTATTTCAACTGTTTCCCACCAAGGACTCCAATCGATAAGTCATTACTTTCATTTCCTCTTCTCATGCTGTTTATTGTGTAGCTGTTGATGAGAGTTTAGTACTTTATGTGCTTAATCACCTCCCTGTGTGGAGGTTTTCCTGAACACTTATTCTGAAATTGTTTTCTGAGTAAATCCTTGTTAACCCCTTCTCTGCCTCCTGCTGTTTACTGCATCCGATGAACCTTTACATTTTGGCGTAGTCGGCAAGATGCTGTCCAACAGCATGGAGTCAGCAGAACAGGCAGCTGGACCCAGGACCAGTGTCTCCTTGGGGGCCATGTTAAGTAATTTGCCAAAATTTATGTGGTCTAACACCGTGTTGTGGAGCTGGACAGAGCACATAAGGGGTATGTTGAGAATGCACCCAATGACTCCCACGCTAGAGGCTGAGGTGTCTTTATGGCTCTGGAAGGAGAGGCTAGAGACTCCGTGATGCTGCTGCCCCCGTGACAGTGACACCTTAATCAAAGTACTCCAGATTTTGGAAGCGACCCGTCGGGACCCCACTGATGTAGGGGAACTTAGGACTCACCTCTTTAGCTGTATGCAAAGGGGAGGGGAAACGGTGACGCAGTATATGAATGCCCTACAAGAGTTTCATACTGCCATTGTTAGAAAGGATGGAGTGGGAATAGGGCAGGCGGATTTTGTGTTACACGACTTGTTGGTGAATGGGCTGCGGGACGTCCTGACCAAACAGACCCTGAGGAAGCGGGTACGGGTGGACCCCCGCATCACTTTTTCTGACATAGGAAGTGACGCCTACTTACATGAACAAGAGCAGAGGGTGACGGTCCCGGTAGGGAAGGTCCAGAGTGGGGAAGCAGCGGTAAATACAGTCACTGAACCCCCCTGGGTTGAAGAGATGAGGAAAGAGCTGCTGAATATTCAAGGAGAATTGGCTCAGATGAAGGAAAAAGTTGAAACTGGCCCGCACACAGCAGGGGACCGAAGTGGTGTGAATGCCTGTAATGAGGCCAGAAGGTCCGGCCGACTGAGGACTGTCACGTGCTTCAACTGTGGAGAGATAGGACACATAGCTCAGGAATGCCTGCGGCGGGGCGGACCTTGGCCATGCCAGTCATTAAACTAGAGGGCTCCGAGCCTGGGGGACATCGCCCGGAGCCAGAATGTAAAGGAAGGAGTGGTGAAAGTCCCAAAAACCTTGTGTACACGTGCCCGCTAGTCTGGGCTGAATTTGACGGGGAGCAGTGCGTTGTCTGGTGGATATGGGGTCTCAGGTGACCACGATGCCTGAAACATATTTCCATCGACACTTTCCGGAGACTCTACGGCCTGAGTGGGTCCTGGTAGTAAAGTTGACAGCGGCAAACCACCTGCCCATCCCGTCGCAGGGGTGGTGTGGATGCAAGTTTCTCTGCGCGACCAAGACCTCGGACGGAAGGATATAGTGTTGACCCTGGGCGAAATCGGTCTCACTCATACCGTCACTCTGTGGATGAACGTCCTGAAAGAATTCGAAAAACTGCTTCTGGATGAACCCGCTCACTCATCCCTGAAACAGTGGAGCACCCATACCTCCAGCAGCAAGTATTCCAATGATTGCTCTGTGCCGCCCAAGCTCAGGAGTCATCCAGCCATAGAGAAACATTGGGGAAGGTGACAGTGCCGAACTCCGCTAAACTCACCCTACCACCATGGACAAACCGTGCTGACCCTGCTTGTTCGAGCCCATGCCCCGTTGGAGGGGATGGAAGTACAGCTAGAACACCCTTTAACTGAACCACTGCCAGCTGGCCTGTTGGTGGCGCAAACTCTGGCCGTTGTGCAAGATGGAACCGTGCTTGTACACTGCATTAACTTGACCGATCAAGAAGTAGTAATGCCACCAAGGAGCGAAGTAGAATGAATAGTTGGGATGCCTGAAGAAATCGTTCTGCCCCAGGTCGCACAGTTGTCAGTTAAACAGGAAGACCCTTGGTCAGTGACAGTCACTACGTCTCCCACCCCGGAGCCCCAATACATCCACGAGGGGCACCGCATATTAGAACAGATGCGTGCCGAACTGTCCGAACTCACACCTGCTCAAGTTCAACAAGTGGAGATAGTATTGGGATGATACAGGTCCATGTTTGCGAGTCATGAGGACGATTTTAGTTGTACTATGGGTATTACTCACAAAATACCAACAGGGAACACAGCGGCTATCAGCTCAGTTATACAAGGAAGTTCGAGACATGCTCGGTCAGATGCTACAGGCAGGTGTCATAAGGGAGAGTCAAAGTCCATGGGTGGCCCCCATCGTTCTATTACTGAAGAAGGATGGAACATTGAGGTTCTGTGTAGACTATCATAAGCATAACGCCTGCATCATGCGGTACTCATCTCCTCTGCCTCAGATTGAAGAGTCTGCTTTGGGGAAAGCCAAATTCTTCTTGACGTTGGATCTCACTAGCGGGTACTGGCAAGTGCCCAAGTCGGAAAAGGACCAAGCAAAGACTGCTTTAATTCTACTCATGGGTCTCTTCAAATTCAACAGGATGCCTTTCAGCCTGGTCAACGCCCCAGTATGTTTTAACGCTTGATGGAGAGGTGCTTAGGAGACCTGAACTTTGAGGCCACACTCATATACTTGGATGACATCATAGTGTATGCTTCCTCATTTCAAGATCACCTGTGGAGACTAGAGTAAGTGCTGAGCCTCCTGCAGACGTACGGGCTGAAGGTGAAACCCCAGAAGTGCCACTTGTTCCGGACTCAGATTGAGTATCTAGGTCATGTCGTCTGAGCGGACGGAGTGGAACCGTCCCGGGAGAAGATCAAGGTAATTCAGGACTGGTCAACCCCTGAAACTGTGAAGGACATCCAGGCATTCCTAGGATTGACGGGGTTCTACCGTCGATTTGTGAAGAACTTTGCCCGTGTGGTGCAGCCCCTGTTAGAGCTCTTGAAAGGGGTACCCCCGAATGCAAAAGGCTGTCCCATCCGCTGGGAAGAGAAACAGGAAAAAGCTTTCCGGAACTTGAAGAAAGTGCTGACTGAAGCAGCGGTGCTGGCCTATGCGGACTAATCTGTGCTGTTCATTCTCCACACTGACGTGAGCTTACACGGGTTGGGGGCTGTGTTGTCACAGGTGCAGGATGGGAAAGAGAGGGTGATCACTTACGCTAGTCGGTCCCTTCACGATTCCGAACGCAACCCGGACAACTACAGTTCTTTCAAGCTGGAGTTTCTGGCATTGGTGTGGGCTATGACAGAGAGGTTCACAGAATATCTGGCAGGCTCGGAAGTGTTGGTGCGCACCGACAAGAATCCGTTGACGCATCTGGAGAACGTTAAGTTAGGTGCCCTCGAACAACGCTGGGTAGCCCGGATGGTGAAGTTTCAGTATAAGATTGCTTACAGGAGGGGGGCCGAAAACTCCCACGCCATGACTTGTCCAGAGCAAGACATGCAACACCTGGAAAGAACAATGATGAGATGCTGGAGGATGGGGAAGTTCCCCGATTTCAAAAGACTACTGGCACGGTGGCAGCTACGTTGGATCAAATTTGGACCTCCCCGCATGAAGGAGTGTTAGGAAGGTCCAGGAACGAGTTGGTCCGCTTACAGCAAGAGGACGGTGAACTCGCTCTGTTTCGGCAATGGGTGACTGTGAAACAATTACCCAGACAAGAACAAAGAAGCACTCTTACTCCAGAAGCACTGAAAATACTTCGACAGTGAGAGCGACTCCAGATGAGAAATGGGCTGTTGTATCGAAAGGTCCAGCTACAGAAAGAATAGAGATCCTCTTGGCAGGTGGTGATCCCAGAGACGGTGCTATCCAAAATGGCTGCTGAGCTCACCAGAGAGGAGCCCACTTCTGTGCTGAGAAAACCTTCTAATGGCTACAGCGTTTTGTCTACCATCCTTGGTTAAGAGCAGCGGTTGAGGAAGCTTGTAAACTCTGCTGGGCGTGTGAATTGGTCAAATCTCCAGAACAAAGGGCCCCGACACAGACTATTGTGACATCAGTGCCCTTGGAACTACTGACTGTTGACTACTTGACCATAGGACTGGCGCATCAGGAATATGACCACTGTCTGGAGATGATTGATCATTTCTCGAAGTTCGCTGTGGTAACACCCACTCGAGATCAAACGGTAGAGTCGGCTGCCCATGCCATCTGTAAAAACTTTATTCAGGTCTGTGGATGCCCGCAATGGATCCACTCTGATCAGGGAGCCTGCTTCTTAGGGAGAGTCATGGATAAGTTACAACAGATCTATCAGTTAGACTGGTCTCACACCACACCGCACCATCCACAAGGAAATGTGGCCTGTGAATGATTCAACCATACCCTCACACAAATGCTGAGAACCTTGGTGGAGTATTGTAAGGCTCGGTGGCCTGAGTATGTGTCTGAACTGGTATGGTTCTATAACAATCAAGTGCACCAGACCACCGGTTTCATGCCCTACTCTGTGTTGTTCGGCCGCGAAGGGAAAGAAGTCATGGAGATGGAATTGGACCCGGGAGAGGACTACCCACGAACGGGGTGTCTACCTGCGTTTGAGAAAATGGTCATCGTCTGCAGACCCTACATCGTCTGGTGCAAACTCGACTTCAGAAGCTGGAGCACCCTCTGAAACTCCCTCTGCAAGGGACAGATCTTTCAGCTGGGGAACGGGTGTTGTTAACCCCTTCATGACCCAGCCTATTTTGACCTTAAAGACCTTACCATTTTTTGCAATTCTGACCAGTGTCCCTTTATGAGGTAATAACTCAGGAACGCTTCAACGGATCCTAGCGATTCTGAGATTGTTTTTTCAAGACATATTGGGCTTCATGTTAGTGGTAAATTTAGGTCGATAATTTTTGCGTTTATTTGTGAAAAAAATGGAACTTTGGCCAAAATTTTGAAAATATCGCAATTTTCAAATTTTTAATTTTTATTCTGTAAAACCAGAGAATTATGTGACACAAAATAGTTAATAAATAACATTTTCCACATGTCTACTTTACATCAGCACAATTTTGGGAACAATATTTTTTTTTGTTAGGAAGTTATAAAGGTTAAAAGTTGACCAGCGATTTCTCATTTTTACAACAAAATTTAAAAAACCTTTTTTTAGGGACCACCTCACATTTGAAGTCACTTTGAGGGGTCTATATGGCAGAAAATACCCAAAAATGACACCATTATAAAAACTGCACCCCTCAAGCTACTCAAAACTACATTCAAGAAGATTATTAACCCTTCAGGTGCTTCACAGGAACTAAAGCAACGTGGAAGGAAAAAATGGACATTTTAATTTTTCCAACAAATTTTTTTTTTAGCATCAATTTTTTCATTTTTACATGGGTAACAGAATAAAATGGACCGTAAAATTTGTTGGGCAATTTCTCCTGAGTACACAGATACCTCATATGTGGTCATAAACCACTGTTTGGGCGCACGGCAGGGTTCAGAAGGGAAGGAGCGCCATTTGACTTTTTGAATGGAAAATATGCTGGAATATTTAGCGGTTGCCACGTCGCATTTGGAGAGTCCCTGAGTGCCTAAACATTGGAGCTCCCCCACAAGTGACCCCATTTTGGAAACTAGACCCCCCAAATAACTTATCTAGATGCAGAGTGAGCACTTTGAACCCCCAGGTGCTTCACAAATTGATCCGTAAAAAAAAGAAAGTACTTTTTTTCACAAAAATTTTCTTTTAGCCTCAGTTTTTTCATTTTCACATGGGCAACAGGATAAAATGGATCCTAAAATTTGTTGGGCAATTTCTCCTGAGTACACCGATACCTCATATGTGGTCATAAACCACTGTTTGGGCACACGGCAGGGCTCAGAAGTGAAAGAGCGCCATTTGACTTTTTGAATGGAAAATATGCTGGAATATTTAGCGGTTGCCATGTCGCATTTGGAGAGTCCCTGTGTGCCTAAACATTGGAGCTCCCCCACAAGTGACCCCATTTTGGAAACTAGACCCCCCAAAAAACTTATCTAGATGCACAGTGAGCACTTTGAAACCCCAGGTCCTTCACAAATTATAAATCACTGTTTGGGCGCACGGCTGGGCCCAGAAGGGAAGGAGCGCCATTTGACTTTTTGAATGGAAAATTAACTCCAATCATTAATGGACACCATGACACCTTTGGAGAGCCCCTGTGTGCCTAAACAGTGAAAAAACCCCACATGTGACACCATTTTGGAAATTAGACCCCTCAAGGAACTTATCTAGATGTGTTGTGAGCACTCTGAACCCTCAAGTGCTTCACAGAAGTTTATAACGCAGAGCAATGAAAAAAAAAATTTTTCCTCAAAAATGATTTTTTAGCCCACTATTTTTTATTTTTACAAGGGTAACAGGAGAAATTGGACCACAAAAGTTGTTGTGCAATTTGTCCTGAGTACACTGGTACCCCATATTGGGGGGGGACACATATGTGGTACCAGTGTACTCAGGACAAATTGCACAACAACTTTTGTGGTCCAATTTTCTACTGTTTTGGCGCATGGGAGAGCTCAGAAGGGAAGGAGCGCCATTTTGGAATGCAGACTTGATGGAATGTTCTGCGGGCGTCATGTTGCGTTTGCAGAACCCCTAATGTGCCTAAACAGTAGAAACACCCCACAAGTGACCCCCCAAGGAGCTTATCTAGATGTGTAGTGAGCACTTTGAACCCCCAAGTGCTTCACAGAAGTTTATAAATGCAGAGAAGTGAAAATAAAAAAATAATTTTTGTTTCTCAAAAATCATTTTTTAGCCCACTATTTTTTATTTTCCCAAGGGTAACAGGATAAATTGGACCCCAAAAGTTGTTGTCCAGTTTTTCCTGAGTACTCTGGTGCCCCATATGTGGGGGGAACCACTGTTTGGGCGCACGGCAGGGCTCAGAAGGGAAGGAGCGCCATTTGACTTTTTGAATGGAAAATTAGCTCCAATCGTTAGCAGACACCATGTCGTGTTTGGAGAGCCCTGTATGCCTAAACTTTGGAGCTCCCCCACAAATGACCCCATTTTGAAAACTAGACCCCCTAAGGAACTTATCTAGATGCACAGTGAGCACTTTGAACCCCCAGATGCTTCACAGAAGTTTATAACGCAGAGCCGTGAAAATAAAAAATCTTTTTTTTTTCTCAAAAAATGATTTTTTTTAGCCCACTATTTATTATTTTCACAATGGTTACAGGAGAAATTGGACCCTAAAAGTTGTTGTCCAATTTGTCCTAAGTACACTAGTACCCCACATGTGGGGGGGAACCACTGTTTGGGCACACGTCAGGGCTCGGAAGGGTTGTAGTGACGGTTTGAAATGCCGACTTGATGGAATGGTCTGCGGGCGGGCAGAGCCCCTGATGTGCCTAAACAGTAGAAACCCCCCACAAGTGACCACATTTTGTAAACTAGACCCCTCAAGGAACTTATCCAGATGTGTGGTGAGCACCTTGAACCCCCACGTGCTTCACAGAAGTTTATAATGCAGAACCGTGAAAATAAAAAATCATTTTTTTCCTCAAAAACTGATTTTTTAACCCGCAATTTTTTATTTTCACAAGAGTAACAGGAGAAATTGGACCACAAAAGTTGTTGCACAGTTTGTCCTGAGTACACTGGTACCCCATATGTGGGGGGGAACCACTGTTTTGGCGCATGGGAGAGCTCATTTTGGAATGCAGACTTGATGGAATGTTCTGCGGGCGTCACGTTGCGTTTGCAGAGCCCCTGATGTGCCTAAACAGTAGAAACCCCCAACAAGTGACCCTATTTTGGAAACTAGACCCCCAAGGAGCTTATCTAGATGTGTAGTGAGCACTTTGAACCCCCAAGGGCTACACAGAAGTTTATAACGCCCGGGCATGAAAATAAAAATATCATATTTTTTCCACAAACATGATCTTTTAGTCCCCAATTTTTTTATTTTCCCAAGGGTAACAGGAGAAATTTGACCTCAAAATTTGTTGTCCAATTTGTCCTGAGTACGCTGATATCCCATATGTGGGAGAAAACTACTGTATGGGCACACGTCGGGGCTCGGAAGGGAAGTAGTGACGTTTTGAAATGCCGACTTGATGGAATGGTCTGCGGGTGTCATGTTACGTTTGCAGAGCCCCTGATGTGCCTAAACAGTAGAAACTCCCCACAAGTGACCCCATCTTGGAATCTAGACCCCGCAAGGAACTTATCTAGATGTGTGGTGAGCACTTTGAACCCCCAAGGGCTACACAGAAGTTTATAACGCCCGGGCATGAAAATAAAAATATCATATTTTTTCCACAAACATGATCTTTTAGTCCCCAATTTTTTATTTTCCCAAGGGTAACAGGAGAAATTAGACCCCAAAAGTTGTTGTCCAATTTGTCCTGAGTACTCTGATATCCCATATGTGGGAGAAAACTACTGTATGGGCACACGTCGAGGCTCAGAAGGGAAGTAGTGACGTTTTGAAATGCTGACTTGATGGAATGGTCTGCGGTGTCATGTTACTTTTGCAGAGCCCATGATGTGCCTAAACAGTAGAAACCCCCCCAAGTGACCCCATTTTGGAAACTAGATTCCCCAAGGAACTCCTCTAGATGTGTGGTAAGCACTTTGAATCTCCAAGTTCTTCACAGAAGTTTATAACGCAGAGCCGTGAAAATAAAAAATCCTTTTTTTTCCACAAAAATAACTTTTCTAGTCCCCAATTTTTTTTCCAAGGGTAACAGGAGAAATTAGACCCCCAAAGTTGTTGTGCAATTTTTCCCGAGTACGCTGATACCCCATATGTGGGGGTAAACCACTGTTTGGGCACACGTCGGGGCTTGGAATAAAGGGAGCACTGTTTGACTTTTTGAACGCAAAATTTGCAGGAATCAATGGTGGCGCCATGTCGCGTATGGAGACCCCCTGATGTGCGTAAATTGTGGAAACCCCTCGATTCTAACTCCAACCCTAACCCAACACACTGCTAACCCCTACCCTAACCCCTACACACCCTAACCCTCATACAAACCCTAACCATCACCCTAACCCCAACACACCCCTAACCCTAATCCCAACACTAACCATAAACCTAACCACAAGCCTAACCCTAATCCCAACCCTAACCCCAAAACACCCCTAACACTTATCCTAACTCTAACCCTAACCACAAACCTAACCCTAATCCCAATCCTAACCCTAATTCCAACCCTAACCCTAATTCCAACCCTTACCCTAATTGTAACCCTAATCCTAGTTCTAACCCTAACCCTAAGGCTTGGTTCATATTGCGTTTTACCAGCCCGTTCAAAAGGTAGCGTTGACGGGCTGGTAGCGGCTGTGCTAGCGGTGACGGAGCCCAGACGCTGCAGCCCGCATCCAAGGCTCCGTCACTGAATGACGGCACGTCGCGAACGCATGCCGCTGTATGGCATGCGTTGCAATGTGCACACAAATGGAGCGAATGGCAGCGTTAACGGACTGCGTTACACTGCGTTATACCGCGGTGAAACGTAGTCCATCTAACGGACTGCCATAATGCAATATGAACCCAGCCTAACCCTAACCCTGAGGCCCCGTGCACACGTTGCGGATTCACTTGCGGATTTTTCTAAAATCCGCAGGTAAAATGACCTGCGTTTTACCTGCGTATTTAGCGTGGATTTACTGCGGTTTTGCTGCGGTTTTTCCCTGCGAATTTACACCTATAATGGAATAGGTGTAAAATTGCTGCGGAATCCGCACAAAGAATTGACATGCTGCGGATTTAAAACCGCAGCAAGTCCGCGCTGAAAAATCTGCAGCATGTACACAGCGGTTTTTTTTACCATTTATTTGCATTGTACTGTACATGGTTTCTGGATCTGCTGTGGATCCGCAGCGCGAAATCCACTGCGGATCTGCAGCAAAATCCGCTGTGGATCCGCAGCAAAATCCACAACGTGTGCACAGGGCCTAATAGGAAAAAAAATCTTTATTTTATTATTTGTCCGTACCTATGACGGGGGGGGTTCATTTACTTTTTTTATTTTGATCACTGTGACAGTTTATCACAGTGATCAAAATAAATTTCTGGACTGTGCAGGGCGCACTGCGCATGCGCCGGCCGGCGGGCGCACTGCGCATACGCCCGCCACTTTCCAAGATGGCGGCGCCCATGAAGAATCCCGGGCAGCTGCCGGGACGGATCCAGGGACATCGGTGGACCGGGAGAGGTGAGTAGGGGGGTCGGAAGGTGAGGGGGGATCGGAAGGTGGGGGCAGCGGAGGCCAGGAGGAGGGGAGCAGATAGTGACGGCGGTGACTCATCACGATTGTCCACCTTTTGGTGACATTTTTTTTTCTTGCTTACATGCATGCAACTGGGGTTAAAACTCATTTTTGCAATTGAGTTTCATTAAAACTTTTGCATTAGTTGCTTCCTATAGCCTTTGTATTACACGCTCTATTGCTGCCTGCAAAATGAGGTAACAGGTCTGCCACTTTGTCTTTATATCATCAGATGTGCTGGGGGTATAATTTTGTTGCACTTACAGTCATGGCCAAAAGTTTTGAGAATGACACAAATATTAATTTTTACAATGTCTACTGCTTCACTTTTTCTAATGGCAATTTGCATATACTCCAGAATGTTATAAAGAGTGATCAGCTTAACAGAAATTACTTGCAAAGTCAATATTTGGCTAGAAAATGAACTTTATTCTCCAAAACACATTTCAACATCATTGCAGCCCTGCCTTAAAAGGACCAGCTAACCTCTTTTCAGTGATTGCTCCATTAACACAGGTGTGGGTGTTGATGAGGACATGGCTGGAGATCAATCTGTCATGATTAAGTAAGAATGACACCACTGGACACTTTAAAAGGAGGCTGGTGCTTGGCAGTTTCTCTTCTGTTAACCATGGTTATCTCTAAAGAAACACGTGCAGTTATCATTGCAATGCACAAAAATGGCCTAACAGGGAAGAGTATCGCAGCTAGAAAGATTGCACCTCAGTCAACAATCTTTCGCATCATCAAGAACTTCAAGGAGAGAGGTTCCATTGTTGCCTAAAAGGCTTCAGGGCGCCCAAGAAAGACCAGCAAGCGCCAGGACCGTCTCTTAAAAGTGTTTCAGCTGCGGGATCGGGCTACCAGCAGTGCAGAGCTTGCTCAGGAATAGCAGCAGGCAGGTGTGAGTGCATCTGCAAGCACTGTGAGGCGGAGACTCTTGGAGCAAGGCCTGGTCTCAAGGAGGGCAGCAAAGAAGCCACTTCTCTCCAGAAAAAACAGCATGGACAGACTGATATTCTGCAAAAGGTACAGGCAGTGGACTGCTGAGGACTGGGGTAAAGTTATTTTCTCTGATGAATCCCCTTTTCGATTGTTTGGGACATCAGGAAAACGCCTCATTCGGAGAAGACAAGGTGAGCGCTACCACGAGTCTTGTCTCTGTTAAGCATCCTGAAACCATTCATGTGTGGGGTTGCTTCTCAGCCAAGGGAATCGGCTCTCTCACAGTCTTGCCTAAAAACACAGCCATGAATAAAGAATGGTACCAGAAAGTCCTCCAAGAGCAACTTCTCCCAACCCTCCAAGAGCAGTTTGGCGCTCAACAATGCCTTTTCCAGCATGATGGAGCACCTTGCCATAAAGCAAAGGTGATAACTAAATGGCTCAGTGAACAAAAGATAGAGATTTTGGGTCCATGGCCTGGAAACTCCCCAGATCTTAATCCCATTGAGAACTTGTGGTCATTCATCAAGAGACGGGTGGACAAACAAAAACCTAAAAATTCTGACAAAATGAAAGCATTGATTGTGCAAGAATGGACTGCTATCAGTCAGGATTTGGTCCAGAAGTTGATTGAGAGCATGCCAGGGAGAATTGCAGAGGTCCTGAAGAAGAAGGGTCAACACTGCAAATATTGACTTGCTGCATTAACTCATTCTAACTGTCAATATAAGCTTTTGTTACTCATATGTTTGCAATTATTATATTTCTGTCTGTGATAAAAACATCTGTCAAACACACATAAAAACCAGAGGGCAGCAGATCATGTGAAAATATAATATTTGTGTCATTCTCAAAACTTTTGGCCATGACTGTAGTATTATATAGGTGTGACAGGTTCTCCTCCTGCTCTTGTTAGTGAAGCTTTCCTCACGGACCTCACAGGTCTCCAGTCCATAATACATGGTAACACAAAACCCATAAATATATATGAAATAAAACACCGAACACAGAATTGTGGAAGAATAATGGCTGTGGTGTTTATTTAGGGTAGCCATAATAGACTTTATAATATTTTAATAAATTAATGCCAAAAATTGAAATAAGTTAATCATATAATAAACCAATCCACCCAGATAGCTAGGCAATTTTCCCTCAAATAAAACATCACGACAAGGAAGGAAACATAAGAAGGTGGAGAGTGGGCTCTTCTTTCTTCTTCTGAGGTGAATAGAATAACTGGCAATGAAACAGCCATTCATATTCCATAAAAATGTGCCAAGAACAGCTAGAAATAACTGGAATGAACCTGCTCGTGACTCCACAGCTTACCAGAATGACCTTTTGACCTCAGTTTGAACATCAGGAAACCATTTTAAAACTCATATTAAAGCAACCCCAAAATAACAGAATAATTAAAATAGAGTCTGTGTTCCCATGAGACCCCCCTATATTTATATTCGGGGGTGGCTACCAAAAACCTGATTTAATGTCATTTTCTGATTTCATATTCCCTTTAAGTTGGGAATATATAAAGCAAAAATGGGTGTAAAATATTGTGTTTTTTAACATAAACAGTTAGATTTAAGAGTGAAAGCAATTGCATTCACTCAGTTGTATCCCTTTTTTTTACCAGGTGTTGTTGGTGACTGGAAAACTATAATGACGGTGGCACAGAGTGAGAAGTTTGATAAAGTGTTCAAAGAGAAGATGGGAGATCTGCCAATTAAGTTTTCCTGGGACCTTGATGAAAATCGACAAAATAGAAATCTGCTAGCTTTGTAATAACTGTAAACATCTCTCTTTGGGTGAATTCACATGTAACAGATTGTGATGCATAAATTCTGCTGAATGCCTCATTTATCTAAATCATAAGTCCCAAATACAAAGTAAGGCCGGGGTCACACTTGTGAGAAACTCGCATGAGTCTCGCACCTCAATACCCAGCAATGCCGCCGGCACTCGGACTGGAGCGTTCAGCAGCATAGAAATACATGCAGCCACAAACTCCGGTCCCGAATGCCGGCGGCAGTGCTGAGTATTGAGGTGCGAGACTCATGCGAGTTTCTCGCAAGTGTGACCCCGGCCTAAACGTTAGGCACTTCAAATCTTCGTATGAAAAACCAGAGACAGGTAAAGAGTAAATTCACCTGACAAGAAGAGCCTTACAAAGGATTGCTTGGTATGTAAACAGCCTACTGTATTGCCTGTTATTAAATACACCACCATATTTTACAATCCCATTTTCCCTTCTCTGTCTTTACCGCCCCTGATTAACAGGTTATTTCTGGCTTTGCAGCAGCTTCCCCTCCCTTTTTGGAGGTCACATTTTCCCCCCTACCGTTTTAAATTATTTTAAAATTGTGTATCCATAAAAATATGTTAGGCTATGTGCACACGTTCAGGATTATTTGTGTTTTTTTCGCGTTTTTTTCGCCGCAAAAAAAACGCGTAAAAAACGTATGAATGAAGCATCCTATTATTTAGAATGAATTCTGCAATTTTTGTGCACATGGTGCGTTTTTTTTCCGCCAATAAAAACGCATTGCGGTAAAAAAAGCAGCATGTTCATTAATTTTGCGGAAAACTAGCGTTTTCCCTGCTATATTATTGAGCTAGAAAGTTCAGGATAAAATCGCGGTAAAAACGCGCAAAATCTGTGCAAAAACGAGTAAAATCCGCGGTAAAAACGCATGCGCTTTTACCGCGAAAAAAGTCCGGTTTTGCTAAGGAAAATTCTGCACACATTCCTGAACGTGTGCACTTAGCCTTATTCTTAAATGTTGGGAATCTCTTCTTGTCAGGTGAATTTACTCATCACCTGTCTTTGGTGCCTCATTTATCTTACTGGAACTTGCAGAAATCCATATGCTTGCTACAAAAAGAACCTTTTGTGTTGTAGGACACATATCAATCCCCTTAATGTTTTTCCAAATTTTTTTTTACTGCATGTCCTGCTAGAAGTTTAAGACTCTGTTCACACATTACAGTTGCATTACAATTTTTTTGCATTGAGCTCAGAAAAAACACATTTTTTGCCATGATACTGAAAAAGCTTGGTAAAGTTTGGCCACATGTTAATATTAAGTATTGAGGTAAAATACTGAGTTTTTGGTCAGTATTTTACCTCAATATTTGTAAAACAAAACCAGGAGTGGAACAATCAGAGGAAAAGTATAATAAAAACACGTCACCGGTTCTGGATTTATCACCCACTCTTGGTTTTGGCTTACAAATACTGAGGTAAAAAAATCACCAAATACTCAATGTGTGCACTTGACCTTATGGATTTTTTGCTGCTATAACAGCAGCAAAAACAATGCAATGAAGCAGCAATCTGTGAGAAGAGAATAAGGGTATGTTCCTACACCCAGGGGCGGACATACTGCATGTGCAGCCAGTACTGCTGCACCAGGGCCCAGAGGTGGAGAGGGGCACCTGCAGACCGGCTAACACCACCAAGGCTACAGGGGGCCCCAGCCAGATTGCTCTCATGTGTGGTATACAGGGAATGACCACTGCAGCTGCAAGCGGAGCCGAGCTGCAAGGATCTGTACTGCTCCCTACCCACACTTCCTGTCTGGCACAGCAGCGTGGCTAGATGACGTCATCATTCAGTGTGCATCTGTGTGAGACAGAAAGCTGCTGGTGACAAAGATGCTGCGGGGAACGTGCGGAGAGGTGAGTGGTGCAGAGGTGTGTGTGTGTGTGTGGCTGCAGGTGAACGTGCAGAGAGGTGAGTGGTGCTGTGTGTGTGTGTGTGTGTGTGTGTGTGTGTGTGTGTGTGTGTGTGTGTGAACATGCGGAGAGGTCAATGATGTAAGTGTTGAAGAGGGCAGTGATGGGGTGGTGGGGGAGAAAGTAATGATGGAAGTGGTGGAAAGGGCAGTGATGGAGGTGGTGGGGGAGAAGGCAATGATGGTGGTGGTGGAAAAGACAATGATGGGTGGAGGGGGGAGGCAATGATGGGGTGGTGGGGGAGAAAGCAATGATAGAGGTAGTGAAAAGGGCAATGATGGGGAGAAGGAAATGATGGAGGTGGTGGGAAGGGCAATGATGGGGTGGTGGGGGAGAAGGCAATAATAGAGGTGGTGGAAAGGGAAATGATGGGGTGGTGGGTGAGAAGGCAATTATGGAGGTGGTGATGAGGATAATGATGGGTGGAGGAGGAGAACAATGATGGGGAGGTGGAGAGGGTAATGATGGAGGTGGTGGAGAGGGCAATGATGGAGGTCATGGGAAGGCAATGATTGGGGTGGTGGAGAGGGCAATAATGGAGGTGATGGAGAGGGCAATGATGAAAGTGGGGGAGAGGACAATGATGGGATGCTGGGGAGGAGGACAATGAAGGATGTGGGGATTGGGATGGGAGGAAGGGAGACTTATAATGGACTTACAACAGGGGGGGTGGAGGAAGACGTTAGATATGGATATAAAATGAATTGGGTGGTGGAGGAGGGTGCTAAGCCCCTGATAGCATCCTCTCCCATCTCACAATTCATTATGATGCTATCGGGGACTTAAAATGTATTGGGATTGGGGGAGAAAGTGATAAAGTGGGAGAAGACGCTGTCAGGGACTTGTAATGAATTTGGAGGTGGTGGACGATGCTCATCACCTGATAGCATCTTCTCCCACCCCAAAATTCATTTAGATGCTATCAAGGAATTATAGTGAATGATGGGGACACAGGACAGGGACTAAGGCTATGTGAACATGTACAGATTTGCAGGAGAAAATTCTGCTGCATGTTCCAATGTGTTGGCAGGAAGAACGCTGCATAAAATACATTTATTTTTTCCACATTTTTGTCATGCTTTTGTTACGTATGTTTCCCTATTAGTATGGGTGAAATACGCTGCAAGAATTGACATTTTGCAGATTTTAATCTGCTGCAAATCTGCAAGGAAAAAATAATCAGTGTGTGCATGAGTCTTCAGGGATCTCATTCACTTTTCCTGTACTGTAAAACCTTGCATATTTTAAGTGTGCACATAACCTTACTGTTAATTGGGGAGAGTCACAGACTGAATAATTTATATTATTGGGAGTCAGAGGTTATAGTTAACGGGGGACACAGTGCTGCTTATGACTTTATATTTTTAATGGTGCTTGGCTAATAGTATATTAAGGGTACTTACTCACTGGAGAGAAAAACGGACGAGTGCAATCCGACTAAAAATCGGATTGTACTCGGACTAATGTTATTTAATAGGTGACATCTCATTTGCGATTTTTTTCTCATCCGAAATCGGACTAAGAAAAAAATCGCTGCATGCTGCGATTTGCTGCAATTCTCGGATGAGACTCGCCAATACAAGTCAATGGGTGCGAGAAATAATCGGACACCACTCGCACCATGCGAGTGCTGTCCGATTTATACGTACCGGTGTCCTTTTAAAAGCCGTCAATTCATCCCCGGCTACTGTAAAATCACACTGACAGCTCACAAACACTAGATATCCACACATAGAATACATATATATATATATATATATATATATATATATATATATATATACATGTCATTGTGACACATATATATATATTTATAGTTCATACACTTCTACATAGTATAATAGCCACTAATTCAATAGCCGGCTTTTGTGAAATTACAGACCCGACATGAAATGACACATGGTTTACATACAGTTAACCATGTCATTTCATGTAGTTTGATATATGGTTTTCACTAACAATTACATGAGTGCATGTGTGCAAAATTTCATACATGTAGGGGTTAATTAAAGGTGTAAATTCGTTGAAAAAAAAATCTGTGGGCTCCCGCGCTATTTTCTCCACCAGACAGGCAAAGCCAGCGAATGGGGCAGATAATAATAGCCTAGGGAGGGTGCATTTATTTTGTGCCCCCCCGGCTACTAACATCTGCCCCCAGCCACCCCTGAAAAGGCAAATCTATAATTAGATTCACCCTTTCTGGCACTTATCCCATCTATTCCCATTGCCCTGTAGTGGTGGCTAATGGGTTAATAATGGGTTAAAGCCACCTTGCTATTGGAAGGTGACTTTAAGCCAGGTGAATAATTGAGAGCTGTCAATTAGACAACTATCAATTATTAATCCTATTGTATGAAAAAAAAATAAAACACACACACTTTAATTAAAAATCATTTTAATGAAATAAACACACAGTTTTTGACCATCTTTTATTTTATTGCCATTCCTTCGATTCCCTTGTTCTCCTGTAATAAAAAAAAATAATAAAGCAACATTATTCTTACCTATCCGGTGCTGAGTCAGGTCCAACGCTGTATTCCTTCACGCATTTTTTTTCAACGAATTTACACCTTTAATTAACCCCTACCTGTATGAAATTTTGCACACATACACTCATGTAATTATTAGTGAAAACCATATATCAAACTACATGAAATGACATGGTTAACTGTATGTAAACCATGTGTCATTTCATGTCGGGTTCTGTAATTTCACTAAAGCCGGCAATTGAATTAGCGCTATTATACTATGTAGAAGTGTATGACCTATATATATATATTATATATATATATATATATATATATATATAATATATATTATGTGAGACAGTGAAGGGGTATGTATTGAATGGGGTGTACATCTCGCCTAGGTACTTAGCTGACTGGCATAAGGGAAATGTATGGCTTTGTAACCTAGTGGTGGAACTAGTTCACTACACCCTCCATTCAGTACAGGCTTGCAGCTCAAACCTGAGGCCACTCAGGTTCTAATTAGGCAGCCAGAAGTAGGTGGCTGAGAACACAGACATTGAGCTCTCAGTCTGGATCTGACTTCAGACTCTGTTGGAGTCTCCTGCAAGTCCATCTCTGGTAATTACAATATATGTGTTGTTGTGGCCAGGCTGCTAGAGCCTAGTTCACAGTAGTGAGGAAACTAACTGTGTTGAAGTTAGCAGCCTGCCAGGCTTAGGACTTTTGTTTATGATTTGGTTTATGTTTTGTTTGCTGTGGACTTTAATAAAACTGGTTGCGGCCAGTTGCACCAGTACTGCTGTCTGGACTCTTTATGCCACTCCGTCTACCCGAGACGGCGATCCAGAGCTACAGTGCCTACAAGTAGTATTCAACCCCCTGCAGATTTAGCTGGTTTGATAAGATGCAAATAAGTTAGAGCCTTCAAACTGCAAACGAGAGTAGGATTTATTAACAGAAGCATAAATCTTACAAACCAAAAAGTTATGTTGCTCAGTTGAATTTTAATAAATTTTAAACATAAAAGTGTGGGTCAATTATTATATAACCCCTATGTTTAATATTTCGTGGAATAACCCTTGTTTGCAATTACAGCTAATAATCGTCTTTTATAAGACCTGATCAGGCCGGCACAGGTCTGTGGAGTTATCTTGGCCCACTCCTCCATGCAGATCTTCTCCAAGCTATCTAGGTTCTTTGGGTGTCTCATGTGGACTTTAATCTTGAGCTCCTTCCACAAGTTTTCAATTGGGTTAAGGTCAGGAGACTGACTAGGCCACTCCAACACCTTGACTTTTTCCTCTTGAACCAGGCCTTAGTTTTCTTGGCTGTGTGCTTTGGGTCGTTGTCTTGTTGGAAGATGAAATTACGACCCATCTTGAGATCCTTGATGGAGGAGCGGAGGTTCTTGGCCAAAATCTCCAGGTAGGCCGTGCTATCCATCCTCAAATGGATGCGGACCAGATGGCCAGGCCCCTTGGCTGAGAAACAGCCCACAGCATGATGCTGCCACCACCATGCTTGACTGTAGGGATGGTATTCTTGGGTCGTATGCAGTGCCATCCAGTCTCCAAACGTCACGTGTGTGGTTGGCACCAAAGATCTCGATCTTGGTCTATCAGACCATAGAACCTTGAACCAGTCTGTCTCAGAGTCCTCCAAGTGATCATGAGCAAACTAACGAGCCTTGACATGACGCTTTGAAAGTAAAGGTACCTTACGGGCTCGTCTGGAACGGAGACCATTGCGGTGGAGTACGTTACTTATGGTATTGACTGAAACCAATGTCCCCACTGCCATGAGATCTTCCCGGGAGCCCTTCCTTGTTGTCCTTGGTTAGCCTTGACTCTTCGGACAAGCCTGGCCTCGGCACGGAGGAACTTTCAAAGGCTGTCCAGGCCGTGGAAGGCTAACAGTAGTTCCATAAGCCTTCCACTTACGGATGATGCTCCCAACAGTGGAGACAGGTAGGCCAAACTCCTTGGAAAGGGTTTTGTACCCCTTGCCAGCCTTGTGATCCTCCACGATCTTGTCTCTGATGGCCTTGGAATGCTCCTTTGTCTTTCCCATGTTGACCATGTATGAGTGCTGTTCACAAGTTTGGGAGGGTCTTAACACTAGGACTACTGGACTCGTGACCCCGCCTAGAACTACTGAAAGGAGTCATTTTGACTCCTTGCTTGTTTTCGTTTATTTTTAGAGTTTCATTTGTGGTTATTTATTAATAATTATATTTTTTGTAATGTATTATTATTGTGAGATCCAACAGTAATGCTTTTGATTGTTTTTTTTTCTGCTTTTCTTATTTTTCTGCAGAAAATAACAATAATATAATAGACGTTTTTCAAACATTTTTTTTTATTCAAGTGCACACATATAAACAACAACTGAAAAAACAAAAAGCAGAGAAAATGTAGGTGGAGGAGCATAAAAATGAAAATATGGCGCAGAATTCACCTTCTAAACATTTGGTGTTTCGCATTTTAGGCATTGCCTTTGATTTATGGCAGTACATTGCCCACACAAAGACTTACCACAAGTCTTACAATTGCCGACAGATCTATTTTTCTTGCACTTTTCTTTGATCTGGCAAAATTTTGTTTGAACCATCACTTCTGGCATGTAGAAACTTGGGACGTGGAACCCTTTTCCCTATCTGTGACATAAGGACCACTCAACTCTCTCACAAGCGTTTGCAAAAATGCCTTGCGTGACATTTTTTGGGGGGTTATCTCATTGAATATTATCCATGCATTTATACCCGCAAAGTCTAAGGCATTTTCAAATGCATGAACAGGCCATCTCCTTGTGCATGTTCGTGTGGTATATTTTCGTGCCATCTGATCCACTACATCTACTCCAAAATTTTGTTTCATTTAAAACTTTACCGTTTCTGGATTTTTTTAGCGGAATCAGACGCAACAACAACATCTGGATGGACGGAACTCAAAATGACAACATTTTTGTTGGGGTTTCCTTGATATACTGTAAGTGTAAAATTGTCTTCATTTTTAAACACTCTAGTGTTGTACAATTCCTCTTTCATGGATTTTATTTCTTTAGGCACTTCTCGCCTTATCTTGTTCAGTGTTCCCACGATGTTGTTCCTTTGCTTTTAGCTGTTTAGCTAATTTTACTGAAGTAAAATAATTATCGGTTGTAACATTGCGACCTTTTTTTCAAAACGGGTCCAATAACTTCATTACCACATGGTCAGCTAAACGGTCCTCAGCACGGCGTGTGTCATCTTTGCCTAGATAAGGGAAGCCTTTGCCAGATATTTGCTCTCCTTATCAACAGCTAGCCAATATTTGTGGCCATATTTATCTGGTTTGGAAGGCATGTACTGCGTGAATGGACACCTAGTTTTGCTTGGGAAAAGTTGCTCATCCACCGTTATGTATGGGCCTGGTTTGTAACACGCAATACAATTTTCAATAAACCTGTACCACACAGTAGAAAATAGAGCAAACTTGTCCGTTTGCAGTCTCTCCGATCGAGTAGATTTCTCATCAAATCTGAGAAACCTCATAATTTCAACAAAGCGGTCCCTAGACATTTTCGCTTTGCAAAACGGTATTCCCCAGTCATTACACCAAATACTGCTAATCGAGTGACGGTTCGTGCCAGATATTCCACGAGCATAGAATATCGCAAATGAATGCATCTAGCTCCTCATCAGATAGAGTAAACTGTAAATTATTGTTCCTGCATGCTTCTGCAAGCGTACAGTTCTTTATATGTGTCAATATATATGAATCAAAAAATAAACGCCATGCGCTCAAAGGACTATCGATAATGATATTTCTTCTGGCGTATCCTGTAGGGCCAGGTGCTTCTCGAAGAATATTTTGGACTGTCACGCCTACCAGGCAAGTGTTCTCCAATTTCAACAGGTTTCCATTGAATACCATCCGCTGAAACTAGTATTCCTTCAAATTCGCCTTCTCTGGTGTTTGTTGTTGCATTACCTTCGCCGCCATCGTTATCTGTTGTTCTTTCATTTCTGGGACGTTTTGCTGATTTTTTCTGTCCACGACCAGGAGGATGGTCACGAGGCAACATAACTGCATGAGCCCGATCCCAGTTGATGTGCTTGGAATATCTGGAAAAAAGTTGATGAATATTTAGAATTTTTGTTTTGTAAGGGTCCGTGCACACTGGCTGGATTAGCGGCGGAAAAATCCGACCGGATATTCTCACCACAATCCGGCCCGTACCTGCCCGCTCAGGTACAGGCGGAGTTTCATACCTGAACCTCCGCTCCGAACCCCGGGCTGGAGCCGCTGTCTGGGACGGAGCCGTGCTCGCGCGTAAGCAAGCGCTGCTCTGTCCCCGACAGCGGCTCCAGCCCGGGGTTCGGAGCGGAGCTTCAGGCATGAGCGGGCAGGTACGGCCTGTATTGCGGCAAGAATATCCAGATGGCTATTCAGCCAGAATTCTGCTAGTGTGCACAGGCCCTAACTCAGTGTGTGGAAGAACAAATAAATACACATAACTACTTACCTTCTGGATTTGTTCCTTCTGAGTCTTCAGATTCACTTGATATGTTCTGAGGAATGAAATCTTCATCACTGTCAGAATCAAATACATGTTCCTGCAATTCGGATTCCGATTCATCCTCCGGTATGGATTGCAAAGTAGCCAGAATATCCTGAGGCTTTATCAAACGTCTTCTCTCCATATTCCTCACAAATTCCATAATTCTATATAGTTCCCTGCTGAAAAATAGAAATGAAATGAAAACTAAAAGAAATAATAACTGTTCTGCCACCTTCAAAAGTAGGTGGGCTGAATCAGTTGACAGACAGCTAAACTATTTCATAACAATTCATACCTGTATGAGTCTTCAGAGCTCGTATGTCTGCGTCTGTTCTCTTTGTCTCTTCAGCTGAACTGAAAGTAAAGTTACTATCCAGAATACTGTCTCCTGCTAGGACCTTAGAAAAACACCACCCTTCATTAGCATAAGATAAGAGCCTAGAGTAAACAAGCTATTTTGTTCAGCATTACACAGTAATACAAGCAGGTAAAACACAAGGAAAATGTGAAAAGTTGACATGTAAATTGAACTACATCTATATGAACATCAGGGTAAATAAGACAGAGTGAAAAAATTATGCACAAAACTTTATAGCAACATTTAGTGACAAAAGGACCTCAAAATATAGTAGGGAGTCAAAATGACTCCCTTCAGTAGTTCTTGGTAAATTTTGAAAAAAACGCGCAAATTTTTCACCAAAATTATTTATTCTCACAAAATCTTTTTTCACATCATATTTGAGGAAAAGTCACCGAGTTTCAAGCCGGAATTCTGAAAATCTAGTCACAGAAGAGAAATAAAAAACGAAAGGAGTCAAAATTACTCCATCAGTAGTTCTAGTGTTAAATAGTCAGAAAAGGCTGGCAAAAGAGATCATTAATCCACACATGTGAAGCTCATTATTCTTGTGCCTGAACTACTTCTTAATACTTTAGGGGGACCAAACAGAATTCTTGTGGTTTGAGGGGTTGAATAATAAATGACACTCTGAATTAACTTTTAACAAAAAAATAAAAAAATTATAAATTTTTTTTTTGCTGCAGTGCATTTCCCACTTCCAGGCTGATCTACAGTACAAATGTCACAATGCCAAGTTAATTCCGCATGTGTCAACCAGCTAAATCTGCAGGGGTTGAATACTACTTGTAGGCACTGTATATCCCCTGAAAAGCTTACAATATATAATTATTTGCTTTTTGTGTACATTTTTTTTTTTACAATGTGATTTTAACATGAGTTTTTACATAGAGAATGTTCTATGTATCTATGTAAAACGTCATGTTAAAATCGCATTGCATACAGATGGAAAACGGATGGTGCGATTAAAAATCGCATACAAATCGCATGACAATCACATGACAATTGCATATATTCAGACCGTTTTTTTCCATTCAGAAAGCGGACCGTTTTTTTTTATCGCAAATGGGTATGTACTCTAATTGTGGGGTACATATCTGTATTCAGGTAGGAGGCACATGTATGTATACAATGTATGTGACCTTTTTATTTTAAGAGCTGCGAAGATCATCGTGACAGGACGAGTCATGGCTGGGAGATGTCGACATGAAGATCTCACCAAATGGAGAAGAAACAGAAGAAAGTGGCTCTAATCAGATGATACGTCAGCGGTAAGTTCCTGGATGCAGATATTATTTCATATCTGCACTGTGTGATGTGTAGAGACAATTTTTTAAATGAAATCCCTTATTCTACATTCTCACATATGTGTGAAATGTCCATGTGCTTCCAGGTTTTTTTATCGGATGTCACACGGGCACATAAAGTTTTATAGGTCCATTCAGACATACATGAAAATCATGGATCTGAGAATGAGATCTGTAAGGGTCAGAGAAGTTCTGTTCCGATCCGAGTTGAGGATCAGAATAGGACATGATCAATGCATCTGTAAAAGCGGGCAGCACACCAACACTGTACACAGATACAGGAATGTAGCCTTATTATGTTTAGCACAGTCCCTTAGTATACAGTATAATGTATTCACTTATTATGTCTAACACAGTTACTTAATATATAGTGTACTCACTTATTATATATAACACAGTCCCTTTGTAAATAGTGTACTCACTTATGTATAGCACAGTCCCTTAGAATACTGTATAGTGTACTCACTTATTATGTATAGTGTCATCCTTAGTTACATAGTTTCCTCTTTTATTATGTATAACACCTTTCCTTATTACATACTATACTCCCTAGTTACATATGATGCCATCCCTTATTAAATAGCTTCCTTTGCTGTTACGTAAAGTGCTGTCTCTTACATAGTGTATTCTTGTTATTTTTGCTATTCACAGCGAACTCTTTTATTACATAGTCCTCCTCTTGTTACATATAAAATGACCGCTGATGGAGCAGTCGGTGACCAGACGACCAGTCCATCATTTCCTCCATCAGTAAAGAAGTTTTCCCATGTTCCATCATTGCATTATATATCTAACTAGACAGGATGGTATGTAATAAAGAACAGGGCTATATAATCCGATAGGTAAGGGACGGTGCTGTACATAACAAGAGAGGGCGCTGTGTAATAATTGGGGTCAATATATATACTAAAGGGGACTATGCAATATATATAAATGTATGTGTGTGTATGTGGCTATATATATATATATCTTTGTCACGATAAAGGAGGGGGACCCAGACACATTTCTTGCACAGGGGCCCCAAGCTGTCAGTGTCCAAACCCTGACTATACCACTGCTAGAAATAGCACTAATTTTTACGCATTTTTAATTGCAGATATCCTGTGGATTTGCAACAGATTTCACTTTTTGCATTTCAAATCTGCACTTCAGGTGAACTTCTGATTCACATTTTTTTCCACGACATGTAAATGAGATTTCTTAAAAATGTAATCAACTTTGCTAGCACTGTAGTTTACAGAATATTTTCTGCATGAAAATCAGCACCAATAAATCTGTGCTTATCGCATGGGATATCACCATATTTGCATTCACGCATCTATGTCTATTCTTACACCTGTGTAAAAAGGGCTGTTTTTCTCTCAATATGTCATCCATTTTGCCTATATGCTGCATTTAATTTCTTCCTCATATGTGTTTAAAATCAGCTGAGGTAAACTTTCTGTATTTTTATTTGTCCATTGACTCTTAACAATGGTTCAGTGAAAAACAGATGAAGTGTGGCTAGAACACTGATGTAAAAAAAAGTATGTCTTCCATTTCTCATTTTTGGATGCATGTATGAATTAATTAATCTCCCAAGTCCATGTTCTGTCACTTGAGAAAAAAAAAACTTGTAAAAAATGTAAACCTTGTAAAAAATCACTGAGGTCCCCTTATTCTTCAGCTCTTTTCCATTTTGCACTATTTCACTCCATCACAGAGATATTCAAATTTATTGCTTTTGGAGTACAGTATGTGAAATCTTTGCTAGTTGTGCAATTAGGTGTTTCTTCAAAGTTTTCTAGGCATGCACTTTCACCTCTTCCTCTTAGACTCTGTCATCACAGATTCTGAGACTGCTATACTGCTAGATCAGCTGCCAGCTAGCAGCATTTGGGTTGGGAGCCCAGTTACCCAGATAAGGTGAAAGTAACCTCAAATTTAGAGTGCAAGCAGAAATTTCACATATTACGCTCCAAAAGCAACAAAGGTGAATATCTCTGCAATGGAGTGAGGCAGCGCAGAATGAGAAAAAGTGTCGAGATCAAGGGCGCTCAGCGATTTTTATAAGATAATTAACTCCAATTTTTGAGCAAGTGCCAGGTCCTCTTTAAAAAAAAATGGACAGTAGAAGTGAATGTAGCTTTAGAGCGAATTTGCAAACTAGAGATTTTGTTTCAGAAAATCGTGCAACTGTCCCATTCACGTGAATATATGCACTATAATTAAAACTAAAATAGTAACAGATATAGACCTAATTGGATGAATAAAGGCCGCAATGCTTTATTAAGGATATCATTAAATTATATCAATAGATCGATTAAACTGTATTAATAAATAATCCATTCAATAATTACAACAATAAACAAACAAGAAAAGGGGTTTAGTCTTTAATTGTCTCGAGCCGATCACTGAGTCCATTGACAATTAAAACATAACAAGCCTCAGCTAGAGAGCTACGCTTTTCCTCCCACCAGCCACGTGACCTACAGAGTGACATGGCCCCCCACAGAAAAAGCGGCCTCAACAATGCTTTGTTAATCCATAATAAAAATATCTAAACTGATATTAGACAAATTAACTGAATCATTCCTAAATAAACTGGGTACAAAACCTTCCAGATGGACATGATGATATGAAAAAGTATTTAAGGACCACATAAATTTTTACATCATCCTATATGCAAATTGCCTCTTCAAAAAAAGAGGACTTGTACTCTATAACACCACCAGAGCTGGTATGTCACTCTCCACAAGGAGAGACCTTACTCCTTAGACCCTACATCATCCTATTCACTCTTTTCCGAATTTTATCTTAAGAGGAAAATTTGTTGCCATCCCACAGCAATCTGGGAATAAGTTTGGAAAACACTATTTGTGTAGCTGGAAAAGTGGCATAACAGCATAAAATTACACATTTCATCTCGTCAATCAATTCTTTTGTTTTTATTCTACCCAAATCGTTACCACCAGCATGCAAAATAATCAAACTAGGTACCAGAAGAATCACTTTAGCATTCAGCAATTGATTCATTACATGACCCCATTTTAAACCCCTAACACCCAACCCACAAATAGAATTTAAATGCGGGTCAAAACTTAAGTTATCACCATAACTCCTTAAGGATGCTCTTCTTTTGGCTCAATGTACAAAGAAGTGGCCAATGATCAATGCATATCGTTTTTTCGGAATCTAGGAGAGATTAAATTAAAATGACATCCGGTCTAACTTAAACATTGCACCTGTTAGATTCCCACCTACCCATCTGCATCACCGCTTCTTCACTAAGACCCATCCTCACCGCTTCTGTGGCAGCTCCAATGTGAAAATAATTTGATGTAAAATTGTATTGTTCTAGGTTTAAAAACTTCGAAGCTTTCTTTTTAAAATATAATTAAATGAAATTTTGTTACAAAAGAACCATTAGCGTGAAAAACAAATGGACTGCTAATCAGGGGTCTGAAAGCAATATAATTAATAACAGAATGATAAGCCACAGCTATGTTCCTCTACCAATTTTATCAGTCTTTGATCTCATTATAAAAATTTTAACACAACTTTTTTTAAAACCTATGTCATCATAAAACCCAAACCAGAAGACGAGACCTGCTCTCAGAAACCAACTCACCAATTAAGGCTGCAAAAAAGGCAATAGAAAACAAGGATTTAAATAAAATAAATTCAGATGAACAAACACTATCTAATATACTCAATGACTTCTGCAATAAATCAATAGTTGTTGGGCGTCTTTTGCACCAATCTGCTTCTTTAACCCATTTAACAGCTGTCTTACCAAAAAAACACTAATTGCTGGTCTGGACTAAAATAATTTCTGAAAAAATGACACACTGTGGAAAATGCTGACCACAGAGGAATAAGAATACTTATTATTGGCCAAAGAAGCAGAAAATTTTATAGATAACAAAGGATAACCTGAAATAGGATTACAGCCTAAAGTAGTACAGAATGATGACCACCACTTTAACCATGAGTTGCAATAATCATTCCAAATTTTGGGACACACAGACCTTTTAATATAGTGAAAAGCTAATTGAAGATCAGGCTCCATAAATGCCCTGGGCAAGATATCCTATCTTGATCCTCATCTGGGACCAAACTGCGAAAAGTCTGCCATTGAGAATGAGATAATGCATCAGCTGTGGGATTTTTTGAACCAAGCCTTGCTTTAATCCAGATGTTCAATTCCAGATAAAAAAGCACTAAATGTCTAAAGCCCCCGTCACACTAAGCGAGATCGCTAGCGAGATCGCTGCTGAGTCACAAGTTTTGTCACACCTAGCGACACACCAGCGATCCCGACAACGCTCAGGCAGCGATCAGGACAGCGACACTGCGGTCGCTTAGTTACCCGCAGTGTACGTTGGATACCAGCCCGCTGGTGCAGGGAGCTGGTAACCAAGGTACACATCGGGTTTCCAGGCGCTGCGCAGCACCTGGAAACCCGATGTGTACCTTGGTTACCAGCTGATCGCTGGTCTCCTGCCTGCCACATGCAGCGATGCGTGCTGGCCAGCAGGAGACCAACGATCAAAAAAATGTCCAGGACATTGAGCGACGATCAGCGATACCCAGCAGGGGGGCTGATCGTCGCTGAATGTCACACACAGCGATATCGCTGGGGAGATCACTGTTGCATCACAAAACTAGTGACTCAGCAGCAATCTCGCTAGCGAGATCGCTGTGTGTGACGTGGACTTTACCAGCGATCAGGCCCCTGCTGTGAGATCGCTGGTCGTGTCAGAAATGCCTGGACCTTTCTTTGATCGTTGATATCCCGCCGGGTAGCATGCATCGGTGTGCTTGACACCTTTTACCAACGATCTCACTAGCGACTCAGCACTGAGACACATAGGAGACACATCATAACACAGGTCCCTACGGGTCGCCGATCGTTGCTGCGTCGTTGGGAAGATCTGACTGTTTGGCATCTCACCAGCGACCACAAAGCGACACAGCAACGATCCCTGCCAGGTCATATTGTTGTCGGGATCGCTGCTGCGTCGCTGAGTGTGACGGTACCCTAAGTAAGTTAACCGCAATCAGATTTTTAGAAGATAAACTGTTCAAAGCCAAAATTACACCTTGGTTATCTGGGTAAATGAATATCCTTTTGTTCTTGAACATATGTCCCCAAATTACAATGAACACCAAAACAGGGAATAGCTTCAGCAAAACTTTGTTATTTAAAATCTGTGTATCTGTTTATGATGCCAAGACCAATGCCAAGGATCAGCACACCAATGTCCTGACCAAAAACACCCAAAACTATTTGCACAGGCCGCCGTAAAAAACGCTAAGGAAATATTAGAAACCCATCAACCACATCTGCTGCTTCTTCCTCTGTCACCGTTCCAAGTGTTCTCACACAGGTCACCGTGCGCAAAAAATCCACTTGTTTACCCCCTACAATCAGGGTGAGTTAGAGCCCATCAGCTGTTACAGAAGTGGACATTACTGCTGTTTTTGTGTGACCTAGCACAACACATCTTTCTCAATCCACCATAACATCTCGGCCTGCACTTCACTCACAGTCCAGCAGCTTGTCCTGTTTTCCATACTCCACCCTCTTTAAGCACAGCAGCCAGCCCCCTCGATCCCACAGTTGTGGTCACATAACAGAATGTTTCATCCTACACATGCCAAAGCTAAGAGCTTGAACTCCACCATCTCCAATCTGTTGGACACGGAAATGCTGCCGTTCCGCCTGGTGTATACAGACGTTTCCAGAAATTTGATGGCCATCGCAGTCCCCCATTACCAGTTGCCATGTCGCCATTACTTCTCTAAGATAGCTGTGCCTGTACTACATCAGCATGTCACAGACAACATCACCCTTTCCCTGAAAAAAATTTAAGTCTCCCAGGACGCATTTCACCACTGACACCTGGACGAGCAAACATGGGGAGGGCATTACATCTCACTGACTGGGCACTGGGTGACTCCGGTGACTGTGGTGGCATGCAGTCAAGGGACTGCTCCACAAGCCTTTGAATCCCCAAGGCTTTCGGGATAAACCTCTGTATCTAACAGTTCCTCCACTGTGCAGTGCAGTGCAGAAAGATTCCCCCACCTCCATAATGCGCAGCCATGGCTCACCACAATCAAGCAGTGTTCAAATTAATATGCCTTGGCGATCGCAGTCACACAGCTCAAGAGTTGTGGACAGCTATCCGAGTTAGAGCAATGGCTCTTACTGAACCTGGAGTCAGGGAAGGCCATCTGCAATAACTGTGCAAACCTGGTGGTGGACCTAAGCAGGGGCAAACTCACACATGTGCCTTGCATTGCTCATGTCCTCAACCTGGTTTTCTTTGCCATTACCCTGGCCTGGATGAGCTGCTGCAGAAAGCACGGTCGCTGTGTGCTCACTTATGCCGATTGCACCCGGCAGGTCAACGACTTGCATTGCTACGGAGGTCTTTCGGCCTAACAGTTAACTGTTTGATTTGCGATGTTCCAACACAGTAGAATTCCACTCTGCACATGTTGCAGTAACTTACAAAAGAAAGGGTTACACTCTATCGTGCTAAAGCATGTCAATGTGAAATCTGAAATCTGAATAGCAATATGGCTTTTGAATATTAGGAAAAAATGAATGAGACGCTTTGCACAAAATTTGGCCAAATATTGTCGGCCCATAAACTATCGTCAAGGTGGTCTCATAACTGCCTATGTGAACATACCTCTATTAGGCTGATATCTGAATTCCTGGGTGAATGTGGACACCTCTGTCAGCAAAGCCAGCACTTATGGGTAAGTCGACCTCAGTGTGTGAATAAGGGCAGACAAAAGGACCGGTCCCGACCTAAGGACACCAATCTGGGGAGGCTTTTAAATGTAATCTGCAGCTCAAGATGGTGAGGCCACACCCCGATTTGCACAGAATGCAAAAATACAAAGGAAAAACACAAAAATTGAGCTAGGTTAAAGTTGGTATACATGCAGCATATAAACGCATGTTCACTTTGGCCATAAGGCATTGAAAAAACTTACAAGAAGCTTTTGTCTGCCCTTATTCACACACTGATATCGACTTTGTCACATGGTAAGGTTTTTAATATTGGACAGTGTAGGACCGTCTCAATCAGGTCACCTTGACGATGGTGAGATGGCTTTCATGCTATTTTTGATCAAAAACAGTATTACTAAGAACCCTGTTATTTAAATGTACTTTTGCTGTTTACTTATTTAGTTATAGCTGGATTTTTGTTAATTTTGCTTCTTGTAGGTGTTTTCAATGTCTTATGGCCAAAGTGAACATGCGTTTATGTGCTGCATATATACCAACTTTAACCAATTTCAATTTTTGTGTGTTTTCGCAAAAACATTAGTAGCAGCAGCAGCAGCTTTGTAATTGGCATAAGCAATTTCTGAGTCATTTCACACATTTTTTAGACCATCCTGTGCACTATTATTATTATTATTATTTATTTATATAGCGCCATTAATTCCATGGTGCTGTACATGAGAAGGGGTTATATACAAAGTTATAGATATCGTTTACAGTAAACAAATTTACAATGACAGACTGGTACAGAGGGAGAGGACCCTGTCCTTGCGGACTTACATTCTACGGGATAATGGGGAAGAAACAGAAGGTCAGGGGTGCGGCAGCTCTGGTGGTGGCGAGGCGGCAGCTCTGGTGGTGGCGGCAGCTCTGGTAGTGGTGGCAGCGAGGCGGCAGCTCTGGTGGTGGCAGCGAGGCGGCAGCTCGGGTGGTGGCGGCGAGGTGGCAGCGAGGCGGAAGCTCGGGTTGAGGCGGCGAGGCGGAATGGTTATTGCAGGCTGTAGGCTTTCCTGAAGAGATGGGTTTTCAGGTTCCTTTTGAAGGATCCAAGGGTGGTGGATAATCGTACATGTTGAGGCGTGGAATTCCAGAGGATGGGGGATATTCGGGAGAAATCTTGGAGGCGGTTGTGTGAGGAACGAATAAGTGTGGAGGATAGTAGGAGGTCTTGGGAGGATCGAAGATTACGTGAAGGAAGATATTGGGAGATTAGTTCAGAGATATAGGGAGGAGACAGGTTGTGGACGGCTTTGTAAGTCAGTGTTAGTAGTTTGAACTGGATTCGTTGGGGAATTGGGAGCCAGTGGAGGGATTTGCAGAGGGGAGAAGCAGGGAGTAGCGGAGGGAGAGAAGGATTAGTCGGGCAGCAGAGTTGAGGACAGACTGGAGTGGTGCAAGAGAGTTGACGGGGAGGCCACAGAGGAGGATGTTGCAGTAATCGAGGCGGGAGATGATGAGGGCATACACAAGAGTTTTAGTAGATTGAGGGCTGAGGAAGGGACGGATTCTGGAAATGTTTTTAAGTTGGAGGCGACAGGAGGTGGAAAGAGTTTGGATGTGTGGTTTGAAGGACAGGGCAGAGTCGAGAGTTACTCCGAGGCAGCAGATTTCAGGTGCAGGAGAGATCGTGATGCCATTTACCATAATAGATAGATCGGGTAGGGAAGATACATGAGATGGAGGAAAGATGATGAGTTCAGTTTTGTCAACATTAAGTTTTAGGAAGCGAGAGGTGAAGAAGGAGGATATGGCTGATAGACACTCCGGATTCTGGACAGCAAAGAGGTGACATCTGGGCCAGAGAGGCCACTAGCAGAACAGAGTACAAATCTGACATGTTATGAACGACTGGAGAGGATTGTGCAGAAGTATCTGAACCTCAATATCAATTTCATTTGAAGGTTTGGACCCTTTTGCATTTTGTCTTCAAAAATTAAAGAGTGGCCTGAGCTCACCTGTCACGCCTTGGAGGTTTTGTCATGTCCAGCAACCATTGTTCTCTCAGAAGGTGTCTTCAGCCCTGCTCCTGGTGTCCTGACAGATACACATATTCAGCTGTCCCCTCAAAGTGTAGACTGCCTAACTTTCATCAAAATGAACAAGTAATGGATCTCCAATGACGCAGACTGGGCAGACTAGTTGATTATGTAGTTTTTAGTGGTCAGGCATTGATCTCGCATTATTGCAGTCTGTGCCACCTTTGTGGTGTCTTCTATGCCTGCTGTTGCTACTGCTGCTGATGGTACAAACAATTTTTGGAAATGTGGAGACTCCAAGTTGGGACTCCATCTGATGGGTTGCCTGTGGTGGAAGGTGAATCAGGGGCCTATTATAATATTTCTACTCTGTGGAAATTGATGCCGCTTAAGTGATGTTTGACAATATTTTTTTCAAATGTGGAGACTCCAAGTTGGGTCTCCATCTGGTGGGTTGCCTGTAGTGGAAGGTGTGTCAGAGGCCTATTTTACTATTTCTTCTCTGTGGAAATTGATAACACTTTAGTTGTGTGTGGACAATTTTTTTAAATGTGGAGACTCCAAGTTGGTCACCATCTGATGGGTTGCCTGTGTAAGTAGGGCTCCCAGACAGGCAGCCCTGCACTTACTTACAGTCAACTACCTGTGTTACTTTCCTTACGTTTTTCTACCAATAGTACTGTATAAAACTGATCTTTGCGCCATCTTAGTGTGGCTGGAAAAAAAGAAAAAAATTGGAGGTGTTGAATGAGGTATAAGGGCTCCCAGCTAAAAAGGCTTACACTGCTCCCTTAACCACCAGTTCCTCATTGAAACTTCAATTCCAAGCTGTAAATGCTGGGCCAGATTCTGATACCTCATGCATGGCCCAAGGCTGACTGCTGCTGTGCCATTTGCAAATTTCTACTTTGAGTCAATTTATGCCACTTTTCATGGTGTCTGCCCCAAATTTTAGCTGTTTAGGAAGCTTTTTGTTACCCCTTAAGGTGTTGTTTATGCATTTGGTTTGGCCTCCTGTTGAATTTAATGGTGTTCGGTGAACGTCTAAACGTGCATCTAGTGGTCAATTCGCACACCAGTCAATGACCTGGCACTTGCGTGCGCTGCTGCAGCACTGCCAAAGTGGAGGCAGGAAATGGGCACTGATGTGGCGTATCTTGACCAGAAGCTTTGGCAAATCTCGGGAGGTTTTCAGAAACCGTCAGACTACCAAGTTGAGTGCATGTGCCAGTACATTTGTGAGCCTGCCAAGCTTCACAGTTGCCACCAGGTTATGGCCATTATTACACACGACCATGCCTAGTTGCAAGTTCAGCCACAGGTCTGTCTGGTGTGTTACTCTTTCAAAAACTCTTCCGCGGTGTGCGGTTTGTCTCCTAAACAATATAGCTTCAGCAGAGCCTGTTGCAGAGGCAGTGCTGCAGAGATTCCAGCTTCCGGATAATATGGACGACAATGCTCTGAAATGGCGCATTGGAGATGGAGGATGGGGAGGACCAGGAGGGAGTGCAAGAACTGGTTTAGAAAGTGGAGGAAACCCTGATTGAAGTAGAGACAACAATCCTCTGCATCGGTAGCACATTTGCCATTCCAGAGTGGGACTCGGCCCCGGCCTCCACAATGTTTACACAGTGTGCCACCAGAGAAATGTAGCATCTCTAGCCACAAGCGCTTGTCCATGTGTTGGTCTTTAAGTGGGCAATCTAAATAACCACGTTTGTAAGGGCACGGGTGCTATTCCTGTACAAGGCGGGGATGCCACAACGGGAGAAATAGTGGTGGCTGGGGACAGAGTACTAAGTGACCAAATTTGTACACTTTTTTTATTTCAAGCCAACGAAAATTCACACAAACCAAATTTTACAGTATATATGACAATCGTAAATTTTTCAACAACCAAATTTCTACACCTGTAGCAGAACAATTTTTGGTTAACCGCATTAAACTGTATGGATGACTAATTGAATCCAGAACGAGGTTTTGAAAGTAAATATTTTTAAAGTGTAGTTGATGTACTACACTCATAAACACTTTGCAAAAAGTGCAAAGCCATGAAAAAATTCTAAGGAGGTTAATACAGTAATCTTCTACAAGAATCCACCTGGGCTGTATGTGACTCGGCTTCAGGAAGTTCCAGAGCCCCCAAAATGTAGAAATGTTCGACAGCCCCCTGTGTCACCTGCACAATAGCCTGCTCCCACAAAGTAGGTGGGGAAACCCAATGACAGTACGATCTCTCAGGGGTAGTAGCCTCGTATCAAGCTACCTCGAGGAGCCTCTCTTGGGCACATTCAGTTCTCAAGATTGATTCATCCTACTCCCTTCCTTCTCGGATCACACCCATCGCATACCAGCAATGTTGACTCTCATTTTGAGGAACGTGACCTTGTTTCCAGCCATCAGCTCTTGCAGTTTGTGAGGCAAGTGTTCTGTCTCTACTGCTTGCTGATTGAACAAGATGTGATGACGGGTCCCAAACTCTTCTATGGACACCTATCTCCACTGCCGGTTGTGACGCCAATTGTCGGTACCTTGCGGCTAGTGGGCCTGCTAGCATTTCTCCAACCTTGGTTCTGGCTTGCCTCCTTCTCACTTCCAACCAACCTAGGCCCTACAGTCCACTCACTAGTTGCTGGATCCTGGCTCTCTGTTATGCAGTCTGCAAGAACCTCAGCGGTGAAGGCTGTGGCCTGGGCTCAGGCCTTGGTGGTTCTGGAAAGCAAACAGTTCCGGACCACAGGCTACTGCCATCTCGGCTGCCGTGCCAGCTTGGTCTAGCTCTGATATTAATCCGGTCGTCCCTGGTCAGTCTGGCGGGAATCTGCCATTTTTGTCGTTTTGTCTCCTACTAAGCACATTACACTGTATGGATTACTAATTCAATCCAGAAAAAGTTTCAACATTTTTTTAAGTGTTATATGTAGATATCAGCAAATATTTCAATGTTCGGTTCGGATTACAGTTGCCAACTTTGCAATATTCGCCTCAATTGACCCACATTACAAATTGTAGCTTGGCACGACAGCAATTATTATTATTATTATTATTATTTCTATAGCACCATTGATTCCATGGTGCTGTACATGAGAAGGGGTTACATACAAATTACAGGTATCACTTACAGTAAACAAACTAACAATGACAGACTGATACAGAGGGGAGGACCTTGCCCTTTCGGGCTTACATTCTACAGGATGGTGGGGAAGGAGACAGCAGGTTGGTGGGTTGCAGCAGTTCCGGTGCCGGCAATCAGCCATGCATGAGGTATCGGGTTCTGGGCCAGCATTTACCTCTTTCAATTGAATGTCAAAGTAAGACGAGGTGGGTGAGGGATTGGTGATAAAACTGATATTTGTGCCACCTGAGTGTGGTTGAGCATGAAAGCAGGTTGAGCTGTTGCATGTGGAATGTTGAAGATATGTCGGTCCCTACTATACTATTTCTACTCTGTGAAATTGATGCCACTTTGTTTATGTCTGCCACTACTTTTTGGAAATGTGCACACTCCTGGTTGGGTGTCCATCTGCTGGGTTGGCTGTAGTGGAAGATATGTCGGTCCCTATTATACTCTTTCTAGTCTCGTGAAATTGATGCCACTTTGTTATTGTCTGCCACTAATTGTTTGAAATGTGAACACTCCTGATTGGGTCTCCATCTGCTGGGTTGGCTGTAGTGGAAGACGTATCGGTCCCTATTATACCATTTCTATTCTTGTGAAGATGATGCCACTTTGTTGGTGTCTGCCACTAATTTTTGGACATTTGTACACTCCTGGCTGGGTGTTCACGTGCTGGGTTGGCTGTAGTGGAGGATGTGTCGATCCCTATTTGTACTTTTTCTACCGCTGTGCAATTGATGGCACTTTGTTGGTGTCTGCCACTAATTTTTGGAAATGTGTACACTCCTGGTTGGGTGTCCATCTGCTGGGTTGGCTGTAGTGGAAGATGGGTCGGTTATTATTATACTATTTCTACTGTGGTGAAATTGATGCCACTTTGGTGGTGTCTGCCCCTAATTATTTTAAAGGCAATCTCCGAGTGCTGCTACTGTGCAGGTGTGGGCAGCACCATCTTGGAGAAGGACATTTTTTTTTTCTTTTCCAGCAAGATGGCACCCCCGACGCCTGAGCAATAGCAGCTATCGGATCTCTATACGCACCGATAGCTGCTACTGCGCAGGCGATGCAAGCGCCATTTTCAAATTGACTGTTTTTTCCTCGATCAATTAAATAAGCAAAAGGGATTAAGTGCACAGTAGCATGGCTGGCACCTGCCTGCAGATGCGTTTTTTTTTATTCAGTATGTGCTGGTATTCATTATGCAAACAGAAGGCAGGTCAGTGAGGGATCAGCAGTCTGCATTATGAATACCTAATCAGAGCACCACATACACCAACCCCGCCTTAGGGCACGAGAATCTCATTAATGCAAAACTGAAAATAAAGATTAAGAAACTGCTACAAGATGGTTTTCATCAACCAAGGTATCATTTTATTTAGTATAATGGCACTGACCTGACACTGTGTGTAGGTTACTATGCACAATCCTGCTGACAAGTTCCCTTTAAATTTGAAGACTTCTGGTTGGGTCTCCTTCATGTGTGTTTGCCTGTAGCAGTAGGCCTCTGAGACCAGCAGACCTCCACTCCCTTTGAGGCCTCTTTCACACATCAGTTTTTTGGCGTCAGCGCGATGCGGCGTCTCGCCTGATCGCCGGATCCGGTTTTTGATATCTAAAACTGGATAAAACAGATCCGTTTTTTTGCCGGATTATTCTAATGGATCCGCGGAAAACCGGATCCATCTCATCCGGCGTATCCTTTTTTTGACGGATTACACCGGATCCGGTATTTAAAAACACCCTTTTTGGGTTAAAAACATGATTGGCTACTGAAAACCTATATATACACTGTTCCTATAGCTCATCTTGTTGTATAGGAGCAAGTGCCGGTAAGAGAGAAGAGCAAGTTTCTGCTGAAGATGGACGTTGTGATAGGAAACATTCTGAAGAATTTTGTGGATTTCACGGCGGAGGCGAATCGTCTGAAAGAGATTGTTCTGGAGAAGGAGAGAAAGAGACTGCAGCGACAACGTCGACGACGCCGTTTCTGATCCACCCCATCACAGCCCAGAGAATGACACGTGGGATGTTTTCTACATTGTACATAGAGCTACGAGGAAACCCTCAGAAATTTTTTGCGTATCTTCGCATGAAAATGGAGAACTTTGATTTGTTGGTGGAGCGTGTTGAAGACCTCATAAGAAGATCGGACACCTATTGCCGCTCTCCATTTCACCCGGCGGAGCGTCTGATGGTGACTCTTCGTAAGCCATATTTATTGCATCTGCTTGCTTCAGAGCACACTTGTCCTGGAATGTTGTTGCTGGTAGTTTGTATACGGCCATCTGACTCAGCTTTAACAATTGGAGATACTATAAAAATAATGTATTTTTATAGTATCTCCAATTGTTAAAGCTGATGTGTGGTATGTAATGCTATGATTTTAAACTTTTTTTTTGTTTATACACAGATTCCTGGCAACTGGAGAATCTCTTTCCTCACTGCATTTTCAATACAGACTTGGGATTTCCACCATCTCTGAATTGTGAAGCACACATGCCGTGCATTGTGGGACTCTCTAGTTGCGAATTTCTACCAGAGCCCACAACAGACAGTTGGATTGCAATTGCAGAAAAGTTTCTTCAAATATGTCAGTTTCCTAATTGCCTGGGCGCTGTGGACGGGAAACATATCAGGATTGTAAAGCCAGCAGGATCTGGATTCGAATATTTTAATTACAATAAATATTTCTCCATTGTCCTCATGGCCATCGCTGACGCAGAATACAAATTTATTGCCGTAGATATTGGTGCCTATGGCCGCTCCAATGACTCTCAAGTTTTCAAACTTTCAGCAATGGGCCGTCAGCTGTATAGAAACAACTTCCATTTCCCACCCCCTAGAACCGCTGCCTCAAACTTCTGGCCCACCAATGCTTTTGTTTGTGTAGGGCAGGGTGGGAATATTTTTTCTGCCAAGGGCCGTTTGGATATTTATACCATCCTTCGGGGCCATACAAACTCCGCCCACAAAGTACATCCTGACTCTGGCACTGGTGTCAGGACATAATCTTTCATTGCATGCCCTTCAGTGTTCAGTAGTGAACACTACATGTTACTTACAGACAAGAAGAAATTAATGAGCTGTTGGCAATCAAAATACAGCTCCCTGCCAAAGCACAGCGGTCCCTGAGAATCTGCCCGGGGCCGGATAAAAGGTCATCGAGGGCCGTAAATGGCCCTGGGGCCTGAGGTTCCCCATCCCTGGTGTAGGGGATGAAGCCTTCCAGCTGTCAGAACACCTGCTAAAACCGTACTCCAGCAGAGGATTGACACACACCAAAAGAATTTTTAATTACCCGCCTCACAAGAGCCAGAAGAATGGTGGAGTGCGCTTTTGGGATTCTGACAGCAAAAATGGCGTGTCTATTGACCGCTATCAACCTAAAAATTGAAACTGGACGAGGTAAATCAAAGCTTGTGTGGTTCTACACAATTTTTGTCATCACAAGGAACAGATTTCCATTGAGGAACACTGTGAAGAAACCACCTTGCATGATTACCAGAACGTTACCAATAGAACTTCTGTGACTGTTTCCCGAACGAGGGACAAATTTGCCAAATACTTTATGTCCCCTGAAGGAAGAGTAGACTGGCAGGATGACAGAGTGTAATAAACTGCTCTGTGACCTTTGTACCTTCTGTACCCACATTTTACCTTTGACAACCAAATTTGTCTATCTAGTAGTGTATTATGTACAGTATGTTACCTTTTGTCCAAAGTTGTGTCCCTGGTTGTGTATTAGCAAAGTATTTCACCTTTTAAACAGAGTTCTGTACTTTGTTAGGTAATCCCCAACAAGGTACAGAACTCTGTTTGAAAGGTGAAATACTTTACACAACCAGGGACACAACTTTGGACAAAAGGTAAAAATGTTTACCTTTTACCCAAAGTTATGTGCCTGCTTTTGTATAGCAAATAAATTTTACCTTTATTTTACCTTTGACAACCAAAGTTGTCTACCTTGTAGTGTATTATGTACAGTACAGTATGTTACCTTTTGTCCCATGGGCGTACCCAGGATCAAAACTAGGGGGGGCAAGCCAATGTCGCATCTTATACAGGTTACATCATATACACTGTACATTATACTGCATATTAGGTATGGAGCATTAGAACTGTTGTATATTGTATAATACAGCAGTGTATGCGACACTACGCTGTATATACCATATATTATACATGGCACACTAACCTCTATACAAAGAATAAGAGGCATTATAACCTGTATATGAAAAGTATAATACAGCAGTGTATATACACTCTATATACCGCACACGATGTGTATGACCCTGTATACAACATATACTACACTCTTATTTTGAAGTAAAAAAATAACAAAACAGGAACAAATACAATACTTAAAATAAAGATCAAGTAAAGTTAAAAATCAACAAACTTACTGGTATTTCAATGGGAACTATGGGCCTGCTTTTGGCTAATGAGATGGTCAATGTTCGGTTCCATATTTGTCACTGCTAGTCGTAACAAGTGAAGCAATTTTTCTCTTTCTTGATATCATTATTTCCTAGGGATTCCAAATTGCTATTAGTAAAATACCAATATATATACAGCGCTACAAAAACAATATACCAGCAATAAAACTGCCCACACAGAGCCTGCACTGCCCATCACTGCAGCCTTGCCAATCCATATCATTTCATCCTCATCAGTGCACATATTGGCGCAACTCCGCTTTTAGCTCAGGCTCAGACTGTGTGGGTGCGATAGTCCCTAATAGGCAGGTAAATGTCCCCAATAGGCAGCATTGGTCCCCAATAGGCAGGTAAATGTCCAATAGGCAGCATTGGTCCCCAATAGGCAGCATATGTCCTCAATAGGCAGCATAGGTCCCCAATAGGCAGCATATGTCCTCAATAGACAGCATAGGTCCCCAATAGACAGCATAGGTCCCCAATAGGCACCATAGGTCCCCAATACGCAGCATAGGTTCCCAATAGGCAGCATAGTCCCCAATAGGCAGCATATGTCCTCAATAGACAGTATAGGTCCCCAATAGGCACCATAGGTCCCCAATACGAAGCATATGTCCTCAATAGGCAGGTAAATGTCCCAATAGGCAGCATAGTCCCCAATAGCCAGCATAGTCCCCAATAGCAGCATAGGTCCCCAATAGGCAGGTAAATGTCCCAAAAGGCAGCATAGGTCCCCAATACACAGCATATGTTCTCAATAGGCAGGTAAATGTCCTCAATAGGCAGGTAAAATGTCCCAATAGGCAGCATAGTCCCCAATAGCAGCATAGTAATTTCCCCCCGGGATCAATAAAGTGTATCGTATCGTAGTAGTCCCCAGTAGGCAGCATAGTAGTCCCCCATAGGCAGCATAATCCCCCATAGGCAGCATGGTAATCCCCAATAGGCAGCATAATCCCCCATAGGCAGCATAATCCCCTATAGGCAGCGTAGTAGTCCCTAATAGGCAGCATAGTCCCCCATAGGCAGTATAATCCCCCATAGGCAGCATAGTCCTCATAGGGAGCATAATCCCCCATAGGCAGCATAATCCCCCATAAGCAGCATAGTCCCAAATAGGCAGCATAATCCCCCATAGCCAGCATAGTCCCCCATAGCCAGCATAATCCCCAATAGCCAGCATAATCCCCCATAGGCAGCATAATCCCCCATAGGCAGCATAATCCCCCATAAGCAGCATAGGCCCCAATAGGCAGCATAATCCCCCATAGCCAGCAGAATCCCCCATAGGCAGCATAATCCCCCATAGCCAGCAGAATCCCCCATAGCCAGCAGAATCCCCCATAGCCAGCATAGTCCCCCATAAGCAGCATAATCCCCCACAGCCACATAATCCCCCATAAGCAGCATAGGCCCCAATAGGCAGCAGAATCCCCCATAGCCAGCAGAATCCCCCATAGCCAGCATAATCCCCCATAGCCAACATAATCCTCCATAGCAGCAGAATCCCCCATAGCCAGCAGAATCCCCCATAGCCAGCAAAGTCCCCCATAAGCAGCATAATCCCCCATAGGCAGCATAATCCCCCATAGGCAGCAGAATCCCCCATAGCCAGCATAATCCCCCATAGCCAGCAGAATCCCCCATAGCCAGCAGAATCCCCCATAGCCAGCATAATCCCAGATAGCCAGCATAGTCCCCCATAGGCCGGCCCGTCGTTAAAAAAAAAAAAAATACCAATACTCACCTATCTCCCCCGCTGCTCTGAAGAAGCGCACTCTGGATTCCATCTTCTCCTGGCACAGGTGGTGTGACGTCACCGCAGGCGGTGTGATGACGATAACGTCGTCTGTGCTGCATATGGAAGGCCGCAAGGCCTTTCTCACTCACCCGCGATTAAAGGGCCCGCCGGCACTGAACTGTCAGTTCAATGTCGGTGGGGCCGGTTCTTTAACTGTGCGCCCCTGCTTCTAGGGGGGACAGCTGCCCCCCCTGCCCCACGTGGGTACGCCCATGTTTTGTCCAAAGTTGTGTCCCTGGTTGTGTATTAGCAAAGTATTTCACCTTTTAAACAGAGTTCTGGACTTTGTTAGGGAATCACCAACAAGGTACAGAACTCTGTTTGAAAGGTGAAATACTTTACACAACCAGGAACACAACTTTGGACAAAAGGTAAAAATATTTTACCTTTTACCCAAAGTTATGTGCCTGCTTTTGTATAACCAATAAATTTTACCTTTATTTTACCTTAGAAATAAATGACAGGCAACCATTTTAATCAACCAAATAAACTTTTATTTTTTGAAAATGTTTAACAATGTCAAAAATGTTTAACTTCTTTGTTTTCAATGAGAAAAAGCTTTATTTTTTTCAATGTGAAAATATTTTTTTTTTTAATAAAAATTTTTATTAAACACAAAATCACAGGTTTGTGTAATGTGGGGTGGAGATACTACTGGAGGGGCTGTGGGACCCTTCGACAGTGGAGTGTAGAGAGCAGCCTGGGATGGTGTTGGGAAGGATCAGGTAAAAGAGGTGAAGGGGTTGAAAAAGAAATGGAATGGGTGGAGAGGTGGGAGCCAGAACAGGTAGGTGGTGGAGAGGAGGATTGGCAGGTAGTACAGGAACAGATGTGGTTGGGAACTGGTATTGGGCAGGTTGTTGGTATGGGGCAGGTTGTTTGAAGTGGGGAGGTTGCTGGAAGTGGGAAGGTTGCTGGAAGTGGGAAGGTTGTTGGTACTGAGAAGGTTGGTGGTATTGGCAGGTTGTTGGTATTGAATGGAAGGGGGAGGAGGGACGGTGGCTGGAGGGGGGCAGGTGGAGGAACGACTGGGTGGGTGTAGGTTGGGAGATAACCTGCGCTAGAGCACCGTGGCATGTATGCATTACATGCATCTGCTGGCTAGGAGATAGTGTATCCATGCGCTCGGCTACAGACCGGAAAAAACTGTGGTTTGGCGAACTTCTTGCTTCTGAATGCATCGTTTGCAGAAGTGTCTTAAGCTCCAGAATGCTGGAGCTGAGCTGATTAAAGCCTGCAGCCATTTGCTCTGACAAGACTTTAAGACAGTTCTGAAATGATGCATTAAGATGCAAGAATTCGGGCGCATAGTTCTTTTCCTGACCCCTCTGCCGCAGCCGCCCAGTAGCCACAGGTGTACTAGAGGTGGCGGCAGAAGGGTGGGGTAAAGGGAAATCTATCTCCTGACCAGCAGCCTCATGCAATGCACTCGGCCACGATGCTGCAGCGCTGGTGGAGGGGACAGAGGGCTCACGTGTCTGGGAAGGTGCGGATCGGCCGGGCTGTCAAAGGGTCCCTCGGTGCCGGTCTCCTGAGGGATCGCCCCAGAAGGGTACAACTCTGCGGGCGCCCGAGTGCTGGTCACCGTTCTGTGGAATAAAGGGAAAAAATACAATTAATATACTGTTATTGAATAGCCCTGGCTGAAAAAAAAATTTAGTTAGACATGTTATCATTTTGTAAAACTTGGGTGGATAATATTTACCTTCTGGTGACCATTGTAACCCGGAGGAACGACGGGGCTTCAGCGTACTTGTATGTGCTCCTGCGTCCTCGAGATCCACTCGGGGCCCGCATCTCTTTGTTGAACTCCTTCTTGAAGCGATCCCTCACAGACCGCCACCGCTTCACAATTCTGTCCCCTGAAACGAGATAGCAAACATTGGTTAATATACAACATCAGTGTTTCCCAAACTCCAGTCCTCACAGACCACACTGGTTATGTTCTCAGGATTTCCAGTGTTGCACAAAAGTAAATCATGAAAACATAACCCGTGGGGGCCACGAGGACTGGAGTTTGGGAAACACAGCTTTGAGTCCAGTAACCTGAACTGTATATACTTACGGTGTTCAAGCTTGGCCCGAGCATCGAGGTACTCCCAGCCGTCCACGAGTTGTGAAAAGATCTCCTCCCAGAGCCGCCGGGTCACTATCACATCAGCATGGCTGCGGTCCCCCATGTTACACAGTGGCTCCCTTTCTCGGACCAGATCAATGAGGAGGTCCACGTTGAGAACCCCCTCCTCACCGTCCGAGGCGGAGCACGCTGTGAAGCCTGTTAAAGAAAAAGAGAAAAAATATACATTAGTCTCCAAACTACCAAGGAAAAAAAAACATGTAAATAAAGAAGTTAAACAAAAGTTTAGCAAAACAAATTAAAAAAAAAATAAAAAATTACTTACATGATGGTGACCACCGCGTTTCTCACGCCGACTACCCTGGGAGGCACTGCGATGACCTCTTTGCGAAGCACCATTTCAGGAACACTATAAAGAAAAAAAAATTATGTGCTTGGATGTAGGCATATGTGTTTGGGTGCAGTATGATGTCTGTACTAAATTGTTTTTCTATGTGTTGTGTGTAGTGTGATGTTGTGTTTGAGCGATGCATGCAGGAAACTTACGAATTGCGAGCCCACTCCGGGTATCTCTCCACCCCTTCGTTCTTCTCCTGGAGCTCCTCTTCAGGTTCCATTTCCTGTTATAAATAAAAAGTAATGCCATTAATATATAAATAACAGAGATGCGATTGTGCAATAAAAAAAAAAAAAAACTCTAAACGCTGACGATGCGTCGGAGGGCTCCCAGAAGAAGACGTGTCCTGTACTGCTGGCGTTGATGGCCGTCTTCAGCTGTGGAATAAAGACAAACAAAGGCCTTGCAATATCAAGTGATATTGCGTGGCACTGGCTGTAAGGGTAGTGTGTGATATTTACCGTCTGCTGTCTGCTGCTGTGGTCTCCTCAGTGGCTGAACTGTCCTGTGCTGGCGTTGAGGGCCATCTTCTGTTGTGGAATAAAGACAAACAAAGGCCATGCAATATCAAGTGATATTGCATGGCCCTGGCTCGAAGGGTAGTGTGTGATATTTACCGTCTGCTGTCTGCTGCTGTGCTCTCCTCACTGCCTGAACTGTCGTGTGATGGCGTTGAGGGCCGTCTTCAGCTGTGGAATAAAGACAAACAAAGGTCATGCAATATCAAGTGATATTGCATGGCCCTGGCTCGAAGGGGTAGTGTGTGATATTTACCATCTGCTGTCTGCTGCTGTGGTCTCCTCACAGCCTGAACTGTCCTGTGCTGGCGTTGAGGGCCGTCTTCTGCTGTGGAATAAAGACAAACAAAGGCCATGCAATATCAAGTGATATTGCATGGCCCTGGCTCGAAGGGGTAGTGTGATATTTACCGTCTGCTGTCTGCTGACGTGCTCGCCTGCTCTTCTTGGGGCTGGTGGTGGTACTGCTGGCATCGGCGTTGTTGGTCGGCTTGTTCTGTGGAATAAGGAGAAAAAAAAGCCATGCAATATCAGTTGATATTGCATGGCCCTGGCTGGAAGGGGTAGTGTGTTATATTTACCGTCTGGCCTCTGCTCCCATGCTCTCCATCAGCAGCCGCATCTGTTGGAGTCCTGGGGGTGTAAGTGCTCCTGGTGACCGGCTTGTGCTGTTGAATAAAGAGGAAAAAAAAGGGCCATGAATATACTGATATTGCATACCCCTCGCAGAAAGTGCTTGTCTGTGATATTTACCGTTTTGCATCTGGTCCCGGCTGCATCATGGCCACAGATTCTTGGGGTCATGCTGTTGGTGGTGGTGCTGGTCTGGCCTCCTGTCCTCCTCGCTTGCGGCTGGCTCCATATCGTCCTCCTGCTTTCTTTGCTGGCTGCATGGTTATGGCTAAGGGTGGTCCCACAAACATTGTTTATATAGGTTGGCTGTGGGCTGGGCTACAAAACCCAAACCAGACAAAAAAAAAACGGATCCGGACGCCGGATCCGGCAAAAACCGGATTCGGCGCATTGCGGCGCTCATAGACTTTCATAGTAAAAAAAAAACGGAAGCGCCGGTTTCGGCGCATCCGGCCTTTTCGCCAGAGTCAAAAAACGTTACATGAGACGTTTTTTCCAGACGCCGGATTGAGACCAGACGCCGGATCCGGCACTAATGTTAGTCTATGGTAAAAAACCGGATCCAGTTTTATTTTTTAGCGGATCCGGTTTTCAGAAAACATGCCGGAACTCGCCTGATTGAAAAAACCTGATGTGTGAAACAGGCCTAAGGCCGGGATCACACATGCGACGAAAACGTCAGTCGCTCGCATGTGAAATCCCAGCTCTGGCGCTGGCATATAAATAAATACAGCCGCTCGCTCCACTCCCGAGTGCCAGCGCCAGAGCTGGGATTTCACATGCGAGCGACGGACGTTTTCGACGAATGTGATCCCGGCCTAAGTCAACTGCCCATGTTGCTATCCTTACATTTTTCTGACCATAGTCTATGAAACTGATATTTGTGCCACCTTAGTATGGCTGAGCATAAAAGCAGGTTGAGCTGTTGCGTGTGGTTTCAGGGCTCCCAGCACAGCAGGCCTACCCCGATCCCTCACCCATCTTGTCTTAATTTGAAGTTCAATTCAAAACTGTAAATGCTGGCCCAGACCCTAACACCACATGCATGGCTGACTGCTGCAGTGCCATTCTAAAATTTGTACTGTGGGTGAATTGAAGCCACTTTCCTGGTGTCTGCCCCTACAGTGGTGGCCAAAAGTATTGGCACCCCTGCAATTCTGTCAGATAATACTCAGTGTCTTCCTGAAAATGATTGCAATCACAAATTATTTGCTATTTTTATCTTCATTTAATTTGCTTGCAAGGAAAAAACACAAAAGAAATGAAGCAAAAATCAAATCCTTGATCATTTCACACAAAACTCCAAAAATGGGCCAGACAAAAGTATTGGCACCCTCAGCCTAATACTTGGTTGCACAACCTTTAGCCAAAATAACTGCAAACAACCGCTTCCGGTAACCATCAATGAGTTTCTTACAATGCTCTGCTGGTATTGTAGACTATTCTTCTTTGGCAAACTGCTCCAGGTCCCTGATATTTGAAGGGTGCCTTCTCCAAACTGCCATTTTGAGATCTCTCCACAGGTGTTCTATGGGATTCAGGTCTGGACTCATTGCTGGCCACCTTAGAAGTCTCCAGTGCTTTCTCTCAAACCATTTTATAGTGCTTTTGGAAGTGTGTTTTGGGTCATTGTCCTGCTGGAAGACCCATGACCTCTGAGGGAGGCCCAGCTTTCTCACACTGGGCTCTACATTATGCTGCAAAATTTGTTGGTAGTCATCAGACTTCATAATGCCATGCACACGGTCAAGCAGTCCAGTGCCAGAGGCAGCAAAGCAACCCCAAAACATCAGGGAACCTCTGCCATGTTTCACTGTAGGGATCGTGTTCTTTTCTTTGAATGCCTCTTTTTTTTTCTGTACACTCTATGTTGATGGTTTTTCCCAAAAAGCTCGACTTTTGTCTCATCTGACCAGAAAACATTCTTCCAAAACATTTTAGGCTTTCTCAGGTAAGTTTTAGAAAACTCCAGCCTGGCTTTTTTATGTCTCGGGGTAAGAAGTAGGGTCTTCCTGGTTATCCTACCATACAGTCCCTTTTCATTCAGACGCCGACGGATAGTACGGGTTGACACTGTTGTACCCTCGGACTGCAGGGCAGTTTGAAATTGTTTGTATGTTAGTCGAGGTTCTTTAGCCACCATCCGCACAATCTTGCGTTGAAATCTATCGTCAATTTTTCTTTTCCTTCCACATCTAGGGAGGTTAGCCACAGGCCATGGGCTTTAAACTTCTTGATGACACTGCGCACTGAAGACACAGGAACATTCAGGTCTTTGGAGATGGACTTGTAGCCTTGAGATTGCTCATGCTTAATCACAATTTGGTTTCTCAAGTCCTCAGACAGTTCTTTGGTCTTCTTTCTTTTCTCCATGGTCAATGTGGTACACACAAGGACACAGGACAGAGGTTGAGTCAACTTTAATCCATGTTAACTGGCTGCAAGTGTCATTTAGTTATTGCCAACACCTGTTAGGTGCTACAGATAAGTTACAGGTGCTGGTGATAACACGAATTAGAGAAGCATCACATGATTTTTCAAACAGTGCCAATACTTTTGTCCACCCCCTTTTTTAGGTTTGGTGTGGAATTATATCCAATTTGGCTTTAGGTCAATTCTTTTTGTGTTTTTTTCATTGAAGACAACTAAATGAAGATAATACCAAAGATTTTGCGTTTGCAATCATTTTCAGGAAGAAACTGAGTATTATCTGACAGAATTGCATGGATGCCAATACTTTTGGCCACCACTGTAAGTTGATGTGTTTTGGCAGTTTTTGGGAACATTTGAAGGTGTTGTGTATGCATTTGTTTTTGCCTCCCATTGACTGCAATGGCGTTCGATATGTTCGGGGAATAGTCGACGAATAAACTGGCGAATATTGCAAAATCGACGATCATAATCCAAAAAGAACATTGAAATATTTGCTCATTTCTACTCCTGCGTATAATGTGATTGGCGATAACTGAATTACCTGTACACTGACAATATATACAGAGACTATAGAACTGCTGCTCCATTTTAAAATGGGGATAAAAATGCCCAGTCAGGGATAAAAGTTCTCCTTTCTCCTGATCCGTGCAATTTCTAATGGTCAGATTGAGCCCATCAATAAGTTATCACAGATCCTGTGGATAAGAGATAGCTCTTTTTCACCAAAGAAACCCTTTAATGTAAACCACCATATTTGTACATCCCAGTTATGGTGTTCGCATAGTAGATGTGCAGGAGCCTCCTGTATTTTTACAGTGAATGGTCTATCATAACAGGGAAAATGGCTAACAGGTATTTACTTGTGATGAGCGAACAATAAAATGCGCGGGTGCTCATTACTTGAGTTGAGCAAATCGTAATGCTCGGGTGCTCAACCCAAATAACAAGTATACTGTAAGTCAATGGGAAACTCAAGCATTTTTAAGGCTGCCCCCATCAAGAGGTCAAATAAATACAAACAGTGCTGAAATGGCATGGAAACAGAATGGGGAAGACCCCTCTAAGCAATTCTGAATGCCAGGTTGTTGCTAAGAACTATGTTGTCAGAGCATTACTCCGCTTTTTTTACGGACCAGCAATAAAACATACAAAACTGAAGATAAAATGTATTTTACTGGAAAATATGTTAAGAAACATTCTTTCCAGGATAATGAGTTGTATATAAGGCAAAATAAAAAGGAGAAAAAAGAATACTCCTCCCCACCTTGGGTTTTCACCGCAGTGGCCGGGAGGTACAAAAGACCGGGTGATTGTGGTTATGGCAGGCCCCTTGACAAAGGAAGGTCCGAAACGCGCGTCGGGGCGGACGCACGGCTCCAAGCGACAGGTGGCACCGGATACCCATTGATAGTGTAAGTTTAAGATGATGTATTTTGATGGATTACTTATGTAATGATAAGGGTAAACGGGTGCTGTTTATTAGGCAGAGGTGTCCCATGGTTTCATATGGGTATATCGAATAGCTGCTGGCACACTGGGTAGTTAACCCTGTGGGTAATTGTGGTACCATATTGAAATTTTTCCTAAATACTATAACAATTATGTGTTAAGCCATGGTGCCAGTCTTGATATTATAATGATCTCTATTGCCTGGATCTGTGCATCCTTCTAAGTGGTATGTGGACTAATATGTGTGCATGTCTATGTTCCCATCCCCTTTTTCTCTTGACCTTATGGTTTTAATGTTCATATTTTCACAATAAAATACATTTTGATATATTGACATTTGCCTTGTGATCATCTTTCCCTTCGGGTGTGTTTCTATGTGGTAGTTGATGATAGGTTTTAGGGTATGGCTCCACGTTCAGGATGGCAGGCGCTTTTGACGGAGCGGAAAGTCGGCTCCGCCCAATGCCCCGCCCACTTCTGAACACGCGGTGAATCCAGATGTGCTCATTGAACACATCCGTAATCACCGCAGCACTACATAGGCTTGTGTTATTTCCCTTGCGGCGACAGAGTGTCGCCGCAAGGGAAAAGGACATGCTGCGATCTGAAAAGATGCGCCGCATGTCTGTTAACGCAGGTCTGCCGCCTGCGTGTTTTTACGCATAGTGGAGACGGGATTTCTTGAAATCCCCTCAACTATGCTGTAACATCTGGACGCAGCGTGTTTGACGCTGCGACAGTACACAAAGTCAAACACGCGGCGTTTACTGACCCTGGAAACATACCCTTATAATCCGATTAAACACATGGACTTAATTTATGAGAAATTTTTGCCATGTGTAATTGTCCTATGCTGTATTATTTGGCCCTCACTATTTGCAGAGGGCTATCAGGCGGCCCTTACTATTGTTAGAGGGCCAGCAAGTAGCCCTCGCTATTGTCAGAGGCAGGGCCGGCGTCAGCACCCGGCACACCCGGGCAAGTGCTGGGGCCCTGAGCAGACGGGGGGGCCCACTCGCCGTCGGGCACCCCTGCGCCCGTTAGTGGTGTCAGCGCCGCCACTGGGCCCCCCCCGCTTGCTCAGGGCTCTGGCAGGAGCCGGCGCAATACTCACCTCTCCCCGTGCCTCCGCTGCCGAAGCTCCGAGCTCCAGGGGGCGCCTGCGCCGGCGCTTCCTCTCTCACAGCAGCGCCACTGAATGACATCATCATTCAGCGGCCGGCTGTGGCAGAGGCGCGCGGACGCCGGACAGGTGAGATCGGTGTGTGTGTGTGTGTATGTGAGAGAGTGCTGCCTGCGGTGCTGTATGTGTGATGATGGTGAGGGAGGCAGGCAGTGATGGTGGTGAGGAGGCGATGATGATGATGATGGGGAGGCAATGATGATGATATTAATGGGGAGGCAATGATAATGATGATGATGGGGAGGCAATGATGATGATGATATTAATGGGGAGGCAATGATAATGATGATGATTGGGAGGCAATGATAATGGGAAGGCAATGATGATGATATTAATGGGGAGGCAATGATAATGATGATGATGGGGAGGCAATGATAATGGGAAGGCGATGATGATATTAATGGGGAGGCAATGATAATGATGATGATGGGGAGGCAATGATAATGGGAAGGCAATGATGATGATGATGATGATATTAATGGGGAGGCAATGATGATATTGGGGAGGCAATGATGATGATGATGATGGGCAGGCAATGATGATGATAATAGGGAGTCTTTCCACAGCGCCCTTTCCTGAGCCGTAAGAGTGCAGAACGCAGCACAGTGTAGAGGAGCGCTCCATATTTTGTATGGAGCATTATATGTGGTCCAGTATTCTGTATGGAGTATTATATTGGGTCCAGTATTCTGTATGGAGCATTATATGGGGGATGGTGGGGTGACATCCTGCATCGGGTATTATATGGGTGATGAGGGGAGACTATGTGGTGCCCATAATATTGTATGGAGGACTGTACTGTCCAGTCTGTACTGTGCGCTGTGAGGATTTGGCAGTTTTTGAGCTATTGTACAATTTACAATAGATATCACTCATGTAATGGAAGAAGAGAAGTGTTTGGCGTTGTGCTATACCCGTATTTCTCTGCAGTATCTGTGCATCATGAATCGCGGTCTGTGTTAAGGGGGCCCACTGAGACTCTTTCGCCCGGGGCCCATAAAAACCTGGAGCCGGCCCTGGTCAGAGGGTCATCAGGCGGCCCTCACTTTAATTTTAGAGGGCCAGCAGCCGGCCCTCAATAAGCATTTTTGGAGGGCAAGCAGCCTGCTATGTTTTGTATAGCCGTATATTGCTACTGCAATATAATTCTTACATCTGAGGTGGGCAAATTTTCTTTTTTGTATCAATACTGTAATGTTTCAAACTTGGAGGACCGACAGGCATGCCTCACAATTTACAGAGGTCCAGCAGGCTGCCCCCACTATTTTTAGAGGGCCAGCAGACGTATTGTGGACAGATAAGACCAAGATAAAGCTTTTCGCTAAAGCACATCATTCTACTGTTTAGTGTAAAAGGAATGAGGCTTACAAATAAAAGAACACAGTAGTTACAGTCAAATATGGTGGAGGTTCAAATATATTTTGGGTTTGTTTTGCTGCCTTTGACACTGGTTGCCTTGACTGTGTGCAAGGCATCATGAATTGTGAAGATTTCCAAAGGATTTTGGGTCACAATGTAGTGCCCAGTGTCAGAAAGCTGGGTTTGTCTCCAGTAGGATAATGACCTCAAACATACTTCAAGAAGCACCAAGAAAAGGATGGAAACAAAGCATTTGAGTGTTCAGAAGTGTTAATTCCACCTACAGTAGAGTAGACGTTTACCACCACTACCTTACATACACTTGCTACAGAGAATCTGTGAGTGGACACATTAAATCAGTTAATTTTGCCTGCTTTAATAAATTTCACACCTTACAGTATGAATTGAAGATAACAGAGGTAACATAGTAACATAGTTAGCAAGGCTGAAAAAAAGACATTTGTCCATCCAGTTCAGCCTATATTCCATCAGAATAAATCCCCAGATCTACGTCCTTCTAAAGAACCTAATAACTGTAAGATACAATATTGTTACACTCCAGAAAGACATCCATGCCTCTCTTGAACCCCTCGACTGAGTTCGCCATCACCACCTCCTCAGGCAAGGAATTCCAGATTCTCACTGTCCTAAAAGCAAAGAATCCTCTTCTATGTTGGTGGAAAAATCTTCTTTCCTCCAGACGTAGAGCATGCCCCTTGTGACCATCACCTTCCTTAGTATAAACAGATCCTTGGAGAGATATTTGTATTGTCCCCTTATATACTTATACATGGTTATTAGATCGCCCCTCAGTTGTCTTTTTTTCTAGACTAAATAATCCTAATTTTGCTAATCTCTCTGGGTATTGTAGTTCCCACATCCCCTTTAATAATTGTGTTGCCTTCCTTTGTACTCACACTAGTTCCATTATATCCTTCCTGAGCACCGGTGCCCAAAAACTGTACACAGTACTCCATGTGCTGTCTAACCAGGGTTTTGTACAGAGGCAGTATAATGCTCTCATCATGTGTATCCAGACCTCTTTTAATGCACCCAATGATCCTGTTTGCCTTAGCAGCCGCTGCCTGGCACTGGCTTCTCCAGATACGTTTATCATTAACTAGGATCCCCAAGTCCTTCTCCATGTCAGATTCACCTAGTGATTTCCCATTCAGTGTGTAATGGTGATATTGATTCCTTCTTCCCATGTGTATAACCTTACATTTATTATTGTTAAACCGCATCTGCCACCTTTCGGCCCAAGTTTAAAACTTATCCAGATCCATCTGTAGCAGAATACTATCTTCTCTTGTATTGTCTGCTTTACATAGTTTTGTATCATCTGCAAATATCAATATTTTACTGTGTAAACCTTCTACCTGATCGTTAATAAATATGTTGAAGAGAATAGGTCCCAACACCAACCCCTGCGGTATTCCACTGGTCACAGTGACCTAGTTAGAGAATATACCATTTATAACCACCCTCTTCTTTCTATCACTAAGCCAGTTACTTACCCATTTACACACATTTTCCCCCAGACCCAGCATTCTCATTTTGTGTACCAACCTCTTGTGTGGCACGGTATCAAACGCTTTGGAAAAATCAAGATATACCACGTCCAATGACTCACCTTGGTCCAGTCTATAGCTTACCTCTTCATAAAAACCGATTAGATTGGTTTGACAGGAGCGATTCCTTATAAACCCATGCTGATATGGAGTTAAACAGATATTCTCATTGAGATAATCCAGAATAACATCCCTCAGAAATCCTTCAAAAATTTTACCAACAATAGAGGTTAGACTTACTGGCCTATAATTTCCAAGTTCAGTTTTTGTCGTCTTTTTGAATATTGGCACTACATTTGCTATACGCCAGTCCTGTGGTACAGACCCTGTTATTATGCAATCTTTAAGGATTAAAAATAATGGTATATCTATGACTGTACTTAATTCCTGCAGTACTCGGGGAGTATCAAATCTGGGCCCAGGAATTTGTCAACTTTAGTGATTTTTAGACGCCGCCGTACTTCCTGCTGGGTTAAGCCGGTGACATTTAATGGAGAATTTTTTTTATCACTAATCATGTTATCTGTCATGGGATTTTCTTGAGTAAATACAGTTGAAAAAAAAGTCATTTAGCATATTGGCTTTTTCCTCATCCTTATCCACCATTTCACCCAGACTATTTTAAGGGGACCAACACTATCATTTTTTAGTTTCTTACTATTTATGTAGTTAAAAAATATTTTGGGATTATTTTTTACTTTCTCTGGCAATGAGTCTCTCTGTCTCAATCTTTGCTATCTTTATTTGCTTTTTACAGAATTTATTTAATCTTCTGTATTTATTTAATGCCTCATCACTACCCTACTACTTGCTTTAATTCCCTAAATGCTTTCTTTTTGTCACTTATTGTGCCCCTTAATGCTCTACTTAGCCATAGTGGTTTCCTCCTATTTCTAGCATGTTTATTCCCATAGGGTATATATTGTACACAGGTCCTATTCAGGATGCTAATAAACGTCTCCCATTTTCTTTGTGTATTTTTATGTCTCAGGATATCGTCCCAGTTTATTGCACCAAGATAATCCCTCATCCATTGGAAATTTGCCTTCCTAAAGTTTAGTGTCCTTGTAACCCCTCGACTACACATCTTATTAAAGGATACATGAAAACTTATTATTTTGTGATCACTATTACCCAAGTGATCCCCAACGCTTATATTTGATATGCGGTCTGGCCTGTTGGTTAATATTAGGTCTAGCAGTAATAGACAAACCATTATTTCTTATATCTACGGACTCTAGAGCGATGGGGTCTGTTCCACAGGACTGGCGCATAGGAAATGTGGTACCAATATTCAAAAAGGGCTCTAAAAGTGAACCTGGAAATAATAGGCCAGTGAGCTTAAGCTCTACTGTGGGTAAAATCCTGGAGGGTTTTCTAAGAGTTACCATACTGGAGTATCTGAAGAAGAATAACCTCATGACCCAGTATCAACATGGGTTTACGAGGGATCGTTCCTGTCAGACTAATCTGAAAAGCTTTTATGAAGAGGTAAGTTCCGGACTGGACCAAGGAAATGTAGTGGACGTGGTTTATATGGACTTTTCAAAAGCTTTTGATATGGTGCCACACAAAAGGTTGATAAATAAAATGAGAACAATGGGGATAGGGGAAAATATGTGTAAGTGGGTTAGGAGCTGGCTCAGCGATAGGAAACAAAGGGTGGTTATTAATGGAGCACACTCAGACTGAGTCACGGTTAGCAGTGGGGTACCACAGGGGTCAGCATTGGGGACGCTTCTTTTTAACATATTTATTAAGGACCTTGTAGGGGGCATACAGAGTAGTATTTCAATATTTGCAGATGACACTAAACTCTGCAGGGTAATCAATACAGAGGAGGACAATTTTATATTACAGGAGGATTTATGTAAACTAGAAGCTTAGGCTGATAAATGGCAAATGAGCTTTAATGGGGATAAATGTAAGGTCATGCACTTGGGTCGAACAAACAAGATGTTTAATTATGTGCTTAATTGTAAAAGACTGGGCAAAACTGTCACTGAAAAAGACCTGGGTGGATGACAAACTCACATTTAGTGGCCAGTGTCAGGCAGCTGCTGCAAAGGCAAATAAAATAATGGGATGCATTAAAAGAGGCATAGATGCTCATGAGGAGAACATAATTTTACCTCTATACAAGTCACTGGTGCGACCACACTTAGAATACTGTGTGCAGTTCTGGTCTCCGGTGTATAAGAAAGACATACTGAACTGGAGCGGGTGCAGAGAAGAGCGACCAAGGTTATTAGAGAACTGGGGGGTCTGCAATACCAAGACAGGTTATTACACTTGGGGTTATTTAGTTTGGAAAAACGAAGGCTTAGGGGTGATCTTATTACAATGTATAAATATATGAGGGGACAGTACAAAGACCTTTCTAATGATCTTTTAACTCTTAGACCTGTGACGGGGACAAGGGGGCATCCTCTACGACTTAAGGAAAGAAGGTTTAGTCATAATCACAGACACAGATTCTTTACTGTAAGAGCATTGAGACTATGGAATGCTCTGCCATATGATGTTGTAATGAGTGATTCCTTACTAAAATTTAAGAGGGGACTGGATGTCTTTCTTGAAAAGTATAATGTTACAGGGTATATATATTAGATTCCTTGGTAGGGAGACGGGAAGGAATATTTTTCCCCAATGTGGGGCTTACTGTTTGCCGCATGGGTTTTTTTTTTTGCCTTCCTCTGGATCAACATGTTAGGCTATGGGTTGAACTAGATGGACTTAAGGTCTTCCTTCAACCTTAAATACTATGTTACTATGATACATCAACATAGAATCACTAAATAGAAAAAAAAGACCCTGAATGTTAAAGAATCATTTTGGATATTTAAATTGCAAAATGTATTTCCGGATAGTCTGAACGACAAACTCAAACAAGTTTGATCATCAACGCTATAAATAAGTTTTATTTATTATTGGTCTCTGTATTTTCAATACATATGTTATTTATATACACAGTTGTGCTCAAAAGTTTACGTACCCTGGCAGAATTTTTGCTTTCTTGGCCTTTTTTTCAGAGAATACGAATCATAACACCAAAACTTTTTCTCCACTCATGGTTAGTGGTTGGATGAAGCCATTTGTTGTCAAACTACTGTGTTTTCTCTTTTTAAATCATAATGACAACCCAAAACATCCAAATGACCCTGATCAAAAGTTCACATACCCTGGTGATTTTGGCCTGAAAACATGCACAGAAGTGAACACAAATGGGTTTGAATGGCTATTAAAGGTAACATCCTCACCTGTGACCTGTTTGCTTGTAATCAATTTGTGTGCATAAAAGCTGAGTGAGTTTCTGGGATCCAGACAGACTCTTGCATCTTTCATCCAGTCACTGACGTTTCAGGATTGTGAGTCATGGGGAAAACAAAAGAATTTTCAACGGATCTATGGGAAAAGTTAGTTGTACTGTATAAAATAGGAAAAGGATACAAAAAGATATCCAAGGACTTAATAATGCCAGTGAGCAGCGTTCAAACTGTGATTAACAAAAGGAAATTCAGGGGCTCTGTAAAAACGAAACCACGGTCAGGTAGACCAACAAAAATTTTGTCCACAACTGCCAGGAAAATTGTTTGGGATACAAAGAAAAACCCACAATAACATCAGCTAAAATACTGCACTCTCTGAAAACAATAGGTTTCTTCTCTCTGAAAACTAGCAGTGTGAATGTTTCAAGATGCACAATAATGAGGCACTTGAAGGAAAATGGGCTGCATGGTTGAATCGTCAGAAGAAAGCCATTACTGTGCAAATGCCACAAAGTATCTCTCCTACAAATGCAAAACAGCACAGAGACAAGCCTCAAAACTTCTGGAACAAGGTAATTTGGAGTGATGAGACCAAAATTGAACTTTTTGGCAACAACCATAAACGCTACATTTGGAGACAGGTCAACAAGGCCTATGATGAAAGGAAAACCATTCCTACTGTAAAGCACGGAGGTGGATTGCTGATGTTTTGGGGATGTGTGAGCTACAAAAAGGCACAGGAAACTTGATCAAAGTTGAAGGAAAGATGAATGTAGCATGTTATCAGCAAATACTGGAGGCAAATTTGCACTCATCAGCACGGAAGCTGCACATGGGACGTACTTGGACGTTCCATCAAATGTAAGAAAGAACAGCATTCTATCCGGGTGATTGTGAAGAATTCAAAGCTTTATTCTGCCATGATGCAACGTTTCAACCCAAATGGGTCTTTATCAAGCTTGATAAAGACCCATTTGGGTTGAAACGTTGCATCATGGCAGAATAAAGCTTTGAATTCCTAACAATCACCCGGATAGAATGCTGTTCTTTCTTACATTTGATGGTTTGCTTTCCAATTGGGTCATTGGACTTTGAACGTGCATTCAATTGCTGTGCTGCTGGCTACAACCTTTTACTCTGATGTACTTGGACGTTCCAACATGACCACAATCAAAAACACAAGGCCAAGTCGACCTGTCATTGGCTACAGCAGAACAAAGTGAAGACGCGAGTCTCCACAAGATATATTTCACCCAATGTATTGGACGCGGTGATTCTGCACGGTCCAATGAGCACATGCAGAATCACCTGCATTCAAAAGCCGGCAGTGCTTTGGACGCAGTGGACATGTGCTGCGTCCAAAGCGCTGCCAATTACTGACCGTAAGAATGTACCCTAAGACGCACCTAGGTTTTAGAGGCCAAAAATTTTTTTAAAAATTTGAAGCAAAAAATGTGGTCATTAAACACATATGGCGGAGATGGGGATCTGCTGCCGACACTGTTTTAGGGTAAGGTCCCCCAATTCTGTACTAATATCCCCCATCCTGGATATATATATATATGTATATATATATAATATATAATTTCCATCCTGGTATATCTGGCTCCCAATCCAGGTGTATATGGTCCCCATCACGTTGCACACAGCTGATTTCAGCATGTAAGCAGTGCATGATGTCACTGCCATGCGCCCTCACACGCCGAGGTCAGCTGCTGGAATATTCACTGCTCCCCACACCCGGGACTATAGGAGTGGAGAGCAGTGAATATTCATTCTGTTTAATAGCGGGCACACTGTTAGGCTTGCTTCACACTGCGTTTTAACCAGTCCGTTCAACACATAGCGTTGACGGGCTGGTAACGGTATAGCATAACGTGATCACATTATTCTATACCCCCTAGCGCAGTGTGCTAGCACAGATGATTCATGATTCATCTGTGCTAGCGGTGACGGAGCCCAGACGCTGCAGCCCGCGTCCGAGTCTCCGTCACTGAATGACGGTACATCGCGAACGCATGCCGCTTTACGGCATGCGTCGCGATGCGCCCGACAATGGGGGTGAATGGCAGCGTTAACAGACTGCCAGAACGCAATGAGAACCCAGCCTTAGCCGCAGTCGCCAGTTCCTGCAGCGGCTGGGTGATCACCTGTCCTGATCACAGAAGAAAATCCAGCTCAGCGCCTGCGATTCTACACTTCTGGAGCACGGATAGCACCTGGGCAGGGTGCAAATCCAATGGAGAAAGTACAAAAATCCAGCTCACAGACAAAATCCAAAAAAGTGCATTTAATTTTCCAAGGTACATGAAGCAAAGGATAAAATTGTGTGTTCAAAAAAAAAATACAGGCATCTTTTGATGCATTTCGAGCAACATGCGCTCTTTGTCAAGATACCATCAAAGTGAACTTACAGGATTTAAAAAAAACTATACAATTAGACATATATTAGAATTTCCCATGCATGGCTACAAAAGATTTAAATCTGTTAATTTCTAACATTATATACAGATAGTATAACACTAATTTGTATTGTCTTTATATTTTGCTCTACAAGGAATCAGTATTAGATACATTCCATGAAAAGTACATATGCATGTTTTTTAAATGTTTTTTAGATGGCATAATAAATAACATATTTATTTCTGACTGATTTATCTTTGTTGATGTGATGGTTCATTTTCCAGATGTACTGAATTCCTTTCATTTTACAGGATATTTATCCCAATTATATATACCAAAGTTGGTAACATCTCAAAGGATTTTCCACTAGATTTCTTAAGGGTATGCCACACTAAACAGCGTCGCTAATGAGATCGCTAAAATACGTCACTATTTAGCGATCTCGTTCGTGACGCTAACGTGTGTGGCATGTAGCAACGACGTGGCCCCTGCTGTGATCTCGCTGATCGTTCACTAGAGTTCTGGACCGTATTTAGATCGTTGGCGTCCCGCTGGTGAGCCTATATCGCTGTCTGGCACCTTTTGTGAGCGATGTGCGCTGTTTTTTACATCGCAATGACCGTTAAAGTCGTTAATGAGATCGCTAATCGCTTATGCGTCGTTAACGATATCACTAAGTGTGGCAGCTACTAGCGACATTAAAACGATCACAAAAACGATCTCATTAGCTTGTGTCGTTATTGAGATCGCTAACGAGATCATAAAGGTACTGCCACTTAGTGATCTCGTTAGCGATCTCAATAACGACGTAAGCTAATGAGATTGTTTTTGTGATCGTTTTAATGTCGCTAGTAGCTGCCACACTTAGTGATTTAGTTAACGACGCATAAGCGGTTACCGATCTCATTAACGACTTTAACGGTCATTGCGATGAAAAAAACAGCGCACATCGCTCACAAAAGGTGCCAGACACAGCGATATAGGCTCACCAGCGGGACGCCAACGATCTAAATACGGTCCAGAACTCTAGTGAACGATCAGCGAGATCACAGCAGGGGCCACGTCGTTGCTACATGCCACACACGTTAGCGTCACGAACGAGATCGCTAAATAGTGACGTGATAGTGTGGAAAAAGTAAGGGCAAAACCATCTAATATCCCATGAATATATTTATTGAGTGCCCAAAACACTAAATAAAATATACATATGTATATAAGTATAGGGGACCAATGCTTAATAAGCAATGTTATATGGCAGAATTGTGCAGAAAACGATCAAGCCATACTTAAATAGATATACCTATAAGGTGTACTCGTGGCGTGCTCAAGATGCCCAGCGCGGGGTGCGTCTGCCCCGACGCACGTTTCAGAAAACTCCTTCGTCAGGGGGCGTGGCCAAAACGTGGAGAACGCGTCTGGTTGCCATGGACTTGCAAGTTCATTGCTTCCTGCCGCGTGACGTCGGCGCGGCTCGGCGTTCCCCGGTGTCATGGTACCGGATGCGTCACTTCCGGTTCATGATCGACAACTCCGGGTGGAGGGGGCTTTTAAAGCTCGCGTTCTCCCGTTTTGGCCACGCCCCCTGACGAAGGAGTTTTTAGTTAGTGTTTTGGGCACTCAATAAATATATTCATGGGATATTAGATGGTTTTGCCCTTACTTTTTCCACACAGTATTGTGGCATATGTATATATATTTTTCACTATAGGAGTTCTGTCAATTCGATTCAGCTGTTGTGCATATAACTTTAATTTTGATCTTTCGCTCATATGGTTCCCGGCGCTGAAGTGTGTCTTTCCATGGTTGCACTGATTTCCACACTTACCCACTGTGTTTGTCATTTACATTGACTTGTGTCTAATTATTGTTAATAAAGATTTTGTACTTTTATATAAATTCTGGATCTGTGGTCGGTTTGTGGTTTCATTACCACCTGCTGTTTCTATTGTTTTTTTACGATAGATCCATTATTGGTCCTACATGGCAAAAAAGGGTCATTAGACCTACCGCTAATTAGGTTTCCAGGAGTCCATCCTGACAGCACCATGGGACGTCCTCCTCTTTGCTGGGACAGGAAACACACAAGAGATTAAAAGTCCCCTCCCCGCCCCCTTTTCCTCAGTGTTGTATCAAGAACCATGACATGTATAATGCACAAAACACTTTAATTATTGAAAATCATATTACAGCATATGACGTATTGAAGAGGGAGGGAGCTACCAGTGCTGTCAGGATGGACTCCTGGAAACCTAATTAGCGGTAGGTCTAATGACCCTTTTCCAGGACGTCCCTCCTGACAGCACCATGGGGAGTACCAAAGAAAGCTCCTTAGGGTGGGATCACCGCCTGCAGAACTTTCCTACCAAAGGCCGTCTGCCGGTTAGAAAGTACATCTATCTTATAATGTTTGCAGAATGTATCAATTCTAGCCCATGTTGCCGCCTTACAAATTTGTTCCAGAGAGGCGCCTGCCCTCTCTGCCCAGGAGGCAGCTAATGCTCTGGTTGAGTGGGCCTTTAGGCCCGCCGGAGGTTCTGACCCTTCAGCTAAATAGGCCTCTGAAATTAAAGAGGTAATCAATCTAGCGATGGAAGGTTTAGACGCCTTTTTCCCTTTACTGATTCCTCCGTAGAGGACAAATAGGTTCGAATCTATACGCCAGTCTTTAGTGGCATCTATGTAGTCTAGTACCACCTTTCTGACATCCAACGAATGGAGCCTCAGCTCCTTTTCGTTGGAAGGGTTATCACAGAAAGAAGGTAAGATAATCTCCTGATTACGGTTACTATCTGAAGCAACCTTGGGTAAGAAAGCAGGATCCAACCTTAACAGAATGCTGTCGTCCCTAACCTGAAAATATGGGTCTCTAGTGGATAGAGCCTGAATTTCACCTATTCTTTTAGCAGTGGTAATTGCTACCAGGAAAGCTGCTTTCCTGGTAAGCAAGGAAATAGGCATTGTGCTGTTATTACGGAATGAATCATTACATAAAGCCCTGAGTACCAGAGTAAGGTCCCATATTGGGAGACACTGTCTAATCGTGGGCCGTAGTCTCTGAATAGCTTTAACAAATCTTATCACCCATGGGTAAGAAGCTAGTGAGTAGTCTAAGAAGGAGCTTAATGCAGCGATCTGAACTTTTAGGGTACTGGGTCTGAGTCCCATGTTGAAGCCTGACTGGAGGAAATCTAAAATCTTAGGAATGTCCGGAGTGCCTGTCACCAAGTCGGACCCGCCACTCACTGTACAGAAGCGTTTCCAGATTCTGAGATAGATAGCCGATGTGACTGGCTTTCTACTGGCCTGGATTGTGGTTATGACCTGGTCAGATAAGCCTTTGGCCTTCAAGGTCACCCTCTCAGGATCCAGGCTGAGAGATGTAATCTCTTCAGGTCCGGATGATGGATCGGACCTTGATGAATTAAGTCCGGATTCAGAGGCAGCTCTAAGGGGTTTTCGATTGACATGTCTGTTAGTAGAGAAAACCAGCTCCTCTTTGGCCAATAAGGGGCGATCATTATTACTGTAGCCCGATCCTCCTTGATCTTCCGTAATACGGCCGGGATGAGCGCTAGAGGTGGGAATGCATATAACAGATGTTCTTCCCATTTCTGGCTTAAGGCATCCAATCCCTCTGGATCGTCCAAGGGGTTCAGGGAGAAAAACCTGGGAATCTTCGCATTTCTTCTGTTTGCAAATAGGTCTATTTGAGGTGTTCCCCACCTCCGACATAGATCTCTGAAGATATCCTGGTTTAGTTCCCACTCCGTAGGACTCACTTTCTTTCTGCTCAGGTAGTCTGCTATTACATTCTGGGAACCTTCCAGGTGGACTGCCGTTAAGGAAAGGACGACCTGCTCTGCCCAGGTGAATATCATCTCTGCCAACTGTTGAAGGGGTCGATGTCTGGGACCTCCTTGGTGATTCAAAAACGAAACTGCTGTGATGTTGTCCGAGTAAATCCTGATATGCTGATTTTTGAGTTTGGATTGGTTCCTTCTTAGGGCTTCCCATACAGCGTAGAGCTCCTTGAAGTTTGAGGATCGATACTGGATTTCTTCTGGCCATCTGCCCTGTAGTATTCTGCCCTTCAGATGAGCTCCTCAACCCCAGGAACTGGCGTCCGTGGTAACTTTTACATAAGGGGAGGTCGACCATCTTACTCCTAACTTTAGATTGTCTGGCTGCATCCACCAAAGGAGAGATTCTTTTACCGTCTTTGACAGATGTAATGTCCTGTCTATCGAGCTGTAGTTCCGATTCCATGACGAAAGAATCTCTTTCTGAAGGGGTCTTGAGTGGAACTGTGCCCATCTGACGCATGGAATGCAAGCCGTCATCTGACCTAGAACCTTCATGGCGGATCTTATAGAGGGCTGGTGCTTCATTAGAACCTTCGTTACATCCTGTATGGACTCTCGCTTCTTCCGAGGTAAGAAAGAGATTCTTCGACTTGAATCCAGTATAACACCCAGGAAGACTTTCTTTTGTTCGGGAACTAGATCTGACTTTTCCCAATTTATTATCCAACCCAGATAATTGAGTATGGAAATGCAGCGATCTCTGTGTTCGACCAGCGCCTCTTCTGTTCGCGCCACTATAAGAAAATCGTCCAAGTATGGAACAATAATAGTACCTCTGCTTCTTAGAAAGGCCACAATCTCCGAGACCAATTTTGAGAATATTCGGGGAGCCGAGGCCAGCCCGAAGGGTAGGCATTGAAACTGAAAGTGGCAGGTCCGGGTCGGTAACTGCACTGCAAACCTGAGAAGACTTTGTGATGAGTGATGAACTGGGACATGGTAGTATGCACTCTTCAGATCGAGAGTGCACATGAACGCGTCCTTGTCTATAAGGTGGGTTGCAGACCTGATTGATTCCATCCGGAACCTCTTGTATGTGACCCAATAGTTTAGAGGTTTCAGATTTATTATAGTACGGGATTCTCCGGACGGTTTTAAGATAGTGAAGAGGGAGGAATAGTGACCCTTGCCTAACTCTGCCCGGGGAACAGGAATTATGACAGAAAGCCTTAGTAGGTCCTGGAGATCTGTCCACATGACCGAGTCTGTGGAGATCACCGTAGGGGGAACATATCTTTCGGGTGGCGGAGCGCAACACTCTATCCGATAACCTTCCGCTATAGTTCTGCGAACCCACTGATTCTGAGTAACCAGTTCCCAGTTTGTTGCAAAATAACGGAGTCGTCCGCCAATAAAGTTGGCGTCATTGTCTCCTAGTTCTATGTGAGGAGCCAAAGAACGTATTCTTGTTCTTTCCTCCCTGGGAATGGTAACTCTTATATGATCCTCTGCTTGATCTTCCCTGACCTCTAGAATCGAACTGTCTTCTAGACAGGGAACCTCGCCGAAAGGATTGAGCTCGGCGGGGTTTATCCTCTGGGAAACCCTTCTTAGCGTCTGATACTGATTCTAAGATAGTATCCAGAGCTGGTCCGAAGACCCTAAGCCCTGAAAATGGAATGGAACATAATTTCATCTTAGAGGCGTTATCTCCGGACCATGATTTTAGCCAGACAGCTCTCCTAGCTGCATTAGATAAGGAGCAGTTTCTAGCAGAAAATCTGACCGATTCTGCAGACATATCAGCCAGGAAAGCCGTGGCTGAATTCATAACCGGCAGAGAGGCTAAAATCTCAGCTCTAGGAGTCTTATTGGATAACTGATCCTCCAATTGACTCATCCAATAAACCATGGATCTGGCTACAGAGGTGGCAGCAATATTAGTCCTAATAAGGGCCACTGAGGTTTCCCAGGCTCTTTTCAGGAGAATATCGGCCTTTCTGTCCATAGGGTCACGTAGGCTAGAGGAGTCCTCAAATGGGATGGCAGTCTTTTTTGTGACTCTAGCTATTGGGGTATCGATTTTTGGAACTTCTTCCCATAATCTAACATCTTCAGGTTCGAACGGTAGTCTTCCCCTGAAGTCACGTGACAAAACTAGACGCCGTTCCGCACTCTTCCATTCCTCCAGGATCATTGTTTTAATGTGATTGCTAACAGGAAAAACTGTCTCTTTCTGAGACGTAAGTCCCCCGAACATCAAATCCTGTCTAGATTGTGTTCTGGGAGTTTCCTCGATCTCCATGGTGTTCCGTACAGATCTAATCAGATTCTTAGTATCCTCAGGTTGAAATAGATATTTCTTTTTCCTATCCTGAGTGTCGGGGGGAAGTTCTCCTTCTTCCTCTGAAATAGCTTCTTCTAAATCTGATCTATTTTCAGAGCTTAAATCTTGTTCTCGTGAATCCGTTTCCCATCTGGGCCGCTTACGACTAGAGCCAGGACTACATGGCCACTGTTGAGTAAGTGTGGATATAGAGGCCTGAACCTCCTCAGAAATCATGCGCCTCATTTCAGAAAGCAATGAAGGCTGTTCATCTCTCATAACCTTAGAGGTACAAGAAGAACAAAGGGTTCTGTCATAGCCATCTGGCAGTTTGCTGTGACACACCGGACACCTGGCTGATTTTGCTAAGGCTTTACCAGCCTTTTTTGTAGTTATGGGAGCGGACGAAGTTCCTTTGTCCTATAGAAAAGACAGGAACTTAATTAGGTCGGATTCCTGGGTGGCTGTCAGGTTATGGCTGGGTTTTTTGCGCCAAGCGCACTTACCCCACCGCCATCTGCCGCGTCTGTATCCATGAGGAACAAGGTAGGCTGCTTGACCAAATTACTGCATCCTGCCGATAGGGGAAGCGGCGATATGTCACCTGTCTTGGCGTGTCTCTAGATCACACACCCATACTCACGATTAGGTGCTGTAATGGTCTCCACCAGCTCTCGTCGTTCCAGGAAGCGTCTGCTCTCCATGCGGTGAGCGTCTCCCGGATATGACGTCACCGGAAGTGCGACGCTGAACCGGAAGTGAACCGCTCCCCCGGACGCTGGTCACAGCCGAGGTATGGAAAGTATCCACCGCAAAGCACTCGCCAGGCTGCGGGATGCTGTCCTACCAGGAACCGCCTTGCACCCCTCAGTATGAGGTCCCGGACGAGAGCCTCCCACCTGGAGGAACGTCCGCAATTCAGGGCCTGCCGCACCTGGTCTTTGGAGCTGAGGGACTCCCCACTGGAGAGTTTCAGCCCTGGGCTGCTTCACAGGGGGAAGGATCTGGCGTGGCCTCACGATCCCCCTGAACCCGGTAAGTCTCCTGTGTGTCCCTCCATGCAGGGACAGGAAACACACTGAGGAAAAGGGGGCGGGAGGGGACTTTTAATCTCTTGTGTGTTTCCTGTCCCAGCAAAGAGGAGGACGTCCCATGGTGCTGTCAGGAGGGACGTCCTGGAAAGCATATTTAATTGATACAATATATGATGTTGATGTTCTTGCTGCTATTCATCAGTCTCTTCTATGGCCCCCACCTCCATCTAGAGTAGCTCCAGGCTTCTGGAATCCTGTAGGGGTTTTAAATTGACAGGAAAATATGTCCAAATTTTGGAGTTACAATTCCCGACACTGTTTTTGGGAGGGCGACAAAGTTTCTGCTACCTTGACATCTAAAATGCTGGTTTCTGAATTGGCCAACAAGCAAGGAGATTTTTGTGTACTCACCGTAAAATCCTTTTCTCCGAGACGCTCATTGGGGACACACAGACCGTGGGTGTTATGCTGCTGCCACTAGGAGGACACTAAGCAATACAAGCACAAAAGATTAACTCCTCCTCCTGCAGTATACACCCTCTGTTGGCTCAATCCTGAACCAGTTCGGTGCCAAAGCAGTAGGAGCTCATAACAGAGTGCAATATGCCAACAATTCAAATGAACAACGAGGCTACAAGTTAAAACAGGGTGGGAGCTGTGTCCCCCAATGAGCGTCTCGAAGAAAAGGATTTTACGGTGAGTACACAAAAATCTCCTTTTCTCCTTCGCCTCATTGGGGACACACAGACCGTGGGACGTCCCAAAGCAGTCCCTGGGTGGGAACTCATCAACAGATGAAGCCTCGTGAACCTCATGCATATAACGCTTAACTAGTCAACAGACAACTTACAGATGCGCAACAGCTGATTGCAGAATCTGTCTGCCAAGAGCCGCATCTGAAGAAACTTGAGCATGAATTTGGTAATGCTTGACGAAAGTATGAAGACTGGACCAAGTCGCAGCCTTGCACACTTGCTGTGCCGAAGCCTGGTGCCGAATGGCCCAGGAGGCCCCCACAGAACGAGTGGAGTGTGCCTTAATCCCAGCCGGGATAGGCTGACCTTTAACACGGTACGCCTCTTGGATCGCAGAGCGAATCCATCTGGCTAACGTGGCCTTGGAAGCAGGAAGACCTTGTCTGCGTCCTTCCGGAAGCACAAACAGAGCGTCCGATTTCCGGAAAGGTGCCGTTCTCGAAATGTACCTTCGGAGAGCCCTCACCAAGTCTAAAGTGTGAAGGGCTTTTTCAGTACGGTGAATTGGCGTCGGACAGAATGAAGGCAAAACTATCTCCTCATTGATATGAAAAGCCGAAACGACTTTTGGCGTGAAAGACTGAGAAGTCCTAAGGACTACCTTGTCCTGGTGAAAAATGAGGAAAGGAGGTTTACAAGATAAGGCTGCCAATTCCGATACTCGTCTGATAGAGGTAATCGCCACTAGGAAGACCACCTTCCAGGAAAGAAGCGATAAGGACACTTCCGGCAAAGGTTCGAAGGGGGAGTCCTGTAAGGCACTGAGGACCAAATTAAGATCCCAAGGCTCCAAAGGCCTCTTGCAAGGTGGAACAAGATGAGACACTCCCTGAATAAAAGTCTTGACCTGAGACTTAGATGCGATCCGTCGTTGGAAAAGGACGGACAAGGCAGAAATCTGGCCCTTGAGGGAAGAAAGGGCTAATCCCAAATCCATTCCTGCTTGAAGAAACTCCAGAATGGAAGGGATAGAGAAAACCAAAGGGAACGACCTTTGTTCTCACACCAGGAAAGGAATGTCTTCCAGACACATGATAAATGCGGGCGGAAGCCGGCTTCCTCGCATTGACCATTGTAGAGATGACTTTGTGAGAAAACCCAGCCTGACCTAAGATCCAGGCTTCAATGGCCATACCGATCAAATTCAGCGCTTTTGAATTGTGATGGTAAATCGGACCCTGTGAGAGGAGGTCCGGCCGATCTGGCAATCTCCAGGGAACGTCTGCGACCAGACGCACTAGTTCCGCATACCACGGACGGCGAGGCCAGTCCGGAGCGACCAGAATGAGAGGAACGCCTTCTGCCTTGATCTTCCGAATCACCCTGGGGATTAACGGAAGAGGAGGAAAAATGTAAGGAAGGCGAAATTGACTCCAAGGGAGGACTAGCGCATCCGAGCCTACGGCTAGTGGATCGCGAGAGCGACTTATGAAAGTCTGAACCTTGGCATTCAGTCTGGATGCCATGAGATCTATGTCCGGCATGCCCCATCGCTGGCAAATAAGATGGAACACATCCGGGTGCAGGGACCATTCCCCTGAGTCTAAGCCCTGGCGACTTAGGAAGTCGGCTTCCCAATTGTCCACACCTGGAATGTGAACCGCGGAGATGAGTGAGCGGTTTTTCTCGGCCCAGTGGAGAATATGCGATACCTCGAGCATCGCTATTCTGCTCCGAGTGCCCCCCTGACGGTTGATGTACGCCACGGCCGTGGCGTTGTCTGACTGAATCCTGATGGGACGACCGGCCAGGAGATGATGGAAGTGCACGAGAGCTAACTTGATAGCTCTGATCTCTAAGATGTTGATTGGGAGACGGGACTCTGGTAGAGACCAGCGGCCCTGAGTCGTGTGATGAAGAAACACAGCTCCCCATCCGAGGAGACTGGCATCGGTGGTCACCACCAGCCAATGGACAGGCAGGAAAGATTTTCCGTGATTCAGTGATGAGGCATTCATCCACCATTTTAAGGAGCTTCTGACTGTGGGAGACAGACGGAAGCGGCGACCTAGAGACGTTGGGTTCCTGTCCCAGACTGATATCAACTCCTGTTGAAGAGGGCGGAGATGAAACTGGGCGAAAGGTACTGCTTCGATGGAAGCTACCATTTTCCCGAGGACCTGCATGGCGCTCCGCAGAGAATGAGGGCGGTTTAGCGACAGCAGGAGCACTCCCCGATTCAGAGAGATAATCTTCTCTGGAGGAGAGATACCAATCCTTGGTAGGTATCCAAAATCATTCCCAGAAAAGGAATCTTCTGAGAGGGAATGGGAAGAGACTTGTCCAAATTGACTAGCCAACCGAGGCGGGAGAGGGTATCGATAGTGATTTCGACGCTCTCTTCGCAGGCTCGAAAAGTCGGACCTTTTATGAGTAGGTCGTCCAGGTACGGGAGGACTACCACACCCCGAGAGTGTAAAATTGACATGGCGGCCGCCATGACTTTTGTGAACACTCTGGGGGCGGTTGCGAGACCGAAAAGCAGAGCGGCAAACTGAAAATGATCCTTTCCGACAGCAAAACGCAGAAACCTTTGATGTCCGCTGAAAATTGGAATGTGCAGATACGCATCCTTGATGTCGATAGACGCCAAGTATTCTTTTGTTTCTAGAGATGCAACAACAGAACGGAGGGATTCCATCCTGAAATGACGAACTCTGATGAATTTGTTTAGCAATTTCAGGTCCAGAATAGGACGCAAAGAGCCGTCCTTCTTGGGAACCACAAAGAGGTTTGAGTAAAACCCTTTGAATTTTTCTTTGTGAGGAACTGGGACGATGACTCCGCTGGAAAGAAGCGTGTTCAGAGCCTGAAGAAAAGGCATTGCAAGATCCTTTGACTTGGGGAAGCGAGACTGAAAGAAACGTCTTGGGGGAAGGGACAAGAATTCGATCTTGTAACCTGAGTGTACTAGGTCGAGGACCCACTGGTCCTGAACGACCGACCCCCAGACTTTGTGAAACAAGAGTAGGCGGCCGCCTACCTTGTTTGGGTCCCCCATCCCCAGCAAGGAGTCATTGCGATGACAATTTGCGAGAGGAGGAGCTCCTGTTTCCTGCCTGAGAAAACCTGTTTCTCCAGGGCTGAGGATCTGGACGATGGTTGCGAGCCCCTATCTCTACGAGATGACCGGGGTGCTCGAGCGGAGGACGAACAGGGGACCAATTAAAGGAGCTACGAAAAAGCCGGGAACGACCTTGGTATTGAGACCGAAAAGGCCTATTGATTCTGCGCTGTGGGAGAAATTTGCTTTTGCCCCCAGTAGCGTCAGAAATAATCTGATCAAGGCGATCTCCAAAAAGACGCCCTGAATGATAAGGCAATGAAGTCAAAGTCTTCTTTGAAGCAGCGTCTGCACGCCACTCACGGAGCCATAGGGACCTCCGAATAGCGATAGCATTGGCGGCCGAGAGCAGCGCAATTAGCTGCATCCAGGGACGCATGAACCATGTAGTCACCTGCCCGAGTAATCTGATAGGCCAGATTACGTGCCTCGGGAGAAAGAGGGATATCACTAGTCATCTTGACTAGGCTCTCAACCCAAGCCACCATAGCCCTTGCCACCCAGGTGGCTGCAAAGGAGGGAGATAGAGATGCTCCAGCCGCCTCAAAAATTGATTTGGCGAGGTTGTCAATCTGTTTATCTGAAGGGTTCCTAATGGATGAACTATCAGAAACAGAGAGTAGGGTTTTTGAAGCTAGACGAGATACTGGAGGATCTACAACAGGAGATTCAGTCCACTCTTTCGCCACAGTTGCTGAAAAAGGGTATCGTGCTTTCAGAGACTTCAGTCCTGAGAAACGTCTATCCGGACGCTCCCTATGTCCCTGAACAATATCAGTAAATTCAGGGTGGTTACCAAACACCTTGTGAACACGCTTTGCTCTCTTGAAAGAGATAGGATGATTCGGCTGAGACCCAGGTTCTTCATCTAGTTTGAGGATTGTGTTAATTGCCTCAATTAGAGAATCTAAGGACTCCTGAAAATCTGGCGAGTTGGGATCATCACCAATGTCCGACTCGTATTCCGAATCATGGTCACTTATATCTCTAGGAGAGGGGGAGCGAGAACCTGAGCTCGCAGATGCTGAGCCGCTAGATGGATTGGGGGAAGCATTATGGCGGCGTTTTTTGGACCGCTTTGCGGACGCCATGAGGCGGCCCCTGTCAGATGAGGCCTCTCTGAAGGCTAACGGACCCCTCTCAGGAAAAGGGGCGCTCTAGCTAGAAGCAGATCCCCGAAAGGTATCCAAGGCCCTAGTCAGAGAGTTCATGGAGTGCGCCAGATATTCTGGCCACCCTGAAGGACCTGGCTCAATGGGATCAAGAATAGGTAGGGACCCTGCTCGGTAGTAGGGGGCTCCTGAGCAGAAGAAGCCATGGGCTCCTGGGCACATGATGCACAGAATTGAGAACTATGCATTGACGGCAGGGGAGCGTTACATGAAGCGCAGGCGGCATATACTACAGAGTAGTTCTTGTCAGCCTTTTTAATTCCCTTGGATTGCGACATATTTCTGCACCCGAAAGCCTGCTGCAGGAGAAGGGTCAAACGCTGTGTAGACCTAGTCGCAGCGTGCACTTACCCAGGGCCTGTGTGTGTGCACCCGGGAAGTCAAAGGATGGCGTGTGCAGCGCTGTCCCAGGAGAATATGGCGCCCGAGATTATAGAAGCGCTTCTCGTGTGAGACGAGAAGCGCCAGAAGCAGTGGGAGGAGAGGGGGAGGAAACAGGGGAAGTCCCGTTAACTGACGACGGCCAATAGCTTGCAATGTGGGCGGAGCCACACGGACCGCCCCCTCCCCTTGAGGCCTATCCCGGCCCGAAGCCGGGGAGTAAATTTTAAAGTTGCGGCCTACCCTGGGCCGAAGCCGGGGACTAAATTTGAGTCCGTGGTGCGATCGGAAACGCCAGCGGCGCGATTCTGTGCTACGGCGGCGCAACGCCATGCGGGCGCAGTGCGCATAAGCGGTCGCGGTGACCGGTATTACAGTGCCCCTCATATACACACTGCGGGGAAAGCCCGAAGATGGAGGAGGGAGAACTCCACAGCACTACAGCGACTATGGCTGTACATCCTCTATCCACCAACCCCTTTCAATAGGGGGGTGGAGAGGGCTCTTACATGCCTCCAGACCGCCACCGCTTTCAGGAGAGGTGGTGGGGGTAACCATCCAAGGTGCCACGCAAATCATCATCCTCCTCAAGTAAGGGTATCTCATGGGGAGAGCAGCCTGTTATAAGGATCTGTCGCCCCATGGTAGCGTGGCAGGAGGGGTACGTGGAGGTGACACTCGCACGATGCCGCCTGTTGTTGGTTTTTGGGAGATCGTGACTTTTCGTACAAGTCCCGTCGCCCATCCGTGCGTGAAGAAAATAAAATAATAAAAAGTTTAAAAATCAGAAAAAAAGTGGGGTCTGAGAGCAGACCCTAGTGCCTCCTACAGACACTAAGCAAGAACTGGTTCAGGATTGAGCCAACAGAGGGTGTATACTGCAGGAGGAGGAGTTAATCTTTTGTGCTTGTATTGCTTAGTATCCTCCTAATGGCAGCAGCATAACACCCACGGTCTGTGTGTCCCCCAATGAGGCGAAGGAGAAAAAGAGTTTTGAGAGGCACACTAAGCTTCCTGGGTGTTATTAGGCTGACATGATAGACCTGGAAGGGCTTCCTTTTTCCTGGTTGATGTATTTTGTAATTGACCTCTACAACATGTCACACAAAAAAAAAAAAATCTCAAAATCATCAGGAAATATAGAAGTATTCCAGAGTTATGACCACATAAAATGACACTGGTCAGGCTTGGTCATTGAAAAGGGTATCCTCATCTCCAAGTTCCCATCCCAATATGTTGTAGGTGTAATATCTCAATTAGAAATGTAGCATTGTTTTTAAGATTCACTATGTCACTTTCCCCATTACAGTAGCATAGGTATCCCTAGTACTTACTTACAGCAGGGTATATGTTCATTTTGTTTCTATCTTAGGTTTTGTCTGTTTAATGTACAGTGCGAACATGCTCCTACACATTGCATGTATACCAAGTTATATTCCAGTTTATTTCTTTCCGTTTTGCTCTTACTGCGCACAAGGGTATGGTCTCCCTATCTTTGAGCTGGTCATTACGTTTATATAATTTCCCATTGCTGGGTGTCAAACGTTGGGCCCCAATTCTGCTTGGCGCTTATTCACAGTGAGGTCAATTTTGGCACATGGTAAGATTTTAATACTAGAGGTTAGGACTGTCCCAATTGGTTACACCTTGCAGCTGGTGGGACGGCTTTTAAGCTTTTTTAGATCCACAACAATGTTTACCAAGTACCCATGTTATTTATATGTACTACTGCTTTTTACTAACTTAGAAAAAAAAAAATGAACATATACCCTGCTCTCTTAGGTTTTGTCTGTTTAATGGCCAGTGTGAACATGCGCCTACAATTTGCATGTATACCAACTTATACTCCAGTTCATTTCTTTCAGTTTTGCAGATATATTTTTATTTTATTTCTGGCATACTGAGCCGACAGGCAACATGTGAAACCTATCTATGAACAAAATGACAATTTATGTCCCTTCAGCTACAGCATGCATATAATGGTATTTGTTCATTTACTTTGATAAAACACAGTTATTAAAAACATCCCAATCAGTTGATTTTAAGTCACTTTATTCTGTGTGATCTTTGAAGTGTTCAGAAGAGAAATCTCCTGATAATTAAAATATGACTTAAAAAATGAACAGCAGTGGATGAACACTTATTAGTCACAGATACTGTGACTTTGTGAAGAACGAGAAGTCCAAGGTAATCAGTCACTTTCTACATCAATAGGGTTGTAATCTAAATCCTCTTCGTCATCGAGTTCTAAATCATCCAATTCTTGGAATAGAGATTCATCCACTTCAACGCTGTTACCAGCTGCAAGGCAAAGAGGAAACAGTTATTCATCTACAATGGGTAACAACTTGCTGCTACCACCTTCTAATCTAAGCATGCTCTAAGACACCAATGGACACTGCTTTACACATCGGTTTGTCAATCAAACTTTGGGCCAAATAAAATTAACAAAAAAAAGTTATTAAAAATATCCAAATGCGGTAAAATAGCGCAAAAAGAAAACAAAAAAAACAAAAAAGATTCCTTAGTCTATTATACTGCGTTCATTGTGCTTTAAAAAACTACCTGCCAGTAGAAGTATCCAGGTCAGTATAATTATGGAGATACCAAACTTTATGAAAAAATTTGTAAAAAAATAAATAAATCAATAAAAATTTGCTTGTTGTGCTATTCTTTGAGAGCAGTTAAGTTTTCATTTTTCGGGCGATGGAAGCGTTTTTGTGTGGCATGCTGATGTTTTTATGCATATGACATTTCATTGCTTCTTGTCGCATTTTCATGCAGTGATCGAGAAAACACACTTGAGGAATTTAGATTTTTTTCTTATCTTTACTGCTTTTACCAATCCGGTTATTAGGATTCTGTCTGCCGATTCATGCTGCCCAAATAATAGGCAGTATTAGGCCGGGGTCACACATGCGATCAACTCGTACGATTCTTGTGCGACTCTCTCGCATGAACACCCGGCACTGCCACCGGCACTTGCACCTGAGCGTGCGGCTACATGTATTTCTATGCAGCCGCACGCTTCGGTCCGAGTGACGGCGGCAGTGCCGGGTGTTCATGCGAGAGACTCGGACGAGAATCATGCGAGTTTCTTGCATGTGTGACCCTGGCCTAAATCGGAGTCTGGCTGCATGATTGTAGTCAGGTAAATTCTGCTCTGAAATGCTCCAGAGAACGTTTCAGAAAAAAATACCTGGCTACAATCGTGCATAAAGACTCTGATTTATACTGCCTATTATTTGGACAGCATGAATCAGCTGACAGGTCTCCTTTAATTAATTTTATATATAGGTTTATTAGGGATGCAGTAATGCCACATATATTTCTCTTTTTGACTTTTTTTTTGATGGGGTTGGGAGAGGCGGAAGGGCCATTAAAAAATTTTTTTCTATATTTTTAAAAACATTTTCTTCATTTATCTTAATTCATAGTCCCCTCAGGAATCTTGAACCTGCGATCGTCTGATCATGGATATTATACTATAATATAGCAGTATATGGTATAAATCATGGTCTAGTCTTCACAGAAGTGCAGTCATGGTAGGCACGATAAGCTTCATTGGTCCCCTGGTTGAAATGGAAACCTATCGACACCCGACGTTCACACTACAGACGAGAGTGCGATGGGAGCATTAAATGGCATAGCGTACATCCCCCTAGATCCCACGCTTTAAATGCCGCCGTCAGAGATTGACAATGAGGCTTAAGGGATTAACAGTGCTTTGAGAGGCAGATGACAGCTGCATCAAAGATGAAGACCTGACATTGGACAAACCCATATATCCAATATTAGGAAGGGATTAAAGAGGTTGTCGATCTCAGAAGAAAAGTCTGCGGTCACTTTGCAATGCTCACACTGTCATGATTCCCCTGTAATTCCCAAGTTAGTGGGCGATCACGTGAAACATGTATACAACTTTACAACTTGCATACTTGTGGTCACGTGCTAACTAGACTCCAGCACTTCTCACAATTCTGATCTATTGAGAAAAGCAGGGTGAGTGCAGTCAGAAAGTAAATGCAATTATGGAAATCGTATTCATGCACATACGACCACCCATCTGCACGGGAAATAGTGATAGGGACTCACATTTCAGTAATCTGCATTCAGAGTGACAGCAGACATTTCTTTTTAAAGCGGTCAACCCCTTTAAATTAATATATTTTACTAGCCATTAAACACAGATTTACATATTACCAAGCTCTCTCCAGTACTAGCACTACATTCATATAATGGTTTGGTATAAAAAAAAAGTATTATACAGATATACGTCAAGCTAATTGGTAACATTCACAACTTGCCTTCTTCCAGAAATTTGATGTCAGAGGTGTCCAGGTTATGATCTGTTTCAAATAGCTGCTTTCCTGCACAACACAAAAAAAAGTTGTGTTAGAAATAGTTAATGAGTAGAACATAGTAGCGGTAACCTACAAAACATTGATAATGCAGTTACATACAAAAAGTCAATTCCCCCATGTGACTGTACTTTCCATTGTTAGTAAAACAATATTGCCAGACATCACAAAGTTATAAAAAAAAAAAAAAGTACAGCACTGCAGTGATAATCCCATAAGACATGCCTTATTTTAAACCATGATGGATATAAACACTATAAAAAATAAATCAGGAGCTCATGAACTGACCTACATGTTTCGGCAGGTACTGCTTTATTCGTGGCCTAGAGTCCATCTCTGCAGCCTTCTTAGGCCAAGATCAAACGACCATATTTTTTACATGCTTTAAGTCTCCTTATGAGACTTGAAACTACGATCATCTGATCGCTTGTGCTACACATAACAGCCCTCTACTGCAGACCCCAAGTTGTCATGCCAACCCATCGGCGTCATGTGACAGGGGTGGCGCTTTTGTGGAACTAATGACGTGCATCCGGTTTGCGCAAGTTAAAAGCCGCTGTCAATGAGAGAGCATATATACGTCACAGGTCATAAAGGGGTCAATAGAATCACCACAGACCAACTATCATCCAGAAACCATCCTTTCCAATATATGCAGTATAGCTAGTAAAGGGTGGAGCTGTGAGACAGTGGTGAAAACAGACCTAAAAGCCCCAAGTTGACTAGATAACCAGAAAAAAGCCAAGGCCCACAAAATTGTACATACCACTGTAAGTCATACTCCACCAAAGGCCCCATCAAGTCACACCAAGAGGCAGAAGCAGCCGAAGAAATGCCCTTCACCTGATCTGGCAGGCTATTCAACAACTACAAAGTGTCAGGAAAGCCTTCAGGCAGGCCAAACACGAGACATGTGGTGGCATACACCATACAAGAGACACGTGGCCAGACCAGAGGCTGCGGCCCAACACACAAGACATGAGGCCAGCCCCAAGGCGGCAAGGCCAGACCCAAGGCGGCCAGCCCAACACACAAAACATGAGGCCAGACCCAAGGTGGCCAGCTCGACACACAAGACATGAGGCCAGACCCAAGGCGGCCAGCCCGACACAAGACATGAGGCCAGACCCAAGGCGGCCAGCCCGACACAAAAGACATGAGGCCAGACCCAAGGCGGCCAGCCCAACACACAAGACATGAGGCCAGACCCAAGGCGGCCAGACCCAAGGCGGCCAGCCCAACACACAAGACATGAGGTGGCCAGCAAAACACACAAGACCAGACACTACTGAGATTCAAACAAGACAGGCTCTTTAACAAACTAAGCTACAGCACCTAAACGAGAAATGCTAGGCTGCAAGAATCACAATTCTGCACAACCTGTAATAATCACAAGACTGCGGGACTACTGAAACATAAGGCCCCAGACATGAAACATTGGTAGGAACTGAAGCATAAAATGTAGATTCTCTCAGACTGGGCCACTATATTCATTGCCATTTATACTAGAGGTTGCTATAGGTATTCTATGATTCATGGTTCCTCCAACTGTGTGCTCAAGGATCCAGCATCCAAAAGGCAGGAAACCACATTGAAGGAAAAAGTGAGAGTTGCCTTTTAAGGGTATGTTTCCACGAGCAGAAACCGGCAAGGCTTTGGACGCAGCATATGTCCGCTCCGTAAAAAGCGCTGCCGGCTTTTGAACGCAGGTGATTCCGCATGTACTCATTGAAGCATGTGGAATCCCCACATCCAATACATTGTACGGGACATTTATCTTGTGGAGACGGAGCATCTCCGCAAGATAAATTGACATGCTGCGGTCTAGAAAGACACGCCGCACATGCGTAAACGCAGGGCAGCCGAAGGCGGATAAAACAACCCGCAGCGTTTAATGAGAGTGAAAACATACCCTTAGGCCTCGTTCCCCCTTTAGTCTTTGTACAGCATTTTACATCAATATTTGTAAGCCAAAAAAATGCAGAAGTGGTGACATGTTTCTATTTTTTCCTCCGATTGTACCAATCCTAGTTTTGTCTTACAAATACTGATGTAAAATATTGACCAAATACTGAAGGTGGGAACTTGGCCTTATTTTGTGCTCTTGGCTTCCTGTCCAGTGATAGGGACAGATCTCTCTCTCTCTCACGCTCTCTCTCTCTCTAGTGCAGTCATGGGTGAGGGGGGAAAAAAAAAAAATCAAGCATGCACCCATTTCTTCTGTATGTCTGAGGAGACTTTCATTTAAGTCTATGCGTGCGCAAAAAAAAGTTTGGATTCCATAAGGATCCGCCATATAGAATCTATCTTTACAAATACACGGCAAATCTTTAACATAGTACACTATATTTTGTCTCATACAGCTTTAATAACTGCAGATGTAAAAAAAAAAAAAAAGGAAAAAAAAATGCACATAAATGAACAAATGTGAAAAAAAGTGGGTTTTCTGTGTTAATATTGTTTTATACGCTCATTTGAAAACAGCCTTATGCTTGTGCGGGATGAGTTGTAGTTTTGAATGACACCATTCATTTCACCATGTACCGTAATGTATTCTGAAATGGGAGAAAAATACGGATTTTTGTGTTACTCAAAGTAAAATCCTTCTCTCCGAGACGCTCATTGGGGGACACAGAACTGTGGGTGTATGCTACTGCCTCCTGGAGGCTGACACTAAGTAGACAAAAAAAAAGTTAGCTCCTCCTCCGACGCATACACCTCGCCACTGACCACCAACGAAGCCAGTTTGGTGCAAAAGCAGTAGGAGAACAAGGACCATATTAACCTCATAGACATAACCTGTCTAAAAATTCAATCCCACCGAATAAATAAAAGTAAAATAAACAACAGCCATCTGGCTAATAGGGCGGGTACTGTGTCCCCCAATGAGAGTCTCGGAGAAAAGGATTTTACGGTGAGTAACACAAAAATCCATATTTCTCCATCGTCTCATTGGGGGACACAGAACTGTGGGATGTCCCAAAGCAGTCCCTGGGAGGGAAACCGCCTAGACGTCATATACAGGCATTTAGGCATGACCTATCGATGCGCCACTGCCGCCTGAAGAATCCTTCTACCCAGGCTTGCATCCACCGAAGCCTGAGCGTGGACATTGTAATGTTCTGAAAAAGTATGCAAACTCCTCCAAGTTGCTGCCCTACAAACCTGCTCCGCCGAGGCCTCATGTCGAAGCGCCCAAGAAGCCCCTACCGCTCGGGTGGAATGCGCCCTAAGTCTTGCCGGTGCCGTTGCCCCCCTGGATGGTTGACCGAATCCAACTGGCCAGCGTAGCCTTAGAAGCAGCGAGCCCCTTCCTGCGCCCCTCAGGGAGAACAAACAGAGTGTCCGTCTGACGGAAGGGTGCTGTCCGAAATATATACCTTCTCAGCACTCTCACCAGATCCAACGTATGAAGCGCCTTCTCCACTCTGTGTGTTGGAGCTGGGCAAAAAGACGGCAACACAATGTCCATATTGATATGAAAGGAGGACACAACCTTCGGTAAAAAGGGCGGTGCTGGTCTGAGAACCACCTTGTCCTGATGAAAAAGCAGATACGGAGCTCGACAAGATAGAGCCGCCAGCTCCGAGACTCGTCTAATGGAAGTTATCGCCACTAGGAAAACGACCTTCCAGGAGAGATATCTCAAAGACACCTCCTGGAGCGGCTCAAAAGGAGACTCCTGCAAGACTCCTAGAACTAGGTTGAGATCCCAGGTCTCTAAGGGAGCCTTGTAGGGGGGTACTACATGGAGAACACCCTGAATAAAGGTCTTTACCTGTAGATTAGTGGCAATCTTCCGTTTACCGTTAATGCTGATATTTGTCTCTTCAGAGTACTGGAGGCTAAGCCTGCATCTAGGCCCGCCTGAAGGAACGCCAGAATATTGGGAATAGAAAACCGAAGTGGAGAACAACCGTGTTCCCTACACCATTTGAAGAAAACCTTCCAAGTATGATGGTATACTCGAGCCGAGGATGCCTTCCGAGCACTGGTCATCGTGGCAGCGACCTTCCGGGAAAAACCTGCCCTAGAGAGGACCCAAGATTCAACAGCCAAGCCATCAAATGTAGGGCCCTGGGAGAGAAGATCCACGCGTTCTGGGAGCCTCCACGGGACGTCGGATAGAAGCAGTACCAGTTCCGCGTACCAGGATCGGCGAGGCCAATCCGGGGCGATTAAAATCGCTGCGACCCCTTCCATCTTGATCTTTCTCATCACTCTGGGAAGTAGAGCAAGTGGAGGAAATAGGTACAGAAGGCGAAACTGGTTCCACGACAGAACCAAGGAGTCTACCGCCAGTGCCCGTGGATCTCGATTGTGGGATACAAACTAGGACACTTTGGCATTCTCTTTGGAAGCCATCAGGTCCACGTCCGGGGTACCCCAGCGGAGACATATCTGTTGAAACACTTCGGGATGGAGAGACCATTCCCCTGACGCCAGACCCTGGCGACTGAGGAAGTCTGCCGCCCAGTTTTCTTCGCCCGGAATGTGGACTGCTGAAAGAACTGAGTGATTCCTTTCGGCCCAAGTCAAAACTTGTCTCACCTCTCGCATGGCTGCCCTGCTGTGGGTACCCCCCTGGTGATTTATATATGCCACCGCCGTGGCGTTGTCCGATTGTACTCGGACGGGGCGTCCTGCCAAGTGAGACTGGAAATGCCGGAGAGCCAGCCAAATGGCCCGAATCTCCAGCAAGTTGATCGGTAGGGCTGACTCCTCTCGGGACCAAAGTCCCTGAGCTGTGTAATGGAGAAATACAGACCCCCATCCTAGAAGACTGGCATCCGTCGTGATCACCAACCAGGGCACCGGAGGAAATCTCTTCCCCTGTTGAAGGGAAGAACTAGACCTCCACCATGTCAATGCCTGTCTCACCTGAATGGATAGACGGCACCTGGCATCCAATGAGCGAGGATTCCTGTACCAAACTGCCAAGAGGGCATGCTGCAAGGGGCGCATGTGAAGTTGAGCAAATGGCAGAGCCTCTATTGTCGCTACCATCCTTCCCAACACTCTCATGCAGAACCGGATGGACTGAGGAACAGGCCGGCAAAGGGCTCGGACCTCCTGCGGGAGGGTCAAAGCTTTTTCCTGAGGGAGGATCATCTTCCCCCGAGCCGTGTCGAGGATCATGCCCAAGAAGGTGATCCTTCGAGACGGCGTCAGGGAAGATTTTTTGGTATTTACCAGCCAGCCTAGGCGTGATAGTGTCCAACGTGATGCTGACATTTTCTCTGCAAGCTTGAAGGGATGGGCCCTTGACGAGAAGGTCGTCTAGATAAGGCATAACAACAATCCCCAGTACGTGTAGGATGCAGGGTGGATAAAAATCAATGATTTTTTTAAAACAATCAAAAAAAATCTGATTTTTTTGATTTAAATCGTATTTTTTTTCAATAAACTGCTTTTTGAGGAAAATATTTTACCATCCAAAGGTTCTTCCATCATGAGATAAAGCTGAGTTGTGTAACTCAGTAGAATAAAGGATGTATATGTGTAACATTCACAATGCCATGCTCTTCCAGAGGTTTCTGTAGGATTAGTGGGCAGTTTCTCTCCTATATTATCACAGACGCTCGCTTTACTTACGCAGTTCTCAAAACTGAATTTGACTCCGCAGAGGTCCCAGCCTCTTCTTCACGGCAAAAATGTTACAACATGTCATGAACAGAGTCGAGAAAAAGACCTTAATCCTATTGTTCTACAAACCTATGAATACAGAATCAACCCCTTCAGTGCCAAGTCCAAGAAGTTAGACAATATGTTTCTGATTGTTTGGAGTGGAATAGATCTGCACAACACAAGAAGAATGTGAATCTAAGTGTGAGGAGGAGGAAGGGCAAGCAGACAAGAAAATGAAAGTGAAACTTTGAGCACAATACTGCAGCATAGCCACAGACAGACAAGTCTGGATCTGTTTGTGTGTACGATCTGAGGTTTATTACATTCTTTCCTTATAATGGCAGCAGGCCGTAAAAGAGACCCAGTTTGGGAATATTTTAATGAAGCTCCTTCGCCTATCGGTAAGGCAGGCATGCGTGCAAAATGCAAACGATGCAACAAAGAGATGCAAGGCCTGGTGGCGCGAATGAGGCAACATCATGAGAAGTGCGGTGATGAAGATGACCAAAGAAACACTTCTGAACAGGCAGGATCTTCAGGTTGGTAAACATTTTTATTGAATCCTATTTCTAAAGACTGAACTGTCATGTGTGAGAAAAACTATATTTCTTATTATTACTGCATGTTACTGTCATTTGGTACAGTTATGAAGAAAAGCAAATATTCCTTTTGGGGCAGTGCTGTGTTGTGTACAATAAGCAGAAATTGTATAAACAATAAAATAACAGCATTGACTTTTTTTTTTTAGGGGAATTCTTCATGGATTCTGGAAACTATCCACCTCCAAGATCACCATCATCCTGTTCTACAGTTTCAGAGTTATCCATCCAGGATAGTGCTTCATTAGCAGCAGCATCATCATCAGACACCCACAGCCACATATCACCATCACCCAAAAGGAAGAAAAAACCTTTACCTCCTGGAACCACCATAGATAGGTTTGTGATAAGAACTAGCAGATTAGAAAAAGAGTTGATTGATGAAAAAATTGCCCAGTTTATTTATGCAACGAACTCTTCTTTCCGTCTGACTGAGAACCCACATTTCATTAATATGGTTCAGTCACTGAGACCAGGATACAGTCCACCCAGCAGAGCTGATGTTGCAGGGAAACTGCTGGATCAAGTGTATGACAGAGAAATGGAGCAATGTGCAACAGCTCTGGAGGGTAAAATTGTTAACCTAAGTATTGATGGGTGGAGTAATGTCCACAATGATCCTATTGTATGTGCTTGTATAACAACAGAAGAAGGTAAAGTCTTCCTTGCACAAACAACTGATACGTCAGGAAATGCACACACAGCAGAATACTTACAAGAAGTGGCAGTAAAAGCTATAACAACATGTGAACAAAAATTCAAATGTCTAGTACGCAGTTTGGTCACTGACAATGCTGCAAACGTATCCAAGATGAGAAGAAATTTAGAAGAGCAGGGAGGGAATACAAAGCTAATAACATATGGTTGCAGTGCTCATTTGCTGCACCTCTTAGCCAAAGACTTAAGTGTTCCAGAAATAAAGGGTAATGTTGTTGAAATTGCTAAATACTTCCGTAATAATCATTTTGCTGCAGCAGCTCTGAAAAGGATGGTAGGAACCAAGCTAACGCTCCCACAAGATGTTAGATGGAACTCTGTGGTGGACTGTTTTGAGCAGTATATCAAAAACTGGCCTATTCTGATGACACTTTGTGAAGAAAATCGAGATAAAATAGATGGCACTGTCACGGTCAAAATCCTCAACATTGGGCTTAAGAGAAATGTTGAACATATGCTGAGCTTCCTGAAACCCATCTCTCAAGCTTTAAACAAAATACAGAAAAATAGCTGTTTTATTGCGGATGCTGTTGAAATTTGGAAGGAACTGAGTGAACACTTAAAAACAGAACTACACATGGACAGAATTAAATTACAAGCAGTAAACAAACGAATGCGACAAGCACTGACTCCAGCTCATTTTTTGGCAAATATTGTCAATATCCAATATCAGAGTCAAAACCTAAGTGCTGAGGAAGAGGAGTTAGCTATGACATGGGTATCCAGCAATCATCCATCTTTAATGCCAACTATAATAAACTTCAGAGCTAAGGGGGAACCATTCAAGAAATATGTTTGCTGAAGATATTTTAAGGAAGGTCACACCAGTAAACTGGTGGAAGTCACTTAAGCGCTTGGATTTAGAGACTGTTCAAGTAATGATTTCACTTTTAACAGCAGTAGCTTCTTCTGCAGGCGTTGAAAGAATATTCTCTTCCTTTGGACTCATTCATTCTAAATTGAGAAATTGGTTGGGACCCAATAAAGCAGGAAAGCTTGTTTTTCTTTTCCAGATTATGAATAGGAACAAAGAAGAAGATGATGATGAAGATGACGACGAGTGAGCTACAGAGGACAGCAGGGACAGTAGTATTTAAGTTTTTCATGTGTCGGCTGGGCTGACAGTCTAAGTTTCTTAAAATATATATATATATATATTTTGTTTAGCCAAATTAGTTAACAAACATGGATGTTTGTTTAAGCAAATAACTTATGCTGTAATGTTGTTATTGTTTCAGTTGAATAAATCAATTTAAATTGTTATTAAGGTCAGGATTATTTTTCTCCTTCCTAAGTACAACAGAACAGTGGTGTCCAAATATGAATGATTAACCCATTAAACTGGGGAGAAAAAAGTAATATAAAAAGTGATTCTAAAAATCTTCATCTACTTGCATGTTAAAGTAGCAAGAACTAGTTTAGGTAGAAACTTTGATTTAAATCACTGATTTAAATCAAGCCTTACTGACTAGTGATTTAAATCGTGATTTAAATCAGTTTGATTTAAATCAAATCCACCCTGGTAGGATGGATACCACAATGGCCATCACCTTCGTAAAAACCCTGGGTGCCGTGGCCAACCCAAAGGGTAGAGCTGAGAATTGAAAATGGAGATCGTTCACCGCAAATCGTAGGAACCTCTGATGAGAGGGGAATATGGGGATGTGGAGGTAGGCGTCTTGAACATCTATGGACGCTAGAAACTCTCCCATTTCCAGAGAGGCGATTACCGAGCGGAGAGTTTCCATTCGGAATTGTCGCACCCTTACATGCCTGTTTAGGCATTTTAGATCCAGAATAGGTCGTACTGATCCGTCCTTTTTGGGTACCACAAAAAGGTTGGAGTAAAATCCCTGAACTCTCTCGTTTTCTGGTACTGGAATGATGACTCCGGCATGATGCAGAGACTTGACAGCTCTGATCAGTGCTTGAGCTCGAGACTCCGACCTGGGGAGCCGAGAAGGAAAAAAACCTGTTCGGGGGATACGAGACAAACCCTATCTTGTATCCTGAAGTGACCAATTCTCTGACCCACCTATCGTGAGTGGATGCCACCCAGGCGGGACGAAACCAGAGAAGACGGCCGCCTACTCTGGCTGGATTGACTGAATTTAGCCTCCAGTCATTTAGCCGAAAACCTCTGGGATCTGGATCCCCTAGTTTTCGACTGTTGGGAGCGCATCCTTCCCAAAGGATTGGCTCTATAAGAGACCTGACGTGCTCTGACCTGGCTAGGTTGACCTGAGGTGGAGGCAACTGCCACTGGGGTCCAACCAGGGCTGCGAAAGGTTCTGAATTGCGTCTGAGGCTTGCGGCGAAAGGGCTGCCTCAACCTTTGCTGTGGAAGCGAGGTGCTCTTTCCTCCAGTGGAGTCAGCTATAAGCTGATCTAGTTTTTCTCCAAACAGCCATCCACTCAAATAGGGCAAGCACGTCAAAGATTTCTTTGAGGTTGAATCAGCCCGCCAAGTCCTGAGCCATAAGGCCCTTCGAATGGCAATCGAATTCGCAGCAGCCAGTGCCGCACAATTAGCTGCGTCCAAAGAAGCATTAACCAGGTAGTCTCCCACATGAGCTATCTGGCTCAAAATTTCAAATACCTCCGGTGGCACATCCTTGCCACAGAGAACCCCATTAAGAGATTCTGTCCAAGAGATTATGGCTTTGGCAACCCAGGTTGCCGCAAAGGAGGGAGCAAGAGTTGATCCTGATGCCTCAAAAACTGAACTTGCCAGATTTTCCATGAGACGATCCGTTGGATCTCTGACAGAAGATCCATCCGAGAGGGAGAGCAATGTTTTTGATGCTAGCCGGGACACCGGAGGGTCTACTGTGGGCGATTCTGCCCATTTTTTAAGCAGATCAGGAGCAAATGGATACCTAGCATGGAGAGCCTTCTGCCCTGTAAAACGCTTATCTGGCCTTTCACGGTGACGCTGTACTAGATCCTCAAACTCCGAGTGAGGCCCAAAAGCCCTGTGAGACCTCTTGGCCCGCTTAAAACACACCTTGTGACCGGAGGTCGGAGTGGGTTCATCATCGACCTGTAAGGTCTGATTGACGGCCTCAATAAGGCTAGCCATAGATTCCTGAAAGGAAGGTTTCAGCAACTCAAGGGAGTCCTCTGAATCAAGATCTGAGCCCTGAGGGGATGACCCCCTAACCTGAAAACTCATCCCCGGAGGGGAAAAGGAGCGAGAGTCCGAATTGCCGGAAGCCGAAGCTCCTGATGGGCCAGGAGACGCTGTACCGGTTCGCTTTCCCCGGGTCTGCCTGGTAAGAGCACGGCCCCTGCAGGCCGAGGATTCCTGAGGGACTGACAACCCTTCTGATGATGGAGATCCGCGCTCTCTACCCCTATCAGGGGTTCGGAGAGACTCAATTGCTCTAGTGAGCGACGCCATAGACTCAGATAAGGACAGGGCCCACTCCGGGGGTCAGTCGGCAGGGGGGACTCTTGGGCACGCTCTGAGTCACAGGCTTCACAGGTTTTATCGCTTTGGGCACGCGGAAAAGGCACCTGACAGGCCACGCATGCCGCGTATAATACCGTATGAGATTTTGTCTTTTTAGACATGATGAGCTATGAGGAAAAAAAGTGTAGCCGGACAACTCACTACTGAGCAAAAAATCACCACAGGCGCAATAGTGCAGCAGGGGATGGAAAGAGCTGTCAGCCTGGAGGGAGCACTTACCCCAGTCCTGTGCCCCTGCTTTGACTTCCTTAGAATCAGTGGTACACTTGCCCCTTCGGATCCTATTCAAGAAGAGCGCCCTTTTTTCCAGCCATGATCCTATATGGGCTTTGAAATCTTCTGGGGGTGGACCAGCCCGCACGCAGCGTCCCCAGGCCCCAGCCGGACCCGCCGGAAATACACGTTCAGCACGCAGCGTTTTCCGGGGGCAGGACTTCCGCCGCGGCCTAGCCTGCAAAAAAGCCGGACCTCGCGCGCGCGAGCGACCGCTCCCGGGCCAGCGTCCCCCGCCAGCTCGCGCGGCCTAGCGCTGCGCTCCTCGCCCGACAGGCCACACACCACGTTGTGAGCGGAAGTCCCCTGCAGGCCGAGGATTCGCTCCAGCTCGCGCCACCTCGGGCAGCGCTGCTTCAGCCCTGCGGTGCCGCTTACCTGGGGAGTAGCGGCAGAAGATCCGGGCTTTACAAGGACTGAGGGACGCTCCAGGGACGGCTCTGGTAAGATCTTCCTAGCGTTAGGCTGTGATGTTAGGAGCATGGTAGCAGCCCATTGCAGATCCACAGTTCACTCCATGTTGCCCCACATAGATCAGGGTGGATCAGGACGGTGCAGGCACCCTCTCCAAACCTTCCACGGAAAGAGGAGAGGGACCGTCCGCCCCTTACATCACCGCAGCTATACATTGGTGATGCAGAGGGGGCCGCACGAACCACCAATGCCACTGTACAGCCCACAGTTTCTCTACCGAGGGTTGGTCAAGGCCAAGGTCCGGCAATTGTCCCACATTGCGGGAGAGGATACGTGGAGGCGACACTCCACGTGCTCGCCCGTTGAAGGTTTGGGGAGATCGGACCCCTTCAAAAGGGTCCGTCGCCCCTGTCTTATCTTGATTGTAGAGGAAAAAAAATAGTCTGAAAAGAAACAGACGTGTGCCTCCATGAGACACTAAGCATAAACTGGCTTCTTTGGTGGTCAGTGGTGAGGTGTATGCATCGGAGGAGGAGCTAACTTTTTTTTTTGTCTACTTAGTGTCAGCCTCCAGGAGGCAGTAGCATACACCCACAGTTCTGTGTCCCCCCAATGACACGATGGAGAAAAATTCAAAGTGTGATGAAATGGTGAAAAAAAAAATGCAAATCTGCCATTGTGTTTAGTTTTTACACAGTTCACTGTGCCAAAAACAACCTGGGAACACGATGTCCAGGTCACTGTGATTAGAGCAATTTTTTTTTATATTTAAATGATGAAAAAAAATTCAGAATATTTTTCCAAGATCCGTAATATTTTTATCTTTCTCTTGATGGGAGTCGAGAGAGGGCTTGTTGTTTTAAGCAGTGAGCTGTCACCAATATTGTGTACATAAGTTGCTTTAAATTCTTATTGCTACAATTTTATAGGGAAGGTGTGGTGAATAAAAAAAACAAAAAAGCAGTTCTGGAGGATTGCCTTTTTTCTCTATATGGCATTTATGAATCATGTTAATTCATTCCATATTTTAATAAATCAAATGAACCCGGCGATACTGAAGGGACTTGAACCTTCGATCGTATGAACCCTTTTGCTGTATAATGCAATACCACGGTATGGCTGTGTACAGAATAATCTCAATCTCCTATGGAGCTCAGCCAGTGGCTGAGCATCACAGGAGGACCGAGGTAACAGCAACAAGGGTCTTCATCAGACCCCTGGCGGTCATAGTAACCCACCGGTCACAGGCAATCGCTTTGCAGGGTGCCAATGGGAGCTGGCGCAAGCAGGTACCTACACATTTTTACACCATTGTCATAGATTGAGAGTGGTTTTAACCCCTTTATGACCTTGCAAATGTGTTTTTTGTGCTTTCGTTTTTTCCTCCCATTATTCCAAGAGCCATAACTTTTTTATTTTTCCATCCACGTAGCCGTATGAGGGCTTTTTTTTGTTTTTTGTTAGTTGTACTTTTAAATGACACCATTCTTTTCTATCATGTGATGCACTGGAAAGCGTGAAAAAAAGTTCCAAGTATGTTGAAATTAAAAAAAAAAAAAATTCCACAATTGTTTTTTTTTTTTTTTTTTTTTATTTACCTTGTTCACAATATGATAAAACTGACCTGCCAATAAGATTCTCCAGTCAGTACGAGTAAGCAGGTACTAAACATGTATAGTTTTGCGCTTTTTTTTTTCAACACTATCACAACCGATGAAGTACATGTATGTACATATGAGGTATCCATGCCTTTTTACGCTGAGCCTGCATCTTTCCTCACACTTTACATTTGCTTTAACCCTTAACCCCCAAGGTTGGTTTGCATGTTAATGACCAGGACAATTTTTGCAATTCTGACCACTGTCCCTTTATGAGGTAATAACTCTGGAACGCTTCCATAGATCCCATTGATTCCGAGATTTTCTCTTGACATATTGTACTTCATGATGGTGGTCAAATTTCTTTGATATGACTTGCGTTTGTGAAAAATGGAAATTTGGTGGAAATTTTGAAAATTTAGCAATTTTCCAACTTTGAATTTTCATGCCCTTAAATCACAGACTTATGTCACACACAATACTTAAAGGGAATCTGTCACCCCATTCCAATGGGCGTCGCGGTCCGGTGCCTCCCATCTTCTAGCGAAGCGCTCCTCTTCTTAGCGTCTCGTTGCATCTCCGGCGCACTGATCTGCCCTGGTGAGGGCAGAGCAGAGTACTGCAGTGCGCAGGCGCCAGGAAAGGTCAGAGAGGTCCGGCGCCTGCGCACTGCAGTACTCAGCTCTACCCTCAATAGGGCAGAGCAGTGCGCCTGCGCCGGAGCCGCAACGAGACGCCAAGAAGAGGAGCGCTTCGCTAGAAGATGGGAGGCAGCGGACCGCGACACCCATCGGACCGGACGGCGGACCGCCCCTGGGTGAGTATAATATAACTCGTTTTTCTTCTCTTTCAGGTTACATCGGGGGCTTATCTACAGTATTACAGAATGCTGTAGATAAGCCCCTGATGGCGGTGGCTACAGCTGATGGTCGAAAAATGGGGTGACAGATTCCTTTTAATAAGTAATATTTCCCACATGTCTACTTTACATCAGCACAATTTTGGAACCAATTTTTTTTTGTTAGGAAGTTGAACAGCGATTTCTCATTTTTACCATTTTTTTTTTTTTTTTTTTTTTTTTAGGGATACATCACATTTGAAGTCACTTTGAGGGGTCTATATGACAGAAGATACCCAAAAGTGACACCATTCTAAAAACTGCACCCCTCAAGATGCTCAAAACCACATTAAAGAAGTTTATTAACCCTTCAGGTGCTTCACAGCAATTTTTGGAATTTTTTTTTTATAAGCATTTAACTTTTTTCGCAAAAAAAATGTACTTCAGGTCCAAATTTTTTTATTTTCCCAAGGGAAACAGGAGAAAGTGGACCCAAAAAGTTGTGCAATTTGTCTTGAGTACGCTGATACGGCATATGTGGGGGTAAACCACTGTTTGGGCGCATGGCAGAGCTCGGAAGGGAAGGAGCACCATTTTACTTTTTCCAACGCAAAATTGGCTGGAATTGAAGCGAATCTGTCACGAGGTTTGTCTGCAATAAGATGCGGCCACTGCCTTTCGGGGGCTTAGCTACAGCATTCTATAATGCTGTAGCTAAGCCCCCGATCCGACCTGCAAGATAAGAAAAATAAGTTTTATTATACTCACCTGGGGGGCAGTCCGTTCCGATGGGTGTTGAAGGTCCGGGTCCGGCGCCTCCCATCTTCTTGCGATGCCACCCTCCTGCTTGCTTCATGGCTCCTCGGCATCGCGTGCAGGCGCTCTTCTCTGCTGTTGAAGGCAGAGCAAAGTACTGCAGTGCGCAGGAAAGGTCATAGAGACCCAGAGCCTGCGCACTGCAGTACTTTTCTCTGCCCTCAACAGGGCAGATAAGTACGCCTGCACGCGATGCCAAGGAGCCATGAAGCAAGCAGGAGGGCGGCGTCGCAAGTAGATGGAAGGCGCCAGACCCGACCCTGCGACACCCATCGCATTGGACTGCCCCCCAGGTGAGTATAATAAAACTGATTTTTCTTATCTTGCAGGTCGGATTGGGGGCTTATCTACAGCATTATAAAATGCTGTAGATAAGCCCTGAAAGGCAGTGGCTGCATCTTATAGCGGCCAAAACAACAGACAGGTTCCTTTTGAGATCAGACACCATGTCGCGTTTGGAGAGCCCCTGAGGTGCCTAAACAGTGGAAACCCCCACGGAACTTATCTAGATGTGTTTTGAACACTTTGAACCCCCAAATGCTTTACAGAAGTTTTTAACGTTAAGCCGTGAAAATAATAAGATCAAATTTTCCTCACAAAAATGTTATTTTAGCCCCAAATTTTGCATTTTCATAAGGGTAACGAGAAATTGCACCACACAATTTGTGGTGCAATTTCTCCTGAGTATGCCGATAACTGATATGTTAGTATGTTGGGGAATACTACTTTTGAGACATAGTGCAAAGCTCAGAAGGGAAGAGGTGCCATATTGGAGTTGAGATTTTTCTGGAGTGATTACAGGGTGCCATGTCACATTGGCAGAGCCCCTCAGGGAAACCCCCTATATGTGAACTTATTTTACAAAACTACATTACTCAATTAATTCATCTAGGGGTGCAGTATGTTGGCACCACATGCACCTCATAGAATTTTATAACACTGAGCGGTGAAGAAAGAATAAATTAAATTTTTACCACTAAAATGTTGTTTTAGCCCCAAGTTTTTAATTTTCCCAAGGGCTAATAGGAATTTTTTTTTTTTTACAACAATCTGAGGTCCATTTATTCCTGAGTGCACCAATACCCTACATGTGATTGGGAAATATTTTTCAGGCACAGTGCAAAGCTCAGAAGGCAAGGAGAGCCAGATTTTACGGTTATGGTTTGTAGGTGCTATGACACTCTGGGAGAGCCCATGAGGTGCCAGAACTCCCCATAAGTGACCCAATTTTACAAACTACACCTCTCAATGAATTAATCTAGAGGTGCAGTTATCATATTGACACCATGGGTGTGTCATAGAATTTTATACCATTGGGCAGTAAAGACAAAATAACTACATTTTTTCCACCAAAATTTTGTTTTAGCCAAAGATTTTACATTTTCACACAAGAAGTGGGTAAAAATGGCACCAAAATTTGTCCCACAATTTCTACTGAACGTGACAATGCCCCACATGTGGCTTTACAGTACTACTTAGCCATACGGGGGAGACTCGGGAGGGACCGAGCGCTATTTGCCTCCTGGACCGCAGATTTTCCTAGAAGAGTTTGAGGACCCCATATGCAGAGCCACTAATTGCTAGAAGATCAGAATCCCCCCCTCAAGTGACCAATGTTGGAAACTATACCTCTTGGGGAATTTATCTACAAGTGTAGTGACGATTTTGACGCCATGGGCATTATCCAGAAACAAGCAGCAATGAATGTTGCTGAGTGAAAATTGCAAACTGCTGTTGTAGTGACCCTCAGAGTCAAGCTGAACCCCTCTATGTTATCTGGGAGAGACTCTGGGGCTAAGGAGAGACATCTGCCGTTCCTGCAGATCTGGAGGACTGAGTAGGCAGATCTAGCAGAAAGAAGGATGCCATCTTCCCGCCTCAAGTCCTTGCTGCACACGGCAGTGTGGAGGTAGTGTTGACTACCACCGAGGTACTGAGGGCACGGTTACCCCCACAGTGACTCTGACCCCCCAGCTCCTACCTGAGTTAACATCCCCCCCTTGTCTACTCACCCGTCAGTGCGGAGCTTCTCCTGCACATCTCCCCGCTTGCCTCTCTGAGCGGGCGGAGAGGCGTGCTTCATTAAGCGATTCACCGGACCTGCTCGCCGTTGTGAAGCACGGTGTCTTCCACTGCTTCTCTCCCCTTCAGCTCCCCAAGACCCTGTCATACAGGGACTGAGGCTGCAGCATTGGGGTCTCCCTCCCCTGGCCAGCGTCATATTGGGGACCGGGCACTGCAGCGTACTGGGATGTTGGGGGCCGAGGCAGTGAGACCTGGAACCTGCAGTATAAGCAGAGACGCCGCATATTCCCTGACAACACCCAGTGTGGTGTCGGGGGGTGAGGAGAGGGGATCGTGCCAAGTTAGTGGAGAAGAGGTGAAGGATGAAGGAGGGGGATAAAGATCCTACGTAAATCCAAAGAAATAAGCGAGTACTGTGCAGAGAGGAGACAGATAACCCACTTGGACAATATGTTTGGACTCTCTTATATTTCTGGATTGTCCTATATAATATTTCTGAATTCTCTTAGGCTAAGTGCACACGATCAGGAATAATTGCGTTTTTTTCGCGGTTTTTCCGCGGTAAAAACGCGATAAAAACGCAAGCATTAAGCATCCTATACATGTTAATTGATTCCGCATGTTTTGGCCACATGTTGCGTTTTTTTCCGCGAAAAAAACGCTTTGCGGAAAAAATAGCAACATGTTCATTAATTTAGCGTAACCGCGGTGATTCCGCCGCCATAGGAATGCATTGAACCGCTTACTTTCCGCATGTGGCTATGCCCACTATGCGCAATGTAAGCGGTTCATGTGCGGATGGTACCCAGGGTCTGGAGCAGTTGAAGGGGGCGAAGATGAAATTGGGCAAATGGAATAGCCTCTATTGCTGCCACCATCCTTCCCAGGACCCTCATGCAAAACCGGATGGTGTGAGGAATTGGTTGGCGAAGGATCCGTACCTCTTGACGGAGAACCAAGGCCTTGTCCTGAGGAAGAATTATCAACCCCTGAGCGGTGTCGAAATTCATCCCTAAAAAGGTGATCTTCCGAGATGGCACAGGAGATGATTTCTTCGTATTCACTAGCCACCCCAGGCGAGCAAGGGTGTTTAACGTAATGCTGACACTTTCCTCGCAGATTTGAAAAGACGGACCCTTGATGAGGAGATCGTCTAAGTAAGGCAGGATGACTACCCCCCTGGAGTGCAGAATGGACACAACAGCAGCCATGACCTTTGTGAACACCCTGGGGGCTGTGGCTAGCCCGAATGGCAAGGCTGCGAACTGAAGATGAAGTTTGCCGACGGCAAACCGAAGAAATCTCTGGTGAGGAGGAAATATGGGGATGTGAAGATAGGCATCCTGAATGTCTATTGATGCTAGAAATTCCCCTTTTTCCATGGCTGCAATGACCGAACGGAGAGATTCCATTCGGAAATGCCGAATTCTGACAAACCGGTTCAGTCGCTTTAGATCCAGAATGGGCCTTACGGTACCGTCCTTTTTGGGTACAATGAACAGGTTGGAATAAAACCCCTGACCCTTTTCGATCTCCGGTACAGGCACGACAACCCCGCTGTGCCGAAGAGACTCGACCGCCCTGAATAAGGCGCGAACCCGAGATTCCTCCTTGGGAAGGCGCGAGGGAAAAAAACGATTTGAGGGAAGGCTGGAAAATTCTATTTTGTACCCCGAGGAGACTAACTCCCTGACCCACTCGTCGTGAGTAATCGATAGCCAAATGGGGCGAAACCAGAGTAAGCGGCCGCCTACTCTGGATAAATTGACCGGATTCTGCCTCCAGTCATTTGCCCGAATATCTCTGGGGTTTGGACCCTCTAGATCTTGGTTGTTGAGATCGTCCTCTTCCCAGAGGGTTGGTCCTGTAGGAGACCTGACGATCTCTGGCCTGACTAGGCCGACCTGAGCCGCTGGAGGTAGCTGGCGCGGCCCAACCTGGGTTACGAAAGGCCCTAAAGCGAGGCTGAAGCTGTCGGCGAAAAGGCTGCTTAATCTTTTGCTGAGGAAGGAAACTGCTCTTCCCTCCCGTCGCATCAGATATGAGCTGATCCAACCTTTCGCCAAATAACCGACCATTCTGATATGGTAAGGATGTAAGCGATTTCTTTGAGATTGAATCTACTCGCCAGGTTCTAAGCCACAAAGATCTTCTGATGGCAATTGCATTAGCAGCAGCTAGGGCTGCGCAATTTGCCGCATCCATGGACGCATTAATTAAGAAGTCTCCCGCAAGTGCTATCTGATTAGAAATCTCAGTTACTTCAGATGGTACCTCAATACCATGAAGCGCTCTATTTAGAGACTCCGACCAGGATATCATGGCCTTAGCAACCCAAGTCGCTGCAAAAGAAGGAGAGAGAGCAGAACCCGATGCTTCAAACACCGAGCGGGCCAAACCTTCAATCAGACGATCCGTTGGTTCCTTGATCGAGGAACCGTTAGGAAGGGAGAGGAGCGTTTTAGACGCCAAACGCGACACAGGAGGATCAACCGCAGGAGATTCCGCCCATTTCTTAAGAAGCTCGGGAGCAAAAGGATATCTAGTATTGAGAGCCTTTTGTCCTGCGAAGCGCTTGTCCGGTTTCTCCCGGTGGCGCTGCACTAGTTCCTCAAACTCAGGATGAGATCCAAAAACTTTATGAGCTTGCCTGGCTCTTTTGAAGGACACCTTATGACCGGAGGTCAAGGTGGACTCATCGTCTATCCCCAAGGTTTGATTGACAGCTTCAATCAAACTGTCAATTGTGTCCTGACAATTTGGTGCCTCCAAATTAAGGGACCCTTCTGAATCAGAATCCGAATACTGATCACTTGTCAGAGGTGAGGGAGAGCGGGAGACGGAACTGAAAGATGCCGAGGCTCCGGACGGCAAAGGCGATGCAGTGTGGGTTCGCTTCCCCTGCGTCTGCCTAGTGAGAGCGCGGCCCCTGCAGGCCGGAGGTTCATGAGACGTCGCCAAGACGGGTGAACCACTGTCCCTGCTCCTATCGGGAGCTTGAAGGGACTCGATTGCTCTAGTCAATGATGCCACAGATTGAGTCAGGGACAGAGCCCATTCAGGGGGACCTGACGCACTGGGTTCCGTAATAGGAGCGGGTTCCTGAGCCCGTTCGGAGTCACAGGCTTCGCAAACCCGAGTAATCTGGGCTCGCGGAAAAGGGGACCTACAGGCAATGCATGCGGTATACAGTACCGTATGAGCTTTAGTTCTTCTGGACATACTGAGTCTATCACAGAGTCCGCAATGAACTGGATGTGCGACGGTCAGTGAAAAGGAGTGCAGAAGTACTTAGTGAAGCGGAACAACCAGGCTGGAGGTAGAAGCACTTACCCCAGTCCTGTACCCCCTGCGTCCTTAAACCGCGTAGCAGTGGCGTCTGGCTCCAAATTTTTCAAAAAGAGCGCCCCCCTGTCAGGAAGGCGAGCTCAAGTAGCCGAGCCTTTAGGGGGAGGATCGAGAGGCGCGGCCTAGCTGTCAGAGGCCCGCCTCCAGCCGCGGCCTAGTCTCCAGCAAAAGCCGGGGACTAAATTTACAGCCGCGGCCTAGCATCAGCCGAAGCCGCGGCCTAGATTTCCGGCGGAGGCGGCCCCAAAACCAGAGGGCGGGCCCGCCGGAAGGAGACAATGCCGAGGGCGGATCCCCGCGACCGCGGCCCGCCCTCCAGCCGACACCGGACGCTACATCTTGGGCCGCGGCCTAGTCCCCGGCAGAAGCCGGGGACCAAATTTGCAGCCGCGGCCCAGATTTCCGGCGGAGGCCGCCCCAAAATCAGAGGGCGGGCCCGCCGGAAGGAGACAATGCCGAGGGCGGATCCCCGCGACCGCGGCCCGCCCTCCGGCCGACACCGGACGTTACATCTTGGGCCGCGGCCTAGTCCCCGGCAGAAGCCGGGGACTAAATTTGCAGCCGCGGCCCAGCACCGCCCGAAGCCGCGGCCTAGATTTCCGGCGGCCGGCGCCGGACGCCACACCTCGGGCCCCAGTCCCCGGTCCTTGCCCGAGGCCTAACACCGCCGAAGCCAGGGACCTGACTCCCCGGGGGGGAACACGGGCCAGGAGTGTACCTGGCTGGAATCCAGACGCTTGAAACCTGCGGTGCTCCATGCGTGCGGCGTTTCCAGTATCTTCTCCGTTTTCAAAAAGGTGAGCCATAGAGGGGGGCTTTGTAGTAAAAAAGGTGGGACGGTGCAGGAACCCTAACTCCATCACCCCTTCAGGAGGCGAGGAGAGGGACCGTCCGCCTCCTTGCAGCACCGCAGTCTAGCATTGGTGGCGCAGTGGGGGCTGCACGGACAAACTCCTGCCTCTGTGCAACCTAGGGTTTCAATACCTCAGGGTGGACAGGGCTAAGTCCGGCATTCGTGTCCCACGTTGCGGGAGAGGATACGCTGGAGGCTTTACTCCACGTGCTCGCCCGTTGATGGTTTGGGGAGATCGGACCCTTTCAATAGGATCCGTCGCCCCTATCTCATCTTCGTGGGGAAGAAAAAAAAAAAAAAAATGGTCTGGAAAAAGAACCAGACGTGTGCCTCCATCAGACACTAAGCAATAACTGGGTTTGCCTGCGGCCAGTGCTGAGGTGTATACGGCGGAGGAGGAGCTAACCTTTTTTATGTTACTTAGTGTCAGCCTCCTAGCGGCAGAAGCATACACCCACAGTCCTGTGTCCCCCAATGAGACGAAGGAGAAATAAAAAATAATGATATTCTCACCTTCCGGCGGCCCCCGCAGCCTTCCCGCGGCCCCCGCAGCCTTCCCGCCTTCAGCGACGCTCCCGGCAACTTCCGGTCCCAAGAGTCCTTTGCGAGAATCACCCAGATGGCATAGCGGTCTCGCGAGATGCTACGTCATCGGTGTGATTTGTTGCAAAGCACTCCTGGGACCGGAAGTTGCCGGGAGCGTCGCTGAAGGCGGGAAGGCTGCGGGGGCCGCCGGAAGGTGAGAATATCATTATTTATTATTTTTTTATTATTTTTACATTAGATCTTTTTACTATTGATGCGACATAGGCGGCATCAATAGTAAAAAGTTGGTCACACTTGTCAAACACTATGTTTGACTCGTGTGACCAACCTGTCAATCAGTTTTCCAAGCGATGCTACAGATCGCTAGGAAAACGCTAGCATTCTGCAAGCTAATTACGCTTGCAAAACGCTATTATTCTGGCGGGAATCAGCATAAAAAAACGTGCGTATTTCCTGCGGGAGAAGTGCGGGATTGCCGCGGAAATTTCCGCGGCAATTCCGCAACGTGTGAACTTAGCCTTATACTTCCCCTAGTTAGCCATGAGGGCTTGAAATTCCCTCAACCACAATATAATTTCATCACTATTATAGATAAAGGGGGAAAAGAAGACGATAGAACTCTTCTGCCATCTACTGACCGCTCTTTGTACTACAAGTACAACTATTCTTGATTTATATTTACCTCCTTACACGCTCTTAAATAAAGGGTTCCTACATTATTTCTACAATATCAACAATACAATCTGGCAAACTCATTGAACAGATAATTTCAAGTCATGTGATGGCAGCACATTAAAGATAAAAAACGTTTATTCAATGTACTAAAGAATAAATCATTTAAACAGCTGCGGGCTCCAACTAAATGACTTGATTTTATGAATCTCCCCTTAAGTTATATTCAGGCAAGATTTAATAATGGGTAAACTTATCAAACCACAAGCAAGAGACAGCCAAAACTAAAAACTCCCCAAAACAACAAAAAAAATCACAAAAGAGAAAAATCTAGAAAACAACTATCTCTTGATATGCAAACATGCAAATCAAACAATGCCTCACAATCCCAATAACAGAGCTCTTCTTCTCTTGCTCAATGGTCTGACAGTGACGAAGAAGAGGACCCTATGCATGAAGAAACAAACCTTAAATCCTAAATAAAAGCTCTACCTACCATGGACTGCATAAGAAACCTCTTTCACCCAAATTATTAAAGAAGAGATAGCCGATCTCGAAAAATGACGTCAAGCAGGTATATACGAGACTACAAACTTTGGAAGATACCTGTGATCAAATATCTGCACACTCGGAAGTGGTCACAGAAATACTAATTGATAAACAAAAAGAAAGCTTCCTTCAAAAAAAATCCATATTGATGATCTTTAAAACAGGTCAAGGAGAAACAACCTAAGAATTAGAGGACTCTCGGAGAAAAATCCCAGATAAAGATATTTCTGCAACTCTCACCAGAATATTTAATGACTTACTGGAAAAAGAAGATACAAATATCATAGGTGTGGAAAGAGCACATAGAGTATACAGGCCAAGAAATATAAACCCGGACAAACCAAGGCATATTCTTTGCTGCCTACAGAGCTTTAAAGTTAATTTACCACAAAGCCAGATACGCTACTAAAATTGAATATGAAGAAAACGACATTCAAATCTTTCAAGACCTTTCAAAACTAACTCTCGACCTTAGAAGACAACCCCATCCCTTGACAAGGATCCTGAGAGACAGGAACATAGCTTACAGATGGATGTTCCTGTTCGGACTTGCCATATCCTTTGGTAATAAAACTTTAATCATTAAAACTCCAGAAGACTTACCCTTTGTTCTCAATAAACGAGACCGCCTTCAACTTCAAATACCTGACTGGACATCAGCGGAAGATTTTCTTAATCTTCCGCCGCTACCAAAGCATGAGAAATGGTCTACAATCACACCAAGAACGGGCAGAAAAATTAACTCTGACTCTAATAAAACTCTGAAGAGGAATAGCAAGGGAAGTGAAGGCTGAATTGTCCCTAATGCATAAAGATGCCTCAACAACTGGGACTTCTTTTTTGACTGGCCAGTTATCCATTGGGCCACAATGTGCTTGTTTTTTCTTATTCCCTTTTCGGTTCGACGGAATATTCTTTGTAACAAGGACTAATTGTTTGTGCGGTGCCGAGGAGACTGAGTGGATGATGCAGTGAACATTATCCACACGAAGCAAGCAGGAGGGCGGCATCGCCAGCAGATGGGAGGTGCCGGACCAAGAAGAGCAACACCCCTAGGACCGGACCTCCCCACAGGCGAGTATAATAAAAAGTTATTTTTCTTCTCTTACAGGTTAGCTTGGGGGCTTATATATGGCATTATAGAATGCTGTATATCAGCCCTGAAAGGTGATGGCTGTAACTCATATCGGCCAAAACTGCTGACAGGTTCACTTTAACCATAACTATCCCAAGTTATAAGTTATACTCCCATAGTCCTGCTGAAGACCTCCTGACAAAAACCTGTGATCATAACTCATCTCTATGCCCAACTTAAAAATTGCAACGTTTATTGTAAAAGCAATAAACGTTCCACAGAAAAGAATGCAAATTTTAAGATATCTGGGAAAAAAAAACCAAAAAACTGATATATCATTTTTCCAGGAGACTCAATTAAAAAAATATATATACGCCTATAACCAAAAATAAAACAAACATATACTAAATGGTATAACTCTACTTCCCCAGCCAAAAGAAATAAAGGAGTCTTCATGGTCATAAAATAAAAACTCCCTTTCACTTTAATAAATGCTATACAAGATCAAGACAGAAGATATAGTGTTTTGAAATGTACGATTTGTAACCAAATTTACACATCGATAAATATATAAGCCTCAAATGTGAATCATCTTCCTTTCTTTAAAAAATATTCAAAACATTAACCCCTTAGTGACAGAGCCAATTTGCAGCTTAATGACCAGGCCAATTTTTACAATTCTGACCACTGTCACTTTATAAGCTGATTCTGAAACGGTTTTCTCGTGACATATTGTACTTCATTTTAGTGGTAAAATTTATTCAATATGACTTACGCTTACTATGAAAAAAATGGAAATATGGCAAAAAAAATTTAAAATTTTGCAATTTTCAAACTTTTAATTTTTATGCCCTTAAATCAGAGAAATATGTCACACAAAATACTTAATAAATAACATTTCCTACATGTCTACTTTACATCAGCACAATTTTGGAAACAACTTTTTTTTTAGTTAGGAAGTTATAAGTGTTAAAAGTTGACCAGCAATTTCTCATTTTTACAACAAAATTTACAAAACCATTTTTTTTTTTAGGGACCACCTCACATTTGAAGTCAATTTGAGGGGTGTACATTAAAGAAAAGCCCAAAAGTGACACCATTCTAAAAACTGCACCTCTCAAGATTCTCAAAACTACATTCAAGTAGTTAATTAACCCTTTACGTACTTCACAGGAACTGAAGCAATGTGGAAGGAAAAAATGAACATTAACATTTTTCACGAACATTTTAATTCAATTTTTTTTATTTTCACAAGCGTAAAAAGAGAAAATAAACCACAAATTTTTTTGTGCAATTTCTCCTGAATACGCCGATACCCCATAAGTGGGAGTAAACCACTGTTTCGGCGCACGGCAGAGCTCGGTAGGAAAGCAGCTCTGTTTGACTTTTTCAATGCACAATTGGCTGGAATTGAGATCGGACGCCATGCCGCGTTTGGAGAGTCCCTGATGTGCCTAAACAGTGGAAACCCCCCACGGAACTTATCTAGATGTATTTTGAACACTTTGAACCCCCAAGTGCTTTACAGAAGTTTTTAACGTTACGCCGTGAAAATAATAAAATCAAATTTTCCTCACAAAAATGTTATTTTAGCCCCAAATTTTGCATTTTCATAAGGGTAACCCGATCAGTGCAGGAGCTCAGCGCTGCAGTGGCCGAGCTTCCTGCACTGACAGCCAGGAGCGGCGTCCACGCCGCCCCTGGTTGTTAACCCCCTGACTGCTGCGATCGAGTGTTCAGGGGGGAAGGCAGAGGGTCGGGAGCTCCCTCTGCCTTAGATCGGCATCCCCGCAATGTAATTGCAGGGCCCTATCTCTGCCTTGATGACCCGGGGTTGTCATGACATGACAACCTCCGGGTCATCCAGCTACGGAAAGACGCTGTGACCATGCTCACAACATGGTCACAGCAGCTTTCTCCATTGGTATAATGCATTGCAATGCTGGAGCATTGCAATGCATTATACCTGCAATCAAAAGTGAAAGTCCCATAAAGGGACAAGGTAAAAAAAACACATTTTTTTAAAAAATTTGTAAAAAAAATAAAAAATAAAAAAAATTCCCCTAAAAAAATACATTTTTATGTAAAACAAAAAAAACACACATTTGGTATTGCCGGGCCCGTAAAAATCCCATCTATAAAAGCGTAACCCTAGTTAACCCCTTCAGTGAAAGCTGTAAAAAAAAAAAAAACACAAAAAAGTAGTAAATTATACTATTTCCAAGTATTTCCGGTATCATCATACCGCTTGGAAAAAGTGCAATAACACGCAATCAAAAAGATGGATATAAATAAACATGGTACCGCTGAAAACGTCATCTTGTCCCGCAAAAAACAAGCCACCATACAGTATCATCAGCGAAAAAATAAAAAAAGTTATAGCTCGCAGAATAAAGTGATGCAAAAATAATTATTTTTTCTATAAAAGTTTTTATTGTGTAAAAAACTCCAAAACATGAAAAAGGGGTATCACTGTAATCGTAGTAACCCGAAGAATAAAGCTGCCTTACCAATTTTACCACACGCGGAACGGAGGAAAAAAAAAAACAATTTCTGAATTGCTGGTTTTTGTTCATTCTGCGTCCACAAAAATCAGAATAGGAAGTGATCAAAAAAACCGTTATGTGCCCGAATATGGTACCAATAAAAACGTCAGCTCGTCCCGCAAAAAATAAGCCCACACATAACTCTGTCGGCCGAAATATGGAAAAATTATAGCTCTCAAAATACGGTGATGCAAAAATTTTTTACAAAAAATTCTTACAAAAAAAGCGTCTTTTACGGTATGTTTCCACGGAAAGGAAACGCTGCGTGTTTGACGCTGTGTACAGCCGCAGCGTCAAACATGCAGCGTCCAGATGTTACAGCATAGTGGAGGGGATTTCATGAAATCCCGTCTCCACTATGCGTTAAAAAACGCAGGTGGCAGATCAGCATTAACGGACATGCGGCGCGTTTTTTCAGATCGCAGCATTTCCTTTTACCTTGCGGCGACGCTCCGTCGCCGCAAGGTAAATAACACAGGCCTATGTAGCGCTGCGCCGATTCCGGATGTGTTCAATGAACACATCCGGATTCACCGCGCGTTCAGAAGGGGGCGGGGCTTTGGGCGGAGCGGACTTTCCGCTCAGTCCAAAGTGCTGTGGTTCCGGAACATGGAACCATACCCTTAGTGTGTGACAGAAGCTAATCATGAAAAAAGGATGTAAATCTGGTATCGCCGTAATCGCACCGACCCGAAGAATAAAGTCGCCCAATCACTAATACCGCATGAGGAACGGTTAAAAAATAAAACCAATTCTTCACCTTTTGTGGATTTGTTCATTCTGCCTCCCAAAGATCGCAGTAAGGCAATCACAGTGGTCCCCCCCCCCCCCCCCACATATGGGGTATCAGCGTACTCAGGATAAATTGCACATCAACTTTTGGGGTCCTATTTCTCCTGTTACGCTTATAAAAATAAAAATTGGGGGCAAAAAGATCATTTTTGTGGAAAAAAATATGATTTTTTATTTTTCACGGCTCTACGTTATAAACTTCTGTGAAGCACTTGGGGGTTCAAAGTGCTCACCACACATCTAGATAAGTTCCTTGGGGGGGGGGTCTAGTTTCCAAAATGGGGTCACTTGTTGGGGGTTTCTACTGTTTAGGCACATCAGGGGCTCTCCAAACGCGACATGACACCCGCAGACCATTCCATCAAAGTCTCCATTCAAAAACGGCGCTTCTTCCCTTCCGAGCTTTGGCATGCGCCCAAATAGTGGTTTACCCCCACATATGGGGTATCAGTGTACTCAGGACAAATTGCACAATAACTTTTGAGGTCCTGTTTTCCTTTGGAAAATAAAAATTGAGGTGAAAAGATCATTTTTGTGGAAAAAAATATGATTTTTTAATTTTACGGCTCTGCGTTATAACCTTCTGTGAAACCCTTGGGGTTCAAAGTGCTCACCACACATTTAGATAAGTTCCTTGGGGGGTCTAGTTTCCAAAATGTGGTCACTTATGGGGGGTTTCCACTGTTTAGGTACATCAGGGGCTAGCCAAACGCGACATGGTGTCCGCTCTCGATTCCAGCCAATTTGACATTCAAAATCTCAAATGATGCTCCTTCCCTTCCGAGCTCTGGCATGCGCCTAAAGATTGGTCTTCCTCCACACATGGGGTATCGGTGTACTCAGGAGAAATTGTACAACAAATATTGTGGTTCATTTTCTCCTGATACCCTTGATAAAATTTAAAAAAATTGTGTCGAAAGAAAAATTTTGGGGAAAAAAAGTTAAATGTTCATTTTTTCCTTCCACATTTCTTCAATTCTTGTGAAGTACCTAAAGGGTTAATAAACTTCTTGAATGTGGTTTTGAACACCTTGAGGGGTGCAGTTTTTAGAATGGTGTCACTTTTGGGTATTTTGTCATACTGACCCCTCAAAGTCACTTCAAATGTGAGGTGGTCCCTAAAAAAATGGTTTTGTAAATTTTGTAGGAAAAATGAGAAATCGCTGGTCAACTTTTAACACTTATAACTTCCTAAGAAAAAAAAATTTTTGGTTCCAAAATTGTGCTGATGTAAAGTAGACATGTAGGAAATGTTATTTATTAACTATTTTTGTGACATATCTCTCTGATTTAAGGGCATAAAAATTAAGAGTTTGAAAATTGCAAAATTTTCACCATATTTCAGTTTTTTCATAAATAAACGCAAATCATATCGAATAAATTTTACCACTAACATGAAGTACAATATGTCACGAGAAAACAATCTCAGAATCGCCAAGATCTGGTGAAGCGTTCCAGAGTTATAAGCACATAAAGTGACAGTGGTCAGAATTGTAAAAATTGGCCTGGTCATTAACCTAAAAAATGGCTTGGTCCTTAATGGGTTAAATTGTGATTAAAGATGATTGTACATTGCAATACATAACACCACAAATGTCTATGGCATGCTCTATGCCCTGCAAAGGAATATTAAGGGACCATGTTGCAAGGAAAAGATACAACCTAAATGACAGGAGACTTACCACTTAATTTACTTTTTCCCGCTTGCTCCTCTTCCTTTTGTCTTTTTCGTCTCATCTCCACCATCTCTACATCAAATTTAGCTTTCCAATTAAGGAAGTTTTCAATTGTAACTGGAGTCCCATGGAAACGTTTCTAGGAGAATATCAGGTTCACATAAACAATGTTGTCTATGCATCAGCTAAATACGTACAAATCATGATAACCTGTAGACTGTGAGCCCTCGCGGGCAGGTCCTCTCTCCTTCTGTACTTGTGTGTCCCTTGTCTAGCACATGTTTATTGTATCTGTCTATATTTTTCCCTTTTCATATGTAAAGCGCCATGGAATAAATGGCGCTATATAAATGTATAATAATAAATAATAATAAATAATAATAACACCTTGAAACATGCCAGCCAACCTCAACCCAGAACTTAAGGAACACCCAAACACCCAGCTGGTGACAATGGCATATGGGCAGAGAGGGAGCAACGATTCTAAATACTTTTCATTCTAACTTGACTTTTACCAAGAAACATTGACTAAAAGATCTAAACATCGACTCAACAAACTTTCTAAAAACCAAAATTTCTGGCAGTCTCCAAACTTTTGACCACAACTGTATTGACATAACCACTGACATTCACTGAGCAGCACTTGTCTATGTTAAGTTACCTTTTCTGCTTCTTCCACCTCCTTTTCCTTCTGTATTTTTTCCTCTTCCCTCCGGTTTTTTATTTGGTCTATAATTTCATTTAGTTTATCTTGGGCAGCAGACACTAAAGTGAAAATCATCACCATTCCCAGGTTCTCCTGAGCCTATAAAAGATTAGAGGGTTACTTATCACGTTTGGTTCTAATTGTATACAACTCACAAAAACAAAAAGTTATCAATCACTCGTCAGATGAGACTTCGGCAGGGTCCATATGGCTATACTAAAACTCGGACCAGTCTCATCTGCAGACTGTGGCTAGCTTTGTGTGGCTATCCACAAAGAAGACAAGTGCAGGGGCTGCCTGCTATGTAACTACAATTGTCTGGTCCATAAATTGGTCTAGAATAGCGCACATTGAATTTTTTCACACAAAGACCATTAGTCCATGTGAAAAATCCAGTCATGTACATTAACTGGCTATAACGAATATGCGTGCGGTTCATGTGCGATACATGAACATATAAACCACGTGCCTGAATGAGCCAATAGGGCTAGATTCAAACAGTTTGTGCCAGAAAACAGATTTGAAATTGCTGCAAATAATGCAAAATTGTGGCACAACGCGTAGTTCCACAAACATTTTGCGACATTAGGAGTTTTACACCAAATCTACTAATGTTTACAATAGTGTCAGGAACGTAGTCAAAGGACAAACTGACAAATTCTGAATAATTTAAGTAACAAAAGTGGTGTAAAATCCAGCAGATATGTTCTCCAGCAGATCATGGAGATGCTTGTCTATGCAGCGGCTGCTACAGTCACCACTCACTATACAGAGTGCACTGTAATCACTCACCAGCACACTGATTGACAGACTTGCTATGTACACACACACGTTGACAAGCAGCCTGTCAATGTGTAAGGGAGTGATAACAACTTGCTCAATGGTAGAAAGCAGTGACTGTTACAGCCCCCTGCACTGCCCCAATGACTGGAAGCCAGCGGCTGCAGGGAGAATAGAACATCACTTTCTCTCTTTGATCTGCCAGTAAGCCCGACAGACTAAACAGATGATTTAAAAGCCATTTACCTGCAGATCATCTAACACATCATCTGCAAGTGAAGTGTTGTTTTGGAGGTGACAGGTTCCATTTAAGTTCAAGTGTAGAACTGACCTGCTCCGCTAATAAGGCCAAGACAGCAGAAGCATCACTATCTTCAAGGTTCTCTTGGGAAACAATTTCATAGAGAGGAGCTTCATCTGGATAGGACTCCACATAAGTAAACTTCAGCGTTACTTCTACATCTGTAAAACAAAGAATATCGGTGAGATGGTGATGACCATAAAGCTGATTTAGCGGAGGGAAGCTATATGGAATCCGGCTCAAGTATTCTGCAATTTTACCAATTTTGCTTCCTCTTCCATTGAAAAAAAAGTTTGCTGATGGTGGAGCTCTATAAACTAAGTTTTGAGCAGTATGAGAACTATGTGAAATCGCTTCACATAAAATATTGAATTATTTTTGTTCTATACGATTATTTATTACTCATTGGCCAAAGGGTTTATTAGCGTAATTGTGAAATTCAGATACAGTGGGTACGGAAAGTATTCAGACCCCTTTAAATTTATCACTCTTTGTTTCATTGCAGCCATTTGGTAAATTCAAAACGTTCATTTTTCTCATTAATGTACACTCTGCACCCCATCTTGACTGAAAAACAGAAATGTAGAAATTTTTGAAAATTTATTTAAAAAAAAAACTGAAATATCACATGGTCATAAGTATTCAGACCCTTTGCTCAGACACTCATATTTAAGTCACATGCTGTCCATTTCCTTGTGATCCTCCTTGAGATGGTTCTACTCCTTCATTGGAGTCCAGCTGTGTTTAAAAAAACTTATAGGACTTGATTTGTAAAGGCACAACCTGTCTATATAAGACCTCACAGTGCATGTCAGACCAAATGACAATCATGAGGTCAAAAGGGACTGGCCAGGGAGCTCAGAGACAGAATTGTGGCAAGGCACAGATCTGGCCAAGGTTACAAAAATGGTAATTAGACCTACCGGTAATTGTATTTCCAGGAATTCATCCTGACAGCACCATGGAGGACGTCCTTCTTATCCTCAGTGGGACAGGAACAACGATCGGTTAAAAGGACCCTCCCCTCACCACCCCCTCAGTGATTTTTCAAAGTACCACATCTGCATGGATGCAAACACAAATTTATTAACAAATAATTCTATACACATGTTACTTCACAATGGTATCAGAAAATAAACGCTATTGCAGTAGGGAGGGAACTAGTAGTGCTGTCAGGATGGATTCCTGGAAATACAATTACCGGTAGGTCTAATTACCGGTTTCCAGTTCACCACCTGACAGCACCATGGAGAAGTACCAGAGAATGGTAACACTAGGGTGGGACTATAGCGTGCAAAACCTTTCTACCAAAAGCTAAATTGTTCCAAGCTGACGTCTAATTTGTAATGCTTAGCGAAGGTACTGATGCTAGCCCACGTTGCTGCCCTACAAATTTGCTCTGTTGAGGGGCCCCCCCCCCTCTGCGCCCATGATGTGGCCATAGCTCGTGTGGAATGTGCTCTAAGGATACCAGGGGGATCTGTTGTGAATGTTTTGGAAATAAATTCTGAGCAGAAGCTCCCTCTGGTGGTTACAAACAGTACTGAACCATTCAATGAGGATTGGCAATCAGGATTGATATATATCTTTGGGTGTAGTTAATCTCTCAGGCTGTGACGAGGCGTCTAGGACCAACGTAGGAACGCTCCACGGCTGCCTTTAGTTGTGGTGGTTAGTCAGGGTACTGCAATCCAATAGATTCCAACCTCTCTAGTGTACTGCCGTTTTTGCCTGCTCTCCTCAGCTACCAAAACATAACAGTATCACCGACCTAACTGAAAATTATATGGTACTCACAGAAGGGAAAAATAGTGCGGAAAGAAAAAAGTTGTCAGAGATTTTTTTTTTTTTTGCTTCTTGCATTTTTTCCCTCTTTTTCTCTGGGTGCTGAGGAGGATTTTTTTTTTCTCTCAATGGAGCTTGCACAGCTGTCTGGCCGTGTGGATCAGCTTGCCACTGAGGTTCGGAGTATTGCTGTCTATCTTGCTGGGTTGCCGGTTGTGGAACCTAGGATTCCCATGCCAGATTTGTTTTTGGGAGATCGGGCCAAATTTCTGAATTTCAAAAATAACTGTAAGCTGTTTTTTGCCTTAAAACCTAAGTCCTCAGGGAATGCAGCACAGCAGGTTCAAATTGTCATCTCTCTCCTGCGCGGCGATCCTCAGGATTGGGCTTTTTCCCTGACACCTGGGGACCCTGTTTTGAGCGATGTTGATGCATTTTTTCTGGCTCTGGAGTTATTGTACGATGAGCCTAATGTCACTGATCAAGCTGAAAGAACCTTGTTGGCATTAAATCAGGGGCTTGAGGACGCTGAGTTGTACTGTCAGAAATTCCGAAAATGGGCAGTCCTAACCAAATGGAATGATGATGCTTGGGCAGCCCTTTTTCGGAAAGGGCTGTCAGAGAATGTAAAAGATGTTATGGTGGGTTTCCCTGCTCCCTCTGGTCTCAATGATTCTATGTCATTGGCGATTCAAATTGACAGACGTTTGCGTGAGCGCAGAAGTATGCGTGGAAGAGTGTTGCCTTGTGAGCCAGCTTCTGAACCCATGCAGTGTGATAGAGTGGCTTCTGGGGCATAGCGTCATGAGTTTCGAAAACGCAATGGGTTATGTTTCTATTGTGGTGACGCCTCTCATGCTATTTCTGTCTGCCCTAAGCGGGGAAGACGTTTTGCACGCTCAGTTGTCTTGGGTAGTGTTCAGACTAAATTTCTGTTGACTGTTACCCTGATTTGCTCCATGTCCACATTTTCTGCTCAGGCGTTTGTTGATTCGGGAGCAGCTATTAACCTGATGGATTTTGATTTTGCCAAATGTTGTGGGTTTCCCTTGATACCCCTACGGAAGTCTATTCCCTACTGGGGATTGATTCTACCCTTTGGCTGAGAATAAACCCGTTTTCTACTCAGGTGATAATGAGGGTTGAACCTGATCATCAGGAGAGTTGCAAATTTTTGGAACTGTATAATCTGCATGACATTATTGTACTAGGTTTCCCTTGGTTAGTCTCATAATCCTGTTTTGGATTGGAAATCTGTGTCTGTAACCAGTTGGGGCTGCCAATGTGTTAATACCAACACTCCTGTTTTATCTTCCTCTTCCCAGTCTCAGGATGTTCCTGACTTTTTGACTGATTTTTCTGATGTGTTTAGCGAAAGTAAATCTGCATCCTTGCCCCCCCCCCATAGGAGCTATGACTGCGCTATTGAATTAGTGCCTGGTAGTAAATTCCCTAAAGGTCGCCTTTTTAACTTGTCTGTACCTGAACATGACGCTATGCGGTCTTATATCAAGGAGTCATTGGAGAAGGGTCATATCAGACCATCCTCTTCACCCTTAGGTGCCGGTTTTTTCTTTGTGGCCAAAAAGGATGGTTCATTAAGGCCGTGTATTGATTATCGTCTCTTGAACAAGATCACTGTGAAATATCAATATCCGTTACCCTTGATTTCTGACCTGTTTTCCAGGGTGAAAAGTGCTACTTGGTTTACCAAGCTTGACCTCAGGGGGCGTATAACCTTATTCGCATTAAGCACGGGGATGAATGGAAGACGGCGTTTAATACCCCAGAGGGGCATTTTGAGTACCTAGTGATGCCCTTTGGGCTCACTAATGCTCCTTCCGTCTTCCAGTCCTTCATGAATGACATTTTCAGGGATTTTGTGGATAAATTTCTGATTGTTTATTTGGATGATATCTTGATTTTTTCCAATGACTGGGACTCTCATGTGAAACATGTTCGGACTGTGTTCCAGATTTTGAGAGAGAATGCTCTGTATGTGAAGGGATCAAAGTGTCTTTTTGGCGTACAGAGCATCTCATTTCTGGGATTCATTTTGTCTCCATCTGTTATTGAAATGGACCCGGTCAAGGTTCAGGCCATCTGTGATTGGGTCCAACCTACTTCATTAAAGGCTCTTCAGAGATTCTTGGGTTTTGCCAATTTTTATCGTAAATTTATTGGTAATTTCTCTGTTATTGTTAAACCATTGACTGATTTGACCAAAAAGGGTTCTGATGTGGTGAATTGGCCTCCTGAGGCAGTCTCTGCGTTTCAGGAACTTAAGCAGAGATTCACTTCTGCTCCTGTTCTACGGCAGCCTGATGTTTCTCTGCCATTTCAGGTGGAGGTTGATGCCTCTGAAATTGGGGCAGGTGCCGTTTTGTCCCAAAGAGATCCTGAGACCTCTAAAAGTAACCCTTGTGCCTTTTTCTCTCGAAAATTTTCTCCAACTGAACGTAATTATGACTTGGGTAATCGGGAGTTATTGGCCATGAAGTGGGCTTTTGAAGAGTGGAGACAATGGCTGGAGGGAGCCAAGCATCAGGTGGTGGTCCTCACGGACCATAAGAATCTGGTTTATCTGGAATCAGCCAAGCGACTTAATCCTAGACAGGCCAGGTGGGCCTTGTTTTTCACACGTTTTAATTTTGTGGTTTCCTTTCTTCCTGGCACTAAGAATGTTAAGGCGGATGCCCTCTCGAGGAGTTTCCTTGCGGACTCTCCTGAGTTATCTGATCCTGCTGTTATTTTGAAAGAGGGTATAGTTCTTTCCGCCATCTCGCCCAATTTGAGACTGGCTCTGGAAGGGTGTCAGGAGGATAAACCCGAGTGCTGCCCTGTTGGGAAATTGTTTGTCCCAGACCAGTGGAAAAAGAGTGTGATTCTGAGATTCATTGTTCCGCGTTGGCCGGTCATCCCGGAATTTTTGGTACCAGAGACTTGGTGAGTCGGTCCTTTTGGTGGCCTACTTTGTCTCGTGACGTCAGGGAGTTTATGCAGTCCTGTGGGACTTGCTCTCGCTCCAAGCCTTGCTCTCGCTCTAGTGGTTTGTTGATGCCATTGCCTGTGCCCAAGAGACCATGGACCCATATCTCTATGGATTTTATTTCCGACCTCCGTTTCTCAGAGAATGACCGTTATCTGGGTGATTTGTGATAGGTTTTCCAAGATGATACATCTTGTGCCATTGCCTAAGTTGCCCTCCTCCTCCGAATTGGTGCCTTTGTTCCTTCAGCAAGTGGTTCGGTTACACGGCATTCCTGAGAACATTGTGTCTGACAGAGGAGTCCAGTTTGTTTCCAGATTTTGGAGGACCTTTTGTTCTAAACTTGGTGTTCAATTGTCTTTCTCCTCTGCTTTTCATCCTCAGACCAATGGACAAACTGAGAGAACAAACCAGATATTGGAGACTTATCTGAGATGCTTTGTGTCTGCTGATCAAGATGATTGGGTATCTTTTTTGCCTTTGGCTGAGTTTGCTCTTAATAATAGGGCTAGCTCTGCCACTTTGAAGTCTCCATTTTTCTGCAATTTTGGGTTTCACCCTCGATTTTCTTCGGGACAGACGGAGGCTTCTGTCTGTCAGGGTGTTGACTCTGTTGTGTAGCGTATGCAGCAGATTTGGGACCAGGTAGTGGAGAGGTTGTCCCTCTCTCAGGAGAAGGCCCAGCGGTTTGCCAACAGGCATAGGACTGATGGTCCTCGGTTTAAAGTGGGGGACTTGGTCTGGTTGTCCTCAAGAAATATCCCTATGAGAGTTGCATCTCCTAAGTTTAAGCCTAGGTTCATTGGACCTTATAAGATCATGGAGATTCTTAATCCTGTTTCCTTTCGTTTACTTCTTCCAGGGACATTTAAGATCCATAACGTGTTCCACAAGTCCTTATTGAAGAGGTTTGTCGAGCCAGTGGTTCCTATGGCTGTGCCTCCTGACCCTGTTTTGGTTGAGGGCAATCTGGAGTATGTGGTTGAGAAAATATTGTATTCTCGTTTTTCTAGACGGAAACTCCAGTATTTGGTTAAGTGGAGAGGTTATGGTCAGGAGGACAATTCTTGGGTGTTTTCTTCGGACATCCATGCTAGGAGACTGATCCGTGCGTATCACCGAGCTCATCCTGACCGACCTGGTTGCACAAATGAGGGTTCGGTGACCCCTCCTCAGGGGGGGGGTACTGTTGTGAATGCTTTGGAAATGAATTCTGAGCAGAAGCTCCCTCTGGTGGTTACAAACAGTACTGAACCATTCAATGAGGATTGGCAATCAGGATTCACAGACTGGCTTGATATAAGGGAGGTTCCCTCCCATCATGGTTGCCGGTGATCAATTGTTCTTTTCTCAACTGTGGTTCCTGGTTCACTTGGAAGCTTGCTGAGTCTTGCCTCTTCTTCTGCTTTCAAATAAGATATTTTCTGTTTTTGTGCTTACCTTTTGCATTTTTCTCTGCATTTCTGTGAAGTTAGCCAGGTTCCCCCCGGGGGGCTTGGGCTCCTCTCAGTTCCGCTGGAGCCACTGTTATTTGTTCATTTGCCTTTTCCAGTTTTTTCAGTGGCTGCGGCTTAGTTTTGTTACACCAGAGAACTGATTTAGGTGGTAGAGGTCGTGTGATCTCAGGTGTTTTCGCAATCAGTAGCGTTGGCATTTTTTAGGGTTTTTCTGGATTGCAGTGAGTATCCTTTCTTTCCTTTTCTGTCTAGGCAGATTGGGCCCCAGCGTTTGCTCATACTATTTTCTGTCTGTGTCTGTATTTCCTCTTGTCTAACCGCCATTACATGTTTGGGGGCTTCCTATGTTCTTTGGGGTTCTGCTCCGGGGCAGATAGCTGTCCTCTTTCTATCTTTAGGTGTAGTTAATCTCCCAGGCTGTGACGAGGCGTCTAGTACCAACGTAGGAACGCTCCACGGCTGCCTTTAGTTGTGGAGGTTAGTCAGGGTACTGCAATCCAATAGATTCCAACCTCTCTGGTGTATTGCCATTTTTGCCTGCTCTCCTCAGCTACCAAAACATAACAGGGATCTTTCCCTTCTGACTTATAGGCTAGGGCTATCATAGACTTTATCCATCTACCAATAGTAGCTTTCGCTGCCCTCTTGCCTCTATTGGGACCTCCATACTGAATGAACAGATTCTTATCGTTCCTCCAACCCTCGGTTGCCTTTATATATTTTAGTACAGTGTCCCTCACGTCTAGATTGTGAAACTCTCGTTCCCTAGGATTCCTAGGATGCTGACAGAAGGAGGGTAGGATCACCTCCTGATCCATGTTTGTGCGTGACACTACTTTGGGAAGGAAAGCAGGGTCAAGCCTTAGGAATAATCTATCCTCAAAGGTCTGCAGGTATGGGTCCTGAATAGATAACGCCTGTAATTCCCCCAACCTTTTTGACGATGTTATCGCAACCAAAAAGGCCGTTTTCATTGAGAGCTTCGCTATCTGCATCTGCTGTGACAGTAGGTATGGGGGCCTACATAGGACCTCCAGGACCAAGTTAAGACTCCATGGCGGGACTGGATTTTTTATTAAGGGTCTCATCCTGCTAATTGCTTTTGAAAATCTTGCCACCCAGGGTAGTTGAAGAACACGCTGAAGGCCGAAATTTGTACTTTTAGAGTACTAGGTCTCAGACCTTTCGTAAAGCCTGACTGGAGGAAGTCATGGATCTTAGGAATGTTAGGAACTGCGTGTCCACCGAGATCTTTCCTGAAAACGAGCAGAAACGCTTCCATATCTTGTTATAAATATCAGTAGTTACTGGTTTCCTACTTGATGTATTGTTGAAATTACATCTTCTGAAAGTCCTCTGGATTTCAACATCTGGCGCTCAGGATCCATGCCGACAACCGAAGTGGGTCCGGATTGGAATGAAGAACTGGGCCCTGGTGCAGGAGATCTTCTCTCTTTGGGAGATGTAAGGGTTCTTCTATCGCCAACCTGTTTAGTAGAGAAAATCAACTTCTCTTGGGCCAGAATGGGACCACTGCGATCACCGTCGCTCTGTCTTCCTGTATATTTCTCAACATTCTCAGAATTAGAGAAAAGGGTGGGAAGGCGTATAAGAGTCCCTTTCCCCAATGCTGCGACAGAGCATCTATCTCTGCTGCCCGTCCAGCGGAATTAGTGAGAATAATGTTCTTATCTTCGCGTTTTCCCTGCTGGCGAAAAGACCAACCTGCGGTGTTCCCCACCGTTGACATAGCATCCCAAATACTTCTGAGTTTAGCGCCCGGACAGGTTTACTGTCATTCTGCTCAGGAAGTCCGCCACTTGATTCTGGGCTCCCTCCAGGTGTACTGCTGAGATGGATTCCACCGACTTTTCTGCCCATCTGAAAATTCAGTCTGCCAGATGCTGTAACGCCGGGTGTCTTGGGCCTCCTTGATGTCTTAGGAATGCCACCGCGGTCGTATTGCCGGAAAGTATCTTCACATGCTTTGCTGTGAGCTTCGATCTGGTCTGTAGAACTTTCCATATTGCGTAAAGCTCTCTGAAATTTGAATATCTTGTTCTTGTCTCCTGATCCCATTGACCTTGATAGTAGGCTCTCTCCATATGTTCACCCCATCCCATCTGACTGGCGTCTGTGGTTACCGTGACACAAGGTGTAAGGATCCAGTGTACCCCTACCCTGAGGTTCTTCAGAACGCTCCACCATCCTAGAGATTTTCTCACTGCCGAGGATAGTGTAATCTTCTTGTCCAGGGTACACTGTCTTCTGTCCCAGGATCGTAGAATTTGCTGCTGTAACTTCCGTGAGTGGAATTGACTCCATCTCACGCAGGGAATGCACGCCGTCATTCGGCCCAGGAATGCCATTGCCTCTCTTATGGAACAAGATTTCTTCTTGAACCGGCGAATGTCCTCCGTGAGAAACGTCTGTTTCTCGTCCGGCAGAAAGGAAGTACTGATATGGGAGTCCAGTATGACGCCTAAGAACTTCACTTGGCTCTGTGGAATTAAGCTCTACTTCCTCCAATTTATTATCCACCCTAGCTCCTGAAGTACGGAGATTGTGGCGTGACAATTGGCGCTGAGATGTTCCTCGGACCCTGCTGCCACCAGGAAATCGTCTTAACACGGTACTATGGTTATTCTTTGCTTCCTCAACCATGCCACTACTTCCACGATCAGTTTGGCGAAAATTCTGGGAGCTGAGGCTAATCCGAAGGGAAGGGCTCGGAATTGAAAGTGATGGACTCTCCCCTGGTCTGTCAAGGCGAATCTCAGATACCTCTGATAGGCCGGATGGATCGGCACATGGTAATATGCATTCTCCAAGTCCAGCGTGCACATTACCATGTCCTTGTCTATCAGGGGTATAGTGGACCTTATCGATTCCATTTTGAATCTCTTGCATCTTATGTATCGATTTAGGGGTCTGAGATTTACGATGGTTCTGGAATCCCCAGATGGTTTTTTGATTGCAAATAGTTTTGAATAATGTCCCCTGCCCTTTTCTGCCGGGGGAACTGGGACTATTACACCTAACCTGCGTAGGTCCTGGACATCCGTCCACATACATGAGGCCAGAAGGGGCTGAGACCTGGTGATCACGAACCTTTCTGGCGGCCTGTCGGTAAATTCTAGAGTGTAACCCTGGCCGACTGTATGGAGGATCCAAGGGCTTTGAGAGATCTTCTGCCAACCTTCCAAAAAAACCTTTATCCGCGCGACTCTGATGGCGTCATTTTCTCTGGGCCCCCGATCCTTCTCCGAAGATGGAGTCTCTACCCCTACCTCCTTTGGGATAGCTCCATCTACCTGACTTTCCCTTCCCCCTATAGTTTGTTCCTTGACCAGGTCGGGATCTCCGAAAGGGCTGGTATTTTTTAGTTTTTTCCTCAGGGAACCCCTTTTTTCTGTCGGAGGCCTTTTCTAATATGTCGTCTAGCACCGGCCCAAACATCTTACCCCCGAGAAGGGAATGGCGCACAATTTATTTTTTGAATGGGTGTCCCTAGACCACGTCTTAAGCCAGATCGCCCGTCTGGCGGCGTTTGACAAAGACTCACTTCTAGCCGCAAAGCGCACCGACTCTGCGGATGCATCTGCCATAAAACCCGTAGCAAGCTTTAGTAAGGGTAGGGACTTAAGAATGACCTCCCTGGCGGTCTAGGCTTTTATGTGATCCTCTAAATCATCTACCCAAAAGTGCATGGATCGGGCGACGTGGCTGCAATATTAGCTTTAATAATGGCCGCCGAGGCTTCCCATGCCCTTCTTAACAGCCCATCCGCCTTCCTATCCATCGGTACTTTTAGACTCGATGAATCTTCAAACGGGATTGCCGACTTTCTCGCCACCTTGGCTACTGGTACATCTATTTTAGGGACGTCATCCCAAGCCCTGATATCGTCCTGGTTGTACGGCAATCTAAGCCTGAAGTCACTAGGTATTATAAGTCTTTTCTCCGCATCCTCCCATTCTTCCAGAATCATGGATCGGATGTGGCTTTTGACTGGGAACACTCTGGAGATCTGGGACTGCAGGCCCCCAAACATTTTGTCCTGAATAGATGTCTCCTCTGGCGCGTCCTGCACCTGCATAGTGTCTCGGACCGCCTGAAGTAACTCATCTGTATCTGCTGACGAGAAGAGATATTTTTCCCCCTATCTGTCAGTTCCTCTTTCTTCCTGTTCTGAGTCTCCCCAGCCCTCTTCCTCTGACAAAGTGCTAGATTCCCTGGGCCTTTTTCGAGCCCTCTGGGGTTCTGACTGGCTGTAGCGGGGAATGTTCAGGCCTGAAATGGACGCTTGGACCTCCTGCCTTTTCATCGTTCTCAGGGATGTCTGCTCCTCTCCGACAACTTTACACGTACAGGCGTCGCATAAAGCTTTTAACCAGCCTTCCGGGAATTTGGTCAAACAGATTGGGCATTTCTTAGGCTTCCCTGGCTTCTTTTTTGCCGTCAAGGTTGCTGGATCCCCCTAAAATACAGACATTCTGAACTTTAATTCGGGAGCGTATGGGGGGTATTGTAGGCACCTGATCAGGCTTTGTGCTAGCCTACTCACATGCCCCTGTGGCAGCTCCGGCCCCTCAGGCCTGGCTGCGTCTTCCATGTCACTATGGCGTGGATTGTCCGTCTCTGCTGCCTAGAATACTGTCTCCCTGATTCAGGATGGCCGGCGGTTATCCCCGGACCGCATCCCCTTTTTATTCCTCCTACCTGGTTGATCCTGCCCCCCCCGCGCTCATGCGCAGTGCGACCGTGCTCCAACTGTATCCGGTCTCTGACGTGACTGGAAATGATGCGCCATACCCCGGAAGTGCTCCGTCGGCCCTGCTGGAGGGCGCCGGCTTCCTGCTTTGCCGGCCTGTACACCGCCGCCGGCCAATGGAAGCGCGGTATGACGCCAGACCGAGAGCCCCCGGTGAGGGGGAAGCGGGCAGTGGACCCAGGAGCAGCGCTACACTGGGGAGCTGAGGGACCTAGCTCTTAGAGGTATCAGCTGCAGATTTACCGGGTGGGAAGGGAAAGGCTGGGCCCCCCGATCCTCACCATCTGCCAGCACCGTCGGGGCTTGCTCGCCATTCCTATCCTCAGTGGGACAGGAAAAACACTGAGGGGGTGGTGAGGGGAGGGTCCTTTTAACCGCTCGTTGTTCCTGTCCCACTGAGGATAAGGACGTCCTCCATGGTGCTGTCAGGTGGTGAACTGGAAAGAATTTTTGCAGTTCTCAAGGTTCTTAAGAGCCCAGTGGCCTCCATAATCCTTAAATGGAAGAAGTTTGGGACCACCAGAAGTCTTCCTAGACCTGGCCGTCCAGCCAATCTGGGCAATCAAGGGAGAAGAGCCTGGGTGAGAGAGGTAAAGAAGAACCCCAAGATCACTGTAGCTGAGCTCCACAGATGCAGTAGGGAGATGGGAGAAAGTTCCACAAAGTCAACTATCACTGCAGTCCTCCACCAGTCGGGCCTTTATGGCAGAGTGGCCCAACGGAAGCCTCTCCTCAATGCCAGACAAATGAAAGCCCGCATAGAGTTTGCTTAAAAAACACATGAAGGACTCCCAGACTATGAGAAATTCTCTGGTCTGATGAGATGAAAATAGAACTTTTAGGTGATAATTCTAAGCGGTACGTGTGGAGAAAACCAGAAACTGCTCATCACCTGCCAAATACAATCCCAACAGTGAAACATGATGGAGGCAGCATCAAGCTATGGGGTGTTTTTCAGCTGCAGGGACAGGATGACTGGTTGCAATTGAAGGAAACATGAATGCGGCCAAGTACAGAGATATCCTGGATGAAAACCTCTTCCAGAGTGCTCTGGACCTCAGACTTGGCCGAAGGTTCACCTTCCAACAAGACAATGACCCCAAGCACACAGCTAAAATAACAAAGGACTGGCTTCAGAACAACTCTGACCATTCTTGACTGGCCCAGCCAGAAACCTGACCTAAACCCAATTGAACATCTCTGGAGAGACCTGAAAATGGATGTCCACCAACGTTCACCATCCAACCTAACGGAACTGGAGAGGATCTGCTAGGAAGAATGGCAGAGGATCCTCAAATCCGGGTGTGAAAAATTTGTTGCATCATTCCCAAGAAGACTCATGGCTGTACTAACTCAAAAGGGTGCTTCTACTCAATACTGAGCAAAGGGTCTGAATACTTATGACCATGTAATATTTCAGTTTTTCTTTTTTAATAAATTTGCAAAAATTTCTACATTTCTTTTTTTTTCAGCCAAGATTGGGTGCAAAGTGTACATTAATGAGAAAAAAAATGAACTTTTTTGAATTTACCAAATGGCTGCAATGAAACAAAGAGTGAAAAATTTAAAGGCGTATGAATACTTTCCGTACCCACTGTATGTTATTACTGTATTGACAGCAAAATGACAAATGCACCTAGGAGTCAGGTATTTTATGGATGAAGATGACAAATAACGTTATACTAAAATTGTTGATGACAGGTAAAAATAAAAAAAGTGCTAATAGCAAGATCTCATTTGACATGGAGAATTGCAATGCAATTTTAATGCAGTTCCCTATACCTTAGAAGTCAGTTACACATAGGTGAACGTGTAGCGCACAGTGCATGTACACAAGCATTACTTCATGTGGCAAGAAATCACGTATCGAGTTATATGGAATCACATGTACTATACAAGTGTACCACAGTTTCTTAAATGTGGAATTGTAATGACCAAAAATATTCTATATTGATTACATTTAAACTGTAAGTTTTTTATTTTTCTAGCAGAAGAGAAGCTTAAATAGATTCCAGTATATGTGGGAGGCGCTTTGACTCTCCGCTCCCAGTCTCCTCTCTGTTAATCTGAACCCAGGCATAACAGAATCTGGCTTTGAATTCAGGTCAAGCAAACCCACTAAACAATGCCAGGCGCAAATGCATGCAAGGAAAAGGAAGTTCTAGCACCTGTAATGCTGGTAGAATTCTGGTAAAGAAAAACTGCCCTATTAAACATAAATGGAAAGTGGCAGAGAATGAGAATAGAATTACTGGAAATATTAGACTGATTTGCACCAAAATCAGCTTTGTCTCTTTGTGGGGGATGAGGGTAGCCAGAGCATGCTTTTATTTCTGTTTTGGCTGACCTGACTCCCAGACGCACTGCGCTCCTTCTGTATCTTCCAGCTCCCACCTCTGGTAGATTTCGGTGTATTGTACAAGGGATGGAAGAGTAACATAATGATCTGCAATCAGCTGATGTAAAAAGAACACTACAAGGGAGCATGAAAACCTTTCAGAAAACCCCATCCTCTGATGCAATTTGTTTAAAACCTGTGATTAAATCCCCCTCCCCAGGTCCAGCACTGAGTCATCCCTGCTTCTCCTGGTGGACTTTATTGTCTGCAGCGGTGACATGACATTGATAACGCAGTAAACAATAAATGAGCACAGTGCCTCTGCCAGAGTAAAAGGCATAAGTTGCTCCAAGCTAAATAGCTCACTGATTGGCTGCAGTGTTTTCGGATGGATGATAGTGCTGCATCCAAGACCGAAGCAGCATTGGATAGCCAGCGCAGGAGCAGATGAGGGCGAGTACCAGCTGGCTCTATTTTACATGCATGCCTGGAGAACCCCCTTAAATACAGCTAAGTCATGGTCTATAGTGCACTGTTCTTTCAAAGTTCCAGCATCACTGCTGGCTGAAGATCAAAGAACATGTAAACAGCTACATTGTGAGCATTGGCTCCTATTGTTTTAGCAGAAAGAAATAAAGCAGAGAAGAATCTCTGCACAGGTATTAGCACGTAGATCTGTGCAAATGTATGTTATTTTACCTATATTTTTGCTACTTGGATCCATGAGAAATAACAATGCTGAAAACTCCAATGCACGATTTAGCATACAGATCTGTACTACGCACCTTTCCTGTACTCTGCACGCCTCTATACAGAGCTTTTAGATTACAGACTATTAATAAAAAGAAAAGAAACACCTAAACTATATCCCATCCTCCACAAGAGACTGCACCAAAACAAAGTACACAAACACAACACTGCTTTCCATGAACGTACTTTCTTCTTCTTCTCCTGCTTCTGATGACACAGTGATAGAGAAACTTTCTGGAGAAGTAGAGAAGACTGCAAGAAAAGAAAATGACTTGTTTAAGAAAAATTCACAGAATCCTTGCATGAGAGCTAACTAAATGTCTACAGGGCTTAGCAATGCCCTAGTAATAATAATATCACTTTAACATTCGTTACAAAACACACCATTTTGCTGGCATAAATTGAAAAATGCTTTTAGAGAATCTGTCAGCAGATTTTGCCATGAACTGTAAAAACAGCATGATGTAGTGACAGAGACCCTGATTCCAGCAATGTTTTACTTAATTTGCTTGGAATAAAAATCAGTTTTCTCTGCGGCAGATTTAACAGCTGTCTGAATGCTGAGCCCTGTATAACCTCGCCAACACCACTGATTGTTCTCTATAAACCAACAGTTAGCTGTCCAACAGCACAGAATGACTGTTCAAGCCAAGTACAGGCGCTCAGTGCACGCTTGGCATGGCCAAACAGATAAGTGCACCTTCCCACCTACTTGTTCTTCCTTTTCTATCTCCACCCTTCTCTGACTCCATAAAGGCAGAGCTGTCAAACAAAAGGTGAGTGGAGAGAGAGAGAGAAAGCAAGCAGGTGCGAAGGTGTCCTGAACTTTTTGACCACTTCAAGGATGCACCAAGCCCCTGTACTTGGTTTGAACAGTCATTCTCTTTAATGCCATATTAACCCTTCCTGACATGAGATGTGCATGTACACCACATATCTGTGATGGGTATAGAGAACTCAGGAGCTGAGCTACATACAAGGCAGTTCGTACATACAGTCCGTATCTGGCTTTAACCCTGTAACGACCGCCGACCCCCGATACCCTCTGCTATCCCCTGGGCCCTCCTGCTTCGTCTCATCAATAAAGAAATGGTGGGCGCATGAGCAGTGCGCCCGCTGAGATCTGCCAGCAGGGAGTTTTCTTATTGGTTCCTTTTGATCACTGTGATAGACCCTATCACAGTGATCAAATGCCAATTAGTATGTCACCCCCTGCCGTGTCATCCCCTTAGTCAGATTATTATTTTTTTTATTTTATAATTTTTTATTCTTTCATTCTTTGGGGTTGGGCTTAGCGTATTTCCAAGTAAAAAATAAATAATGATGCCAATATGACAACCAGTGATGAGCACAAGTGCTCGCTACTCAAGTTTGCATCATTTGCTTGGGTATGCACAGAGTTTTGTGGGTGCTTGAGTGACATGCTCAAGTCTCTGACCCATATGTTTTGCGGCTGTTAGCCAAAAAACCACGTGGGATCACCTGCCATACACGGGCAATCCTTGCATGTTCTTTGGCGGTCTAACAGCCGCAAAACATGAGTGGCAGAGACTAGAGCACCCACGATACTCGGTGCATACTCGAGTAGCGAGAACTTGCACTCAACACTAATGTCGACATACTCAATATAATGACCAAATTCTGTATCGTACCTTTGGGTTCAAAATGCTCACTATACCCCTGGATAAAATCCTTGCGGGGTCTAGTTTCCAAATTGGTTACTTGTAGGGGGTTTCCACTGTTTAGGCACATCAGGGGCTCTACAAACTTGACATGGTGTCCGTTCTCGATTCCAGCTATTTTTAATTAAAAAAAGTCAAACTGTGCTCCTTACGAGCCCAGCTGTGCGCCCAAACAGTAGTACTCAGGAGAAATTGCATAACAAATTTTGGGTTCACTTTCTCCTCTTACCCATGTGAAAGTAAAAAATTTGAGGCTAAAGTAACATTTTTGTGAAAAAAAAGTAAAAATGTTCATTATTTTCCTTGAACATTGCATTAATTCCTGGGAAGCACCTGAAGAGTTAAAAACTTCTTGAACGTGGTTTTCAGGACTTTAAGTAGTGCAGTTTAGAATGGTGTTACTTTGGGTATTTTCTGTCATATAGAACCGCCCCAAAGTCACTTCAAATGTGATGTGGTCCTTAAAAAATGGTTTTGTATATTTTGTTAGAAAAATGAAAAATTGCTTCTCAACTTTGAATCTGTGGTGAGATCACAATGCTAGTGCTAGTGGTGATCACAATGAGGTCACCAGAGTTAATTATCCCAGCTCACAGAGAAGTGCCAGTGGGAACAAAGCCTCAGTAACTTGTGGTAACCTCAATGATGTCTCCGCTTGTCACTGAGGCTTGCCGCAGCTCATTTTCCTGTGGTTTTCAGTCTGGACAATCGCATCATGGCACTGTCCAGGTTGTAAATCGCTGTCAGTTTTGCCTGCGCTGGTTATCAAACATAGAACAAAACCATCATCATTTTTTTTCTTTTAATTTATATTGCAGACGTCGGCTGATGAATACTCCCATCAGCGGAGCCTGCTCTCACTGTTATCAGCGACAACAAACACAGGCTGATGGGAGTAGTGCTCACTTCACTCAACGCCTCTGACTGACGGTAAGATTTTAAATAATCTTACTGCCAATCACAGGAAGTATTTGACCCACTGACATGCAGAGGACAGCATGGCAAACAACGGATGTTTGGGGCCCCATTCGTCTGAATGAGGACCCGGTTCAGGTAATGTTCTGGGACCCGAACTGAACTTTTTTTAAAATGTTCGGCCAAATCTGAACATCAAGGGATTTGCCCATCACTAGTCACAAGCTCTCAATGTAAAACTATGAGAACAAGAACGAGGCTCTAAGACTTGTATTGAAAAGTGACCTCTGGCGCGCCTGTGCCCCTGGCGCTAAATGCCAACCCTAAATGCCAGCCTGTGCAACTGGCCCTAAATGCCAGCCTGTGCGCTGCCCAGCAATACCGGCCTGTGCCCCTCACCCTCAATGATAGGCTATGCCTCTGCCCTGCAATGGCAGCCTGTGCCCCTGGTCCTCAATGCCAGGCTATGCCTCTGCCTTGCAATGGCAGCCTATGCCCCCGACCCTCAATGCCAGCCTGTGCCCCCGACCCTCAATGCCAGGCTATGCCTCTGCTCTGCAATGCCAGCATGTGCCCCTGACCCTCAATGCCAGGCTATGCCTCTGCCCTGCAATGCCTGCCTGTGCCCCTGACCCTCAATGGCAGCCTGTGTCCCTGATCCTCAATGCCAGGCTATGCCTCTGCCCTGCAATACCAGCCTGTGCCCCTGATCCTCAATGCCAAGCTATACCTCTGCTCTGCAATACCAGCCTGTGCCCCTGACCCTCAATGCCAGGCTATGCCTCTGCTCTGCAATACCAGCCTGTGCCCCTGACCCTCAATGCCAGGCTATGCCTCTGCTCTGCAATACCAGCCTGTGCCCCTGACCCTCAATGCCAGGCTATGCCTCTGCTCTGCAATGCCAGCCTGTGCCCTGACCCTCAATGCCAGGCTATGCCTTGCTCTGCAATCCAGCCTGTGCCCCTGACCCTCAATGCAGGTTACCTCGCCTGCAATACCAGCCTGTGCCCCTGACCCTCAATGTCAGGCTATACCTCAGCCTTGCAATGGCAGCCTGTGCCCCTGACCTCAATGCCAGGCTATGCCCCTGATCCTCAATGCCAGGCTGTGCCCCTGATCCTCAATGCCAGGCTATGCCTCTGCTCTGCAATACCAGCCTGTGCCCCTGATCCTCAATGCCAGCTATACCTCTGCTCTGCAATACCAGCCTGTGCCCCTGACCCTCAATGCCAGGCTATGCCTCTGCTCTGCAATACCAGCCTGTGCCCTGACCCTCAATGCCAGGCTATGCCTCTGCTCTGCAATGGCAGCCTGTGCCCTTGACCCTCAATGCCAGGCTATGCCTCTGCCTGCAATGCCAGCATGTGCCCCTGACCCTCAATGCCAGGCTATGCCTCTGCCCTGCAATGCCTGCCTGTGCCCCTGACCCTCAATGGCAGCCTGTGTCCCTGATCCTCAATGCCAGGCTATGCCTCTGCCCTGCAATACCAGCCTGTGCCCCTGATCCTCAATGCCAAGCTATACCTCTGCTCTGCAATACCAGCCTGTGCCCCTGACCCTCAATGCCAGGCTATGCCTCTGCCCTGCAATGCCTGCTGTGCCCCTGACCCTCAATGGCAGCCTGTGTCCCTGATCCTCAATGCCAGGCTATGCCTCTGCCCTGCAATACCAGCCTGTGCCCCTGATCCTCAATGCCAAGCTATACCTCTGCTCTGCAATACCAGCCTGTGCCCCTGACCCTCAATGCCAGGCTATGCCTCTGCTCTGCAATACCAGCCTGTGCCCCTGACCCTCAATGCCAGGCTATGCCTCTGCTCTGCAATGGCAGCCTGTGCCCTTGACCCTCAATGCCAGGCTATGCCTCTGCTCTGCAATGCCAGCCTGTGCCCCTGACCCTCAATGCCAGGCTATGCCTCATGCTCTGCAATACCAGCCTGTGCCCCTGACCCTCAATGTCAGGCTATACCTCAGCCTTTGCAATGGCAGCCTGTGCCCCTGACCCTCAATGCCAGGCTATGCCCCTGATCCTCAATGCCAGGCTGTGCCCCTGATCCTCAATGCCAGGCTATGCCTCTGCTCTGCAATACCAGCCTGTGCCCCTGACCCTCAATGCCAGGCTATACCTCAGCCCTGCAATGGCAGCCTGTGCCCCTGATCCTCAATGCCAGGCTATGCCTCTGCTCTGCAATACCAGCCTGTGCCCCTGATCCTCAATGCCAGGCTATGCCTCTGCCCTGCAATGGAACTTGTGTCCCTGCTCCAACATGCTGTGTCACTTACCCAACAATGACCTGTACCCCTGCTCCTGTCCTGAAATGACCTGTACCCCTGCTCCTGTCCAGGTAGCGCCCCTGCCCTGCTCTTCTATGCCAGGCAGTGTTCTTTCCCCGCAGTGCCCCTGCCCCGCACCACCTCGCCGCTCACCGGTGAAAGAGTCAGCATAAATGGACTCTAAAGCCTCCAGCTCATTGCGCTGCTCCTCGGCGTAGTCCGTCATGGCTAATGGTCCATGGAGGCGAGCAGCAGCGGCGGGACGGACGGTTATGGAAGTGTGTGGTGTTCCGGACTCTCCGCCGGTGTCTGGCTGCAGCTGAGGATTAGCCGGCCACGCTCAGGAAAGGATCGAGAACTCTGCCATCGATTGCTCCTCCCTTCAGCACCTCCCTATTCACCCTTCAGCTGCTGGTTCCGTGTGCGGTGTGAGCTCACGACCTCAGCGGCTACATGTTGTGTTATACGGACTCATGTAATGGGTTCATAGCCACACCGGACCATTATGGCATGGGTCAGCTGGGGTTGCAGGTTTACGTATAGACACGATGGATTGATCTCACAGGTGATTGATTGGTTGAGCCTTGAATGTCGCGGTGCGTGACGTAGAAACCGTGCGCCTCTTTCGAAGTGACTTACTGACTTTCCGTGCAGTGGAGTGCAGTGTACTGCTGGTATTCAGTCCTCACAGGGTGTAGAACATTACTTGTGCCGTGTGAGAGACAAAGGCCTGGCCGGGGTCTTTATAACCCATAGTTACAACCTTCTAAAGAACCTGTCAGCGCCCCCTAGTGGTCAGATCATAATCTGTCTTGTCAAAAGACCTGCACTGTGTTCGCCGTGTAGTCATGTGAGGACATAGTAACCTTTGGATCTCTGGGGGTCTTAGTGGTTGAACCTACCCTAATGTTAGGGGATAACATGTTTTCTGGGAATAACCTTTTAATCTCTATCCAAACCCTATATACACACTGCTCAAAAAAATAAAGGGAACACTCAAATAACACATCCTAGATCTAAATGAATGAAATATTCTCATTTTTTACTTTGTTCTGTACAAAGTTGAATGTTCTGTCAACATAATCACATAAATATCATCAATGGAAATCAAATTTTTGAACCAATGGAGGCCTGGATTTGGAGAGACCCCTAAAATGAAAGTGGAAACAAGTCAAAATGATGCTCAGTATTGTGTGTGGCCTCCACGTGCCTGTATGACCTCCCTATAATGCCTGGGCATGCTCCTGATGAGGTTGCAGATGTTCTCCTGAGGGATCTCCTCCCAGACCTGGACTAAAGCATCCGTCAACTCCTGGACAGTCTGTGGTGCAACGTGACGGTGGATGGAGCGAGACATGCTGTCCCAGATGTGCTCAATCAGATTCAGGTCTGGGGAACGGGCGTGCCAGTCCATAGCTTCAATGCCTTCATCTTGCAGGAACTGCTGACACACTCCAGCCACATGAGGTCTGGCATTGTCCTGCATTATGAGGAACCCGGGCCAACCGCACCAGCATATGGTCTCACAAGGGGTCTGAGGATCTCATCTCTGTACATAATGGCAGTCAGGCTACCTCTGGTGAGCACATGGAGGGCTGTGCGGCCCTCCAAAGAAATACCACTCCACACTATTAATGAACCACTGCCAAACCGGTCATGCTGAAGGATGTTGCAGGCAGCAGGTTCACACTCAGCACCTGTGACAGAGTCTGGAGATGCCGTGGAGAGCGATCTGCTGCCTGCAACATCCTTCAGCATGACCGGTGAGCACATCTGGGACAGCATGTCTCGATCCATCCACCAACGTCACGTTGCTCCACAGACTGTCCAGGAGTTGATGGATGCTTTAGTCCAGGTCTGGGAGGAGATCCCTCAGGAGAACATCCGCAACCTCATCAGGAGCATGCCCGGGCATTATAAGGAGGTCATACAGGTACATGGAGGCCACACACACACTACTGAGCATCATTTTCACTTGTTTCCACTTTAATTTTGTCTTATTTTGCTTTTCATTTTGACTTGTTTCCACTTTCATTTTCGGTGTCTCTCCAAATCCAGGCCTCCATTGGTTCAAAAATTTGATTTCCATTGATGATTTTTGTGTGATTATGTTTACAGCACATTCAACGTTGTACAGAACAAAGTATTCAATGAGAATATTTCATTCATTCAGATCTAGATGTGTTATATGAGTGTTCCCTTTATTTTTTTGAGCAGTGTATAATTGTGAGGAACAATAAATGGTTTAACATGAACTCACACATGCCGTTTCCCTCAGTGGCTGCAACAATTGCTTTTCATTGTCTACTTCTAGCAGCTATTTTGTGGACAGAACCTCAATGGGTTGTCGCATAAGAAGTTCCCCTGATGAGCAGATGATTGCCGGGGTCCATCAACTAGAACTTCCAGCAATTAGCTGATGTCATACAGATGTCCGCTGCAAGTTCTTCAAAGCAGAAACCATGTTTTGTAGTTGTTATATATCCTGACGTCAGACATTGATGGCGTATCCTAGCAAAGCCGAGCTCCTGCAGTAACAGCCAAGGCTGGTGCATGCCCTGGCTGATTAACCCTCCAGATGCCAAGATTGTGGCATTTAGAAGATTGTGAGAGGGAGAGGGCTCCTCTCACCTACATTGGTACTCACGCAACAAAATCATAGGGAACCAATGGTTGTCATGGCACCCAGAGGTCAAACAATGACCCAGCCATAGGCCGGGACTAGCAGGTGTTCTGCCTGTGTATCATCGGTCTCATGCATTGCAGTGCTGGTGCATTGCAATACATGAGACCAGTCATCAGACTAATAAAAGTTAATAGAGGGACTAAGTAAAAAAAGTTAAGAAGGTTGAGAAAATTATTAAAAAACAAAAAATATTAGACCAATAAATACACAAATTTATGTAAAAACAAAAAAGTACACATATTTGGTATCGCCGTTTCCAGAACGAATTAAGTTATAAAAATGTTAAACTAGTTAACCAAGTTATAAAAATGTCAAACAAGTTAAGCCCACAGTGAACACCTTAAAAAAAAGCTCAGCTCACATTTACCCTGTGCTCTGCGCTGAGTGCTTACACCGGGGTTTCTGTGTTAATCTTGAAATTTGTGATTCAGATGGAACCCCTGACAGAAAATTCCCTATAATGAGGCAGATGAAGGTCCTGTGGACGCTGTCTGACCTGTGATCCTGCTGTGTCCGTCTTTTTTCTTTTTAGTTATAATTAAAGGAGCGATCCTCCAAAGTTTTGTGCACCTCTTAAAAGCCACACAGAGCCCAGAGTATCTCTGCTGCATCATTATAGTGAAAGGATCATTGGGGTTTCATCCAAATCACATACTTTGTAGAGTAGATTTAGATGGAAACCCTGATGTAAACGCTCAATGTAGAGCACAGGATAAATATAATCTGATCCAAAATGTTCTGTACCCCAAAATGCCACCAACAAAAGCATGTACTCAACCAACAAAAAAGAAGTCTCCACTCTTGTTCATCATCTCATAACAGAAATAGAGGGGGCTTCCACATTACTGGTAACACAAAGTCTCTGGAAAAGTGATGTGGCTCCCAACAAAAAAAAATTCAGCGAAGTTTGTGCTCCCAAATCCAAATGCCCCCCTCCCTTCAGAGTCCCACATTGTGCTTAAACTGCAGTTAGAGTCCACATGTTTGGCATTACTGTAGCGAGGACAGCCCACTTAATGTATGGGGTGCATGTCTCAAGAAGCACAATCTGGGCATAATGTACGGGCACTACAATAGCAGATTTGCATTTTCATTCTGCTTGTTTCTGAAAAACATCCATGGAGTTAAAATCATCACCACACCTGTCGATTAATTTCCAGAGGGGTATAATTTCCAAATTTGGGTCAATTGAAGGAGGTTTCTGATTTTCCCGCACTTAGGGGCTCTGTATATGGAGCAAACTATTCAATGACAATTTGTTCTCCAAGAGTCAAATAGCGCTCTGTCCCTCCCGAGTCTTGCCATGTGGTCAAACAGTACTGTACAGCCATATATAGGTTATTGCAATGTTCACGAGAAATTGTGTAACAAACTATGCTGTCATTTTTACCTATTTCCCCTTGTGAAAATGTAAAATTTGGGGCTAAAATAACCTTATAGTGACAAAAATGTAATTTCATTTTCTTCACCACTCAATGGTATTTTGTGAAATACATTTGGTGTCAATATGCTCACTTCACCGCTAGATTATTTCATCAAGAGATGTAGTTTGTAAACTGGGGTCACTTATGGGGGTCCTGCTGTCTGACACCTCAGCGGCTCTGCCAATGTGACTTATCACCCGAAAACCATTTCAAGCAAATCTGCACTCCGATATGGTGCTCCTTCCCTTCTGAGCTTTGCTCTGTTTCTAAAAACGCCTGTACCCAGTTTGCTGGGAACCTGCCTAATGCAATTTAAAGTTCATATATTTCATGTTTTCATGCTATAGCACTGCAGAGTGGAACTTTATCTGTTGGTTATATATAGAGATGGCTACTCTTAGTAAGCACCTGTACACACCTAATTTCTGTTTAAAAGTGATATTTTTATACATAGGCTCCTGACTCAGCACTCCATCCCTCAGATGTTTTTAATTACAGCATGATCCTTCCTTCCCATATAAATGTAGGTTTCAACCAAAGACAGGATTCACATTAGGCAGGTTTCCATCAACGAGAATCGCCTTATCATGGCTGCCAGGTACATATGAATTGGCCGATTTATGAGCTGATGCATTGTCAAATTTTCCAGTTTTTTAGAGCAGTAATGCAATTGAAATTTCATATATTTCATGTTTGCATGCTATAGTGCTACAGAGTGCTACTTTATTTGTTGTTTATATATAGAGATGACTACTGATAGTAAGCATCTGTACACTCCTGTTTTCTGTTTGGAAGTGACGGTCAGAATTTTGATATTTGTATATTTAGGCTTATAAGTACAGCAGGATTCTACCTTCCCAAATAAATGTAGGCTTTTTCCTCATATATTTGCACATTGTAGTGGGATTGCTTTTAGGCCTTTGTTCTTCCAAGCAAATTGTTTCTTCAGAGAGGAAGAGGTCTAGAACTCTAGTGTCACCTATAGGAAGTAACAATCCTAAAAGTCAATGTCGACCCTTTAACGAGCCTTGTCACATGACTTAGGATAAAATCCAAAACCAGAATCTCAATTTGCAGACACTGTGTTTCGGGGTACTGCCCCTCTTCAGTGCAAAGTGTGAGATATGGTTTGGCTGTGAGAGAGGCTGTGTGAGAGGCGTCCTATAGGTGGCACTACAGTTCTAGTCCTCTTCCTTTCTGAAGAGACAATATGCATATTTCCCAGAGGAGCATTGTGGCTTAAAAGTCTCTTTATCTCGTCGGCATGCTTGAATGACATGCCACTTTCCACGTTACCCCTTGGATTCCCTTCTTCCAAGCAGAGTGTTCTGGGGTGTTATGGATCTAAGACTGGGCATATTATTCCTGGTTAGGGATCTGCAGATGCACTTCATAGGTCTTCAAGTGCTTGTTAAGTTGATTCTATTGTTTATATTTTCTTCTGATCCTACAGATCAGTTACTGTATCTAGCCTAGTTCTTGCCAGGGAATATGGTCCTTTACCACTGGCCCCATCCTGCCCTCTGGCTGTTCCTGTCCAGCCCCCGGTCCGAGATAGCCGAGGGGCTGAAAACAGTGGCCCTGGCCCACGGTCAGCACCATGCTCCTCCCAGCCTGTCCGCCTCCGCCCACTGTCACCGCTATCTGCATCCTTGGGATGCAGGCAGCGATGAATGCACTGATGGAGGAGGGACCACCAGCCCCTTCTGCCGCCAATCAGCGTGTGATACAGCTGACACGATGACGTCATTTTATCACGTCAGCTATGCACTGTGGTCAGTCAGTGCATCAGAGAGAGCAGTAGCAGAATGTCACTGATGTGTCAGAGGCTGCAGACCGTTGCACCTCATCTGTCTGCAGAAGATCTTAGTAGTTTGCTTTGCAGACGAGTGGCCACCCCCCTGGTACTAATGGCCACACCTGAACCTGAGTGTTGATATACTTCCTGCTTTCTTTTGGCGTGTGCTGGTGATATTTCCATTTACATTTCCCTGCTGAGGCTTGGAGCTGTAGCAGTCGTCGATCATCCTTTTTGGAGTTTGGAGGACGTTGGTGTTTCTCTCTGAGTCTACTCAAGACTCGTTTGTCTATCCCAGTTGTCTTTAGAGGTAGTGGGGATTGACTAGAGCGCATCCTGCCCTTCCCGGGGCAGGGCTTATCACCAGGGTCAGGCAGGGATTAGGTATCCTGCTTAGCGATAGATGCGGAACCTATATAGGGCAGACAGGGTGACGTTAGATTTGTCTAGGAGTCTCCACTCCCTCCTTCCCTAGTGTTTGGTTCCCTTTCCCTTATCCCTACGTGTTGCACGTAGCCTTTCCTACACTTTGCGTGACACAGAATGGGAGTGAGGTATGTGGTGGTTTTATTTTCATGTGTATGGGATATTTGGCTGAACATGGGGAATCTATGTGGGTTTCATGCTGGACATGGGGGGCAATAGGGGTTTTATGCTGGACATGAGGAAGCTATGGAGTCTCATGCTGGACAAGAGGAAGCTATGTGATTCTCCTGCTGGACATAGGGAGGCTATGTGAGTCTCATGCTGGACAAGAGGAGGCTATGGGTATCTTATGCTGGACATGGGTAGGCTATGTGGGTCTTATGCTGGACAAGAGGAAGCTATGGGATTCTCATTCTGGACATGGGAGGCTGTGTGGGTCTCATGCTGGACATGGGGAGGCTATGGGGCTTTCATGTTGGACATGGGAAGGCTATGGGGTTTTCATGCTGGACATGGGGAGGTTATGGAGCTCTCATGCTGGACATGGGGAGGCTATGGAGCTCTCATGCTGGACATGGGGAGGCTATGGGGCTCTCATGCTGGACATGGGGAGGCTATGGGGCTCTCATGCTGGACATGAGGAGGCTAGGGGGCTCTTATGCTGGGCATGGGGAGGCTATGAGGCTCTCCTGCTGGACATAAGGAGGATATGGGGGTCTCACGCTGGACATGGGAAGGCTATGGGGCTCTCCAGCTGATCATGTGGAGGCTATGTGGGTCTCCAGCTGATCATGGGGAGGCTGTTTGGATCTCCTGCTAACAATGGGTAGGCTATGTAAGTCTCCTTCTGATCATGGGGAGGTTATCTGGATCTCATGCTGATCATGGGGAGGATATGTGGGGTCTCATGCTGTACATGGAGAGGCTTTGTGAGGTCTCATGCTGGACATCGAGAGGCTATGTGGATCTCATGCTGATCATGGGGAGGCTATGTGGGCCTCATGCTGATCGCGGGGAGACAGTTGGTCTCATGCTGATCATGGGGAGGCTATGCGGGTCTCATGCTTATCATGGGGAGGCTTTGTGGGTCTCATGCTGATCTTGGGGAGGCTATGTGGGGTCTCTTACAGTTTATAGGGTTCTCTTACAGTATATAGGGGCTGTGTGTGCTCATACTATATATAGAAGGGGCTGTTTTCGAGCTGAAACGGTATATAGGGGGATGTCAGCATACGTAATTCTGCTCAATATTAAGTAATACAATTAATATTAATATAAAATAATTATAATTAATATGTTAATATTAATAATGAGCAGAATTAATTTCGACCTATGGTTCTGTCCTCTACAACAGTCACGGTCTCTCTTGTGGCCCTTTGGGAAAATTAATTGCCCACCCTGCTTTAGAGCTTCTGTACCACACTGGTGTTATTTATCTGTTATTGCGCCTGTTGTGCTGACTGAGGAATGTACTGGGAAAGGGGAATTATAACTACCACTAATGCTATTTCCAGGTAGTCCCTCAAGACAGCACTATTATTTCTCTTACCTTATGTTTTATCTTGAAATTAGTTTCTATTGGTTTGTATAGAACATTTGCATCTATCTTTCTATAGTAATTTGAAATACTCTGCTTTTTTTATATTTTTTACTTTATTTTTTAGTCCCATCAGGGAATTTGAACCTGCAAATGTCTGATTGCTTATTATGTATACTGCAGTGCTACAATATTGCAGTGTATAGTGTAAATCACAGTCCTACTTTATAAGAGTACCAAAATTGCTGCGATGGGGGTCTTTTCAAAGCCTCCATCAGGGATAACTCATCAGTGACCTGTGATCACTCCGCTTCATTTATATGCTGTTGTCAGATATTGACAGCAACATTTAAATGGTTAACAGCAGCAAATGGAGCTTAGGTTGCCTGTTGTCATTTGGGATGTGCTTGCATGTGAATTCTGAAATCATCACCTAGAAGTCCAATACAGTCATTGAGCTCTGTTGCTGTCAGCGAGCATTTCAGCTAACACTACAAAGAAATTGGTATTAATATTTGTAAGAGACAATAGCTCAAAGGTGAGACCATGCTGTAACTTCAATAGAAAACAGAAAAAGCAAGTTATACAATGGGTTCGGAAAGTATTCAGACCCCTTTAAATTTTTCACTCTTTGTTTCATTGCAGCCATTTGGTAAATGCAAAAAAGTTCTTTTTTTTTCTCATTAATGTATACTCTGCACCCCAGAAAAAAAACAGAAATGTAGAAAGTTTTGCAAATTTATTAAAAAATAAAAACTGAAATATCACATAGTCATAAGTATTCAGACCCTTTGCTCAGTATTGAGTAGAAGCACCCTTTTGAGCTAGTACAAACACGAGTCTTCTAGAGAATGATGCAACAAGTTTTTCACACCTGGATTTGGGGATCTTCTGCATTCTTCCTTGCAGATCCTCTCTGGCTCCATCAGGTTGGATGGTGAACGTTGGTGGGCAGCCATTTTCAGGTCTTTCCAGAGATGCTCAATTGGGTTTAGGTCAGGGCTCTAGCCGGGCCAGTCAAGAATGGTCACAGAGTTGTTCTGAAGCCACTCGTTTGTTATTTTAGCTGTGTGCTTAGGGTCATTGTCTTGTTGGAAGGTGAACCTTCGGCCAAGTCTGAGGTCCAGAGCACTCTGGAAGAGGTTTTCATCCAGGATATCTCTGTACTTGGCAGCATTCATGTTTCCTTCAATTGCAACCAGTCGTCCTGTCCCTGCAGCTGAAAAACACCCCATAGCATGATGCTGCCACCATGTTTCACTGTTGGGATTGTATTGGGCAAGTGTTGAGCAGTGCCTGGATTTCTCCACACGTACCATTTAGAATTATCACCAAAAAATTTTATCTTCATCTCATTAGACCAGAGAATCTTATTTATCATAGTCTCGGAGTCCTTCATGTGTTTTTTTTAGCAAACTCTATGCGGGCTTTAATATGTCTTGCACTGAGAGGCTTCCGTCGGCCCACTCTGCCATAAAGGCCCGAATGGTGGAGGACTGCAGTGATAGTTGACTTTGTGGAACTTTCTCCTATCTCCCTACTGCATCTGAGGAGCTCAGCCACAATGATCTTGCAGTTCTTCTTTACCTCTCTCACCAAGGCTCTTCTCCCACGATTGCTCAGATTGGCTGGACGGCAAGGTCTAGGAAGACTTCTGGTGGTCCCAAACATCTTCCATTTAATTATTATGGAGGCCACTGTGCTCTTAGGAACCTAGAGTACTGCAGAAATTCTTTTGTAACCTTGGCCAGATCTGTGCCTTGCCACAATTCTGTCTCTGAGCTCCTTGGCCAGTTCCTATGACCTCATGGTTCTCATTTGGCCTGACATGCACTGTGAGCTGTGAGGTCTCATATAGACAGGTTTGTGCCTTTACAAATCAAATCGTATCAGTTTAATTAAACACAGCTGGACTCCAATGAAGGAGTAGAACCATCTCAAGGAGGATCACAAGGAAATGGACAGCGTGTGACTTAAATATGAGTGTCTGAGCAAAGGGTCTGAATCCTTATGACCATGTGATATTTCAGTTTTTCTTTTTTAATAAATTAGCAAAAATTTCTACATTTCTGTTTTTTATCGGTCAAGATGGGGTGCAGAATGTACATTAATGAGAAAAAAATGAACTTTTTTGAATTTACCAAATGGCTGCAATGAAGTAATGAGTGAAAAATTTAAAGGGGTCTGAATACTTTCCGAACCCACTGTATCGCTTTCTTTCTCATAATTTGGTTCATTTGTGCACCATTATAGCACTGAATGTGAAGGTAAATTACAATTTTAATATATATTGGTAAGAGTTGGTTGGTAAGATGGAAATATCATAGAAATGACACGTGACAAGATTAGAACATTTTTATTGCTAGAAGCCAATCATTTCTGTTCAGTCTCTTTAAGTGTGAAATGATTTACATAGATCCATGCCCCATCCATGCAAATGTCCAGGAACCTATACCATTTGACTCACTGAGCCATTCACCGACAAATATAGTAAACTATAAAATTTTAGGAAGTTCCGGCAGGGAAGTCGTATCCACTGGGACTTGTCCTACATCAATAGGAATAACTTTCCCATCGACTGGTTCCTCATCTGCCCATGCATGAAGAAGACTGTAATGACAATAGTCCTGATTGACTACTTTTAACAGGTCAAGGCCAGAGATAGTTCTCCAATCCATACGTGAAGGGATGCGAATTTCAGAAATGTTTTTACTACCAGGCGAGAACCCAAAAAACTTCTTGATATTCTGCATGGCAAACACTTTCGAGTGCTTATCTGCTGCCTGCTCAAACAGAGTCTGCTCGTTGTTGACGTAGCTGGTCCAGTACCTCAGATGCAGGTAAGTAAGAGGAGAGCAACACCTAGCGACACACAGGACCATGAAGAACAGGATCGCCACAAATGCTATCAAGAGCCATCCAGTAACCTGAAAGAAATCACAAGGAGGAACGATTAAAAGTATAATTCTTCATTAAACAACCTGGAAATATTTGGGTTATAATGGAAAGAACATTACTTGAAATAAGATAATGTTGCCTCCTAAAATATCAATTTACATGACTGCTACAAGAATTTTACTTGCATGCAGCCATCATGGCATGATTTAAAGGGATATTGAATTCTTTGAAATTGATTTCCTTCAATACAAAACAGGTTTGGGCTTGGCTCCCTGCACCCCATTGATAAGCTGTTTGAATCCATGATGGCTCCTGGAAGCTCCAAATCAACTTTGTAGTTTAGATTGGTTGGGACTACACACACTATACTTTAGTGTGCCGGTATTGCAATTTTGTCCCATTTAAGTGGGTGCCTCACTAACAGCAACAGACCATGTGACTTCTATAGGGGATGTGAGTCAGAAGGTGGGGGTGGCATCATACTCTATTGGCGCCATGAAAGGGATATCATAATGGTTGAGTAAACTAAGAGACTTCAGTAGGGGCTACATTATTGTTTAAGAGTCACAATACATGTCTCTGTCTTTAAAGGGAATCTGTCAGCAGGGTTTACTAAACAACCATGATGTAAGAACAGAGAGCCTGATTACAGTGATGTGTCACTGGGCTGTGTTTTGCTGTTTCAATACAATGATGGCCCAATTCATCAAGACCAGTGTTGTTCATGCGGGTCTTGATGGGAAGGCGTGCTTGGGTCGGAAGCTCCTGATTTAGGAAGAAGTGCATATGATGAGTGTGTGCTATCCCAGAAATCATACTCGAGTGAGATTTCTGGTGTAGGGAACGCCACAGGTCATCATGAATTAATTAATGTGGCGTTCTGTGTCTCCATCCTGGCCCAGCTCCACCCATTTTATTGGAGCTTTCAGAAAATGGCTTGAAAACATCAAAAAATGCAAACTTTGAGTTGCAGCTAAATTTTACAACTTTTTAAAGCTTTTACACCAGAATTCTGAAAACCTTGATGAATCGAACCCTCAGTGTTTTATCAGCAGCAGATTATCCCTACTGGACAACTGGCCTCGTGCTTCCCAGTCCAACCACGCCTCCAGCACTGATTACCATCTCTCTGTCACTATACAAAATACACTGAAAGCTGTGGTATGGGTGGGGTTATACACAACTCAATATCTGAGCACTGCCACAGAGAAACTATGATTGCATGATAACGGCACCATCCAGTAAATTAAGTGATAACTCACTGGAATCATCTCTGTCCATACCACATGCTGCTGTCAAATTACACTGCAAATCCTGTGACAGATTCCCTTTAAAAGGATATCTGCCCTTCTCTATGACTGCGCCTATGTGCTATGAACTCGGCAAATATTGATTTTTTTTTTTAGGAGAAAGGGCCCCAATTGAGACTTATGCTATGGAACCCAATGATTTCTGTTAGTGCCCCTGGCCTATGTTAAGCCATACTTTTTAAAGAAGTGGATAACCTCTTTAATTGAATACGACTTTCCTTGTTGTCTTTTTTATTTAAGACAACAATAGGCAGCCCCACACTAATAGGTTTCTAAATATCTCTTTAAAAAAGTCCCTAAAGTGCCTGTAAAGTAAACTAAAAAAATATTCCTAAATGGCCTCTAATTGAAACTACTTTCAATCAAAAGTCGGATCTGAGCTTCTGGGTTGTGGGATCACATTACCCTCCATGGCAGACCTTCCTGTCAAAACATGAGATCTTGCGCGTTAATGAGACATCTCACATTTTGGGATTGTTAACACCTTCCCTCCACAGCCAATTTTCTTTTTCAAGCTTTCATATTTTTTTTGCTTCACTTTATCCAGGAGCCATAACTTTTTTAGATCTCTGTTGACATACCCATACGAGGGCTTGTTTTTTGGAGGACCAATTATAATTTTAAACTTTGCCATTTCATTCAGTGTACTGGAAAGCAGGAAAAAAAGTCAACGTGCTGAAATTGTGAAAAAAATGTGCAGTGGGGGAACTAAGTATTTGATCCCTTGCTGATTTTGTAAGTTTGCCCATTGACAAAGACATGAACAGTCTGTAATTTTAAGGGTAGGTTAACCCCTTAGTGACAGAGCCAATTTGCAGCTTAATGACCGGGACAATTTTTACAATTCTGACCATTGTCACTTTATGAGGTTATAACTCTGGAACGCTTTAACGAATCCAGCTGATTCTGAGATTGTTTTTTCGTGAAATATTGTACTTCACGTTAGTCATTATTTTTTTTTTTTGTAAGACTTGCATTTATTTATGAAAAAACGGAAATATGGCGAAAATTTTGAAAATTTTGCAATTTTCAAACTAATTTTTTATGCCCTTAAATCAGAGAGATATGTCACACAAATTTCTTAATAAATAACATTTCCCACATGTCTACTTTACATCAGCACAATTTTGGGAAAAAATTTTTTTTTTGTTACGAAGTTATAAGGGTTAAAAGTTGACCAGCGATTTCTCATTTTTACAACACCATTTTTTTTTTAGGGACCACATCACATTTGAAGTCACTTTGAGGGGTCTATATGATAGAAAATACCCAAAAGTGACACCATTCTAAAAACTGCACCCCTCAAGGTGCTCAAAACCACATTCAAGAAGTTTATTAACCCTTTACCTGCTTCACAGGAGCTGAAGCAATGTGGAAGTAAAAAATTAACATTTAACTTTTTTTGCAAAAAATTTACTTCAGAACCAATTATTTTTTTTATTTTCACAAATGTTAAAAGAAAAAATGAACCACAAAATTTGTTGTGCAATTTCTCCTGAATACGCCGATACACCATATGTGGCGGTAAACCACTTTTTGGGCGTACCGCAGAGGTTGCAAGGGAAGGAGCGCCGTTTGACTTTTTCAACGCAGAATTGGCTGGACGCCATGTCGCGTTTGGAGCACCCCTGATGTGCTTAAACAGTGGAAACCCCCCACAAGTGACACCATTTTGGAAACTAGACCCCTTAAGGAACTTATCTAGATGTGTGGTGAGCACTTTGAACCTCCAAGTGCTTCACAGAAGTTTATAACGTAGAGCCGTGAAAATAAAAAATCCTTTTTTTCCTCAAAAATGATTTTTTAGCCCTCTATTTTTTTATTTTCCCAAGGGTAACAGGAGAAATTGGACCCCAAAAGTTGTGCAATTTGTCCTGAGTACGCTGATACCCCATATGTTGGGGTAAACCACTGTTTGGGCGCACTGCAAGGCTCGGAAAGAGGGAGCACCATTTGACTTTTTGAACGCCATGTCGTGTTTGGAGACCCCCTGATGTGCCTAAATAGTGGAAATCCCTCCATTCTAGCTCCAACCCTAACCTCAACACACCCTAAACCCTAATCCCAACCCTAACCCTAATCCCAACCCTAATTGTAACCGTAATCCTAACCCTAATTGTAACCCTAACCCTAATGGAAAAATGAAAATAAATACAATTTCTTTATTTTATTATATGTCCCTAACTAAGGGGGTGATAAAGGGGGGTTTATTTACTATTTTTTTTATTTTGATCACTGTGATAGCGTTTATCACAGTGATCAAAATGTACTTTCACAGAATGAATAAATCTCCCGGCAGGCAGATTCGGCAGGCGCACTGCACATGCGCCTGCCATTTTCTTTTACAGGAAGGAGACGCTGGAAGCTGCGGGAGGACATGGGGGACACCGGGAGGTACGGTGGGCACATCGGGGGTCCCGGGGACCCTATTTCTCTCCCCTCTGATGTGCGATCACATCAGAGGGGAGAGAAATTACATGCAGGATCGCGACTTTTTTTCTTTTGCGATCGCCGTTATATGGTTAATAACGGCGATCACAAAAGCGGGGGACCCGACTTATGTTCTCTGGGGTCTCGGCTACCCCTGGTAACCGAGACCCCGGAGAAAATCCGACTCGGCGGGTGCACTGTGCATGCGCCCGCCATTTTCTTTGCCGGAGAAGACGCGGGCAGCTGTGGGAGGCATGGGGGGACACCGGGAGGCACGGGGGACAGATCGGGGGTCCCAGGGACCCTATTTCTCTCCCCTCTGATGTGCGATCACATCAAAGGAGAGAGAAATTTAATGGAGAATCACGGCTTTTTTTTGCGATCGCTGTTATAGGGTTAGTAACGGCAATTGTAAAAGCGGGGTCGGTAAAAACCGACCCGAATCATGTTCTCTGGGGTCTCGGCTACTGGGGGGGCGCTATATACTTTTTCCACAGCGCCGTTAATTAACGGCGCTGTGGTTTAAGTACCCTTAACTACCGCCGTTAAAAGGCGTATTGGTGGTCGTTACGGGGTTAATTTTAACATTAAGAGATAGAATATCAAAAATAAAACATAGAAAATCACATTGTATAAATTATATAAATTTATTTGCATTTTGCAGTGGGAAATAAGTATTTGATCTCTCTGGCAAATAAGACTTAATACTTGGTAGCAAAACCCTTTTTGGCAAGCACAGCATTCAGATGTTTTTTGTAGTTGATGATGAGGTTTGCACACACGTCAGGAGGAATTTTGGTCCACTCCTCTTTGCAGATCATCTCTAAATCATTAAGATTTTGAGGCTGTCACTTGGCAACTCGGAGCTTCAACTCCCTCCATAAGTTTTCTATGTGATAGAGGTCTAAAGACTGGCTAGGCCACTCAATGACCTTGATATGCTTCTTTTTGAGCCACTCCTTTGTTACCTTGGCTGTATGTTTATAGACTGTTCATGTCTTTGTCAGTGGGCAAACTTACAAAATCAACAAGTGATCAAATACTTATTTCACACACTGCACTTCTGCCATGGTTTGGGGGAGTTGCTTTTGTAGCGTACATTCTGTTGTGAACATGACTGAATCATGATTCTCTATGTCAGTACGAGTCTGGCGATGCCAAACTTGTATAGAATGTTTTGCATTGAGAAGTCCATGAAACTCTGTCTGAGAACATGCTAAAAAATCAGAAATGTATAAATCAAAATGTTTTTGTTTGTATCACTATTCTTCAAGACTTGTAACATTTTTATTTTTCTGTCGATTGAGCTGGGTGAGGGCTTGTTTTTTGTGTTATGAGCTGTCAGTTTTATTGACACTAATTTGGGGTACATATAACATTTTGATCTATTTTCATAGCATTTCTTTTAAGGCAGAGTGATGGCCTAAAAACTAATTCTGGCGTTTTGATTTTTTCTCTTGTTACAGTGTAACAAAAAGCCATGAGACCTCTGAAAAATTGGTGCAAGATGTGCCATTAATGAGGAGAGATTGCCATCAGCTAGCCAGCCGAAATCAAGCGGAACCAAAGTGTGCTGGAAGATTTGCAGGGGGAAGGACCTTGTGTGATGGATTGGATCAGGTGAACCTCAGTAAGGACTTCCCTGATATAAAAGTCCTGCATGCCAAACCACGAGATTTGGCGCCTGGTAAGAGAGCGGGGCAAACATGCTCCAGAGACACTTAACAGTCCAACTTGACAGGCCCGAGCGAGCAGTCTGTGTTACCCAGGTGTCGGTCACCACCTGTCAAGGTCCAGATCCGGTGGAAAATATCCCCGAGTATGGTTTACAGAATCTGCGCCCTGTGCTAGTCAGGCCTTCAAGGTCCAACTACGCCTGTCTAAAGCTGAGACCCGTTCCTCTTTGCCCCGAACCTGAGAGACTTCCGCTGATGGTCAAGCCGAGAAGAACCGGGCGGCAACTGTGACAGGAGAGGCACGCCTGCGATAGAGGAGGAACTGGGCGAGTGAGCAGGGCCGTCACTTCCAGCTATCACCTATGGTACTGGGTCGGCTGGGACTAGGATTACAGGTTGTGAGGGGGCCAGTTGGTGCGTGGGAGGCTCAATGGGCTTTAATAGACTACGTCAGGAAGAGATTTGTAGCCTAGTGGGAAAACCCGGTGACTCCTGCTATAGGGCCAGTGCTTTGAGTGAGAACTCACAGGGTGACTCCCAAGACTGGGCGCAACACTAACATTAAGTAGTGAGAGACTTTCTTGCTTATACAAAACCTGTTGTGATTCCCTATAGTATATAAAAATGAGAAAATCGCTGGTCAACTTTTAACCCTTATAACTTCCTAACAAAAAAAATTTTTGTTTCCAAAATTGTGCTGATGTAAAGTAGACATATGGGAAATGTTATTTATTAACTACTTTGTGTCACATAATTCTCTGGTTTAACAGAATAAAAATTCAAAATTTGAAAATTGCGAAACTTTCAACATTTTCACCAAATTTCCATTTTTTTCACAAATAAACGCAAAAATGATCGACCTAAATTTACCACTAACAATATGCCCAATATGTCGCGAAAAAACAGTCTGAGAATCGCTAGGATTCGTTGAAGCGTTCCTGAGTTATTACCTCATAAAGGGACACTGGTCAGAATTGCAAAAAATGTCCAGGTCTTTAAGGTCAAAATAGGCTGGGTCATGAAGGGGTTAAGCAATCAGATGAGCATAGGTTCACGTCCCTTGTGGGAATTAAAAAGTAAAGTAATAGACAAAAAAAGTTTTAAAAAATATAAAAACAAAAATATAAAGTTTGAATCACACCTTTGTCGCCCATAAAAAATGTAAAAAAACATTTGGTAATATTGTGATCATAAATGTTCAATCTATCAAAATATAAAATTAATTAGCCCAAATGATTGCAGGTGATGCAGGGGCCTGGATGCAACGAACAGAGATCATGAGGCGGAAACAGCCAGGGGTTGATATAATGCTGCTTATATACAACAGTAACTTTTGAACACGTAGTGTTAGTAAATATACAATTTAACAGTATAGGCCCTATACCATTTTTGCGTTTATTTGTGAAAAAAATGGAAATTTGGTGAAAATTTTGAAAGTTTCGCAATTTTCAAATTTTGAATTTTTATTCTGTTAAACCAGAGAATTATGTGACACAAAGTAGTTAATAAATAACATTTCCCACATGTCTACTTTGCATCAGCACAATTTTGGAAACAAAATTTTTTTTGTTAGGAAGTTATAAGGGTTAAAAGTTGACCAGTGATTTCTCATTTTTACAACAAAATTTACAGTTTTTTCATTTTCACATGGGCAACAGGATAAAATGGATCCTAAAATTTGTTGGGCAATTTCTCCTGAGTACACAGATACCTCATATGTGGTTATAAACCACTGTTTGGGCGCACGGCAGGCCCCAGAAGGGAAGTAGCGCCATTTGACTTTTTGAATGGAAAATTAGCTTCAATCGTTAGCGGACACCATGACGCGTTTGGAGAGCCCCTGTGTGCCTAAACAGTGAAAAAACCCCACATGTGACACCATTTTGGAAACTAGACCCCATATGGAACTTATCAAGATGTGTTGTGAGCACTCTGAACCCCCAAGTGCTTCACAGATGTTTATAACGCAGAGCAGTGAAAATAAAAAAATAATTTTTTTCCTCAAAAATGATTTTTTAGCCCGCTATTTTTTATTTTCACAAGGGTAACAGGAGAAATTGGACCAGAAAAGTTGTTGTGCAATTTGTCCTGAGTACACCAAATACCCCATATGTAGGGGGGAACCACTGTTTTGGCGCATGGGAGAGCTCAGAAGGGAAGGAGCGCCATTTTGGAATGCAGACTTGATGGAATGTTCTGCGGGTGTCATGCTGCGTTTGCAGAGCCCCTGATGTGCCTAAACAGTAGAAACCCTCCACAAGTGACCCTATTTTGGAAACTAGACCCCCCAAGAAGCTTATCTAGATGTGTAGTGAGCACTTTGAACCCCCAAGTGCTTCACAGAAGTTTATAAACGCAGAGCAGTGAAAATAAAAAAATAATTTTCGTTCCTCAAAAATTATTTTTTAGCCAGCTATTTTTTATTTTCCCAAGGGTAACAGGATAAATTGGACCCCAAAAGTTGTTGTCCAGTTTTTCCTGAGTACGCTGGTGCCCCATATGTGGGGGGGAACCACTGTTTGGGCGCACGGCAGGGCTCAGAAGGGAAGGAGCTCCATTTGACTTTTTTAATGGAAAATTAGCTCCAATCTTTAGCGGACACCATGTCGTGTTTGGAGAGCCCCTGTGTGCCTAAACTGTGGAGCTCCCCCACAAATGACCCCATTTTGGAAACTAGACCCCCCAAGGAACTTATCTAGATGCACAGTGAGCACTTTGAATCCCCAGGTGCTTCACAGAAGTTTATAACGCAGAGCCGTGAAAACAAAAAAAATCATTTTTTTTTTCTCAAAAAATCATTTTTTAGCCCCCTATTTATTTTCACAATGGTTACAGGAGAAATTGGATCCCAAAAGTTGTTGTACAGTTTGTCCTGAGTACACTGGTACCCCATATGTGGGGGGAACCACTGTTCGGGCACACGTTTGGGCTCGGAAGGGAAGTAGTGACGTTTTGAAATGCCGACTTGATGGAATGGTCTGTGGGCGTCATGTAACGTTTGCAGAACCCCTGATGTGCCTAAATTGTGGAAACCCCCCCCAAATGACCCCATTTTGGAAACTAGACCACCCAAGGAACTTATCTAGATGTGTAGTGAGCACTTTGAACCCCCAAGTGCTTCACAAGTTTATAACCCAGAGCCATGAAAATAAAAAATCATTTTTTTTTCTCAAAAAATGATTTTTTAGCCCACAATTTTTTATTTTCACAAAGGTAACAGGAGAAATTGGACCACAAAAGTTGTTGTCCTGTTTGTTCTGAGTATGCTGGTACCCAATATGTGGGGGGAACCACTGTTTGAGCACACTTCGGGGCTCGGAAGGGAAGTAGTGACGTTTTGTAATGCCAACTTGATGGAATGGTCTGCGGGCGTCATGTTATGTTTGCAGAGCCCATCATGTACCTAAACAGTAGAAACCCCAAGAGTGACCCCATTTTGGAAACTAGATCCCCCAAGGAACTCCTCTAGATGTGTGGTGAGCACTTTGAATCTCCAAGTTCTTCACAGAAGTTTATAACGCAGAGCCGTGAAATTAAAAAATCATTTTTTTCCACAAACATGATCTTTTAGTCCCCAATTTTTTTACCCAAGGGTAACAGAAGAAATTAGACCCCCAAAGTTGTTGTGAAATTTTTTATGAGTATGCTGATACCCCATATGTGGGGGTAAACCACTGTTTGGGCACACGTCGGGGCTCGGAATAAAGGGAGCACTGTTTGACTTTTTGAACGCAAAATTTGCAGGAATCAATGGTGGCGCCATGTCGCGTTTGGAGACCCCCTGATGTGCCTAAATAGTGGAAACCCCTCAACTCTAACGCCAACCCTAACCCCAACACACCCCTAACCACAACCCTAACCCCTACACACCCCTAACCCTAATCCATAACCCTAACCACAAGTCTAACCCTAATCCCAACCCTAACCCCAAAACACCCCTAACACTAATCCTAACTCTAACCCTAACCACAAGCCTAACCCAAATTCCAACCCTAACCCAAATTCCAACCCTAACCCAAATTCTAACCGTAACCCTAATTCTAACCGTAACCCTAATTCTAACCCTAAGCCTAATTCTAGGCTAGTTTCACATTACGTTCACATACATTCACATAAGGCTAGGTTCACATTACGTTTTACCAGCCCATTCAACACATAGCGTTGACGGACTGGTAACGGTATAGCATAACGCAATCGCGTTATGCTATACCCGCTAGCGCAGATGAATCAGCAGATGATTCATCTGTGCTAGCGGTGACGAAGCCCAGACGCTGCAGGCCGCGTCCGAGGCTCCGTCACTGAATGACGGTACGTCACGAATGCATGCCGCTTTATGGCATGCGTGGTGATGCGCCCGCAAATGGGGGTGAATGGCAGCGTTAACGGACTGCCATAACGCAATATGAACCCTAACTCTAAGGCTAACCCTAAGGCTAACCCTAACCTAACCCTAGTCCTAACCCTAACTGTAATTCTAACCCTAATGGAAAAATAAAAATAAAAATATTTTTATTTTATTATTGTTCCCTACCTATGGGGGTGATGAAGGGGGGGTTATTTACTATTTGTTTTATTTTGATCACTGTGATAGGGTCTATCACAGTGATCAAAATGTACTTTCATTCATTTATTGAATCTGCCGGCCGACAGATTCGGTGGGCGCACTGCGCATGCGCCCGCCATTTTGGAAGATGGCAGCGCCCATGGACCAGGCAGGAGAGACGCCGGGAGGAAGACGGCGACTCCGGCGGTAACTGGGGGGGGATCGGAAACCTGGGGGGTATCGGAGACCTGGGGGAGGGATATGAGGCCAGGGGGACCGGAAAAAAGAGGAGGGGAGCATTTAGTGACTGCGGTGACTGGTCGCCGCCATCTATCGGTGGCGGCGGCCGATTGCCGCCGTGACTCGGTGTGGGAGGGGGTAGATCTTGGTCTCCAGCCATGGCAGATGCTATTGCAGCATCGGCCATGGCTGGATTGTAATATTTCACCAAATTTCATTGGTGAAATATTACAAATCGCTCTGATTGGCTGTTTCACTTTTAACAGCTAACCAGAGCGATCGTAGCCACGTGGGGGTTAAGCCAACCCCCCTGTGGTGAAGCACAAAGGGTTTTGTGCCTGCGGGTCGGGTGACCTTTCAGTGACCCCGGTCACCAGGCCCGCAGGAACGCGATCCTTTCATGACGCCACATAGGCGTCACAGGTCGGATTGGCACCGACTTTCATGACGCCTACGTGGCATCACAGGTCGGGAAGGGGTTAAACTGTAACACCGCAGTTTATAGTGAAAATTGTCTCATTTGAAGCCTAGCATATAGCAGAGCTTCAGATTAGTACCAAGATGGCAGCCACAGAATAATTCAGCTAGCCATCTGCAGCCATAGTAACCCTTTGGTGCCCCGCAATCTTGTCACGGGGCCCCAATTGAAGCCAGTCCACTACCCACAGACAGGGAGTATTTAACATCTGTTTAAACACACGTAACGTTTAGGTGTAACACAGGAATAATTCAAACCTGTATTAATAGTTTGATAAAGTGCTTCTAATAACCCTTAGGGGTAAATCCTGATGTCAGATTCACCCACGTTTAAGGGTTCAGTATTTGGCCAGTATTTTACCTCAGTATCTGTAAGCCAAAACCCGAAGTAGAACAGTCAGAGGAAAAGTATAAGTAGAAACACTCACCACTTCTGGATTTATCACCCACTCCAGGTTTTGGCTTACAGATACTGATGTAAAATACTGACCAAATACTGAACTTGTGAATGTGACCGAACACAACAGATGGTCACTGCCAGAATAGCATTGAACCAAAGTGTCCAAGGTGACTGTCTGACCCATTATACTGAATGGTTTCATTGGGGGTTTCAGCTGAATGGCATTTTTTGTTAGTTTAAAGCCACATTCCAATATATAGCATTAGGTCAGTATGTTACATCAGTATTTGTAAGCAAATCAGGAATCAGAGGAAAAGTATAATAGAAATATGTCACCACTTCTGTATTTTTCACTTATTCCTGGTTTTGACTTAATAAATACTGATCTAAAATACTGACTAAATACTGGGCGTGTGAACATGACCTTGGAAAGATATCCTGGCGTAGTGCTCAGTGTAGAGCAGAGGCTAAATGTGAACCTATACCAAGAAAAGCAAAAAGAAGGCTTTCTCTAAATTGTATATATTTTACCGCTCAGAGAGACTGGAATATCAGTCAGCAGCTTAAACATCATCTTCTGTGAGGCTCATCCTCAGGAATGTATAGTCCATGAACAGTAGAACTCCAGAAGACAACAGGGAGCACTCACCACTAAAAGGGACACTCACCACTTGATGTAAAATCTTTTGTTTTTATTTTATTGAGATATCACATTACGCCAGGGGACACAGAGACAAATTGGTTAACAGCTTTTTATTGCATGAAATCATCTCTAATCTAAGCCATCTAAATGTGAACCAAGACTAACCTAAATTTTAATGCCTCTGTGATCAACATTAAGGTAATGTGTGTTTGAAAGACGTGCAAATGGATAGTAATACTTGTTATCCGCCTCCCATAGAGCAAACAATACCAAGATTAATCCATTTTACAGTCACATACTGTAAAGATTTCAAGATATAATATATTATCCTTTATTTTCTCTGATTTGTGCCCTTATTTGAAGGCAAGGCCTACACACCCTACCTTTTCATGTAACATTCATACCATTTTAACAAGTCGGAGGGTGACAAGATCACAGCATGAAACCATGAAAGTAATCACACCTGAACACTTTACTTTGAACTTAAGGGTATGCCACACTAAACAATATCGCTAACGGGATCGCTAAAAAACGTCACTATTTAGCGATCCCGTTAGCGATATTGTTCAGTGCGGCAGCTTCCAGCGACGAGCTTCCTGCTGTGATCTCGCTCGTCGCTGGAATCGCTCCGGACCCTATTTCATCGCTGGCGCTCCCGCTGGGTAAGTATCTAATCGCTGTGTGGCACCTTTTCTTAGCGATTTAGCGGTACTTTTGTACCGCTAAAGTCGTTAAGAAGATCGCTAACGGCGATAGCGTCGTTAACTATATCGCTAAATGCGGCAGCATTTAGCGATATAGAAACAATCCCGCTAGCGATCTCATTAGTATGCAACGCTAACGAGATCGCTAGCGGGATAGCTTAGTGTGGCAGTACCTTAAGACATCTTATTCTTTTTCAGAAATTGGTTTAAGTATCCATGTATGTAAATACTTTCGCATTCAAGGTTCACATAAAAGCGGTTATACAACCTTTTAAAAAAAAAATTGACTCCAAAATAAAAACTATATTCACCTTTTATCTCCCCTGGCAACCCAGAATAGCAGCTGTGGTGGTCCTGCTGATCTGACCAGCGCCGGGGTTTGACACAGAAAGAAGAGGGCCCCATGTTCAAGAACAATATATGGGCCCTTTGCAGCCCAACCGCTCATCATAATGCACAGCTCCACCTGCTTTGAAGATGGTAATGGGACTCCATACCTATTAGGCCCCTGTGCGGTTGACAGTTTTGTTTTACCCAATAGTATGTCCACCCCTTGACACGCGTACCATTGGCATCAGTGCTCAGGAATGAAAGCCATAATGCTACAAGTACGACATGTGTCACTGTGGACATCCATTGACTGCAACAATCACATGCCAGCCGCTTGTAAACAAAGACCAGAAGGACCACAGGAACATCATTGTGGAAACACTAAGGAAAGAAGAGGTGAAGATAGTTTATTTTGATAATTCCTCCCATTTGCTGTTTTATTTTTATGCTTTTTCAATGGTTCATAGCCTCTTTAAGTTCAATACAATTCAAGCTACATACTACCAGCAGGGGTTGGTTGTGAAGAGCTGCTAAGGCCTCTTTCACACATCAGTTTTTTGCCATCAGTCACAATCCCTCATTTTTTGAAAAACACGGATCCATCGCATCAGTTTTTTAATCCGTTTTTTCCGGTTTTCGATGGATCAGTTTTTTAAAAGCCGGCAATTCAGTTCGCTGTACAGTAAAATCGCACTGACATGTACATATATACACATAGAATACACATATATATATATATATATATATATATACATATATATATATATATATATGTTATTGAAACACATATATATACAGTGTGTGCAAACACAAATTCTTTTGGTATTATTATCTTAATTTAATTTGTCTTCAATGAAAAAACACAAAAAGAATTGACCTAAAGCCAAATTGGATATAATTCCACACCAAACCTAAAAAAAGGGGTGGACAAAAGTATTGGCACTGTTTGAAAAATCATGTGATGCTTCTCTAATTCGTGTAATCACCAGCATCTGTAACTTACCTGTGGCACCTAACAGCTGTTGGCAATAACTAAATCACACTTGCAGCCAGTTAACATGGATTAAAGTTGACTCAACCTCTGTCCTGTATCCTTGTGTGTACCACATTGAGCATGGAGAAAAGAAAAAAGACCAAAGAACTGTCTGAGGACTTGAGAAACCAAATTGTGAGGAACCATGAGCAATCTCAAGGCTACAAGTCCATCTCCAAAGACCTGAATGTTCCTGTGTCTTCCGTGTGCAGTGTCATCAAGAAGTTTAAAGCCCATGGCACTGTGGCTAACCTCCCTAGATGTGGAAGGAAAAGAAAAATTGACGAGAGATTTCAACGCAAGATTGTGCGGATGGTGGATAAAGAACCTAGACTAACATCCAAACAAGTTCAAGCTGCCCTGCAGTCCGAGGGTACAACAGTGTCAACCCGTACTATCCGTCGGCGTCTGAATGAAAAGGGACTGTATGGTAGGATACCCAGGAAGACCCCACTTCTTACTCCGAGACATAAAAAAGCCAGGTTGGAGTTTGCTAAAACTTACCTGAGAAAGCCTAAAACGCTTTGGAAGAATGTTCTCTGGTCAGATGAGACAAAAGTCGAGCTTTTTGGGAAAAACCATCAACATAGAGTGTACACGAAAAAAAAAGAGGCATTTAAAGAAAATAACACGGTCCCTACAGTCAAACATGGCGGAGGTTCCCTGATATTTTTGGGGTTGCTTTGCTGCCTCTGGCACTGGACTGCTTGACCGTGTGCATGGCATTATGAAGTCTGAAGACTACCAACAAATTTTGCAGCATAATGTAGGGCCCAGTGTGAGAAAGCTGGGTCTCCCTCAGAGGTCATGGGTCTTCCAGCAGGACAATGACACAAAACACACTTCCAAAAGCACTATAAAATGGTTTGAGAGAAAGCACTGGAGACTTCTAAGGTGGCCAGCAATGAGTCCAGACCTGAATCCCATAGAACACCTGTGGAGAGATCTCAAAATGGCAGTTTGGAGAAGGCACCCTTCAAATATCAGGGAACCGGAGCAGTTTGCCAAAGAAGAATGGTCTACAATTCCAGCAGAGCATTGTAAGAAACTCATTGATGGTTACCGGAAGCGGTTGTTCGCAGTTATTTTGGCTAAAGGTTGTGCAACCAAGTATTAGGCTGAGTTTTGGAGAAACTGAGCATTATCTGACAGAATTGCAGGGGTGCCAATACTTTTGGCCACCACTGTATATATTTATAGTTCATAGAGTTCTACATAGCATAACGGCCGCAAAATCAATTGCCGGCTTCAGTAAAATCATTACCGAACCCGACATGATATGACACATGGTTTACATATAGTAAACCATGTCATATCAAAACAATTTATACGTATATGTGAGTTTTTAATCAATTTAGTAGTTTGTGTTAGGAAAAATTTGGAACTCAGGGGGTTAAATTTAAGACTATAATCGCAGAAAAAATTGCGTGCCAGCCGCCTTTTTTAAGTTGTCTTTCATGGTTTAGTTAGTTTTCAGATTTTTACATCAATTTAGCTTTTAGCTAAATTCATGAAACGTGAAAAAAATCAATGAATTTGGCACAAAAAGGCATAAGCAAAAACCACAATTTAAAAAAGAAAAGTGATTTAAAAAAACTACAAATGATGAATTGGCCCTTTGTGAAAAATTGCATTACGTATGTTGACAAGCTTGCATAGACAAACACCCTTATTAAAATTGAGAGGGGAAGGAAAAGGAAAAAAGGTATTAGCAGTCTGAAGGAACTTGAGGAAAGTATATTTACGCTAAAAATGCCACAGAAGAAAACTATGATATACCTAATAAATCACCTCCTATAGTGGCATATAGACTAACCACCCTGCATCTGACGATTAACGTACCATGTATGTGCAAACACTTGCTAAGAGCCTGGGTTGGGTTCATAATTACCTGTTTTTCATGGTTTTTGAATGCATTAAACACAGTGACTCATCAATAAGGAACATCACCTCAGGTACTATAATGGTAGACTGTCACAAACACAGTATTGTATAAAAATCAATAAATATGCTATAAATGTACAACAGATGTGGATTTCTCCAAAGTGATGTTTATATGTGAATATGGACACCTGTTCTCATTTATATATTTATGGCACATTCTGGGAAAACCTCTCTAATATACAGCTCTGGCAAAAATTAAGAGACCACCACATCAAAATCCTATCATGGCCAGCCCATTCTCCAGAGCTGAAAACCTCTGGAATGTAATCAAGAGGATGATGGATAATCACAAGCCATCAAACAAAGAACTGCTTAATTTTTTGCGCCAGAAGCAGTGTGAAAGACTGGTGGCAAGCATGCCAAGATGCATGAAAGCTGTTTTTAAAATCACGGTTATTCCACAAAATATTGATTTCAGAACTCTTCCTGAGTTAAAACATTAGTATTGTTGTTTCTAAATGATTATTAACTTGTTTTCTTTGCATTATTTGAGGTCTGAAAGCACTGTTCTTTGTCTGAAAAAAAATTAAAAATTTTTTACTTGAAATTCGGAAACCTGTCAGAAATTTAAAGACTAAAAGAACAATTTACATTTTACTCAAAAATATAGCTATAATGAGAAAAATCTGACAAATTGAACATTTGAAAGTGGTCTCTTAATTTTTGCCAGAGTTGTTCAGGACAGAGAGGACCCCGCTGAGCATAAAAGCTTACACTCTGCAGGAGAGAGAGGACCCCACTGATCATAAGAGGTTACATGATACAGACAAGAGACAGCCCTCCGCTAATCATAAGAGCTTACATTCCACAGGAGAGAGAATATCCCGCTGATCATAGGAGCTTACACTCTACAGGAAAGAGAAGACCATGCTAATCATAAGAGCTCACACTGTACAGGAGAGAGAGGATCCTACTGACTATAAGAGCTTTCTACAGGAGAGAGAGAGGACCCTGCCAGCCATAAAAGCTTACACTCTGCAGTAGAGAGAGAAGTCCGCTGACCATAAGAGCTTACACTCTACAGGAAAGAGAGGAACCCACTGACCATAAGAGCTTACACTCTACAGGAAAAAGAGGAACCCGCTGACCATAAGAGCTTACACTGCAGAGAGAAAGGACCCAGTTAACCATAAAAGCATACTCTCTACAGGAGAGAGAGGAACCTGCTGACCATAAGAGCTTACACTCTGCAGGATAGAGAGGAGCCCTCTGACCTTAAGAGCTTACACCCTACCAGAAAGAAAAGCTCTCTGAGCATTAGAGCTTACACTCTACAGGAAAGAGAGGAACCCGCTGACCATACGAGCTTACACTCTACGCAGAGAGAAAGGGTCTTGCTAACCATAAAAGCTTACTCTCTACAGGAGAGAGAGGAACCTGCTGACCATAAGAGCTTGCACTTTACACGATAAAGAGGATCCTGCTGACGATGAAGGTTTACACTTTACAGGAGAGAGAGGAGCCTGTTGACCATAAGAGCTTACAATTTACAGTAGAGAGAGGAGCCTGCTGAACATAAGAGCTTACACTCTACAAGAGAGAGAAGCACGCTGACCATAAGGGCTTACACTCTACAGGAGAGAGAGGAGCCTGCTGACCATAAGGTCTTACACTCTACAGGAGAGAGAAGCCCGCTGAACATAAGGGCTTACACTCTACAGGTGATAGAGGAGCCCGCTGACCATAAGAGTTTACACTCTACAGGAGAGAGAGGAGCCCGCTGACCATAAGAGCTTACACTCTGCAGGAGAGAGAGGACTTCACTGTTCATAAGAGGTCACACTATAGGCAAGAGAGAGAGACGATCTCGCTGACCATAACAGCTGACACTGTGAAGGAGATATAGACTTACCCAGTGACTCTGGAGATGGAAAACGACTCTTTCATACAAACTGTGATCCTCTGGGAACTGCTGATCTGTGATGGCTGAGGTACTGAGCTCTAATGTACAAGGTATATTAATCCATAAAATGTCATAGCTGCAGGGCATCATGGTGAAGCCCCTCAGCAAAGCAGAAATGATATTTGCATGCTTGATTTTATCATTCATTGCAGATATTTATGCATATTTTCACTAGCTAATTGCCATAATAGCATAGTGTAAATCAGCCAATTAGGTGACAAACTTAGCTCAGCTACATACTGTATGTAGTTGCGCATAAACCATCTTCCTAGTTATGAAAATGTCCCAATTTGTAACTTCTGCAATGTTATGTAATCCGGAGATCGGTTATTCCCTGCTTGTATGACATATTACCATTCACACATTAAGGCCGGGTCCGCCAAATCTGCATGTGTAACATCCACAGTAAATCTGTAGCAGAATAGGCATGCAGATGTTATAAATTTACCGCACATTTCACCTCTTCTATTTTGAAAAGAGTGAAATTTGTGCTAAAAATCCACAGCAGAAAAAGTCTGTGGATGAAATTTATCTTCCAGTTTACATTTCTACGCCGGTATCTGCGGCAGATTTTACCCAGACTTATCCCCAGATACAATCTGTAGCTGTACTGTCTGGTGTGAACATACCCTGATAGAAAGTCAAACAGGCACCAAAACCTGACATCTACAGAACTTATACCTGTGATTGGTACTTGAGCTCCAGTAACACTTCTTCTCTGACCCTGGACAAATTGCTTGGAACCAGCTGGGCACAGGGGAATTGTGCCAGGGTGAACTTCCTGACGTCAGCGCTCATATTCCTAAAGATACCATAATGATCCACACTGGCAAATTCGCTGACAGCACAGGCATAGTAGGAGCCATTTAACAGAGTGACTGCCAGCCAAGTGACTGGCGCTACCAGAGCTCTGCCAATGATATTGCCCATCACAAAGCAGATGAGTTTATACTTCATGAGGAGGCTCTGCCTGCTTCTCTCCTGGATGCTGAAGTCATAGGTTGAGCCTGTGAATAATCTCCACGTATTGTCATTGAATATGAAGCCCACAATCAGCAGGATCAATGCTGGTACTCCCAGGAAAGCCAGGCCATACCTCAGATTTTCTGTGGGGCTACATGGGCAGCTAAAAGCGAAGAACGAGAAGAGCTGCTGCCCACCCACTGTCAGTAAGGCCACTATAGCATTGAAGATGATGGATTCCTTGCTTTTGAGGAAAGCTATAAGAGAAGTTAAAGACATGTTTGCAGCGTCCTGTGAACTTCTCTATCCTGTGTCCCAGTGTTATGTGAGCTGTCTGTCTTCTCTGGGTGTGCCTTACACACGTCCTGCCCTGTAAACCAATTACTGTACCTATTGTGTGTGGGAACTGTGTATACTTTTATGGATATCACCACTCCTACCCCATCTCCGAAATACACCCCAGCTATATACTGACTACACCCATACAAGTCCTACTCCTCCATCCAGTGAAGATGTCCATGAAACTCCTCCTATTCTCTAAAATCTTCAAGGAGCGACACGTGAGCTGAGCTTAGATTGACGCATGCATCAAAACATTCAGATAAAAGTGAATGAAAGTTGCTGTGGCCTGTCCTAGCATGTCCTGACAATCCACAATGTGAGCTTTAATGAAGCCTTCCCATGAAGTTTTTTATTCTTTAGATTTGTGCGAATGTGCAATTAGTTTTGTGAGTGTGTTAATACAACCCCTGGCAAAAATTATGGAATCACTGGCCTTGGAGGATGTTCATTCAGTTGTCTTATTTTGTTGAAAAAAAACAGATGACAGACATGGCACAAAACTGAAGTCATTTCAAATGACAACTTTATGGCTTTAAGAAACACTAAAAGAAATCAAGAACAAATAATGTGGGAGTCAGTAATGGGTATTTTTTTTAACCAAGCATAGGGAAAAATTATGGAATCACTCAATTCTGAGGGAAAAAATTATGGAATCATGAAAAACAAACAAAAAAAACACTCCAACACATCACTAGTATTTTGTTGCACCACCTTTGGCTTTTACAACAGCTTGCAGTCTCTGAGGCATGGACTTATTGAGTGTCACACAGGACTCTTCATCAATCTGGCTCCAACTTTCTCTGATCGCTGTTGCCAGATCAGCTTTGCAGGTTGGAGCCTTGTCATGGACCATTTTCTTCAACTTCCACCAAAGCTTTTCAATTGGATAGAGATCCGGACTATTTGCAGGCCATGACATTGACCTTATGTGTCTTTTTTCAAGGAATGTTTTCACAGTTTTTGCTCTATGGCAGGATGCATTATCATCTTGAAAAATGATTTCATCATCCCCAAACATCCTTTCAATTGATGGGATAAGAAAAGTGTCCAAAATATCAACATGCAAATTGCCTCTTCAGAGAAAAAGAGGACTTGAACTCTATAGCGCCACCTATTGGAATTAGCGATCCTACAAGTCACAATCAACCCTTTAACGAGTCTTGTAATATGACTTACGATAAAAGCCAAATCAGTATCTCAATTTGCAGACACGGTGTTTCGGGCTATAGGCCCTCGTCAGTGCAAAGTATGAGATCTGATTTGGCAAGGTGAGAGGCTCTGGACTGAGGTCTAAGGAGTAAGGTTTCTCCTTGTGGAGAGTGACATACCAGCTCTGGCTTGTCAAAGTAAGGAGGCTTATTCGCTGTGCAATGCTCCTCCAGTTAATTTAATATGCAAATTGGCTCTTCAGAGAAAAAGAGGACTTGAACTCTATAGCGCCACCTATTGGAAGTAGCGATCCTACAAGTCACAATCAACCCTTTAACGAGTCTTGTAATATGACTTAGGATAAAATATCAACATAAACTTATGCATTTATTGAAGATGTAATGACAGCCATCTCCCTAGTGCCATTACTTGACATGCAACCCCATATCATCAATGACTGTGGATATTTGCATGTTCTCTTCAGGCAGTCATCTTTATAAATCTCATTGGAAAAGCACCAAACAAAAGTTCCAGCATCATCACCTTGCCCAATGCAGATTCTCGATTCATCACTGAATATGACTTTCATCCAGTCATCCAGTGTCCATGATTGCTTTTCCTTAGCCCATTGTAACCTTGTTTTTTTCTGTTTAGGTGTTAATGATGGCTTTCGTTTAGCTTTTCTGTATGTAAATCCCATTTCCTTTAGGCGGTTTCTTACAGTTCGGTCACAGACGTTGACTCCAGTTTCCACCCATTCGTTCCTCATTTGTTTTGTTGTGCATTTCCTGTTTTGGAGACATATTGCTTTAAGTTTCTCGGTCTTGACGCTTTGATGTCTTCCTTGGTCTACCAGTATGTTTGCCTTTAACAACCTTCCCATGTTGTTTGTATTTGGTCCAGATTTTAGACACAGCTGACTGAACAACCAACATCTTTTGCAACATTGCGTGATGATTTACCCTCTTTTAAGAGTTTGATAATCCTCTCCTTTGTTTCAATTGACATCTCTCGTGTTGGAGCCATGATTCATGTCAGTCTACTTGGTGCAACAGCTCTCCAAGGTGTGATCACTCCTTTTTAGATGCAGACTAACGAGCAGATCTAATTTGATGCAGGTGTTAGTTTTGGGAATGAAAATTTACAGGGTGATTCCATATTTTTTCCCTCAGAATTACGTTATTCCATAATTTTTCCCCTATGAGTGCTTAAAAAAAATAACCATTACTGACTACCACATTATTTATTCTTGATTTCTTTTAGTGTTTCTTAAAGCCAGAAAGTTGCCATTTGAAATTACTTCAGTTTCGTGCCATGTCAGTAAGGCATTATACAACTGCCGATGTGAAAATCTTTTCCAGTCGGTGGTTATTTAACTATATCTTGCAACTTTTGAAGAACATAACGAGGGACAGATGATGCGGTGCGCTTAAATTTTGGTCACGCCCCTGGCCACACCTCAATCCACATCTATTTACCATTTCTTTCTCCCTGGCAGGAGGAGATGTCAGGGGGGCGCTCGCAGTGAGGGAAATTCAGCAGATGCCAAAGGGTAGGTGCACATAATCAGGAATTGGCAGCGTTTTGGATGCAGCGCATGTCTGACGCGTCCAAAGTTCTGCCAGCTATTAAACGCATATGATTCACCCTGCCCAATGCATTATATGGGTGAAATTTCTATTGCGTAGACTTGCGTCTCCGCAATATAAATAAACATGCTGCGGTTTGGAGTGGCACGCCACATGTCCTTCTCCGCGGGTGAGCCGTGGGCATCTCTGGACGCATAGTGAACATGGGATTATTTTAAATCTCATCCACTATGCTGTAACATCTGGCCGCTGCGGGTTGGATGCTGTAGAAGTATGCAGCTTCCAACCTGCAGTGTTTACTGATTCTGTGCACATACCCTTAGACTGCAGGGCGTAGATCCAAATCCGGGACAGTCCACTGTATCTGGGATGGATGGATTCATGGGTTTCTGCTCCAGCATCCTGGCAGCTGGATGGCAGACTGCAAATCCTTCTGGCGGCCCCAATGCAGCTTTGGATTAGTCCAGGCAGCGCGACGACTGCAGTGCATCCTGCTCGTCTCCAGTTGAGAGCTGTGGATTATAATTGGTTCCTTTATTCATTCGGCACTGCCAGAGCTTTCTCATTTTTATGTAACTTCACTATATGACATCTGGCTTTTTTGTGCCTGTAAGGCTGTGTTCACACGTTGCAGAAATACTGTGTTTTTGTTTTCTGCAGGTGTCTGCACCAAACTACACAATTACAATCCTCTCCCCTTATTTGATGTGTTTCTGGTGCAGATGTGAAGCCATATTAATGTGTTTTTATAGTACAAGAAAGCTTTGATTCTGCTCTTAAAAAGTAACTGCAGTTTTTTACATGCATATGCATTTTTTTAGGCACCACATAGAAGACAAGAGAGAAAAAAAAGCACCAAAACCGCACAGTTCAGTAGCATGTTTAGACGCACACGGGGCGCAGTTTTCATGAGATCACATCCTCTTTGCTTGCATAGTTCAATGCAGCAGAATTTTTGTGCAAAAAAGCAGCAGAAAATACGCAGCATTTATCCTACATGTGAGAGTAGTATAAATTTCTAAGCAAAGTGTATGTGATTCCATGAAATCTCCATCCACTGTGGTCTAAAGATGCTGCTGTTTTGGTGCATTTTTTCTATAGGCTTCTTATGAAAAAAAAGCATGAAAAAAATGCTGTGGCATTTTTAATTCAAGCTTTTTTGTGCTATTAAAATAATGTTAAAAAATATGCTTTTTAACTGCCCCAAAAATGTATATAAAAACGCTGCAAACGCGCAATATATGGGTTTAATGTAAAAAAATAGCGTGACTAATATTTTTTTCTCTGTCATTTATTTATCCTCGTAAATAATCTGATTGCTGTGTTATTCAGGTCGTTACGATTACTGTCTGTGTTATTTACTGATTTGTGATGTTTATTATTTAAAGATTGCATTATTCTTTTCATTATCAAGTGTTTTTCATTATTATTTTTTAGTAATTTTATAGGATGAAAAAATCTTTTGTTCTTTCTCTAGAATTTGTACACAGCATTGTATTTCTATCAATATAATCTACCTGTGGAGTCACAGTCTGCAATACAGATCAAGTGCACAAAATTCTCCCCATTACATCATCCAAGCTTGTGGTTCAGTAGCTTAAGTGCCTGACTGTAATGTTTAGGTTGTGGGTTTGAGATTTGGGGAGACTCACAGAAAAAAAATACTTTTTTTTGTAATTGCTTATTATTATATTTACAACTTTTATAGGAACAAAACAAATATTTTTCTTCACATCAGTATACAGGGACCATAGAAATGCATTGTTGTTTATGCAATGTATCTCTATGGACATGTATAACCTGCTTCTAGGTTCATTACCTGCAATACAGGTAGGAGGAGCTACGGACCAATGACGACGTTGGAGAGAAGATAGGTTGAGTACAGAAGCTGGGAAAAAAGCTCTGATGTGATGCGACCGAGCCCTCTGAATCCGGGACGGTTGAGAGCTGTGATTTAAGAGTCTATTTATGATTTTTTTTTGTGCTTTACAAAAGATCATTTCACCTGATGAATGAGCATTTTGATAGGTAGCCTATTTATACTGCAAGATAATTGTCAAATAAGCATTTTTAAGAACTACCATTCACTATTATCTTGCAGTGGTCCACTTGGACTGCGGGTCTCATGAACTGAACCCTTACAACCCCATGTATGCCTATGAGGATGCCAAGGTTGGGTCAGGAAACCTGTGGCCAGTCCCTGCATCATGATCCATACTTGGACTGTGACATATGAAGTTTTGAAGTTGGCTTACAGCTCAACATGGCATATGTGTCATGACTCAGGACGGGGTGGTTCTGACTCAGGATGGGGTGGTTCTGGCTCCGTCCTGGTCAGCTCAGGGTTAAGATAGTTCGCCTCTCTTTCATTCTGGGGCGGCTATTTAATGCTGGTAGTTCCTGGGTCCAGCGTTGGTGATACTTCCGTTTACTAGGTTAGAGGTACCTGACCCAGGTTACTCTGTAATCGTTGTGCCTCTGTTCGTATGAGCTTTGCTATGTATGATCCGGTTTGTCCCCTGACTACTGCCTCTGTTTTCAGCTCAGTACTGCTCTGTCCTTCCTGATATTCTGACACCTTGGCTTGTCTCTGATTATTCTTTCACAGAATAATAAACTAGGCACTCAACTTATGTAGAATTTTTTTGATTTTTAATGCAGCCAAAAAAATGAAACGTTTTGGCCACAGGTAGCATTCCTCAGTTGAAGGCTGTAAGGAAGGAAGTGGGTACGTAGTGAACGTTGGTGTATAATATAGATACGTATCAGCAGTATTTGCGCACAAGAATGTGTTCCAAACCAGTGTAACCGGTATGTTAGGAAGACCCGGTGGGGTGGCGTGTCAAATGTGTCAGGCAGTGACGCGGTATCTTCCGCTTGTCACTGCCTGACACAATTGTTGAGAGCCTAGTTTATTATTCTCTATATGTATGGTGTGGGAACCTACTAAGGCACCTACTCTAGTAGTGCATACAGTATCTCTTCACATTGATTATTCTTTCGTCTTGCCCCTGGTTACCTCGCTCCCGTCTGGCTTCTGACCCTCGGCTCACCTTTTGACTACGTTACTGATTTGTGCCCTGTCTCCTGCATATGTGGGCTCGCTCTCTGTCCTCACGCGTGGTAGCTCTGCCTCCCGTGATCACGTGACCAGCTAGGTTCAGGTACTGTGTGTACTGAGTGTCTCAGTGCTCAGGTCCTGTGCCCACTGCGCGCCTCAGTTTCTCCACTCTCTGCGTGCAGGTCTGCTACCCTTATAGCGCCCCTAGGCTTATCCCCAGTGACACACGCGGAGTGTCATTACAATATGTTTTGCGGCACCATTGCAGCCAGGTGCTGCTGTAATTTTTTTAATTCCCTATTAAAAATTATTTGCTTTTGCAGGAGTAACAGCATCACTCACAAAATCACAGGTCTGGCCTTAAACTAGAGTACCCAAACACTAAAAGTTGTCACGGCTTGTGCTTACTTCAAATTACTTTCCTTACTTGCTTTGTTATTTTAGATGAGAGATTATTTGATCCATATGCTGTCACTGTGTTCGCGATGGACTACACATCGACAGCACATGGAAAACATTTGGACCAGAATAGTACATGCAATAAAAGGCAGTTTCTGCAGCTGCCCACAAAGAGGACGAGCACGCAGAGCTGCATGCAGAAGCTATCCCAAGAGCTGCATGCAGAAGCTATTCCATCTGTACTTTGCAGACTTGACTGGCCCCATTTTTCTTAGAGCATTCTGAACCCAGCCTAAAAATGAAATTTAAATTTTAGTTTCAGGTAACTTTTCAGACTTATCCGTCTTCTATGTGTGTACATGTGCAATAACACTATTTCTGCCCATTATATGAACTGTAGCTAGGACTTTCACTAGTTTTCCCTTTTGCAGGTCTTTTGTCTAGATTTCAGTTCTCTTTGAGCTGGAGATTGAATATTAGCTGAGATGAAGTCTGCTATACATATTGCATACAGAAACATGGATTTCTGCTTTTCATTGTCTGTACCATGCAGACAGAATGGAAGACATTATACAGCAGTACTGAGCTGTGTATCTGTGAATCCAGTACTGAAGTGAAAAACATTTGCTGAACTCTGCAGCACAGTCAACCTTTGTCTACATGGTCTCTCACTATTCTGAGTGCTGGTCACTACTTTTCCTCTGGAGAAGGCTCAGGATAGGTAACCTCCCAGTGAAAGAGAGTGGATGACAGATAACTGTACAGGAGCTTAAGGACTCTCTGCCTGAACACATGTATGCGCTCTAAAACCAGGGCACATGGTACAACTTTATACATTTATTTCATATTTTGATTAAATGACAGGTATACTTTAAAACAAACTTTGCTCTTTTGGCACTTGCTTGCAGTTGGGAGTATTATAATAAGATATATTCCTAATGCCAAAAATGTAAGGCTGACCCTGAGATTGCTGCTGCGTATTTGCTGCCTGGGAGTTTCAAGTGTGTAGTAGATCTGTACGAGGATTGGCCAGTTGTTATCATTGAAGGAGGATTTTCTTCTGGCAGTTGCACCAAAAATCAGCCCCAACATTTTTTAGTTGCATGTTAATAGATTAGCAGAGATTTAATTTACACGTACAGGGCGCAGATTGCTCTCAGATCTGATACAGATTCCAGTGCAGAATCTATGCTTAAATCTAAAACAAGTCTGACACATTGGGACGGCGCTTAAATTCCCACATAAACATGAATTTAGAATAAAACAAGCCACTTACCTTCAGCCAACACTAGAGGGAGATCTAACTGAGTGGCATAAGATCTTGGAAGTTAGTGAAATCTGACTCGGTAGCACACTCACTATGCAATCAGCTACCTCACGGTAAATGATTTTACGGCTATGTTCACACATTCAATATTTGGTCTGTATTTTGCATCAGTATTTGTAAGCTAAGACCTGGAGTGGGTGATAAATACAGAAGTGGTGACAGGTTTCTATTGTACTTTTTTATTGTACAAGTCTTTTTTACCCCAAAACTCTACCAGTGGAAATACATATCAACCTGCAAAATGCAAACTAGTTAAAAGGGTTTATTCTGGCCACATAAATGTCTGCAGTCACATAGAGTGACAAATCCAGACTGTGTGCAATATCCACACTCTCAGGATTTCCTTCTATTTCCAGCTCGAGCAGGCAGTCATGTAACCACAAGTACGTGATTTGTGTAGTTGCAGTCACATGTTCACTTCCTACTTATCCGCTTCTTTCTATAGAATATTGAGAAGAACTGGAAAAGTTGTTAGTTGGCTTGTGTCCTCAAGTACACAAATCACATACATATTATAGACCAGGGATCTAGGAGCATCTCGCAAAATTAGAATGTCATCAAAAAGTTAATTTATTTCAGTTCTTCAATACAAAAAGTGAAACTCATATATTATATAGAGTCATTAAAAACAGAGATCTATTTCAAGTATTTATTTCTGTTGATTATGATGATTATGGCTTTACAGCCAATGAAAACTCAAAAGTCATTATCTCGGTAAATTAGAATACTTTATAACACCAGCTTGAAAAATGATTTTAAAATCCAAAATGTTGGCCTACTGAAATGTATGTTCAGTAAATGCACTCAATACTTGGTCCAGGCTCCTTTTGCATCAATTACTGCATCACTGTGGCATGGCATGGAGGAGATCAGCCTGTGGCACTGCTGAGGTGATATGGAAGCCCAGGTTGGTGTCTCTCATCTTCCTCTTGACAATACTCCATAGATTCTCTATGGGGTTAAGGTCAGACGAGTTTGCTGGCCAATCAAGCACAGTGATACTGTTGTTTTTAAACCAGGTATTGGTACTTTTGGCAGTGTGGACAGATGCCAAGTCCTGCTGGAGAATGACATTTCCATCTCCAAAAAGCTTGTCTGCACAGGGAAGCATGAAGTGCTCTAAAATTTCTTGGTAGATGACTGCGCTGACTTTGGTCTTGATAAAACACAGTGGACCTACACCAGCAGATGACATGGCTCCCCAAACCATCACTGAATGTGGAAATTTCACACTAGACCTTGGAAATCAAGGTCCCAGAGTCTGGAGGAAGAGTGGAGAGGCCACAATCCAAGCTGCTTGAGGTCTAGTGTGAAGTTTCCACAATCAGTGATGGAATGGGGACCTATGTCATCTGCTGGTATAGGTACACTGTTTTATCAAGTTTGTAATGACTCTATATATGAGTTTCACTTTTTGTATTGAAGAATTGAAATAAATTAACTTTTTGATGATATTCTAATTTTGTGAGATGCTCCTGTATGTCGCATAAGCCAACAAACCGCAGACTGCTTTGGTCTTTAGCCTGTCAGATTTCCGAAGCGCGGGGAGCACACCAGGCAGCACAATGAAATCAACTCATCGAGATGCCTGTGCCAGGCTGACAGCCAGGAGAAGGAGCAGAGCTGTATTCTTCATCAAGATAGCTGGATTAGGTTTCATTGTTTTTTTGTTTTGTGTTTGTTTTTTTTTAAAGCTACAAAGAGGATATGAAAATACTTATACTGGTAAATAAAGGGGAAACAATTAAATTAAAACATGAAGGCACCAGCAGGCATTATTAATATATGGGGGCATTATTTATACAGTGGTACAATGAGACATTGATCATTTTCAGTGATATAAGGGGGCATTAATAATATGTGATTGCACAAGGGGGCATTAATAATTTATGGCAACATAAGGGACAATTAATATTTGGTGCCACGGGGGCATCTATTTATATAATTGCCTTGTAATGTTTTCATTTCCTGTTCTGTCAAGATGTCACCGTATCCCAGAATTCCAAGCGGAGGAAGTTCACCGACCGCCATATTGGGACACCCAAGTGATGGGTGTCTCAATATGGAAACTGCTGCTGGTACCAACCTATTGCGCTACTGGTACCAACACGTCACACTACACACACACTCTATACGCCGTATGCACCACATACACACACACTCTCACATACTCACACTCTCACATTCACTCTCATACTCACATTCACATTCTCACAGTCACACACACTCACACACACACAGTCACACACACACACTCAGACTCACACACACTCACTCACACTCACACAGCCTCTTGTGCGGTACCACCAGCGGAACACCGTCACACTGCGCCTGCACGAATTCCACGCAGGCACAGTGAATCATTTGGCTGATCCCGGCGGCAGATGCTCGACGTGTCTACAGGCAGAGGACGCCGGTCACATTAAAGGGGTTTTCCCACGAACAAAAGTTCATTTTAAAAATTGTCTGTGTGTGACCGTGTACGGAACATACCACATCTCCTGGGCAGGGGAGGGAGCAAAAAACAATACTGACACTACAGCAGGGGATCACAGAGGATTCATTTTGTGAGGTAAAATATTTCACTGACTGTTTTTAAACAATATTTTACCTCACAAAATGAATCCTCTGTGATCTCCTGCTGTAATGTCAGTATTGTCTTTTGCTTCCTCCCCTGCCCAGGAACTGTGGTATGTTCTGTACACGGTCAGACACAGGGGTGAGAGAGACAGAGCACAGGGGGAGACAGCTGAACCGGGACAGCACATGAGGGGAGAACACAGCACAGGAAGGAGAGAGACAGCAGACAAGGGGGATAGCACATGGTGTGGACAGGTGAAAGAAGAGAGCACAGACGGGAGAAGTCAGCACATGGGGAAAAAGAGTGGACAGGTGGGTGAGCACATGGGGGAGATATTCTCAATGCTGCAAAGCCTGCCCCCATCGTGACACTACCGCCCTCCCGATGCAATAGCATCGGGCCTCCATCTAGTTATTAATATCTGGTGGCACAAATGGGTATATGTGTAGCGGGTAAAATTAACATATTGTCATGCTGTAATACTGAGGGTAAATGCAGACTCCACTAGATGGCAGCAAAGTGGAGAGTGAGCTGAATATTCTGCAATGAAGCCCACCAGCAGTAATACAGTGAAGCGACCACTAGGTGGCAGCGGAATAGACAGAGAGCCAGGTCGAATACAGAGGATAACGCAGTACAAAGGGAAAATCCTAAACACAGAGTCAGAAGAGATAAAATGGTCAGTACCGGGCTGTAACAAAGATGACAGAACGGAGAGACAGGAACAGGTCAGGGGAACAAGCCAGAGTCAAATCTCTGGAAATCCAAAAACACAGGGCAACAAGGAGCAGGAAAGGTTAGGAAGGCGGTAAACGGACATGGGTAGGGTCAGACGAATGCAGCAGGACAGATCAGGAACTCACCAGAGCCAGCTAACTTGCCGAAGGTAAGCAATATAACTGGCACTGCACACAGGTTGCAACACAGAGATATAGCAGACCGGACCCAGGAATGAGGCAGGGAATGTTCACCCCTGACATGAACAGACCGAGAAAGAAGAGGCAAGACAAAACCCTGCCTGGATTATGACAGTACCCTCCTCTCAAGAGGGCCACCGAACCCCCAGGTTTCCTAGGAAAACGTGTATGAAAAGCACAAACCAACCGATCAGCATGGACTGAACGTGCCGGGACCCAAGATCGATCCTCCGGACCATAACCCCTCCAATGTACCAAGTACTGAAGTGAGCTGCGAACCATCCGAGAGTCGACAATATGTTCAACTTCATATTCTGTTTGTCCATCCACAGAAACAGGAGGTGGAGGAGGTGGAGACTCAGCAGAGGAAGGTACAAATGATTTAAGAAGGGACCTGTGAAATACATTAGGAATACAAAGCAACGGAGACAATCGTAAGCGAAAGGCAACTGGGTTGACAACCTCAATGATCTCATAAGGACCAATAAACTTGGGACCCAGCTTAACGGAGGAAAGTTTCAGACGTACAGTACAGACCAAAAGTTTGGACACACCTTCTCATTTAAAGATTTTTCTGTCTTTGCATCAAAACTATGAATTAACACATGTGGAATTACTGTATATACTTAACAAAAAAGTGTGAAACAACTGAAAATATGTCTTATATTCTAGGTTCTTCAAAGTAGCCACTAGAGTTGAGCGAAACTGGTCGGTCAGATTCAAAAGTCTCCGACTTTCGCCAAAGTCGGGTTTCGTTGGCCGAAACCCGACCATAGCGTGCAGTCGGCCATGCGGTCGTCGACCCGAGCGCCGAGGTCAAATTTCCCAGAATGCTTTCAGGCACCTTTTTTCAGCCACTGAGCAAGGACGCTGTTTTGATTTGGTAGCTGAGAAGGACAGGAGCAAAATACCGTCAAAGTAGCAAGACCCCAGAGAGGCTGAAACCTAATGGGTTGCAGATCCCTAAACTAACCACACAACTAGAAGTAGCCGTGGATCGTACCTACGGTGATCCTAGATGCCTCGGCGCAGCCGGAGAGTTAGCTACACCTGAAGATAGAAAGAGGAAAGCTAACTGCCCCGGAGTAAAGCCCACAAAGAAATAGGAAGCCCCCAAACATGTAATGGCTGTTAGGCAAGAGGAAATCACGAACACAGACAGAAAATAGAATGAGCAAATGTTGGGGCCCAAATCTGTCTAGAAAGTAAAGTACAGGAGAGAAATTCTGTCTGCAACTCAGAAAAACCCTAATAAAAATACCGGCACTTCTGATTACAAAAAACCTGAGACCACACGATCTCGACCACCTATATCAGATCTCTGGTGTGACACACAGCTACCCAGCAAATAAAAATATCAATGGAACAGAGAACAAGTGCAAATACAAAATGAGAACAAAGGGCAGCGCAAGCCCCCAAAGGGGACTTGGCTGAAGTCCAACGCAAGACTGCAGAAAGCAAGGAAAATCCAACCACAGAAAAAAAAACAGAAAGTCACTTATCTGAATGATAGCAGGAAAGCAAGCTGAGATTCCAACAAAGACCTGGAAGCAACAATTGATTACCGGCGAGGATCATGGGAGTTCAGCTCATTTATATCAGGCCAGTCAGCCCCACCTGAGACCCATTTCTTAATTGGTTCAATACCCTCAGCAACCACCGGAGGGAGCCTCTAGTCCGAAGTCGTCTCCAACACATTCACAACAGGACGCACACTGTGGGCAACGAGATGTAATGAGCAGCGTCCACCACCTTCTTAGAGAAGGGCATTGCAGTGATTGGCTTGCTTTGTGGGGCGTCATAGTGTCTATAAAAGCCCTGACTGCCGACCTCCATTTTACTTCTGCCGATATTAACAGTAGGGAGAGGTTGCCTTCGCTGTTTATCAGTTGGGAGAGCGTTAGGGCTGGAAAGAGAAGTTCTTCTGTGCTTGTGCTGATAGCAATTGTGCTGTACAGTAAGTGTGCAGTGACAGGGGAGGATTTTCTTGTGTGTAGCAGTGCTGGTTATTAGGCTGCCTGATAGCTGTATTGCTGTGTGTACACTGCTGTGCAGACTGCTTTTTACACAGCACTAATACTTTTATTCTTTTTTTCTGCACAGTTACCGACCGTTCATTTTTTTCCACACTGTATAGAGCTGTACGCTACTCACACACTACCGTGTACTGGCTGGTATCACGGACCAATACATGCTGACTATCTGTGTGTGACTCTGGAAATATATATGGAGATTTAAATTTTTCCCTACAACATATACAGCTGTAGGCTTCTGAGACAGTACCGTATATCTGCTCTTTGTATTACGGTGAAATCCATACTGAGAGAGTGTCTGTGTGTGACTCCGGAAATATATATACGGAGATTGCAGTTTTCCCCTACACCGTATACAGCTGTGCACTTCTGAGACAGTACCATATATCTGCTGGTATTTTTGGTACATTTTCCCAAACATGAGGAAGTATGGTGGAAGAGGCCGCGGACGTGGGGGGGCAGCTGGGACTGATGGTGGTGGTGCATCTGCTGGTAGTGCCTAAAGCACAATAGCACTTAAGGCAGGAGGTGTTGAGCCTGTGTCATCGTCTGGCTCCAGAAGGCCTGGAAGGCTCCCTTTTCTGGGAGTAGGTAAACCGCTTTTAAAGCTGGAGCATCAGGAACAGGTTTTGTCTTACATTGCCGAAACAGCCTCCAGCTCTATCACCTCCTCTTCTGAAGTTTCAAAAAAATGCAAGCACTGAGTCGTCAGTGCAGGCTCCTGGTCAGGAACAACACCTTTCCTTGTGTCCTTCACCCCCACCACAAGTGAAGGATGCGGCAGGCCACACTTCAGATTACTCCCTGGAGTTCTTTTCACATACCATGTCTGGTTTATCAGGTGAAATCCTGAATTCCTCAGTCCAAGATGAATATGACATGGAGTGCACTGATGCACAGCCACTGCTATCTGATTCTGCTGGTACATTCACCCACAGCACTGCATTGCTCTCGCAGTCTACTGAGCCAGAATCTGACCCTGATGAAACTTAGGTGCCCCTTCCGGCATACTATAACACCTTACACGGTGACACAGAGGAAGGTGCAGATGAAATTGAAGAGAAGGTGATGGATGACGCAGTTGTTGACCCGGATTGGCATCCATTGGGGGAAGAGGGTGCCGCTGGCAATAGCTCAGAAGAGCAGGAGGATCCGCAGCAGCCATCGACATCGCAGCTGCGGTTATCTGGCAGGCCCGTAGCAGACCAAAAACGTTATAAAAAAACAAAAAGAGTTGCAGGACAGCTTGGCCAGATGGTCAAATTAGCACTGTGTGCAAGCCCTGAAAATGTATCCCATAGTAGGAAGAGTGCAGTGTGGCACATTTTTGACCAAAATCCTATTGATGAGGCAAAGGTTATCTGTAAGAAGTGCGGAAGGACCTTTAGCCGAAGGAAAAATCTCCGAAATTTGAATACCAGTTGCATGCTTAGACATTTAAACACCATGCACTTGCAAGCGTGGACGGACTACAAAACCTCACTGGCTTTGAACACCTACATTGCCAAACTGATCTCATTAGAGATGATGCCCTTCCGTTTGGTGGAAAGCGCAGCATTCCGAGAGCTCACGGCCTACGCTGTCCCACACTATGACCTACCCAGTCAGAACTTTTTTTCTAGAAAAGCCATCCCTGCCCTCCACCTGCATGTGAAAGACCTCATTGTCCATGCACTCAAGCAATCAGTGAGTGGAAAAGTGCACCTCACAACAGATGCATGGTCCAGTAGGCATGGCCAGGGCCTTACGTGTCCATCACTGTGCACTGGGTTAATGTGGTGGATGCAGGGTCCACAGGGGACAGCGGTGGTGGGACAGTGCTGCCTAGCCCACGGTATAGGCAACAGTTGTCTGTAGGCGTTCGACCCTCCTCCTCCTCCAGAAGCAAAAGCTCGTCGACAGAGTGCAGTCGCATGAGCACTCCATCCGCAGCTGCCAGTGTTGCACACGAGGTGTCCCACTATCGAACAGCTAGTAGTAAGTGTCAGCAGGCTGTTTCAAAGATGATGTCTTTGGGCCACAACAGACACACCACGGAGGTACTGGCCAACTACTTGCAGCGAGAAACTGAGTCATGGCTGGGCAGTCTACATCTTGAGCCAGGCAAGGTAGTCAGTGATAACAGCCGTAATTTTGTGGCGGCCATAGCCCTGGCAAAACTCAGACACATACCTTGCCTGGCTCACACCTTGAACCTGGTGGTGCAGTGCTTCATAATTATTCGGAGTTACCAGACCTGCTCCATAAGGTGCGAAGACTGTGCTCGCACATCCGTCGCTCGCCCGTAGACTCCAGTTGTATGCAGAGGCTGCAGCGATCGCTCCACCTCCCCAAGCACCTCCTAATCATAGACGTTGCAACAAGGTGGAACTCCACCATGCACATGGTTGAGAGGCTGTGCAAACAGAGGCAGGCTGTCATTCATTTGTGGGAGGATACACGGGCAGACAGTTTGAGGGCAGACATCGAGTTGTCGGGTGTGCAGTGGTCAAAGCTGAAAGACCTCTGTAAAGTCCTTCAGTGTTTTGAGGAATGCACACGGCTGGAAGTGCAGACGACGCCATCATAACCATGAGCATCCCACTTATGCGTCTGCTTATGCAAACTTTGATGCACATTAAGGATCAGGCATCTGCAGCGCAAGAGGAGGGAAGCCTTCATGACAGTCAGGCATTGTCTGCTCAGGGAACTGTCTTGGACGAAGTGGCGGAAGAAGAGGAGGAGGATGAGGGGGATGATTATTTTGGGGAGGAGGATGCTTCTCAGGGGGCAAGAGAAAATGTTGGCTTGCCAAGGTCAGGTACAGGGTTTGTGTGTGACTGGAGGAATGTGGATTTGGCAGAAAATGCTCCTCCACCCACCACTGTCAGTGCATCATTGACACCTGGAACATTGGCCCACATGTGTGATTATGTCTTGCGGATCCTAAAAAGGGACCCCTGCATTGCCAAAATTATGAAGGATGACTACTGGTTGGCCAGAATCCTCGAACCACGCTATAAAGGCAAATTACAGAACATCATGCCACAGGAGAACCTAGAGCTAATATTGGCGAACAAACAAGCAACTCTGGTAAACCGTTTGTTAGAGGCATTCCCAGCACACAGCAGTGGTGCAGGTTCTACCACAAGCCGTACTGGGCCAAATGGAAGAGGTGTTCGTGGTGCACACAGCCAAAGTGGCGTTGGAGACAGGGGTTTCATGACCATGCTGTGGTCTGATTTCTCGAGTAACGCTCACACGACTGGTAATACTGAATCAATTGCAACAGACAGGAGACAACAGTTGTCAACTATGGTTCAAAATTACCTCTCCTCCCCTATCGATGTTCTCCCTCACAGTTCATTCCCCTTTGACTACTGGGCCTGTAAACTGGACACCTGGCCTGAATTGGCACAATATGCCTTAAAGGAGCTCGCTTGCCCTGCTGGTAGTGTGCTATCAGCAAGAGTCTTCAGTGCTACTAGATCAATCCTGACAGAAAGAAGGACCCGGCTGTCGACCCAAAATGTTGGTGATCTCACCTTCATTAAAATGAACCATGCCTGGGTTTCAAAAGAATTTGTACCACCTTCCCCTGATGACACATAGGTTGCCAGCAAAATGGCTCGTTTTGTCCTCCTCTTCCTCCGACTTCTCCAATTCCTCCATTTGCAGGTGCTGAACATCCAGTCTACACCTCAACATATGCCAGTTTTTCCACCTCCCTAGCTGGGCTGTACCCCCCCAGGGCCAGCGTCAGCACCTGGCGCACCGGGGCAAGTGTCGGGGCCCTGAGCAGGTGGGGGGCCCACTCGCCGTCAGAGACACCGGTGTACTAGCCAGTTCCCGGCACCCACGAGTGTGCCCCCCCTGCTTGCTCAGGGCTCCAGCACTTGCAATACTTACCTCTCCCTGCTCCACTGCTGTGACGTCTTCCGCGTTTTCTGACAGTGACATTCAGGTCAGAGAGCGCGATGATGTCACTTCTGTGCGCCCTCTGCCTGAACAGTCACAGTGCAGAGAGCTGGAAGATGGCAACGCTGAGGAGTCCAGAGTAGAGCAGTGCCCAGCGAGGAGAGGTATTTCATTTTTTTTAATGGTTGGAGCAATATATGGGAAGCATTATACACTGGAGAATTATATATGGGGCCCATCATACACTTGAGCATCATAGATAGGGCCCATTATACACTGGAGCATTATATATGGGGCCCATCATACACTGGAGCATCATATGGGGCCCATTATATTTGGAGCATTATATAGGCCCATCATACACTGGAGCATCATCCATGGGGCACATCATATACTGGAGCATCATATGGGGCCCATTATATATGGCGCATCATATGGGGCACATTATATATGGAGCATCACATGGAGCCCATTATATATGGAGCATTATATATGGGGACCATTATATTTGGAGCATTATATGGGGCTCATCACACACTGGAGCATCATATATGGGGCCCATCATATACTAGAGCATCATATAGGGTTCATTATTTATGGGGCATGATATAGGGCCCTTTATATATGGAGCATCATATGGAGCACATATGGGGCCTATTCTGTATGGAGCATTATATGGAGCCCATTCTGTATGGCGCACTATGTGGTGGCCATAATACTGTATGGAGGACTATACTGTCCAGTTTTTGAGCTATTGTAGAATTTACAATAGATATCACTCATGTAATGTAAGAAGTGAAGTATTTGGGATTGTACTATACCTATATTTCTCTGCCGTATCTGAGCATCATGAATTGTGGTTTGTGTTAAAGGGGCCCACTGAGACTGTTTCTCCCAGGTCCACGAAAACCTGGAGCCAGCCCTGCCCCCCCCCCCAACTTTAGCCAAATAACCCCCAGTTTTCAATGCGTAACTATTATTATATAGTAAATTAAGGTTGACAAGCTTAAGTAATAAGAATTGATGTTGTTGGCATTGAAATGGGCACTGTAGGTGTGTTTACTGTCCTCCACTCACTGCCGACTTTTATTCCCCATTGACTTGCATTGGGGTCGGATTTTCGACTCCGACTCGACCTTTTCCGTTAGTCGGCCGACTTCGTTCGACTCGACTTTTTGGATAGTCGGGTGGTCCGGAACCCGACTCGACCCTCCCGGTACCAAAGTCGCTCATCTCTATTAGCCACCTTTTGCTTTGATGACTGCTTTGCACACTCTTGGCATTCTCTTGATGAGCTTCAAGAGGTAGTCACCAGAAGTTATGCAACTGTATCCAGGGGAATCCGAACACCAGTCCCGCTGGAAGGTTATCCAGAACGTAACATGAAATTCGTTCCTGGTGTAAGGAACCCACCTTGAGGAGAAACTCCTCATAGACAAACTTATCCACATTTTGAGCCAACAGAGTCTTATCAATGGCAATGATATGGATGGGAGTCTTTAGCCTAACTGTCCCTAACTTACTCTTGGACACTAGACTAGAGTCAATAAAGTTCATGGATGACCCACAGTCCACAAAAGCTGAAGTGGGTGCAGAACCATCTCCACAAAAAAGTTCCACCTCTAATAGAATCTTTTGAAATGAGGAAAATGGTACCTGAGAGTCTGGGTGAACTCCTCGACAATCACCCAAATTGAAGCTTGTTAGTTGATGGGCAAGATGGGCAGTTCTTCCAATGTCTCGGACTTCCACAATAGAAAATAATCTCCCTTCACGCCGCCACTTCCTCTCCTCCTTAATGTTAGTGGCCCCAACCTCCATAGGTTCCGTATATGACATCACCTCGGACTTAGCAGAATATACTGGAATCTCTCGATGGATTACTCCTGTCTCCCGTAATCTCAGATCCATACAAATGGCCTGGGTCATGACCTCCTCCAAAGAACTGGGTGGCGAATGGAGAGCCAGAGCATCCTTGAGATGATCCGAAAATCCTCTCCTGAACTGGCATCTTAAAGCAGAGTCATTCCAGGACACCTCTGTGGACCACCGTCTGAACTCAGAACAATACCATTCAGCAGTGAGTCTTCTCTGGGAGAGGCCCATGATCGTGTCCTCTGACACCCTGACCCTGTCTGGTTCATCATAAATCAGTCCTAAAGCCTCAAAGAACCTATCCACAGACATACGTTCAGGGAAAGTAGTGGGTAAAGAAAAAGCCCAAGTTTGAGGACCCTCCCGGAGTAAAAAAATAATTATCCCCACCCGTTGACTCTCATCCCCTGAGACACCTTCTTCACCGAGAAGGTACTGCACAGACTATCCGAAGTCAGAAGCGTCTTACAGGTATGGTGATACACCACACACTATGCTTGACTATAACACACCGGCTCGTACCAGCACCGACCAAGCCACCATGGACTTTGCAAAGTTCTTTGCCGGCCGAGAACTGGTTACAAAGGGACTTGTAAAGTTCACTGATAAACCCGAGAGGTCATGTCGAGCCTCGTTACAGAACGCCATTCATGGTCTGAACCTTTCTAGTAGTGAGGAGTTAGATCTCCTAGTAAAGTGGCTCGGAAGTGAGTCGGTCAAGCATGCCAAAAGACTAAGAAACATAATAATAATAAATAATAATAATCTTTATTTATATAGCGCCAACATATTCCGCAGCGCTTTGCAGTTTAACAGTTTCAAAACACAAGTCATAAGTAACAACGTTAACAATACAATAATTAAAGCAAAATAAGACGACTCTGCTCTTGAGAGCTTACAATCTACAATGAGGTGGGGGAGATACAAAGTACAGGTGTGTATATACAATGGTGCATTTACAATGATGGTCCAGCCATCTTGAGGGAGTGAGGGATGGATGGAGAAAGTGAATGGGCTACACACACACACACTTATACATAGAATGACTTTGATTAGTGAATGTGATAGGCCGCTCTGAACAAATGTGTTTTGAGGGAGCGCCTGAACCTTGCAAATTGTGGATAGTCCTAATTTCTTGGGGTAGAGCATTACAGAGGATTGGCACAGCGCGGGAGAAGTCTTGGAGTCGGGAGTGGGAGGTACGGATTAGTTCAGAGGTAACTTACAATTCTCTCTGAATGTATGAAACTTCTCCTTCTCTCCGGAGAAAGAATGTGGGAGCCTGAACGTAGGTTCTGGAGAGTGTAAAGAAATATCAATGGGGTTGGATTGCCTAAAGGCTGATTGTATCATGGAACCCTGAAAAGATTTAACAGCTTCCGTAAGTTCCTTCTGGAGTTGGTTATGGGAAGTGGCAAGGGCTCTATGTTCCATGGACAAATCCTGCATCATTTGGGTCACATTTAACATCTGATCCGCAAGAGTACGAAGCAGATCCATAGAGAAAAAAATGTATGGCCAGTTATAATGTCACGCTGTAATACTAAGGTTAAATGCAGAGTAACACAGACTCCACTAGATGGCAGCAAAGTGGAGAGTGAGCATGAATATCCTGCAATGAAGCTGACAGGAAGGCAGAACAGTAAAAACGAAGCGCCTGTCGCAGGCAATGATTTCACAGACTGTATGGGACCACTACCACCCAGACTGCACCGCATATTGGTATTACAGCAGCCGCAATACAGCTGCAGGGAATAAGAGCCCAAGGCCCAGTACAAACGGACCACCGGTCGCACACGGTGATTGCATAGACTGTACGGGACCGCAGCCACCCAAACTGCTCCACATACAGGTATTACAGCAGCTGCCATACAGCCACAGGGAGCAAGGCCCCAGTAAGAACAGATTAGCTGCCTTCAGTGAAACTGATAGCCGGTTGCAGTCTGTAGTTGATCAGACTGTACGGGACCGCTAACACCCACACTGCTCCGCATACGGGTATCACAGCAGCCGCCATACAGCCGCAGAACATTACTGCAGCCTGCAAAGAAGTGCTATATCATTCCCGCCACGCGGAAGCCCGCTGCACATAGACTCAGTTTCCCACCAAAATTCTCAGCAGTATGCAGCTAAGCGCACAATGTGTGGAACCGACACATCCTCACTCAAAACAAGGTCACGAGCAAGCTCTAGCAGGTCGTCAATAGCAGAGCTTGCTGCTGTTGCTCGTGCAGAAGCTAAAGCGGCCAAAGGGAGATCTTCCTTCGCCGAACAAGAAATGCATCTAAAGCTGAGACAAGCAGAGCACAAAGCAGCAAAGGTACATCTGCAGGCAGACCAAGACGCAGAAACTGCACGTTTGCAGGCAGAACAGGAGGCAAAAAAGGCACGCCTACAAGCCGAAAGTACATTTGTAGGCAGAACGAGAGGTGGAAAATGTGTGGAACCAACACATCCTCACTCAAAACAAGGTCATGAGCAAGCTCTAGCAGGTCGTCAATAGCAGAGCTTGCTGCTGTTGCTCGTGCAGAAGCTAAAGCGGCCAAAGGGAGATCTTCCTTCGCCGAACAAGAAATGCATCTAAAGCTGAGACAAGCAGAGCACGAAGCAGCAAAGGTACGTCTGCAGGCAGACCAAGACACAGAAACTGCACGTTTGCAGGCAGAACAGGAGGCAAAAAAGGCACGCCTACAAGCCGAAAGTACATTTGTAGGCAGAACGAGAGGTGGAAAATGCACGCCTGCAGGCAGAGCGAGAGGCGGAGATTGCGCGCCTGCGAGCGTCTCTAGAAAGACTTGCAACAGAAAGAGACAGCAGCTGCAATAGCTAAGGCAGAGTACTTGGAAGCTATGAAAGATCCTGATTATGAGAGATGCAGCAACGTCCTCGAAACAGAGCAACAAGATCCGCTGCAGCGCGTCGCAGAGTACGTCCATCAACATTTCGGCATGAATGACAGCCCCGACACACTACCTCGACCAGCCTATGCCGATTACCAGCGATCCAACCCCGAACATCACTACTACAGACGAGGAGACGTCCAGCACAGAGATGTCGACCACAGCTACCGTTCCACTGAACAAAAGGTACAGCTCCCTTCCCACCTTAAAGAGACACCTTCTTCACCGAGAAGGTACTGCACAGACTATCCGAAGTCAGAAGCGTCTTACAGGTATGGTGATACACCACACACTATGCTTGACTATAACACACCGGCTCGTACCAGCACCGACCAAGCCACCATGGACTTTGCAAAGTTCTTTGCCGGCCGAGAACTGGTTACAAAGGGACTTGTAAAGTTCACTGATAAACCCGAGAGGTCATGTCGAGCCTCATTATAGAACGCCATTCATGGTCTGAACCTTTCTAGTAGTGAGGAGTTAGATCTCCTAGTAAAGTTGCTCGGAAGTGAGTCGGTCAAGCATGCCAAAAGACTAAGAAACATAATAATAATAAATAATAATAATCTTTATTTATATAGCGCCAACATATTCCGCAGCGCTTTGCAGTTTAACAGTTTCAAAACACAAGTCATAAGTAACAACGTTAACAATACAATAATTAAAGCAAAATAAGACGACTCTGCTCTTGAGAGCTTACAATCTACAATGAGGTGGGGGAGATACAAAGTACAGGTGTGTATATACAATGGTGCATTTACAATGATGGTCCAGCCATCTTGAGGGAGTGAGGGATGGATGGAGAAAGTGAATGGGCTACACACACACACACTTATACATAGAATGACTTTGATTAGTGAATGTGATAGGCCGCTCTGAACAAATGTGTTTTGAGGGAGCGCCTGAAACCTTGCAAATTGTGGATAGTCCTAATTTCTTGGGGTAGAGCATTCCAGAGGATTGGCACAGCGCGGGAGAAGTCTTGGAGTCGGGAGTGGGAGGTACGGATTAGTTCAGAGGTTAGTCGAAAGTCGTTTGCAGAGCGCAGCAGTCGGTTAGGCCAATAGATAGAAATGAGGCAGGAGATGTAGGGGGTGCTGCACTGTGGAGAGCTTTGTGAGTGAGAACAAGTACTTTGAATTGGATCCTATAATGAATGGGCAGCCAGTGTAAGGACTGGCGAAGAGCAGACGCGTCCGAGTACCGATTAGCCAGATGGATGACCCTGGCTGCTGCATTAAGGATGGACTGGAGAGGGGATAGTCGAGTAATGGGGAGCCAAGTAATAGAGCGTTGCAGTAGTCCAGGGGGAGTGGATCAATGCTACAGTGAGGGTTTTTGTTGTTTCCATGGTGAGAAAAGGGCGGATTCTAGAGATGTTCTTTAGGTGTAGGCGGCAAGAGCGGGCAAGAGATTGTATATGGGAGGCGAAGGAGAGATTGATGTCAAACATAACACCCCGACAGCGAGCCTGCTGCCGGGGTGTTATTATGGTGCCGCTCACGGAGAGGGAAATGCCAAATTTAGGGAGGATAGTAGACGCCGGGAGCAGAAGAAGTTCAGTTTTGGAGAGGTTGAGTTTCAGATAGAGAGCGGACATGATGTTGGAGACTGCAGACAGACAGTCGGTGGCGTTCTGTAGTACAGCGGGGGTAAGGTCGGGGGATGATGTGTATAGTTGTGTGTCATCAGCATAAAGATGGTACTGAAAGCCAAATGTGCTGATGGTCTGTCCAATTGGGGCCGTGTAGAGAGAGAAGAGAAGGGGGCCAAGGACTGAGCCCTGGGGTACCCCGACAGCGAGAGGAAGAGGAGATGACGTGGAGCCAGAGAACAAAACACTGAAGGAGCGGTCAGAAAGATAGGAAGAGAACCAGGAGAGAACAATGTCCTTAATACCTAGTGACTGGAGCCTAGACTGTTGTGTTTCGGTAGCTGAGGAGAATAAGCAAAAACGGCAATACACCAGAGAGGCTGGAACCTATTGGATTCCAGTAACCTGAACTAACCACACAACTAGAGGTAGCCGTGGAGCGTTCCTACGTTGATCCTAGACGCCTCGTCACAGCCTGAGAGATAACTACACCTAAAGGCAGAAAGATGAAAACTATCTGTCCCGGAGCAGATCCCCAAAGAAAATAGGAAGCCCCCAAACATGTAATGGCGGTTAGACAAGAAGAAGCACGGACACAGACAGAAAATAGAATGAGCAAACGCTGGGGCCCAATCTGTCTAGACAGAAAAGTACAGGAAAGGATACTCACTGCAATCCAAAAAAAAACCTAAAAAATACCAACTCTTCTGATTGCAAAAACACCTGAGATCATACGATCTCTACCACCTAAATCAGATCTCTGGTGTAACAAAACTAAGCCGCAGCCACTGAAAAAACAGGAAAAAGCAAAAGAAGAAATAACAGTGGCTTCAGATAAACTGAGAGGAGCACAAGCCCCCCGGAGGGGACCTGGCTGACCTCCACAGAAGTGCAGGGAACAATGCAAAAAGCAAGCACAAAAATAAAAGCAGAAAATATCTTATCTGATAGCAGAAGATGCAGGCAAGATTCAGCAAACTTCCAAATGAACCAGGAACCACAATTGAGACAAGATCAATTGATCACCGGCAACCATCATGGGAGGGAACCTCCCTTATATCAGACCAGTCCGTGATCCCAGATTGCCATTCCTCGCTGAAAGGTTCAGTACTGTCTGTAACCACCAGAGGGAGTCTCTGCTCAGAAACCATCTCTAGAACATTCATAACAGTACCCCCCCCTGAGGAGTGGTCACCAAACCCTCACTTGTGCAACCAGGCCAATCAGGATGAGCTCGGTGATAGGCACAGATCAGTCTCCTAGCATGGATGTCCGAAGCAAACACCCAAGAATTGTCCTCCTGACCATAACCTCTCCACTTAACCAAATACTGGAGTTTCTGTCTAGAAAAACGAGAATCCAATATTTTCTCAACCACATAATCCAGATTGCCCTCAACCAAAACAGGGTCAGGAGGCGCAGCCATAGGAACCACTGGCTCAACAAACCTCTTCAATAAGGACTTGTGGAACACGTTATGGATCTTAAATGTCCCTGGAAGAAGCAAACGGAAGGAAACAGGATTAAGAATCTCCATGATCTTATAAGGTCCAATGAACCTAGGCTTAAACTTTGGAGATGCAACCCTCATAGGGATATTTCTTGAGGACAACCAAACCAAGTCCCCCACTTTAAACCGAGGACCATCAGCCCTATGCCGGTTGGCAAACCGTTGGGCCTTCTCCTGAGAGAGAGACAACCTCTCCACTACCTGGTCCCAAATCTGCTGCATTCGCTCCACAACAGAGTCAACACCCGGATAGACAGAAGCCTCCGCCTGTCCCAAAGAAAATCGAGGGTGAAACCCAAAATTGCAGAAAAATGGAGACATCAAGGTGGCAGAGCTAGCCCTATTATTAAGAGCAAACTCAGCCAAAGGCAAAAAAGAGACCCAGTCATCTTGATTAGCAGACACAAAACATCTCAAATAAGTCTCCAAGGTCTGGTTAGTTCTCTCGGTTTGTCCATTGGTCTGAGGATGAAAAGCAGAGGAGAAAGATAATTGAACACCAAGTTTAGAACAAAATGTCCTCCAAAATCTGGAAACAAACTGGACTCCTCTGTCAGACACAATGTTCTCCAGAATGCCATGTAACCGAACCACGTGCTGAAGGAACAAAGGCACCAATTCGGAGGAGGAAGGTAACTTAGGTAATGGCACAAGATGTATCATCTTGGAAAACCTATCACAGATTACCCAGATAACGGTCATTCTCTGAGAAACAGGGAGGTCGGAAATAAAATCCATAGAGATATGGGTCCATGGCCTCTTGGGCACAGGTAATGGCATTAACAAACCACTAGAGCGAGAGCAAGGCTTGGAGCGAGAGCAAGTCCCACAGGACTGCACAAATTCCCTGACATCACGAGACAAAGTAGGCTGTTGTGAATGTGTTAGAAATTAGTTCTCAGCAGAAGCTCCCTCTGGTGGTTGCAGACAGTGCTGAACCATTTAGTGAAGATTGGCAATCAGGAGTTACAGACTGGTCCTATATAAGGGAGGTTCCCTCCCATCAGGGTTGCCGGTGATCAATTGTTCTTGTCTAACTGCTGTTGTTCCTGGTTCACTTGGAAGCCTGCTGAATCTTGCCTCTTCTCCTGCTCTCAGATAAGATATTTTCTGCTTTTATTTTTGTGCTTGCTTTTTGCATTGTTTCCTGCACTCTTGTGGAGGTCAGCCAGGTCCCCTCCTGGGGCTTGTGCTCCTCTCAGTTTATCTGAGCCTCTGTTATTTGTTCATTTGCCTTTTCCAGTTTTTTCAGTGGCTGCGGCTTAGTTTTGTTACACCAGAGAACTAATTTATGTGGTAGAGGTCGTGTGATCTCAGGTGTTTTTGTAATTAGTAGAGTTGGTACTTTTTAGGGTTTTTTGGGATTGCAGTAAGTGTCCTTCCTATCCTTTTCTGTCTAGGAAGTTTGGGTCTTTTCTGTCTGTGTCTGTATTTCCTCTTGTCTAACCGCCATTACATGTTTGGGGGCTTCCTATGTTCTTTGGGGATCTTCTCCGGGGCAGATAGTTTTCCTCTTTCTATCTTTAGGTGTAGTTAGCTTCTCAGGCTGTGACGAGGCGTCTAGGACCAACGTAGGTACGCTCCACGGCTGCCTTTAGTTGTGGTGGTTAGTCAGGGTACTGCAATCCAGTAGATTCCAACCTCTCTGGTGTATTGCCGTTTTTGCCTGCTCTCCTCAGCTACCAAAACATAACAGTATCACCGGCCAAACTGAAAATTATATGGTACTCACAGAAGGGAAAAATAGTGTAGAAAAAAAAGAAGATTGTCAGAGTTGTCAGAGATTTTTTTTTTTTCCCTCTGTTTCTCTGAGTGCTGAGGAGGATTTTTTTTTCTCTCAATGGAGCTTGCACAGTTGTCTGGCCGTGTGGATCAGCTTGCCACTGAAGTTCGGAGTATTGCTATCTATCTTGCAGGGTTGCCTGTTGTGGAACCTAGGATTCCCATGCCAGATTTGTTTTTAGGGGATCAAGCTAAATTTCTGAATTTCAAAAATAACTGTAAGTTGTTTTTTGCCTTAAAACCTAAGTCCTCAGGGCACGCAGCGCAGCAGGTTCAAATTGTCATCTCTCTCCTGCGCGGCGATCCTCAGGATTGGGCTTTTTCCCTGACACCTGGGGACCCTGTTTTGAGTAATGTCGATGCATTTTTTCTGGCTCTGGGGTTATTGTACGATGAACCTAATGTCACTGATCAAGCTGAAAAAACCTTGTTGGCATTAAATCAGGGGCTTGAGGACGCTGAGTTATACTGTCAGAAATTTCGTAAGTGGGCAGTCCTGACCAAATGGAATGATGATGCTTTGGCAGCCCTTTTTCGGAAGGGTCTGTCAGAGAATGTAAAAGATGTTGTGGTGGGATTCCCTGCTCCCTCTGGTCTCAATGATTCTATGTCATTAGCGATTCAAATTGACAGACGTTTGCGTGAGCGTAGAGGTATGCGTGGAATAGTGTTGCCTTGTGAACCAGCTTCTGAACCCATGCAGTGTGATAGAGTGGATTCTGGGGCACAACGTCATGAGTTTCGAAAACGCAATGGGTTATGTTTCTACTGTGGTGACGCCTCTCATGCTATTTCAGTCTGCCCTAAGCGGGGAAGACGTTTTGCACGCTTAGTTGTCTTGGGTAGTGTTCAGACTAAATTTCTGTTGACTGTTACCCTGATTTGCTCCCTGTCCTCATTTTCTGCTCAGGCTTTTGTTGATTCGGGAGCAGCTATTAATCTGATGGATTTTGATTTTGATAAACGTTGTGGGTTTCCCTTGATACCCCTACGGAAGTCTATTCCCCTACTGGGGATTGATTCTACCCCTTTGGCTGAGAATAAACCCCAGTTCTCTACTCAGGTGATAATGAGGGTTGAACCTGATCATCAGGAGAGTTGCAAATTTTTGGTGCTGTATAATCTGCATGACATTGTTGTACTGGGTTTCCCTTGGTTGCAGTCTCATAATCCTGTTTTGGATTGGAAATCTGTGTCTGTAACCAGTTGGGGCTGCCAATGTGTTAATGTCAACACTCCTGTTTTTTCTGCCTCTCCCCAGGCTCAGGATGTTCCTGACTTTTTGACTGATTTTTCTGATGTGTTTAGCGAAAGTAAATCTGCATCCTTGCCCCCCATAGGAGCTATGACTGCGCTATTGAATTAGTGCCTGGTAGTAAATTCCCTAAAGGTCGCCTTTTTAACTTGTCTGTACCTGAACATGACGCTATGCGGTCTTATATCAAGGAGTCATTGAAGAAGGGTCATATCAGACCATCCTCTTCACCCTTGGGTGCCAGTTTTTTCTTTGTGGCCAAAAAGGATGGTTCATTAAGGCCGTGTATTGATTATCGTCTCTTGAACAATATCACTGTGAAATATCAATATCCGTTACCCTTGATTTCTGACCTGTTTTCCAGGGTGAAAAGTGCTACTTGGTTTACCAAGCTTGACCTCAGGGGGGCGTATAACCTTATTCGCATTAAGCACGGGGGTGAATGGAAGATGGCATTCAATACCCCAGAGGGGCATTTTGAGTACCTAGTGATGCCCTTTGGGCTCACTAATGCTCCTTATGTCTTCCAGTCCTTCATGAATGACATTTTCAGGGATTTTGTGGATAAATTTCTGATTGTTTATTTGGATGATATCTTGATTTTTTCCAATAACTGGGACTCTCATGTGAAACATGTTCGGACTGTGTTCCAGATTTTGAGAGAGAATGCTCTGTATGTGAAGGGATCAAAGTGTCTTTTCGGCGTACAGAGGATCTAATTTCTGGGATTCATTTTGTCCCCATCTGTTATTAAAATGGACCCGGTCAAGGTTCTGGCCATCTGTGATTGGGTCCAACCTACTTCATTAAAGGCTCTTCAGAGATTCTTGGGTTTTGCCAATTTTTATCGTAAATTTATTGGTAATTTCTCTGTTATTGTTAAACCATTGACTCATTTGACCAAAAAGAGTTCTGATGTGGTGAATTGGCCTCCTGAGGCAGTCTCTGCGTTTCAGGAACTTAAGCAGAGATTCACTTCTGCTCCTGTTCTACGGCAGCCTGGTGTTTCTCTGCCATTTCAGGTGGAGGTTGATGCCTCTGAAATTGGGGCAGGTGCCGTTTTGTCCCAAAGAGATCCAGAGACCTCTAAAAGTAACCCTTGTGCCTTTTTCTCTCGAAAATTTTCTCCAACTGAACGTAATTATGACGTGGGTAATCGGGAGTTATTGGCCATGAAGTGGGCCTTTGAACAGTGGAGACATTGGCTAGAGGGAGCCAAACATCAGGTGGTGGTCCTCACGGACCATAAGAATCTGGTTTATCTGGAATCAGCCAAGCAACTTAATCTAGACAGGCCAGGTTGGCCTTGTTTTTCACACGTTTTAATTTTGTGGTTTCCTTTCTTCCTGGCACTAAGATTGTGAAGGCGGATGCCCTATCGAGGAGTTTCCTTGCGGACTCTCCTGAGTTATCTGATCCTGCTGTTATTTTGAAAGAGGGTGTAGTTCTTTCCGCCATCTCACCCAATTTGAGACTGGCTCTGGAAGGGTGTCAGGAGGATAAACCCGAGCGCTGCCCTATTGGGAAATTGTTTGTCCCAGACCTGTGGAAAAAGAGTGTGATGTCTGAGATTCATTGTTCCGCGTTGGCCAGTCATCCCGGAATTTTTGGTACCAGAGACTTGGTTAGTCGGTCCTTTTGGTGGCGTACTTTGTCTCGTGACGTCAGGGAATTTGTGCAGTCCTGCGGGACTTGCTCTCGCTCCAAGCCTTGCTCTCGCTCTAGTGGTTTGTTGATGCCATTGCCTGTGCCCAAGAGACCATGGACCCATATCTCTATGGATTTCATTTCCGACCTCCCTGTTTCTCAGAGAATGACCGTTATTTGGGTGATTTGTGATAGGTTTTCCAAAATGATACATCTTGTGCCATTACCTAAGTTGCCTTCCTCCTCTGAATTGGTGCCTTTGTTCCTTCAGCACGTGGTTCGGTTACACGGCATTCCTGAGAACATTGTGTCTGACAGAGGAGTCCAGTTTGTTTCCAGATTTTGGAGGACTCTTTGTTCTAAACTTGGTGTTCAATTGTCTTTCTCCTCTGCTTTTCATCCTCAGACCAATGGACAAACAGAGAACAAACCAGACATTGGAGACTTATCTGAGATGCTTTGTGTCTGCTGATCAGGATGACTGGGTCTCTTTTTTGCCTTTGGCTGAGTTTGCTCTTAATAATAGGGCTAGCTCTGCCACTTTGATGTCTCCATTTTTCTGCAATTTTGGATTTCACCCTCGATTTTCTTCGGGACAGACGGAGGCTTCTGTCTGTCCGGGTGTTGACTCTGTTGTGGAGCGTATGCAGCAGATTTGGGACCAGGTAGTGGAGAGGTTGTCCCTCTCTCAGGAAAGGGCCCAGCGGTTTGCCAACCGGCATAGGATTGATGGTCCTCGGTTTGAAGTGGGGGACTTGGTCTGGTTGTCCCCAAGAAATATCCCTATGAGAGTTGCATCTCCTAAGTTTAAGCCTAGATTCTTTGGACCTTATAAGATCATGGAGAGTCTTAATCCTTTTTCCTTTCGTTTACTTCTTCCAGGGACATTTAAGATCCATAACGTGTTCCACAAGTCCTTATTGAAGAGGTTTGTTGAGCCAGTGGTTCCTATGGCTGCGCCTCCTGACCCTGTTTTGGTTGAGGGCAATCTGGAGTATGTGGTTGAGAAAATATTGTATTCTCGTTTTTCTAGACGGAAACTCCAGTATTTGGTTAAGTGGAGAGGTTATGGTCAGGAGGACAATTCTTGGGTGTTTGCTTCGGACATCCATGCTAGGAGACTGATCCGTGCGTATCACAGAGCTCATCCTGACCGACCTGGTTGCCCAAGTGAGGGTTCGGTGACCCCTCCTCAAGGAGGGGGTACTGTTTTGAATGTGTTAGAAATGAATTCTGAGCAGAAGCTCCCTCTGGTGGTTGCAGACAGTGCTGAACCATTTAGTGATGATTGGCAATCAGGAGTTACAGACTGGTCCTATATAAGGGAGGTTCCCTCCCATCAGGGTTGCCGGTGATCAATTGTTCTTGTCTAACTGCTGTTGTTCCTGGTTCACTTGGAAGCCTGCTGAATCTTGCCTCTTCTCCTGCTCTCAGATAAGATATTTTCTGCTTTTATTTTTGTGCTTGCTTTTTGCATTGTTTCCTGCACTCTTGTGGAGGTCAGCCAGGTCCCCTCCTGGGGCTTGTGCTCCTCTCAGTTTATCTGAGCCTCTGTTATTTGTTCATTTGCCTTTTCCAGTTTTTTCAGTGGCTGCGGCTTAGTTTTGTTACACCAGAGAACTAATTTAGGTGGTAGAGGTCGTGTGATCTCAGGTGTTTTTGTAATTAGTAGAGTTGGTACTTTTTAGGGTTTTTTGGGATTGCAGTAAGTGTCCTTCCTATCCTTTTCTGTCTAGGAAGTTTGGGCCCCAACGTTTGCTCATACTATTTTCTGTCTGTGTCTGTATTTCCTCTTGTCTAACCGCCATTACATGTTTGGGGGCTTCCTATGTTCTTTGGGGATCTGCTCCGGGGCAGATAGTTTTCCTCTTTCTATCTTTAGGTGTAGTTAGCTTCTCAGGCTGTGACGAGGCGTCTAGGACCAACGTAGGTACGCTCCACGGCTGCCTTTAGTTGTGGTGGTTAGTCAGGGTACTGCAATCCAGTAGATTCCAACCTCTCTGGTGTATTGCCGTTTTTGCCTGCTCTCCTCAGCTACCAAAACATAACAGTAGGCCACCAAAAAGACCGACTCACCAAGTCTCGTACCAAAAATCCCAGGATGACCAGCCAACGCGGAACAATGAATCTCGGACATCACACTCTTCTTCCAGTGGTCTGGGACAAACAATTTCCCAATAGGGCAGCGCTCAGGTTTATCCTCCTGACATCCTTGCAGAGCCAATCTCAAATTGGGCGAGATGGCGGAAAGAACTACACCCTCTTTCAAAATCACAGTAGGATCAGATAACTCAGGAGAGTCTGCAAAGAAACTCCTCGAGAGGGCATCCGCCTTAACATTCTTAGTGCCAGGAAGAAAAAAAACCACAAAATTAAAACTTGTGAAAAACAAGGCCCACCTGGCCTGTCTAGGATTAAGTCGCTTGGCTGATTCCAGATAAACCAGATTCTTATGGTCCGTGAGGACCACCACCTGATGTTTGGCTCCTTCCTGCCAATGTCTCCACTGTTCAAAGGCCCACTTCATGGCCAATAACTCCCGATTACCCACGTCATAATTACGTTCAGTTGGAGAAAATTTTCGAGAGAAAAAGGCACAAGGGTTACTCTTAGAGGTCTCTGGATCTCTTTAGGTCAAAACAGCACCTGCCCCAATTTCAGAGGCATCAACCTCCACCTGAAACGGTAGAGAAACATCAGGCTGCCGTAGAACATGAGCAGAAGTGAATCTCTGCTTAAGTTCCTGAAACGCAGAAACTGCCTCAGGAGGCCAATTCACCACATCAGAACCATTTTTGGTCAAATCAGTCAATGGTTTAACAATACCGGAGAAATTACTAATAAATTTACGATAAAAATTGGCAAAACCCAAAAATCTCTGAAGAGCCTTTAATGAAGTAGGTTGGACCCAATCACAGATGGCCTGAAACTTGACCGGGTCCATTTCAATAACAGATGGAGACAAAATGAATACCAGAAATGAGACCTTCTGTACGCCAAAAAGACACTTTGATCCCTTCACATACAGTGCATTCTCTCTCAAAATCTGGAACACAGTCCGAACATGTTTCACATGAGAGTCCCAGTCATTGGAAAAAATCAAGATATCATCCAAATATACAATCATAAATTTATCCACAAAATCCCTGAAAATATCATTTATGAAGGATTGGAAGACGGAAGGAGCATTAGTGAGCCCAAAGGGCATCACTAGGTACTCAAAATGCCCCTCTGGGGTATTAAACGCCGTCTTCCATTCATCCCCGTGCTTAATGCGAATAAGGTTAAATGCCCCCTGAGGTCAAGCTTGGTAAACCAACTAGCACTTTTCACCCTGGAAAACAGGTCAGAAATCAAGGGTAACGGATATTGGTACTTTACAGTGATCTTATTCAGGAGACGATAATCAATAAACGGCCTCAATGAACCATCCTTTTTGGCCACAAAGAAAAAACCGGCACCCAAGGGTGAAGAGGATGGTCTGATATGACCCTTCTCCAATGACTCCTTGATATAAGATCGCATAGCATCGTGTTCAGGTACAGACAAGTTAAAAGGCGACCTTTAGGAAATTTACCACCGGGCACTAATTCAATAGCGCAATCATAGCTCCTGTGAGGGGGCAAGGATGCAGATTTACTTTCACTAAATACATCTGAAAAATCAGTCAAAAAGTCAGGAGTATCCTGAGACTGGGGAGAGGCAGAAAAAACAGGAGTGTCGGCATTAACACATTGGCAGCCCCAACTGGTCACAGACACAGATTTCCAATCCAAAACAGGATTATGAGACTGTAAACAAGGGAAACCTAGTACAATAATGTCATGCAGATTATACAGCACCAGAAATTTGCAACTCTCCTGATGATCTGGTTCAACCCTCATTATCACCTGAGTAGAAAACTGGGGTTTATTCTCCGCCAAAGGGGTAGAATCAATGGCCAGTAGTGGAATAGACTTCCGCAGGGGTATCATGGGAAACCATCAACGTTTGGCAAAGTCAAAATCCATCAGGTTAATAGCTGCTCCTGAATCAACAAAAGCCTGAGCAGAAAATGTGGACAGGGAGCAAATCAGGGTAACAGTCAACAGAAATTTAGTCTGAACACTACCCAAGACAACTGAGCATGCAAAACATCTTCCCCGCTTAGGGCAGACTGAAATAGCATGAGAGGCATCACCACAGTAAAAACATAACCCATTGCGCTTTCGAAACTCATGACGCTGTGCCCCAGAAGTCACTCTATCACACTGCATGGGCTCAGAAGCTGGCTCACAAGGCAACACTATCTCACGCATACCTCTGCGCTCACGCAAACGTCTGTCAATTTGAATAGCCAATGACATAGAATCATTGAGACCAGAGGGAGCAGGGAATCCCACCATAACATCCTTTACATTCTCTGACAGCCCCTTCCGAAAAAGGGCTGCCAAAGCATCATCATTCCATTTGGTCAGGACTGCCCACTTTTGGAATTTCTGACAGTACAACTCAGCGTCTTCAAGACCCTGATTTAATGCCAACAAGGTTTTTTCAGCTTGATCAGTGACATTAGGTTCATCGTACAATAACCCCAGAGCCAGAAAAAATGCATCAATATCATTCAAACAGGATCCCCAGGTGTCAGGGAAAAAGCCCAATCCTGAGGATTGCCGCGCAGGGGAGAGATGACAATTTGAACCTGCTGTGCTGCGTTCCCTGAGGACTTAGACTTTAAGGCAAAAAACAACTTACAGTTATTTTTGAAATTCAAAAATTTAGCCCGATCCCCCAAAAACAAATTTGGCATGGGAATCCTAGGTTCCACAACCGGCAACCCAGAAAGATAGGTAGCAATACTTCGAACCTCAGTGGCAAGCTGATCCACACGTCCAGACAACTGTGCAAGCTCCATTGAGAAAAAAAAAATCCTCCTCAGCACCCAGAGAAAAAGAGGGAAAAAATGCAAGAAACAGGAAAAAAAATAATCTCTGACAACTCTGACAACTTTTTTTTTTTTCACACTATTTTTCCCTTCTGTGAGTACCATATAATTTTCAGTTCGGGCCGGTGATACTGTTGTATTTCAGTAGCTGAGGAGAAGTAGCAAAAACGGCAATACACCAGAGAGGCTGGAACCTATTGGATTGCAGTAACCTGAACTAACCACACAACTAGAGGTAGCCGTGGAGTGTTCCTACGTTGATCCTAGACGCCTCGTCACAGCCTGAGAGATAACTACACCTAAAGGCAGAAAGATGAAAGCTATCTGCCCCGGAGCAGATCCCCAAAGAAAATAGGAAGCCCCCAAACATGTAATGGCGGTTAGACAAGAAGAAGCACGGACAAAAACAGAAAATAGAATGAGCAAACGCTGGGGCCCAATCTGTCTAGACAGAAAAGTACAGGAAAGGATACTCACTGCAATCCAAAAAAAACCTAAAAAATACCAATTCTTCTGATTACAAAAACACCTGAGATCATACGATCTCTACCACCTAAATCAGATCTCTGGTGTAACAAAACTAAGCTGCAGCCACTGAAAAAACAGGAAAAAGCAAAAGAAGAAATAACAGTGGCTTCAGATAAACTGAGAGGAGCACAAGCCCCCCGGAGGGGACCTGGCTGACCTCCACAGAAGTGCAGGGAACAATGCAAAAAGCAAGCACAAAAATAAAAGCAGAAAATATCTTATCTGATAGCAGAAGATGCAGGCAAGATTCAGCAAACTTCCAAATGAACCAGGAACCACAATTGAGACAAGAACAATTGATCACCGGCAACCATCATGGGAGGGAACCTCCCTTATATCAGACCAGTCCGTGATCCCAGATTGCCATTCCTCGCTGAAAGGTTCAGTATTGTCTGTAACCACCAGAGGGAGCCTCTGCTCAGAAACCATCTCTAGCACATTCATAACATTAGACAGTAGGAGACGGTGGTCAACTGATTAATATAAAGCACCCATACACAAGTCTACATAAAGTGTGGGAAAGACTTGATGCAGGTTATGGGAAAGTAGAAGTCATAGAGAATGCTTTATACAAAAGAATTGATGACTTCCCTAAGATAGGACCTAAAAGTTATCAAAAGCTTAGAGAAGTGAGTGATTTATTGACAGAGTTACAGGTTGCTCAGGAGGAGGGAGACTTGCCTGGATTGGCATTCTTAGATACCGCTAGGGTTGTCAATCCGATAATGCAGAAACTTCCTTACAACCTACAAGAAAAGTGGGTTACATATGGTTCATGGTATAAATAAAATCATAATGTACTGTTCCCTCCTTTCACTGTATTCGTAGATTTTGTCACCCAACAAGCTAAGATCAGAAATGACCTTAGTTTTGATTTCACTCTGTCATGTTCCACTGCCCCCGGTGTCAAACCCAGTAGGACACCCATGGCAGTCCACAAAACTAACATTGTTTCCACAGGCCCTCCTCACAATGCGAGTAAACCTCCACCAGAAGAGAATAAACCTGAGGATGTCAGTAAGCAGTGCCCTCTACACAAACCACATCCTCTACTAAAATGCAGAGCCTTCAGGGTGAAGTCTTTGGAAGATCGCAAAGGGTTCCTCAAGGAAAACAACATCTGCTTCAAATGTTGTGCCACAACTGTTGTGAATGGACTTGAGATGAGTTCTGAGCAGAGGCTCCCTCTGGTGGTTACAAGCGGTACTGGACTGTCCAGTGAAGATTGTGAGGATTGGGAATCAGGTGTTACTGACTGGTTTTATATAAGGGAGTCGCCTTCCCATCAGGGTTGCCGGTGACCAATTGTTCTGGTCTCAATCCTTGATTCCTGTTTCCTTTGTAGTCTGCTGTGTCGTGTCTGCATCTCCTGCTAACAGATAAGACATTTTCTTCTTTTTGTTTTTGTGCTTTATTTTTGCATTTTGTCCTGCACTTCTGTGGGGCCTTCAGGGTCCCCTCCGGGGGCTTTTGCCCTCTCAGTTTAGTTCAGCCACTGATGTTTTGTACATTTGCTTTTTCCAGTTTTTTCAGTGGCTGCTGTTTTGATTTTGTTACACCAGAGAGCTAATTTAGGTGGTAGAGGTCGTGTGATCTCAGGTGTTTTTGAAATTAGTAGAGTTGGTGCTTTTCAGGGTTTTTTGGGATTGCAGTAAGTGCCCTTCCTATCCTTTTCTATTTAGATAGTTTGGGCCCCAACGTTTGCTCATACTATTTTCTGTCTGTGTCAGTATTTCTTCTTGTCTAATCGCCATTACATGTTTGGGGGCTTTCTATGTTCTTTGGGGATCTGCTCCGGGGCAGATAGCTTTCCTCTTTCTATCTTTAGGTATAGTTAGTTTCTCAGGCTGTGACGAGGCGTCTAGGACCAACGTAGGAACGCTCCACGGCTGCCTCTAGTTGTGGTGGTTAGTCAGGGTACTGCAATCTCATAGTTTCCAACTGCTCTGGTGTATTGCCTTTTTTACCTGCACTCCTCAGCTACCAAATCATAACAGTATCACCAGCCTAAACTGAAAATTATATGGTACTCACAGAAGGGAAAAATATTGTGAAAGAAAAAAAAAAAGGTTGTCAGAGTTGTCAGAGATATTTTTCTGTTTGTTGCATTTTTTTTTTTTCCCTCTGTATCTCTGGGTGCTGGGGAGGATTTTTTTTTTCTCTCAATGGAGTTTGCACAGTTGTCTGGCCGTGTGGATCAGCTTGCCACTGAGGTTCGGAGTATTGCTACCTATCTTGCTGGGTTGCCTGTTGTGGAACCTAGGATTCCCATGCCAGATTTGTTTTTGGGGGATTGAGCCAAGTTTCTGAATTTCAAAAATAATTGTAAATTGTTTTTTGCCTTAAAATCTAAGTCCTCAGGGAACGCAGCGCAGTAGGTTCAAATTGTCATCTCTCTCCTGCGCGGCGATCCTCAGGATTGGGCTTTTTCCCTGACACCTGGGGATCCTGTTTTGAGTGATGTTGATGCATTTTTTCAGGCCTTGGGGTTATTGTACGATGAGCCTAATGTCACTGATCAAGCTGAAAAAGCCTTGTTGGCATTAAATCAGGGGCTTGATGACGCTGAGTTATACTGTCAGAGATTCCGCAGGTGGGCAGTCCTGACCAAATGGAATGACGACGCTTTGGCAGCCCTTTTTCGGAAGGGTCTGTCAGATAATGTAAAGGATGTTATGGTGGGATTCCCTATCCCCTCTGGTCTCAATGATTCTATGTCATTAGCGATTCAAATTGACAGACGTTTGCGTGAGCGGAGAAGTATGCGTGGAATAGTGTTGCCTTGTGAACCTGCTTCTGAACCCATGCAGTGTGATAGAGTGGTTTCTGGGGCACAGCGTCATGAGTTTCGAAAGCGCAATGGGTTATGTTTCTACTGTGGTGATGCCTCTCATGCTATTTCAGTCTGCCCTAAGCGGGGAAGACGTTTTGCACGCTCAGTTGTCTTGGGTAGTGTTCAGACTAAGTTTTTATTAACTGTTACTCTGATATGCTCTCTGTCCTCATTTTCTGCTCAGGCTTTCGTTGATTCGGGAGCAGCTATTAACCTGATGGATTTTGATTTTGCTAAACGTTGCGGGTTTCCCTTGATACCCCTACAGAAGTCTATTCCCCTACTGGGGATCGATTCTACCCCTTTGGCTGAGAATAAACCTCAGTTCTCTACTCAGGTGATAATGAGGGTTGAACCTGATCATCAGGAGAGCTGCAAATTTTTGGTTCTGTATAATCTGCATGACACTATCGTGCTGGGTTTCCCTTGGTTACAGTCTCATAATCCTGTTTTGGATTGGAAATCTGTGTCTGTAACCAGTTGGGGCTGCCAATGTGTTAATACCAACACTCCTGTTTTTTCTGCCTCCCCCCAGGCTCAGGATGTTCCTGACTTTTTGATTGATTTTTCTGATGTGTTTAGCGAAAGTAAATCTGCATCCTTGCCTCCCCATAGGAGCTATGACTGCGCTATTGAATTAGTGCCTGGTAGTAAATTCCCTAAAGGTCGCCTTTTTAACTTGTCTGTACCTGAACATGACGCTATGCGGTCTTATATCAAGGAGTCATTGGAGAAGGGTCATATCAGACCATCCTCTTCACCCTTAGGTGCCGGTTTTTTCTTTGTGGCCAAAAAGGATGGTTCATTAAGGCCGTGTATTGATTATCGTCTTTTGAACAATATTACTGTGAAATATCAATATCCGTTACCCTTGATTTCTGACCTGTTTTCCAGGGTGAAAGACGCTACTTGGTTTACCAAGCTTGACCTCAGGGGGGCATATAACCTTATTCGCATTAAGCACGGGGATGAATGGAAGACGGCATTTAACACCCCTGAGGGGCATTTTGAGTACCTTGTGATGCCCTTTGGGCTCACTAATGCTCCTTCTGTCTTCCAGTCCTTCATGAATGACATTTTCAGGGATTTTGTGGATAAATTTCTGATTGTTTATTTGGATGATATCTTGATTTTTTTCTAATGACTGGGACTCTCATGTGAAACATGTTCGAACTGTATTCCAGATTTTGAGAGAAAATGCTCTGTATGTGAAGGGATCAAAGTGTCTTTTTGGCGTACAGAGGATCTCATTTTTGGGATTCATTTTGTCCCCATCTGTTATTGAAATGGACCCGGTCAAGGTTCAGGCCATCTGTGATTGGGTCCAACCTACTTCATTAAAGGCTCTTCAAAGATTTTTGGGTTTTGCCAATTTTTATCGTAAATTTATTAGTAATTTCTCGGTTATTGTTAAACCATTAACTGATTTGACCAAAAAGGGTTCTGATGTGGTGAATTGGCCTCCTGAGGCAGTCTCTGCATTTCAGGAACTTAAGCAGAGATTCACTTCTGCTCCTGTTCTACGGCAGCCTGATGTTTCTCTACCATTTCAGGTGGAGGTTGATGCCTCTGAAATTGGGGCAGGTGCCGTTTTGTCCCAAAGAGATCCAGAGACCTCTAAAAGTAACCCTTGTGCCTTTTTCTCTCGAAAATTTTCTCCTACTGAACGTAATTATGAGTTATTGGCCATGAAGTGGGCTTTTGAAGAGTGGAGACATTGGCTGGAGGGAGCCAAACATCAGGTGGTGGTCCTTACGGACCATAAGAATCTGGTTTATCTGGAATCTGCCAAGCGACTTAATCCTAGACAGGCCAGGTGGGCCTTGTTTTTAACACGTTTTAATTTTGTGGTTTCCTTTCTTCTTGGCACTAAGAATGTTAAGGCGGATGCCCTCTCGAGGAGTTTCCTTGCGGACTCTCCTGAGGTATCTGATCCTTCTGTTATTTTGAAAGAAGGTGTAGTTCTTTCCGCCATCTCGCCCAATTTGAGACTGGCTCTGGAGGGGTGTCAGGAGGATAGACCCGAGCGCTGCCCTGTTGGGAAATTGTTTGTCCCGGACCAGTGGAAAAAGAGTGTGATGTCTGAGATTCATTGTTCCGCGTTGGCCGGTCATCCCGGAATTTTTGGTACCAGAGACTTGGTTAGTCGGTCCTTTTGGTGGCCTACCTTGTCTCGTGATGTCAGGTAATTTGTGCAGTCCTGCGGGACTTGCTCTCGCTCCAAGCCTTGCTCTCGCTCTAGTGGTTTGTTGATGCCATTGCCTGTGCCCAAGAGATCATGGACCCATATCTCTATGGATTTCATTTCCGACCTCCCTGTTTCTCAGAGAATGACCGTCATCTGGGTGATTTGTGATAGGTTTTCCAAGATGATACATCTTGTGCCATTACCTAAGTTGCCTTCCTCCTCTGAATTGGTGCCTTTGTTCCTTCAGCACGTGGTTCGTTTACACGGCATTCCTGAGAACATTGTGTCTGACAGAGGAGTCCAGTTTGTTTCCAGATTTTGGAGGACCTTTTGTTCTAAGCTTGGTGTTCAGTTGTCTTTCTCCTCAGCGTTTCATCCTCAGACCAATGGTCAAACTGAGAGAACAAACCAGAAATTGGAGACTTATCTAAGATGCTTTGTGTCTGCTGATCAGGATGACTGGGTCTCTTTTTTGCCTTTGGCTGAGTTTGCTCTTAATAATAGGGCTAGCTCTGCCACTTTGATGTCTCCATTTTTCTGTAATTCTGGGTTTCACCCTCGATTTTCTTCAGGACAGACGGAGGCTTCTGCCTGTCCAGGTGTTGACTCTGTTGTGGAGCGTATGCAGCAGATTTGGGACCAGGTAGTGGAGAGGTTGTCCTCTCTCAGGAGAGGGCCCAGCGGTTTGCTAACCGGCATAGGACTGATGGTCCTCGTTTTAAAGTGGGGGACTTGGTCTGGTTGTCCTCAAAAAATATTCCTATGAGAGTGGCATCTCCTAAATTTAAGCCTAGGTTCATTGGACCTTATAAGATCATGGAGATTCTTAATCCTGTTTCTTTCCGTTTGCTTCTTCCAGGGACATTTAAGATCCATAACGTGTTCCACAATTCCTTGTTAAAGAGGTTTGTTGAGCCAGTGGTTCCTACTGCTTTGCCTCCTGACCCTGTTCTGGTGAGGGCAATATGGAGTTTGTGGTTGAGAAAATATTGAATTCTCGTTTTTCTAGACGGAAACTCCAGTATTTGGTTAAGTGGAGAGGTTATGGTCAGGAAGACAATTCTTGGGTGTTTGCTTCTGACATCCATGCTAGGAGACTCATCCGTGCGTATCATAGAACTCATCCTGACCGACCTGGTTGCTCAAGTGAAGGTTCGGTGACCCCTCCTCAAGGGGGGGGTACTGTTGTGAATGGACTTGAGATGAGTTCTGAGCAGAGGCTCCCTCTGGTGGTTACAAGCGGTACTGGACTGTCCAGTGAAGATTGTGAGGATTGGGAATCAGGTGTTACTGACTGGTCTTATATAAGGGAGTCGCCTTCCCATCAGGGTTGCCGGTGACCAATTGTTCTGGTCTCAATCCTTGATTCCTGTTTCCTTTGTAGCCTGCTGTGTCGTGTCTGCATCTCCTGCTAACAGATAAGACACTTTCTTCTTTTTGTTTTTGTGCTTTATTTTTGCATTTTGTCCTGCACTTCTGTGGGGGCCTTCAGGGTCCCCTCCGGGGGCTTTTGCCCTCTCAGTTTAGTTCAGCCACTGATGTTTTGTACATTTGCTTTTTCCAGTTTTTTCAGTGGCTGCTGTTTTGATTTTGTTACACCAGAGAGCTAATTTAGGTGGTAGAGGTCGTGTGATCTCAGGTGTTTTTGAAATTAGTAGAGTTGGTGCTTTTCAGGGTTTTTTGGGATTGCAGTAAGTGCCCTTCCTATCCTTTTCTATTTAGATAGTTTGGGCCCCAACGTTTGCTCATACTATTTTCTGTCTGTGTCAGTATTTCTTCTTGTCTAACCGCCATTACATGTTTGGGGGCTTTCTATGTTCTTTGGGGATCTGCTCCGGGGCAGATAGCTTTCCTCTTTCTATCTTTAGGTATAGTTAGTTTCTCAGGCTGTGACGAGGCGTCTAGGACCAACGTAGGAACGCTCCACGGCTGCCTCTAGTTGTGGTGGTTAGTCAGGGTACTGCAATCTCATAGTTTCCAACTGCTCTGGTGTATTGCCTTTTTTACCTGCACTCCTCAGCTACCAAATCATAACACACAACCTCTCACCTCGCCAGGAACTGTGAAGCTAGCGTGAAATGTGCAGAATGCAGCAGCACGGATAACAACACAGCCTTGCACCCTGAACCACCTCCACGAGTGTTGTCGCAAGCAGAAGAGCACGATGTGAAGCAGAAGAACACTGACGAAGACAGTGGGGTCAGCTCTCAATGTACGGAGAGCTGTAAGGGACTAACAGAAGGAAGGTCCTGTTCAAAAATTTGCCTTGTCCGAGTCTATCCAGCAGGCCGCAAGGACAAAGCCCTCAAGATATATGCAATCCTGGATGACCAAAGTAACAGGTCTCTAGTAGGGTTGAGCGATACGATACTGCAAATATCGGGTATCGGCCGATATTGGCTGTATCGGAATTCCGATTCCGAGTACCGATATTTTCGTCATATCGGATACCGGAATCGGAATTGTCACTGTCACTGTCAGTGTCCGTCGGTCGGGTCTGTCAGGAGTCAGCGGCACTTACCCGGCAGAAGATCTCCGGCGGTCACATCCCGGACTGCTTAATGGCCGCCATCCTCTTCTCCCCGGCGGTCACATGCAGTTTCTCGCGATAACTGCAGTGACTGCTGGGTAATCGCGGCCGTAAAGCAGTCCGATGAGGTCACCGCCGGGGAAGCTGGTAAGCAGCTGTGCTGCGCCGGGATGACAGGCTCTGCCTGTCATTCCGATGTAGCAGAGCTGGATCGTCGTGGGACTATCGTTACTATGGACTGCGTCGGACAGGTGGTATACTGTTGGTTTGTTTTTTTTATTTTTTTACAGGAGATCGATGGCGTCGCAGGAATGAGAGAGTAATAAAAAAAATTAAAACTGTGTTGTCTCTTTTATTTCATTAAAAGACTTTTTTCTTGCTGTGTCTTTTTTTTATACATTTAATAACTTTGGGATTAATAATGGATCGGTGTCTCATTGACACCTCTCCATTATTAACCGGGCTTATTGTCACCGTGCAATCAACGGTGACATTAACCCCTTATTACCCCGCTTGCCACCGCTACAGGGCAAGTGGGAAGAGCCGGGTAAAGTGCCACAATTGGCACATCTTTTGATGCGCCAAATGTGGGGCTGCTGTAGCCTGGTATTATCAGGCTGTTGAGGGCCAAAATCCATGGGCCTTGACAGTCTTTTAATACCAGGCCGCAGCAGTCTGCATTTTACTTGGCTGGTTAACAAAAATAGGGGGACCCCTACGCCGTTTTTTTTTCGAGGGGATCCCCTATTTTTGTTAACCAGCCAAGCTAAGCAGACTGCTGTGGCCTGGTATTATCAGGCTTGCAAGGTCCATGGATATTGGATCCTTACCAGCCTGAAAAACCAGGCCTCAGCGGTCTGCTTCATCTGGCTGGTTAACAAAAATAGGGGGGACCCCACGCCAATTTTTTTCGAGGGGATCCCCTATTTTTGTTAATCAGCCAAGATATGCAGACTGCTGTGGCCTGGTATTATCAGGCTGGCAAGGTCCATGGATCTTGGCTCCTTAACAGCCTGAAAATCCAGGCCTCAGCGGTCTGCTTCATCTGGCTGGTTAACAAAAATAGGGGGGACCCCACGCCAATTTTTTTCGAGGGGATCCCCTATTTTTGTTAATCAGCCAAGATATGCAGACTGCTGTGGCCTGGTATTATCAGGCTGGCAAGGTCCATGGATCTTGGCTCCTTAACAGCCTGAAAATCCAGGCCTCAGCGGTCTGCTTCATCTGGCTGGTTAACAAAAATAGGGGGGACCCCACGCCATTTTTTTTTCGAAGGGAACCCCTATTTTTGTTAATCAGTTCCCTCTGACGTCACTGATGGTGTCCCTGGCTGACCTGAAGTGAAAGTGGAAAGCAATCAATTAAGCTTTCCACTTCCTCTCCTGTCAGCCAGGAGAGGAGCTCATTCATTTGGGGGTTTACTGTGAGGCTGCAGCATTAGCTGCGGTCCCTGCAGTAAACATTAACCCTTTCTGAAGGATTACACCGTGGGACCTGACTGTGCATCGGATTGGTAAGAATAATTTTGCTTTATTATTTTATTTTTATTAAAGGAAATGGTTTTAGCAGGTAAATAAAATATGGTCAAAAACTGTGTGATTATTTCATTAAACTTCTTTTTTATTAAAGTGTGTGTGTTTGATTTTTCTTTCATACAATAGGATTAATAATTGATAGTTGTCTAATTGACAGCTCTCAATTATTAACCTGGCTTAAAGTGACCTTTCAATTGCAAGGTCATTTTAACCCCTTATTAACCCATTCGCCACCGCTACAGGGCAATGGGAATAGACGGGCAAAGTGCCAGAAAGGGCAAATCTAATTAGAGATTTGCCCTTTCTGGGGTGTCTGGGGGCAGATGTTAGTAGCCAGGGGGGGGGCCAAAAATAATGGTCCCTCTCTGGGCTATTATTATCTGCCCCCACTCACTGGCCTTGTCTGTCTGGTTCCGAAAATAGGGCGGGAGCCCACGCATTTTTTTTCAGCAATTTTACACCTCATTATATATATACATGTCATTGAATTTGTGACACATATATATATATATATATATTATATTTACAGTTCATACACTTCTACATAGTATAATAGCCGCTAATTCAATTGCCGGCTTTTGTGAAAATGCAGAACCCGACATGAAATGACACTTGGTGTACATAGGGTTAACCAAGTCCTTTGCTATCCGATTTGCACAAACAATTACATCAGTCATGTGTGCAAAATTTCACACCTTTAGGGGTTAATTAAAGGTGTAAATTCGTAGCAAAAAAGTCCGTTTTTTTTTACAACGAATTTACACCTTTAATTAACCCCTACAGGTGTGAAATTTTGCACACATAGACTGATGTAATTGTTTGTGCAAATCAGATAGCAAAGGACATGAAAAGACATGGTTAACCCTATGTACACCAAGTGTCATTTCATGTCGGGTGCTTCTGTCTTTTCACAGAAACCGGCTTTACCCGGCAATTGAATCAGAGGATATTTTACTATGTAGAAGTGTATAAACTATACATATATGTATATATATATGTCACAATGACATGTATATATATATATATATATATATATATGTATTCTATGTGTGTATATTTAGTGTTTACAAGGAAAGAATGGGGTTTTTTTTAGTTACGATATTTTGTTCCCATTGGATTTCCGGTATCGGTATTGGGTATCGCCGATATTTTAATGGTATCGGCGATACCATTCCGATTCCGATACTTTTGGATATCGGAAAGTATCGCTCAACTCTAGTGGTGAGCACCTTGAACCCCCAAGTGCTTCACAGAAGTTTATAATGCAGAGCCGTGAAAATAAAAAATCATTTTTATCCTCAAAAACTGATTTTTTTAACCCGCAATTTTTTATTTTCACAAGGGTAACAGGAGAAATTGGACCACAAAAGTTGTTGTACAGTTTGTTCTGAGTACACTGGTACCCCATATGTGGGGGGGAACCACTGTTCGGGCACACGTTGGGGCTCAGAAGGGAAGTAGTAACGTTTTGAAATGCCGACTTTGATGGAATGGTCTGCGGGCGTCATGTTAGGTTTGCAGAGCCCCTGATGTGCCTAAACAGTAGAAACTCCCCACAAGTAACCCCATTTTGGAAACTAGACCCTGCAAAGAACTTATCTAGATGTGTGGTGAGCACTTTGAACCCCCAAGGGCTACACAGCAGTTTATAACGCCCGGGCATGAAAATAAAAAAAATCATATTTCTTCCATAATCAGGATCTTTTAGTCCCCAATTTTTTTATTTTCCCAAGGGTAACAGGAGAAATTAGATCCCAAAAGTTGTTGTCAAATTTGTCCTGAGTACGCTGATACCCCATATGTGGGAGAAAACTACTATATGGGCGCACGTCGGGGCTCGGAAGGGAAGTAGTAACGTTTTGAAATGCCCACTTGATGGAATGGTCTGCGGGCGTCAAGTTACGTTTGCAGAGCCCCTGATGTGCCTAAACTGTAGAAACTCCCCACAAGTGACCCCATTTTGGAAACTAGACCCCGCAAATAACTTATCTAGATGTGTAGTGAGCACTTTGAACCTCCAAGGGCTACACAGAAGTTTATAACGCCCGGGCATGAAAATAAAAAAATCATATTTTTTCCACAAACATGATCTTTAGTCCCCAATTTTTTTATTTTCCCAATGTTAACAGGAGAAATTAGACCCCCAAAGTTGTTGTGCAATTTTTCCTGAGTACGCTGATACCCCATATGTGGGGGTAAACCACTGTTTGGGCATACGTCGGGGCTTGGAATAAAGGGAGCACTGTTTGACTTTTTGAACGCAAAATTTGCAGGAATCAATGGTGGCGCCATGTCGCGTATGGAGACCCCCTGATGTGCCTAAATAGTGGAAACCCCTCAATTCTAACTCCAACCCTAACCCCAACACACCCCTAACCCCAACCCTAACCCCTACACACCCCTAACCCTAATTCAAACCCTAACCATAACCCTAACCCCAACACACCCCTAACCCTAATCCCAACTCTAACCATAAACCTAACCACAAGCCTAACCCTAATCCCAACCCTAAACCCAAAACACCCCTAACACTTATCCTAACTCTAACCCTAACCACAAACCTAACCCTTATCCCAACCCTAACCCTAATCCCAACCCTAACCCTAATTCCAACCCTAACCCAAATTCCAACCCTAACCCAAATTCTAACCGTAACCCAAATTCTAACCGTAACCCTAATTCTAACCCTAACCCTAAGGCTGGGTTCATATTGTGTTTTACCAGCCCGGTCAACACGTAGCGTTGACCGCCTGGTAATGGTATAGCATAACGCGATCGCGTTATGCTATACCCGCTAGCGCAGATGAATCATCAGATGATTCATCTGTGCTAGCGGTGACGGAGCCCAGATGCTGCAGCCCGTGTCCGAGGCTCCGTCACTGAATGACGGCACGTCGCGAATGCATACTGCTTTACGTCATGCGTTGCGATGCGCACACAAATGGGGTGAATGGCAGCGTTAACGGACTGCGTTACACCGCGTTATACCGCGGTGAAACGCAGTCCATCTAACGGACTGCCATAATGCAATATGAACCCAGCCTAACCCTGAGGCCCCGTGCACACGTTGCGGATTCGCTTGCGGATTTTTCTAAAATCCGCAGGTAAAATGACCTGCCTTTTACCTGCGAATTTAGCGCGGATTTGCTGCGGTTTTTCCCTGCGGTTTTACAACTATAATGGAATAGGTGTAAAACCGCTGCGGAATCTGCACAAAGAATTGACATGCTGCGGATTTAAAACCGCAGCAAATCCGCGCTGAAAAATCCGCAGCATGTGCACAGCGTTTTTTTTTACCATTTATTTGCATTGTACTGTACATGGTTTCTGGATCTGCTGTGGATCCGCAGCGCCAAATCCGCTGCGGATCCGCAGCAAAATCTCCGCTGCGGATCAGCAGCAAAATCCGCTGCGGATCCCCAGCAAAATCAGCTGCGGATCAGAGGCGAAATCCGCTGCGGATCAGCAGCGAAATCCGCTGCGGATCAGCAGCGAAATAAGCTGCGGATCAGCAGCGAAATCTGCTGCGTATACGCAGCGAAATCCGCTGCGGATCCCCAGCTAAATAAGCTGCGGATCCCCAGCGAAATCTGCTGCGGATCAGAGGCAAAATCCGCTGCGGATCAGCAGCTAAATCCGCTGCGGATCAGCAGCTAAATCCGGTGTGGATCAGCAGCTAAATCCGCTGCGGATCAGCAGCTAAATCCAGTGCGGATCAGCAGCGAAATCCGCTGCGGATCCCCAGCGAAATCAGCTGCGGATCAGCAGCGAAATCCGCTGCGGATACGCTGCAAAATCCGGTGCTGATCCCCAGCAAAATCAGCTGCGGATCCGCAGCAAAATCCGCAATGTGTGGACAGGGCCTAAAAGGAAAAAAAAAAATTCTTTATTTTATTTTTTGTCCCTACCTATGACAGGGGGGGTTCATTTACTTTTATTTTGATCACTGTGAGAGTTTATCACAGTGATCAAAATAAATTGTACTTTGAAAGGCGCACTGCGCATGCGCCGGCCGGCGGGCGCACTGCGCATGCGCCCGCCATTTTCCAAGATGGCGGCGCCCATGAAGAGTCCCGGGCGGACGCCGGGACGGATCAAGAGGCCGCAGAAGACCGGGGGAGGTGAGGACAGGCGTGGGGGGGTGATCGGAGGGCGGGGGGGAGCGGAGCACACCGGAGGGGAGAGGATCGGAGCGGCCAGCAGATGATAGTAACGGCGGTGACCGTTCGCCGCCATGAATCGGCGGCGGCGGCCGATCACCACCGTTACTCGGTGTGGGGAGGGTGGGAACACAGTGTCCAGCCATGGCTGATGCTATTACAGCATCGGCCATGGCTGGATTGTAATATTTCACCACTTTTCAGTGGTGAAATATTACTAATCGCTCTGATTGGCTGTTTCACTTTTAACAGCCAATCAGAGCGATCGTAACCACGTGGGGGTTAAGCCACCCCCACTGTGGTGATGCGTAAGGGGTCCTGTGCCTGCGGGTCGGGTGACCTTTCAGCGATTCCGGTCACCTGACCCGCAGGAACATGATTTATAGCATGACGCCTACGTTGGCGTCATGGGTCGGGATGGCATAGGTTTTCATGACGCCAACGTAGGCGTCATAGGTCAGGAAGGGGTTAATCTTTACTTCAGTTTTGAGTTAATGATATGGTCGTGAACCAGGGTGGCCTGTGGGGGGGTCTTAATGGTACCATTCACTGTATGTAACCTCATTTCTTGCAGTTTAGTCGTAGGTGTTTTCAGTACCTATTTGAGCATTTTTTACCTAATACTATAGTCTGATATAAGGCATACATGGTCATTTGCACCTTATATGCCAATACACACCAACGCGCAGGTCAATTAATTATTTTTTGCTTTGTAATATACTGTGCTTGGGACTGGTTTGGTCGCATCACAATTGAGTGATGTGTGGTCTCAATATATGTTTTTAACTGACTTTTCACCTTATATATAATGATGTTGTTGTAATATTAAATAAAATAATCACTTTTTGATATCATAAATATGTCTCCTCATCCTTGTTCACCATGATCTTTTTCCTCAGGATATAATTATGGTGGTTATCTCTCCATATGAGACCCTTATTGTGGTATTGATCTTTTTGTTTTCGGTTTATTATCTTAATGATTTTGACCTCTTGAATTCAAATCTAACAATGAAAATTTTTAGTTGACTCTCTATGATATCAAAGAGTTTTCCTTTTATTGCTACATATAATTAATGCATAAAAGTTTCAGTACTTTGAAACATTATTACTTTTTGCAAAACTAAAGATACAGAATATATTGTTATGCCAAGTTTCTAATATTTATTTAGAGGGAACTTAGCAACAATTCAAATAACTAAGGTAAAACCTGTCTAAACACTAGTGCGAATTATAAAAAGTTACAAAAATTGCACTTCAAAATTTGGTCCTCATTCGGTGACAACCCTTTTTTGCTTGTCTCTTGTTCTCCTGCATCGTATCATCTCTTACAATTGTCAACAGTAATCTGCAAGCATTGATGGATTCCATTTTCCTTGATATATTTTCTCCATAACCGCAATATCTTGGTGAAATCTCTCAATGTGTTTGTCGCTCACTGCCTTGCAGTTTGGTCGAAAAAGTCTAGATGCAAATGTTAGAACTGAATTTTTAAGGACATGTTACAGCCTTATTTGTTTTAATAAGATTTTCCACCAACTCTTCATAGTTATCTGCTCTTGAGTTTCCTATAAAACTGGTTACCACTAATGCGAACACTACCCATACAGCCTTTTCCTTGCCTGGAACAAACGGAGAAACTCTTCATCTTGAAGAAGCTTTGAATCTGGGTCCAATAAAGAACCTTCCTTTATCTTTGCTTCCTCAGTCTTCGAAATTTATCAATGGTTTACTTGAATGCTTTTGCATTTTTATTCTCTCCCTTTACAAAGATTTCATTAGGCTCAATTTGATTCAATGGGGTAACAAAATCTTATGTGGGTAAACAAGTGCGGGATGAAAGATTTTTACTCCCTGGCTGAAGTGATGTTTGTGGGGCCTTTCTCTTTTTGTAGTGATTTTCTTCCACGACTATCCCACCAAATAAAGCAACAGTACTGTTTATTACCCCGGTGGCCAAAGTAAAAAGGGGGAAACCCCTTTAATAAACCCCATAGAGGACACATTTTTTGGTCAAAGTTCAGGCACCTCAACAGCGTTTTATGTTGTCCCCACAATCTTTCATGTGTACTTCATAAACCAGTGGTATTGAAGGTAGGTGGCATCCAGGGGGTTTGGTTCCAATGACCTTGCCTTCCTCCCGGGAGAGTGATGTAAAGTGAAAGAAGGGAAAAACCCCTTTAAAGGTAAAACAGCATACAACACCTTTCTTACTCCGTCCAGAAGGGGGGGGCTTAACACCGATTTCAGGAGGTCCTTGGATATTTGGTGGGGGGGGGAGTTAGAAAGGGCTGGGTGGAGGGGCGAGAGGGAAAGATGTGTGGAACAAGCTGGGAAAAGAGGGGCATAGAGAGCTCCCCCCCGGTCTGAGCTCCGAAAAGGGCCCCAGAGTCCGAGGCCCGAGTGGGTGAATTAAAGTCCCGCAGCAGGGAACGGAGGGGAGAGACAGAGGTTCTCTGCCCCCCTAAAACTCTATACCGCAGCAGCACATTTTAGCGGAGATCCCTTATGAGTGATTCCTGAAAACAGGCAGAGTGCCCGTTATGAAGTGAAGTTTACCTAGACAAAAGAGAGAGGGGCTTGGAGGGCTTATAGCAGCCATGCCTGGAAAACCCCTGAAAGGAGACCCCAAATCCCACCCTTTAAAAAGGGGATTCCAAAAAGTTTCAGGCCGCCGACTCAACCTCTTATAAGCCTGGATATTTTCCCCAAAAAATGCAAGGTTTAAAGCTTTGG